>CM074738.1:119330070-119992570 GCA_037367245.1 Phrynocephalus guinanensis
CCTCTGCATGTAAAGCCAAAGGACTTGCGCGAGAAGGACAAGATGTCGCAGAACGACAGGCCTGGAAAGCTTTTTAGGCTGTTACCCCACATCCATTTTGTTGCTCTAGAACAGGCCTTCCCAACAGGTAGACCGCAGGCTACTGGTAGCCCGCAAAGGGTTCAAAAGTAGCCCACTGGCCATCAATTTTAAAAAGTGAGGGGATAAGTTCTCCACCCCTCCCTCCCCCCATCCCAAGGACCACCACTGCCCCAACAAAGTTCTGGGTCTGCCAGCCCACTGTCTCAGCCGAGCAGGGCAGTTCAAGGGTCATGGCGCATTGAAATCTGTTCCCTCCAGAACAGATTAATTGGTTTTCATTGAATTCCTATGGGAAACCACTGCTCTAGTTACAAAAGTTTTTACCTATGAGTATGGGCTCGGAACGGATAAAATTTGTAAGTAGAGGTTGTAGTGTAGTAGCCCTCAGGCACTTTGGGCCAGACAAAGTAGACCAGCTGTATGCCATGTAGTGACTGGTGAGTGGACTGGATGATAGCTCAACTCTAATTCTTACCTACAATGCTCTGCCTTCCACCTTTCCCAGTATTATGGTCCTTTTCCCGAGAATCCTTTCTTTTCATGATGCGCCCAATGTAGGACCATTTTTGACTCCAGAGATAGTTCAGCTTTAATTTGCTCTAGAATCTGCTTGTTTGTTTTTCTGTCTGTCCTGTATACCTGTAAATCTCCAGCACCACGTTCCAAAGGAATCGTCCCCCCCCCCTCAGCTTTCTTTACTCACCAGCCTTTATACCCATATATGGTGATCAGGAATACAAAAGACAAAGTGCAATAAATAAATAAATAAATAATATGCCACCTGATATCACTTCAACCATTCCCTGGGTGGTTTTTGATGCAACTGAACAGGCTACACTTTGCCCACCAACCCTCAGCAAACTAGTGATTAGGAACACAAGAATGTGAATGATCTTGGTCACCAGTGACAAATCCTTCCATTTGATGTTCTCTTCCAGTTCCTTCCTTGCTGCCCTCCCTGGTCTCAGCCATCTTCTGAATTCTTGGACTGATGATTGAACCAAATTACGCAATATCTTTCACTAGTCTCTTTTTTAAATTGTCATTGTTACAAATGTAATTGTTTTATAATCAGGATTTTTGCCTTCTTCGTGTTCACCTGCAATACATTTCTGTTTATCTTTGTGGATGGGCTACGGTGTTGGGGGTTTGCTTCTTAATCCATATATGATGCAGAAGAGAGCGACCAAAATGATTACTGGGCTGGGGCACCTCCCTTATGAGGAAAGGCTAAAACATTTGGGGCTCTTTAGTCTGGAAAAAAGGCGCCTGAAGAGGGATATGATTGAGACATACAAAATAATGCAGGGCATGAGTAAAGTGGATAGAGGGACGCTCTTCTCCCTCTCACAAAATACCAGAACCAGGGGACACCCACACAACTGAGGTTTGGGAAAGTGAGAACAACAGAGAATTTTTTTTTCACCCAGCGCGTTGTTAGTCTGTGGAACTCCCTGCCACAGGATGTGGTGATGGCATCTCGCTTGGATGCCTTCAAAAGGGGATTGTACAGATTCCTGGAGGAAAAGTCCATCACAGGTTACAAACCATGATGGATATGTGTCATCTCCAGGCTTAAAACCAGGGTACTTCAAGGGCCAGATGCAGGGGAGTGGTATCAGGAGACAGATATCTAGTCTCATGCGCTTCCAAAAGCATCTGGTGGGGCCACTGTGAGATACAGGAAGCTGGACTAGATGGGCCTTTGGCCTGATCCAGCATGGCTCTTCTTATGTTCTTATGTTCTTATGTTGATTTATTTTTATCTTGTTGTAAGTTACAAAGGTTCATTTCCGGCCTTCATTGTGTCATTTGAATATAAACACAATACAGCTGTCATGAAGCTTGTCTTCTCACTAGCATTTTAGCCTCATTTTTTTTCTCTTAGCCAGCATTGCATAATCTTGAAAATGGCATGGGTTCACGTGGAGCCATGGTTAATCTACAATACTACAGTCAAGACTTGGCTTGTGACCTGAGTTTGGTCTCAACAGTTTTAGGTCACCAGCTCACAGTTGACTCATCCTTCCATCCTTCTGGGATTAGTAAATTATGTTGACAACCTCAAGGGGGTACAGAGGAGGGTGATCAAGATGGTTGAAGGTCTGGAAGAAATGCCTTATGAGGAACGGCTTAGGGAACTGGGAATGTTTAGCCTTTCAAAAAGAAGGCTGAGGGGGATATGATAGCCATGTTTAAATCTTTGACATGAATGTCACATTGAAAAGGGAACAGGTTTGTTTTCCATGGCTTCAGAGACTAGGACTCGGGGCCATGGTTTCAAACTACAGGAAAAGAGATTCCATTTGAACATCAGGAAGAACTTCATGACAGTTAGAGCTGTTTGGCAGTGGAATATGTTGCCACAAAGGGTGGTGGAGTCTCCTTCTTTGGAGGTTTTAAAGCAGAGGCTGGATGGCCATCTGTCAGAAATATTGTGATGGAGTTCCTGCATGGCAGGGGGTTGGACTGGATGGCCCTTGAGGTCTCTTCCAACTCTATGATTCTATGAAATTCTATGAAATTCTTTCCACTTCTATGAAGTTCTATGAAGTACTCAGCTTGTGGGGTTGGGGTATTTATTGCTTTCATAATTCAATTGTAAATCTCCTAGAACAGTGGTGGCGAACCTTTGGCACTCCATATGTTTTGGACCACAACTCCCCAGAATTCTGAGTCTAGATTGCCAGTGACAAGGAACTGTGGGAGTTGTGGTCCAAAACATCTGGAGGGATAAAGGTTCACCACCACTGTCCTAGAGAGTGCTCTAAGTGCTATACGAGTTTTGCTTTACATGTTCTGATCTTTGGTTCAAGGAGAGCCCACATGATGCTCCCATCAAGTGTGAAAGGCCATATGAAGAAATTCTGTATCTGCATGGCTAATTTTCTTTTGCCTTGACCTGTTGGCTAAGAGAGAGTCTACTTTGCTTTCCTCCTATTTCCACTATGTTCAAGTGAATGGGTGAAACACCATGAAACACATTTTTCTGAGCACACTGGGTTTGGAATCCTAGATAATGTACTTCTGACATTGATGCCCCATTAATTGGATGACTAGCTGGGTATTGTAAGCACTTTTACTAACTCTGTTGGGTTATAATGGTACCCAGATCATTTAGTCCTCTGTTTTCTTAGTACAGGCCAGGCAAATTTGAAACCATCCTACATCTTCTGTCACAGGGAAGATCCGGTGATAAAGTGGGGGGGGCATGAAGTAGGGGGAGGGGAGGGGACACGACAGGGGACATTGAGCTGAAATACACTTTGAAGAGGTAGAAAGAAGGAAGAAGGCAATAAAGAGGGCCCAGAAAAGAACCGTTCTTTTCCCCACCTCTTGCAATAGGTTATAAATGGAAAAAGACGAGCAGAATGTTTTTAATGAAACCAATAAAAATGCAAAGGAAGATTTAATGTTGAAAGTAACGATAAATCAAAAGTGACAACCCAAATGCAATATTGCACCAGGAGGTTGAGGAAATAAATTCATCCACAGGACAGATGTGTCTGCTGTAAAAAAAAATAAAAAAAAAAAAGAGGAGGGGAAAAAAGAAAAGGGAGTTAAAAAAAAGAGATTTTCCTTCTTTTTATTGAATCAAAATAAGCACCAATATGAAAGGTTCACCAATATGTGCAATTATTTGAGGTATCAGATCCAAGAGATATCCTCATACATGACGGTATACCTAGCTCAGGATAGTACAGAACTGCATATCGGACCTTTTAGTTTGAACGGGGAAAGTCACTTGGCAACACTTGTTGAGTGCCACCAGGTTGCCCTTGACCAATGGTGACTTTATGACTCAGATATTCCCAAGAGCTCCTTCCTGCAGCATTCCTGCTGAGCTCTTGGAAACCCAAACCAGGGGTTCTTTTGGGTGTCAGTCTGTCTCACATTGGGACATCCTATTTTCCTGTGCCCTTCGATCTTTTCAGACTTGATTGTCTTTCCCAAAGAATCCTGCCTTCCAACGTAGGCCTGTTTGCCCCCTCCAGAGATAATTCAGGCTTGATTTCCTCTAGAACCACTTGTTCCTTTTTTTTTCCTGGCAGGCCAATATACCCCAAAAGTGCTCCTGCAACACTGCATCGCAAATGAAAAAGTTTATTTTCCCTGTCAGCTTTCTTTACTGTCCAGCTTGCACACCTCATACATTATTTATTTATTTATTTATTTATTTGTTTATATATTTATTTGAGTTTATTTGATTTGATTTGATTTATATACTGCAGGGCTGTCCAACTTTGAACAGGCTGAGATCTACTTTTTCTGGACAAAAGTGTCTGAGGACTACTACACTAAAACCTCTACTTATGAATTTTATCTGTTCCGAGCATATGCTCATAAGAAAAAAAATTGTTAATTAGAGCAGTGGTTTCCCATAGGAACACATTGAAAATCAATTAATCCTTTCTGGAGGGAACATATTTCAATGCATTCCTATGGTGAGGCTGACCATGCACATGCTTCCTTACAACCGCTCAAGACGGTGTGGATGGGTGCAATGGAGGTGCGTGCAGGCTTGCGCAGATCGCCCCTTCCGCTCACCCAGTGACTTTTTTTAAAAAAAAGGTGCACTTTCCCACTCAATCCACCCGGGGTCTGACTTGACTCTTAATTCTCCTCCTGTTTTCCCTCTTCAACCTTCCAGCCCCCTGCGCTGCCACTGCTGCTGCCGTCCATAGCTCTCACTCACTTCTGTCATGTTCTCTGTGCAGCTGGGATAGGCTAAGCCAGCAGTGGGGCAATCACATTGCCACGGTGGCGCAAGGAGGAGGGAATGGCTCAGAAGGGGAGCAGGAGGAGTGGCAGGTCACAGTCTTTGTGAGGCAACTGTGGGGGAGGGAGGAGGAGGAGGTGGGGGCTGGAAGGGTGGGAGGAAGGAATTCTCTGGGGGAGGAGAAGAGGGGGACATCATCACGCAAAGGAGGTGGGCATGCCCATGACCCCGCCACTTGCTGTCCCCTCCACTCCTTTTCTTCTGCTCTGTGCCAGCAACTCAATTGGTCACAAGACAGTGGCAAGCTGATCATCTGGCCAGTGGGGGGAGCAGACAACTGTGCCATGGCCCTTGAACTGCCCTGCTTGGCTGAGACAGTGGGCTGGCAGACCCAGTGCTTTGCTGGGGCAGTGATGGTCCTTGGGTTGGGGGAGGTAGAGGTGGAGAACTTAACCCCTCACATTTTTTATTGATGGCTGTCGGGCTACTTATGAACCCTTCACGGGCTACTGGTAGCCCCCGGTCTACCTGTTGGGCAGGCCTGATATATTGCAGCCTTCTAGCAGAAAGCTACTCTGGGCGGCTTACAAACATAAACAAAATACAATACAACATGAAAGAACTTAAAATAGTAAATAAACAAATTAGTCAATCAAAACCAACACGATAACAAGTAAACACAAATAAATCAAAACCATCCAGCAGTTTAGAATAAAATGCAAATAAAAAAATAAAGAGCTGGTAAATAATACAGGGTGATTGGAAGTGTGGATGGCCGTGGAAATTTGGGGCACCTGGGGACAAGGTTGTTTTTGCACCCCTCCGGGCTTACCCAACCCCATCACATCCACCCAGAAAGGGGGGGATCCTGCAGAAGTGGGGCAGGCATGGGACTTGCGGGTGCGTGGGTGGGCATGCACCTTACCTCTCCCACAGTGGCCACAAAGAGGAGGAGGAGGAGGGCACTGCAGCCACTGCGCTTGCACGCCTGCGGTTGCACACCTGCTTGCTTTGCCACTCACCAGGAGCGGAGGCTGCAGGAGGGTGAAAGGGGCAGGTGTGGGGTGCTTGGGCATGCAGATGTGTGTGTGTGTGTGTGTGCGTGCGCACACAGTGGTGACAAAGAGTTGGAGTAGGAGGAGGGCACTGCAGCCACTGCGCTCGCACACCTGCCTGCCTGCTTGCTTTGCCACTTGCCTGGCACACGGCGCTGGGAGGGCGCAGGGCTTCCTCCTACTACTCCCCCTCCAGGCACCCCCAGATTGCTGCCCCTGGGGCAGATGTACCCTTCTGCCCTCCCTAGATACGCCACTGCCTTTGGTTTGGATTTGTGCCATGGAGTTAGACTCGATAGTTTTACGGGGCCCTTCTAGCTTTTATTTGATTCTATAAGGCAAGCAGCTAGACATATTTCTTGAAGACAATGGGAAGTAGACAGATTAGGCAAACAGTATGGATATCTTTGCACATCAAAAATTATTTTATGGAGTTCTTGGGAAAATTATGGAATTTCTGGCATCTGCTGTTATAATGGAAGGAAAAGAAAGGACTTGTGATTGAACAAAACAAACAGAATTATTGATTGATTAATTGGTCGGTCAGTCGGTTGGTTGATATACCACATGACCATCTGGTTTACAAAATTATAAAATACCAAACAGTAAGATATGAATTAACAAAAACCCCAAAACATAAGTCAAATCCTATTAAATGAAATTGTATTAACATTAGCATAAACTACAATAGCATAGTTATATGTTCATTGTTATATCTTATATAAATGGAGTGAAACTAGTGCTTTCCCCCATTGAATAATCATTGTAGGGAGAAAACACCACTTGTTGAGTATTTCCGCATATGAGAGAATGGTTTTGAGGCAGTAAAGCGTGCATAAAACCATGTACATTCAAAGCAAAAACTGCCCCAAACCCTGTAACAAGTAGAAATAAACACAATAAATAAATAAATCATTTTAGTCAAGGGGAGAGTATATTAGATAACATGCAAAAATGCAGACACAAGGGAAAATGTCAGAAATATCCCACATATACAGGACGAAACCCAAATTTTAATAACCAGTATGAAACAAGAGTGGGAAATGCAGGTTGCAGTCGGAGAAACCAAGACATCAGACTCCCAGAAGCATCTTTCTTTGCAGGGGTCATGCGCATATTGACTGTTTTTGTGCCAGTTCTTTCTTATTAAGCCCCCCCCCCGAAAAAAAACTGTAAACAAGACTCATGACTTTCTACTTTCTGATTGCAAACCTCTGAGCAAGTTACAAATTGCTGTGGCTGATAAAATCCCAAGCCTGATAAGGTCTTAAGCTCCGCTACTGGATTTGAGCCATTGTGTGTGTGTGTGTGTGTGTGTGTGTGTGTGTGTGTGTGTGTGTGTGTGTGTGTGTGTGTGTAATCTACCTATATTTTAATATTTTCAAAGCTGCCTTGAGTCTCTTTCTGGGGAGAAAGGTGAATATAAATAAATTTAAAGAAAGAAGCAATGAATTTGCCAACCATCAGTCACCTGTTGCATTCCCTGTGGATATCTGAGCCAAAGGATCACTGCATGACGTGTATTAAATCTTTCGGTTGCACTATGAATGCCCCTGCTGGCTGGATGGCTCAGTGAGTTAGGTATCTGGCTGCAGAGCCAGAGGTTGGGAGTTCAATTCTTCACTGAGCTTCTGAAGAGAAAATCCAGCCTATGTGGCCTTGGGTAAGCGGCACAAATGGCCCCAGAAGCAGGAAATGGGAAACCCTGAAAAAGAGTCTCCCAATGTCTGAATTAATTGGAAATCACACTGGTTGTTGTTGTTGTTGTTGTTGTTGTTGTTGTTGTTGTTGTTGTTGTTGTTGTTGTTGAATCATCATCATCATCATCATCATCATCATCATCATCATCATCATCATCATCATCATCATCATCATCCCCCCAAGGGTGCCACCTTGTCGTGGTGGGGGGCTTAACTGCTCCAGTAGGTCCAACCTTTCCAGAGAGGTCTCGACTGAGGAACAGAAGAACTAAGCGCACCCAACAGCCCATGAATCATGGTGAAATATAATATAAAGAAGCCTATACTGGCTCGGTCGTCGCCCGGGTTAACAAGGACCACGATGGGTGTTGATGAACCTGGACATCCATCGATAAATGGGCTACAGGTCACGGGTCCCATTGCTGAGCAACCAGGGCATGGGCCTGTAGAGTTACTGGAAGCTGAACCATCTCAGAAGTGGCAGAAATATACTCTACCAGAGAATCGGACAATCATGAAATGCTATTATAGAGCAGAAACTGAAAAACGTGGCTACCAAAAGCGGATGCATCAGTTATGGAAACAAGAATATCCAAACTCCAAGAAGAAATCGGAGTTGACAAAGTCACCATCAGTCAGATGCAGAAAGCCACCTTACTGGGATCTGCTCACATAATTCGCCGATACATCACTGAGTCCTAAACGCTTGGGAAGCGTTTGACTAGTGATTGGTAATATAAAATCCAGTGTAGATAGCTGTGTGGTTTAATAATAATAAATAATAATAATAAATAATAATAATAATAATAATAATAATAATAATAATAATAATAATAATAATAATAAGGAGACACACCCTATGGTTGAATGAATGAATGAATGAATGAATGAATGAATGAATGAATGAATGAATAATTATGCATGTCAATATATGGTTATATAATAAAGTATGTGAAATCCAAAAGCCATGGTTTCTGAAAGCAAATCCCATAGCAGCATGAACGCATGAAATCCTGTTCTGCATCTTATCATACAGAAATTTGATTTTTTTAAGAAATAAAAATACCTGTGATGTCAGTTTTCCATAATTAATGTCCCCTCCCCCCCCATTTCACCACCCAGCTGCTTTAAACAGATTCCACAGGTGCTTTGGGGAAGAATCAGATATCTTATACAGTATTTCTGCAAAATCACCATGATGGATAACATCATCGGCCTTACGTGATATAATTCAGGGAGCAGAATTTTGGCTGCAATCTGAAAAAAAAGTTAAATAATATGTTTTTGGTTTGTATCTCTAATACAGAGTGGGTAGGAACCACCTACCTCTGGAATCTGCTTTCCCATGGCTCTGTTTTACACTGAACACTGAACAGTCTCTACACATGATCTTAGCTTCGGAGACCGAGAACTATCTGATCATATATCTAATGTGTTCATTTCCATACAAGCTGTGGTCTAATGGCTATATCTTTTCCCTGTGTTGTTGCTGCCCTCCCACCCCCTCAAAGAAAATCAACATATATTTATTTTACAGTAGACCATTCACTTTACATTGAAGATGTACTCAAAATGTGCTATTTTTTGTCACTGAAATTAAATGCTGCAATTATATTATCTCTCAAGTTATACTTTCAAAACAGATATTGTTATTAAGATGAGTGTGTATTAGGTACAATCAAGTTGCTTCTGATATGTCCACAGGGCGCCATCCACCCCATTGAGTTGGGATTCAAATACAGGCTCCAAATCAAACAAGGGCTATTAATGTCACAGAGTTTTGAATTTTTGGTTAAATCCCTGTGGTTGCAAAAGACCTGTTCTACCCTGTGTGTCTCTGCAAGTCGGCCAAGTAGCTACCTACCTTCAAAACTCTGCTCTGAATTTCCCTTCAAAACACACAAGATCCACTGTATCACACCAACTAGATCTCGAAGACTGCACAGCAATTTATCAGCTTCCTGAGTGGATAGTATTTGGGTTTAAGGCATTGTAGAATAAGCTCTACATTATTTTATAATCAAACTTACAGGGTTTAGGAGACGGTAGAGAGACAATCAGGGGAGATCCGTTATGAGAAGGAAGGACTTCCATGGGACCAATATGTCTTACCATCTAATTGCTCTGTGTTTTATGGAGCTCGATCATTAGGATATCCTGCTTAGGGTACCACAGAGATGTCAGAGTGAAATAAAGCAAGAAGCTATTAAGCTGAAAGTTTAAATATAGCTACAGGCTCTGATATTTCACAACAATCTGACAGATGTCTTGGAGTGAGCATGGGTTTCTTCATCACTAATTACAAAATCATTTGTCTTAAGGAAAGGAGAAAAGAGAAGTAATTATGAAAAACATGATTCTTCAGGGATTAGAAAAAAAGAGAGAGAGATAACATTGGTTTAAAACACTGAAGTGATCATAACCATTTAGAATCATTATTAGTTTGGTTGGCCCAATGACAGCTCAGCTTCCAAAGTCATCAGGAGCAGGAATTTCCTGTGTGGAATATTAAAAAAAAAAAAAAAGAGAGAGAGAGAGAGAGAGAGAGAGAGAGAGAGAGAGAGAGAGAGAGAGAGAGAGAGAGAGAGAGAGAGAGAGAGAGAGAGAGAATACATCACATTTCTCGTTATGCTAAACCCATCCACTGACTCTGGGGGTTTCTTTGATGTACAGTTCATTAAAATTTCCAACCGACGATGAATTTGAACTAAAATACACAAATGTTTTAATTATGCATTCCTTTTTAATTACACTAATGACTTGTAATGTGTTTATGTTGGTTTAGAGTTTAATTTCTACTCTTAGATTAGGTGGTTGACTTAAGGATTGTGCTTTTCAGTAAAATAGCGTGATTCATCAATGTTTGATCATGAGTTAATCCAAAAATATTAAAGCAATGGAATCCTTGGAGGAATAATAATGGGGGAGATGCATGCTCAGCCCTTTCTTTTCTGCGCAGATCCTCAAGGACAGAAGGAGCTCTGGAATTGTCTTATGATATGGGGCAAATAGCAAGAGACAGAGGAAACAACAGTGACTGGTACTAGGTGGAAATTTTGGGATTTAAGGACCCATGCAGATAAGATCAAAAGAGTGAGGGGTGGGCACCAGTGAGCCAGAAAACATGAGAAAAGGGTGGATACGATTTATGTAGCGGAAAATTGTAGTGATTTCCTTAGTTCTTTATTTATGTACATATGTGTTTAGTTGGTTTGCATCATGCTGTCAAAATGGATATGGAAACTGAATAGATAAAAGCAGCAACTGACCAGAACAGACAAAAGACATTATGTCAGAGCACAGAGCACAGCAGTTAAACCTACTGTGATTCAAAAACACAGCCAATTTTTTTAAAAAGGAGCACAATCTGTCAACTAATCAAGTACGCCACCTTACCAAAGAGAGGCTGGCCATTTTTATTTTGTAGGAGTGATCAGTCTGATGAATTATTATATTTCAGGGCTCTAGTTCTGCACCTTGGAGAAACCCTGTGAATTTTTGAGGAAGCCAAGGCACCTTCACAGTCAAATTCACAAGCTTCTACTGACTTCATAATTCAAATATTTATCTATGACCATTGAATCATAGAATCTTGGCTCATAAGGGGTCTATAAGGGCATTGGGTCCAACAACCTATCCAAGGCTGGGGTCCAAATCAAAGTGGTTCTGACAGATGGCTGTCCACTTTTATTGCAAATGCCTCCAGCGTTGGAGCACTCATCACCTCCTGGGGTAATTGATTCCATCTTTGTACTGCTCTAACAGTTAAGAATTTTTCCTTCTGCACCTTGAGCCTATTATGACATGCCCTGCTCTCTGGGATGTTTGGGAACACATCCTACTAGAGATGGGCACGACTCAAAAATATAATTTTTCATTTTTCGTTTTTCGTTTAGGGGGTCTGTTTCGGTTCGTTTTCATTTTTCGGGGTTTTTTCGCACTTTTTCATTTTCATTTTCGTTGCAAAACGAAATGAAAAAACAAAAACGAAAACAAATTTTTTTGTTTCGTTAGCATTCTTTTCAATGTAATGTGTTTGCCGTAACGAAAACGAAAAACACGGCAATTTTTTTCGTTTCGTTTCCGTTGTCGTTTTGCTTCTGAAAATTTTTTTCGTTTTCGTTTTTGTTGCGAAATGAAACGAAAAAACAAAAATGAAAACGAAAATTTCGATGAGTCGTGCCCATCTCTACATCCTACCCTCTCTCTGTATGACAGTATTTTATGTATTTGAAAAGTGCTATCCTATCTCCCCTCAGTTTTCTTTTCTCTAGGCAAAACCTGCCCAGGTTTTTTTCTTCAGTTTTTCCTCATACGGCTTGGTTTCCAGCCCCTTGATCATCCTTGTTGCCCTCCTTTGAACTTGCTCCAGTTTTTTGACATCCTTCTTAAAATATGATGTCCAGACACGTGGAATGCAGGCCTATCCAGTGCTGAAAAGAGAGGGACTATTATCTCACAGACTATACCTTTGTTAACACACCCTACAATCACATCGGATTTACTTTTCAGTGGCATTTCATCATTGGTTGATATTCAGCTTTTGATCTACAACAGCTCCAAGGTCCTCCTCACTTGTAATATTACTCACCCAATTATCCGACATCCCACTGAGCACTTATCCTGGTTACATTTCATTCTCTTGTTTTCACCCTAGCGTTAAGCCTATCTAGATATTTTTTTTATCATCCTTGTTGTCCTCCTTTGAACATGCACCAGTGTTTTGACATCCTTAAAATATGGTGTCCAGACGTGAATGCAGTAATCCACATGAGGACTATCCAGTGCTGAATAGAGAGGGACTATTATCTCACAAGATTTTGAGGCTATACCTTCCTTAACACATCCTACAATCACATCAGCTTTTTTTTTTGCAGTCACATTTTAAGGTTGGTTGCTATTCAGCTTTTGATTTACAATAGCTCCAAGGTCCTCCACACTTGTAATATTACTCACCCAATTATCTGACGTCTCACTGAGCACTTATCCCAGTTACATTTCATTCTCTTGTTTTTACTCTAGCGTTGAAGCCTATCTAGATCTTTTTTGAATTTTGTTCCCATCTTTCCAGGTAGTGGTTATTCCATCCAACATAGTGCCGTCTGAAAATCTGATAAGTATTCAGTGCACTGCCTAATCCAAGTCATTAATAAAAATGAACAATTGATTCCCAGCGATCCATCAGGATACAATAGTTTTATGGGAAATTGATCCTTTCCTCTATGATCCAGTGCATGCCTTTGCAGCTGTATGATTGCATTTGGATTAAGTGCGAAATAAGGGCTTGGAAAAATCCCATAGCCATCAATGTTCTACTCATGCCTGGCAGTCTCACCAAGGCAAGGCCGAAGTTGACAGATTCTTGCGAGATCTCAGCTCTGATGTAATACCTAGACACCAGTTGCTTTTCCCTTGTCTCGAGACTTCAGGATTAGGGCAAAATAAACATCTTCTGTAAATGTCTTTGTGTGCAAAATGAGTGCCTTTCTCTTTTGTAGAGGTAAGAACATAGATTTTTGGCGGGACAGGCTGATTGATCACAAATAGAGATGGGCACGAAACACTGGTTCGATGCTGCATGCCTGTTCATTTATTAGCCAAGCAGGTGTTTGGTGCTTCAACATTCCACCTCCTCTGGCGGCCACACCCTCAAAGGCAGCGGCCGGCCTTCCCTGCCCCACCCCCTTTGGCAGGAGACCTCATACCATCCCTGACAGATGGCTGTCCAATCTTTTCTTTCCTAAGATCAAACACAAGGCTTTGTTTGTATTATCCATGAACAGTTTATAGACATGCATATAGTTTCAAATAACATTCAAAGAGTTAGTGTGATGTCCATTTGGTGAGGCATCTTTGGGAAAGATGCTACCTCCAAAAGTTCACCGATAGAGCTCCTTGTTGAGTTTAAAAAAAAAATACAAAGAGACAGGGAGAGGGAAGATTGAAGAGGAGCCACACATGTCCAGATAGGCATGAATTAAAAAATGAACCATTACACTCATTAGAAATCACCAATTCATGAAAATTCATGGCTTCGTATTAGAGATGGGCTTTTTGTTTCAGACGTGGTCAGCTTCTGAAATGAAATGTGGGAGCCCAGCTGATTTTCAGAACCGGAGGAATGAAATCAACCAATCCCTTACCTTGCACTGGGCTCGCGCGGGGTGCAACGCCAACAAGGAAGAAGCCTCTGACATGTCATATTTCCTTCACCCTGGCCAGTCAGACAGGGATGCAGGATGATGCATTTTCCTGCACAGCTCATAATTGGCCAGCACCAGGGAAAAGGAAAGATCAGAGGCTTCTTCCTCATTGGAGTTGCACCCCGTGCCACCCTAGCACAAGGTAAGGGATTGGTTGATTTCATTCCTCCAGTCCCAAAGGTCTGTTGGGCTCCTATCTTTCGCTTTGGAAGCTGACCACTTCCAGAATGAAAAACCCATCTCTGCTTCATACTCATCCAAAGCAATGACCCCGATGAATATGAAGCGATGAACTTTTAGCAATTTTTGATTTATTGATTCATGTGGGGTTTTTGGCCCAATTTTTAATTGGCCCATTTGGTGGTGGGGGCAGCTTTGAGGGGACTTTTGGGGGGAAGGTGAGATGAACTGACAAATCAATTTGTTAGTTCATCAAAAATATGGATAAATTTGTAATTTTTAATTCATCAATCTTGACAAATCTTGACAATGTTATTTATTAATATGTGATGATTTATTGTTCTAATCTTTGATTGTAAGCCGCCCAGAGACCTTTGGGTAGTGGGCAGCATATAAGCTGTAAAAATAAATAAATAAATATATAAATGTTGACAAATTACAAATCATAACGAATCCCCATTTTTGTGATTTGTTCCCATCTCTGCTTATATGTTACAGACTACCTGAACTAGGTAGACAGCCATCTGATTTAATTCTTCCCTCTAGGGAAATTTGGCATGCAAGTTACACATTCCCCCAAGTTGTGACTATTGATATGTGGACACCTATGCTAAACCATCAGGATGGTAATTCTCCCTTGTGGAATTGTATTTCAGCTCAAGTTCCTATACTTTCAGCTTCTAGGTAGAATGATTTCTAGACGTTTCTGATATCCCACTTGACAATATCCGTGCCATATCCTTCCATTGGGTGAAGGAGGGCATCAAATCTGATATTTTAATTAGATTTTAATTGTTTCCCTAAAAGTCGTATCCAGTCTGGTCTTTAGATTTTGTGCTTGTGATCAAGTTGTATGAATTTTATTGCAGCAGACTTTCAATGGGGAATACTGCTTCTTAGAAAAGATCTTATTTGTACCACAGGAGACAAATACAGCCATCCATTAGTAATATATAATCTAAGACAAAAAATAATAAAATAATATGCAAATCAACCTGACAGTTCATTTTGATTCAATCTAGTAAGGTTGTTTAAATTCTTTTTCTTTCCCCAAATAGTTATATTACTGAGGAAAGGTATAAAAGCTAACCTTATTCCAATCTTCCAGTGTTATCCATAGCTTTCCATTCCCTGCCGTCAGCTTTCCGAAAAGCTAGAGTAAGATAAATAGAGCAATATCCATATTTTACAGTCTATAAAATCCAAAACCTTCTTTTTTAAAAGGAAAGAAACAGATGCCTTATGTGTAATGCATACTCCAACTACCTTATTTATCAACATATACTTATGCAAAATAGGTTTGGCAAGGGCATTTCGTAAACCAATATTTACTTATGGAATGCACTCAAGTGTGTGTTGGGTGGGTGGGGGAGTGAGTGAGTGTAGCAGCCATGGAAAGAAAGTATGCAGCTAATATTTCCCAAAGCCTGGAATATCCTGTTTCAAGGAACAAGGGAGATTCCCTTTTCTGTTCAAAGAATATTCAGGGGTGGGGACTTGAATTGCCGGACTTGTGTCAAGTTGGACTTAAGTCACTTTGACAATTCAGTCCAGACTCAACTCACATTTTCTCTCTCCAAGGATTCAGACTTGACTCATTACTCACAACCCACCCCCCACCCGGTATTAATGCTGAAATATGTAATTAATAGGGACATGAACTTGGGACTTGGGGCCAAAGATTCCGACTTGGCCTTGGACTTGTCATAGAATCTTAAAACAGTGAAGTTGGACGTGGCCTACAAGGCCATCACGTACAACCCCCTGCTCCATGAAGGAATACAAATCAAAGGATATCTGCTGGGTAGTTGTCCCAATTGCTCTTGAATGCCCCCAGTGTTGGAGCACTCACCTCAACTGGTTCCATTGACGTATTGCTCTAACAGTTAGGAAGTTTCTTCCTGATATTCAGCTGAAAGCTGAGTTCTTGTAATTTTTTTGCCATTATTGCACATCCTGCACCCTGAGATGATCAAGAACAGACCCCACCCCTCCTCTGTATGACAGCCCTTCAAATATTTGGAATGTGCTACCCTATCACCACTCACTCTTCTTTTCTCAAGGCTAAACATGCCCAGTTGTTTCAGTCTTTCCTCATAAGGCTTCCTTTCCATGACCCTGATCATCCTTGTCACCCTCCTCTGAACTTGTTCCAATTTGTCAGCATCTCTCTTGAAGTGTGGTGTCAAGAACTGGACACAATACTCAAGTTGAGGCCTCACCAGTGCTGAATAAAGGGGGACAAGCGCCTCACAGGATTTGGAAATTATAATTCTGTTGATGCAGCATAAAATAGCCTTTGCCTTTTTTTGCAACCATATCATACTGTTAACCTGTATTGAGCTTATGCTCTATAAAAAGTTCCAAGATCCTTCTCACTTGTTATATTGCTGAGCCAGGTGTCCTCCATCTTGTAACTGTGCATTTGGTTTCTTCTTCATGGACCCAAAGGCTGATACTTCACGTCTATCTCATCACTGCTCAAGGTCCCACTTGGGATCGGTACGAAGTAATCTTACTGCACATCCATTGTGTGACGACAGGAGTTTGTCCCGACCACGCCCCTGAACTGGGATTTAAGTGGGATGAGCAATTCCCCCCCCCGGCTTGGGAATCTGTTTGTCTTGCTTCTCGTTCCGAGATGAGAGCCCGTGAAGTAAGCCTCATTGCGAAACGAGTGCCCATTGTAGCTCGTTGCCATCTAGTGGCAGGAGTGTGAAGTGACATTTGCCAGTAAACTCCCTATGGAGTTAGCAATGGAATGCTGAGAACTAGAGAGGCACCCTCTGCCTTGGATCCACAGCAAATGAAGTCTATGCTTCTCATCTAGCAATGCTCCAGTGTCAGGAAAGGACTCAATGCCCTGGGTAAGAAATTAAGTTTCCCAAAGAAACTGTAACTAGACATCGCTGAAATGTCTTAGTTCAGAGCCATTGCCAAAGCTTGTGAATTGAAAGGAAAAGAAAACAGATTTTTTTTCATGGTATCTTTTTAAGATACTGTAGTGTCTTTCATCATCTCCAGGAAGTTTTCCTGAGAGCCACATACTACAGACTTAAAGAGATGTATCCTGTTCAGCATCATCAAAACCACAGTACAAAGTTCAACCATTCCTTAAAAATTCATTGTATTCAAGGAAGGTCATCATTGATTTCAAGGCAATGCACAAAATAGTCCTCCAGGATTGAAGCAGGGAGTGGTAGATGTGTGTAGAAGGGTGGATTTATAAATTAGAATGTTTAATCTCTCTGTTGGTTTCACTAAAGACTAGAGATGGGCACGACTCAGCGAAATTTTTGTTTTTGTTTTTTCGTTTCGTTTCATAACGAAAACAAAAACGAAAATTTTTCAAAAACCAAAACGGAAACGGAAACGAAACGACCAATTTTGCTGTGTTTTTCGTTTTCGTTGTGGCAAATCCATTGAACTGAAAAGAATGCTAACGAAACAGCAATTTTTCGTTTTTGTTTTTGTTTTTTCATTTCATTACAAACCGAAAACAAAATGAATTTTTTTTCCAAAAAGAAAACGAAAAATGAAAACGAACCGAAACAGATCCCCAAACGACCAAACGAAAAACCATCTCTACTAAAGACTAGATTAGGGTGATTGTTATATTGAGTGGCCCTTCTTATGTGATTATTGAAGGATTGAAGGATTTGTTTTATAGCATTGAGACAACTTTTAAAAGAGTCACCACCACTCTTTGAAAGTGTTCCCACGGTATGTTCAAATGGAACATATGCTTTATTTATCACCTCCCCCAACCCAATTCTCTCAGGCCAGCAGGGACTTGTAGTCTCGATAGAGCCAAATTGAGGGTGGAAAGGGAGGTGGGCAAGGACTCTGCTGCTTTGTTTGATATGCTTGGTGTGAAAACATATCTGGGACTTTGAAGCAATCTTAACACCAGCTCTGCCTCCTGATACCCATCATCTGGTGTATTCCATCTCACCAAAAAGATTCTCAGCGCCTGATAGACTACATCCTCTATCAAGATTGCATTTTGGTGCAATGCTTTGATAAAGTTAGCAAGTTGCTATCGAAAGCTTAGCTTACGTTTTCTGTTTTAGTAGCGACCAATAAAGGTTCCACCTAGCCTGCTTTTGAATTTGTTTCTGTGGTCACATGGCTCAACCCATCCCCCCCCCACACACACACTGTGTTGATGTGGGTGATTCAGCTTTCTCATAGACTTTGGCCTGCCCCAATGAAAGGCTTTGTGGAAAAGGTTGTGACAGGGCCACAAAGCCTTTCATTGGGGCAGGCCAAAGTCTATGAGAAAGCTGAATCACCCACATCAACACAGTGTGTGGGGTGCCAACTAGGCCCAAGTATGATTGCATATTCTCTCTCTCTCATTCTCTCTCTCTCTCTCTCTCTCTCTCTCTCTCTCTCTCTCTCTCTCTCTCTCTCTCTCTCTCTCTCTTTTACAACACACACACACACACACACACACACACACACACACACACACACAAATATATAGTATTTTGTAGAATAACACTGTATTTTGCACAGGAGCTTTGTTCATTTTGTGAAAACATATTTTATGCAAATTTTAAAGTGTTTTGACATAAACATAGGTTTTGCGTGAAAAATGCAATATTTTCACACAAAAACTTCTCTTTTTTGGTCATGTTGAAATAGCATTTCTTCTTATCTTGATGGGGAAAAGCACCGTTCTTGTCAGTCTTGTGCAGGAGTGAATAATCTTATATTTTAAGGGGATATTTGGATACACTTATTTTGTGTCGGGAAAGACAACATTGGCAAATCAGGGATGACTTTTACAACTCCTCATCCCTTTCTGCCTCACAGAAATCATGATTGTTTCTTAAGAAGGACTTGACTAAACCATGCACAGCTTCAGATTCTGACATGTCTTTCATCCTGCTTGCAAATTTTGTGATTCTGTGGGTGGAAACCGGACAATTTTCACAAAGCATAACTTCTGCCATGCATGGTTAGAGCAGTATTTAGTATGTTGTCATTTTCCTCCCTGTCTTGATTGGCAAAAAGAATGCAACTATTCCTTGCCTTCACTTCCTAGTACAGTCACACACACCCGCCGATCGCGGGGGTTAGGGACCCACCCCACCCGCAATGCATGAAAATCTGTGATATGCGGAAGTGGGTGGGGGGCCTGGGGGGCGGGTGGGGGGCGATCGCACACCTGTCCGAAAAGTCTTGGTGCGGCGCACACAGGCGGTGTTGCGGGATCTGACCTCCCGCCACCGCCCACCCGCACCGCCTGAGACTTCTTGGAGGGGCCAGGGGCCAGGGGCCAGCGGGGAGTGAGACGATCGCTCCCTGCCCCCCCCCCAGTGTGACTCTGAGGCCTTTCAGAGGGGCCTGGGGAGGTGGCGGGGAGCAACACAATCGCTCCCCGCCGCCCCTCCGTACGGCTCTGAGGCCTTTTGGAGGGGCCTGGGGGCGGCTCCGAGGACTTTTGGAGGGGCCCAGGGGGTGGTGGGGAGCGACCCGATCGTTCCCCGCTACCCCCCTGTGTGGCTCCGAGGTGCAGGTACTGTGATCCCATGATATAGCAGGACCGCAGTACCTGAACCGCGAAATGGCGGAGGTTGACTGTACAAGCCAAGGAAAGTTGTTATATCTCTAGCTGCCACTTGGTTAACAGGTGTTCGTTCTAGCATCTTTTCTGCAGCTGGCTCAAACTGAACATTTTGGAGCCTTCTGATATGCCACATGGATGTTTCCCCTCTTTCTTTTGGTTTTGCACACACTCTAGTTCTTAACAGGATGCGGAATTTCACCTGTAAGTATTAGCAAAAGGCAGGTGAAAACCACAGCAGAGCTTCATGGCCATCATCATCACCACCATTTTCTAGATCCAAGGTAAGAGAGATATGAGGTATAAAGTTCACTTGTGATTTCCCACCCCCAGTTTTATTTATTTAGGTGAGGTATCTGGCATAGGAGCCAGATCTCTATGTCTGTTGTGTCGTTATAGTCATGACCAACTCTTCGTGACCCCACGTCCATGGAGTTTTCTTGGCAGGAATACTGGAGTGGCTTGCCAGTTCCTACTCCAGGTGCCTACAGCACCTGGTATTCCCTGGTGGTCTCCCATCCAGGTACTAACCAGGGCTGACCCTGCTTAGCTTCTGAAATCAGGCGAGATTGGATGTGCTTAGGGCATCTAGGCAGCGCTATGCAGCCAGATACAAGTGATAAATGAGACTGTAGTGTGCAGATGTTCCACGAGAGGCAAGCTTTCTCCTTTACTTTGCTTCTGAAAATAACAAACAATTCCTTACTCTTCATATCCTGTTGCATCCTGTAAATTACCGAGCTCCCAGGGACATCTGCATTTGTCACCCAGACAGACAATTACATGATGAAAAACTTTAATTCAGCTCCTTGGACCAGGCTTTGGCAATGAAACTTGCAAACAAACAAAATCCCTGGGCCGCATACATTTGCGAGATGGTTTATTTGTAAAGGAATCTGCATATATCCTTCTGAGGATATGCACTCCCTTTCCACGTGACCTTTGTGGGTTTCTTTGCACCCAAGGTGACTGTGTATAAAGAAAGCTCCCCTTCTAATTAAACTGCTCCTGGGGCATCGCCAGTGGGGAGGAGAAGTAGCCAAGTTTAAAGTAAATTCCCATTGCCTATTCTACAGATAAAGGGGAGCAAATATTGCTATTCTCTGCATTTGTCTCTTGTTATTCTCAGGTCTTCTCCACCTGCTTCTATGTGGGTATCTATCACACACTGCTGAAATCATTCTTTAAAATCCTCTACTGACGCTGCAATTGTGGTGCGGGAGACGATTTGCCCACCGGCCAGGGAGGCAAGGACGAAGAGGCAGGATATTGGCTGTTAGGGCCACATGGGAGCTTACTTATAAGGGGCTGCTAGCAGTTAGCCTGTCTCTTTGCCGAAGATCAGAACCTGGAGAGGAGCGCGCTGTGAGCACACAGAGTGGCTTCGTTTTTGCAGCCACCATTTGGCTTGCACAGAGATACAGGGGCAGTGGACGGAGTGGCAAGGGGGTTCAGCCAGACTCACCCCCAAGGTCTTGGGTGAACAGGCGGTTAGTGCAGGCGACGCTGGTGGTGATATATTAATGTTTAAAACAATGGTGGAGCACTCTGCAATCAGGGTGGAGTATGGTAAATTGGGCCTCAAACTATTTTTTGAAGGACATTCGGGGGGGGGGGTCTATGGTCCGTATTGAAGGCCAGGTTGGCGGGCGCTGGGCATACAAAGTAGCCCAGTGCAGTGGTGGGTAGTGGCGGAAGGTGGGTATGTTTGGGAGTTAATGGACACCAGAGGATGATGTAAGCTGGCCCTCCTCACAGTGCTGAAGTCCCTGAGGACTTGGCACTGGGAGGTGGGAAAAGGCAGGGGCCCACAGGTACTGATCATCCAGAGCCGGAAGCCTTGCGTGGTTGGGACCTGCAGGGTTTTCCCAGAATTTTTATTCCATCTCCCAACTGGGTCTGTCTGGGGCACGGCCAGTCTCAAGTGGGTCAGCCTCCCATACTACTGTTGCCCCCTTTTTCATATGCAATCATTATGTGTTAATAAAGTATGGCCCATGATTTCACCCAAAACTTCATGTCTTGCCTCTTTACTCTGGGCTGGGGGCGGGGGACACAATGCAGTTAGCCAATTTGTATGAGAAACAGACAGGATTGCTCTGTTCCAGATCAGCATCATTTTTGCTTCATCAATTCATTCCGTCTAATTTTCCTATCCATTTGTAATGGGGGTAGGGGAACCTGCACAAAATCCATCTTTGAATTTGTAACTTTGAATGGATTTTGACAAAAAGGTTCTCCGTAGAGATGGGCTTTTCATTTTGGAAATGGTCAGCTTCCGAAACGAAATGTGGGAGCCCAGCTGACATTTGGAACCGGAGGAATGAAATCAACCAATCCCTTACCTTGCACTGGGCTGGCGTGGGGTGCAACTCCAACAAGGAAGAAGCCTTTGATGCATCATATTTCCTTCTCCCTGGTGCTTGCCAATCAGACAGGGAGGCAGGATGATGCATTTCCCTGCACAGCTCCTGATTGGCCAGCACCACAGAGAAGGAACGATGACATGTTGGAGGCTTCTTCCTTGTTGGAGTTGCACCCTCCGCAAGCCCAGTGTAAGGTAAGGGATTGGTTGATTTCGTTCCTCCGGTTCCGAACATCAGCTGGACTCCTGCACTTCATTTTGCAAGCTGACCACTTCCAAAAATGAAAAGCCTATCTCTAGTTCTCCAAAGAAGTGGGTTCAGATAAGGATTCTAATCACAAGTTACACATGTCTCCTGGAGTGGATCTTCCCCCAAAGTTCATCACATCTTTAGAATTTAAGCATTGTGACATAAATAGGTTGTGAAATTATTTCTACTTGTTTCGATCTAAGTGCTTTTCAGTTGTTTTAGTTGCTTTATATTTTTCTAATTGTTTCTAAATTTTCAAAATAAGTGCACAAATGTGGACTATTTAAACAGTTTTAAATTCTGGTTCGATCCCATTCTGAGATCACTTCATATAACGTAGGATGGAAACATTCTAAGCACATATTGCAGATATATTAATAAATGCCATAATCCTATTAGTTGCCCCTGCCACTGTATCACTGATAGTTTAAGAATTAATGGAAAAGTTCTGCATGTTAATAAGACAATGTGCAGTTGATAGGAAATGCCTGCACTGGCTTCTTAACTTGTGAACCTTTGCCAATTGAAGTTATATTGCTAGCACTACAACAGCAGAAAAAAAAATACTACAGGGGCTAAACATCGAATAAATTGTTCTCAAGTACATGTCTGTAGCTTGGTGGGCTGGACATCTGGTTATGGAGAGGTTGTGAGTTCTATTCCCTATAGCAGGCCTGTCCAGCAGTTAGACAGGGGACTAACAGTAGCCCGTGAAGGGTTCAAAAGTAGCCCACCAGCCATCAATAAAAATGTGAAGGGTTAAGTTCTCCACCTCTACCTCCCCCATCGCAAGGACCACCACTGCCCCAGCAAATCTCTGGGTCTGCCAGCCCACTGTCTCAGCTGAGTGGGGCAGTTCAAGGGCCATGGCACAGTCCCCTGCTCTCCCTACTGGCCAGATGAGCGGCAAACCACTGTCTCATGACCAACTGAGTTGGTGCAGAGCGGAGGAAGGGGAGTGGAGGAGAGAGTGAGGGGCGGGGTCATGGGTGTGCCCACCTCCTTTGCATGGTGGCATCCCCCTCTTCTCCCCCCGTGGAGAATTCCTTCCTCCCACCCCTCCATCCTCCTTGTCCACCTCCTCTGCCTCCCACCCCCACAGCTGCCTCGCAGAGACTGTGACCTGCTGCTCCTCCTGCTCGCCTTTTGAGCCATTCCCTCCTCCTTGCACCACCATGGCGATGTGATTGCCCCACTCCTGGCTTAGCCTATCCCAGCTGCACAGAGAACATGACAGAAGTGAGTGAGAGCTATGGGCGGCAGCAGCAGTGGCAGTGAAGGGTCTGGAAGGGAGAAGGGGGAAGACAGGAGGAGAAGTAGAGTCAAGTCAGGCCCCGGGCAGGCTGGGAGGGAAAGTACAACTTTCAAAAAAAAGCAGCCTGGGCAAGCGGAAGGGGTGATCTGTGCAAGCATGCACACGCCTCCCTTGCACCTGTCCACACTGGCTCAAGTGGGTGTAAGGGAAGCATGTGCATAATCAGCCTTACCACAGGAATGCAATGAAATGTGTTCCCTCCAGAAACGATTAATTGATTTACAATGTGTTCCTATGGGAAACCGCTGCTCTACTTACAATTTTTTTTACTTCTGGGTAGACATGGGCACAACTTGGCGAAATTCTCGTTTCCGTTTCCGTTCCTCGTTTCTGTTACGCAACAGAAACGGTAACGACAATTACTACGCCAGAACTCGAACTTGAACCGACTAAAGAAAAATTGGGTCTGATTTGTCGTTGTCGTTCCCGGCATTGCAGCAATCGCGCGATGCCAAGCGGCACAGGAAAAAAGTTTTAAAAATAAAAAAAGCAGGCGAAAATATGCCTGCCTGAGTGAGGGCACCTACCAGAGGGGTGGTTTCTGGGGGGGGTCCCCGGCCTCCCCCCCTCATCTCCTGGGCTGCGCAAAGTGCACATCCTCGTCGTCGAGTCGCACTCACCCACGCCAACTCGCCAAGCAGCGCGGCACAGGAAAAAAGTAAAAAAAAACACCACTAATTCCCGGCCAAAAAAGCAGGTGAAAATATGCCTCCTCAGTGAGGGCACCTACCAGAGGGGTGGTTTCTGGGGGGGGTCCCCGGCCTCCCCCCTCCTCTCCTGGGCTGCGCAAAGTGCGCATCCTCGTCGAGTCGCCAACTCACCAAGCGGCGCGGCACAGAAAAAGAGTTTTAAAAATAAAAAAAACCCGATCCCGGCCAAAAAAGCAGGAGAAAATATGCCTGCGGCCTGCCTCAGTGAGGGCACCTACCAGAAGGGTGGTTTCTGGGGGGTGGGGGGTCCCCGGCCTCCCCCCCTCTCCTCTCCTGGGCTGCGCATCCTCGTCGTCTCGCCAACTCGCCATGCCATGCGGTGCGGGCGGGGGATCCAAAATGGGGCGACCGCAATATTTATTTTGAAATCGTGGTCCAAAAACACACCAAAGCACCACAGAAACATGCGAAAATAGCTATTTTAAAACTGCCTGAATTTTTTCAGTAGCAGCAGTGGGTTTTTCTTGCAACAAAAGTCTCCATTGATTTTATTTTATTTTTATTTTTATTTTTATTTTTTTTACACCTGTGCAATGGGCTGTCCATGGGAGTGGGCCATGCAAATTTTTGGAGCCATTCCACCAAATGCGTGGCCACTTGGCCAGGTTTTGACTGAGACTTCTGGGATGTGCCAGTCGGGCATAAAAAGCCACTAACCCTAGCCCGAACCCGAACCCTAACCCGAACCCGAACCCATACGCCAGTACACTGTCCTTCTTAGTGGGTCAGAGAGGCACCCAGAGGTGCACCCCAGTAACTCACCCTAACCTTACCAGTAACCCTAATCCTAGCCCTTGCGCTAACCCCTAACCAGTAAGCCAGATCTGTGTACTCGCATTGCACTACAGCAAGTACACTTCCCTTCTTAGTGAGTCACAGCGGGCGCCCGTAGGTGTCCTCTGTCACTTCGCTCTCCAGCCCAAGTGCACTGCAGGCAGTGAGTCACAGAGGCACCCGAAAGAGAGGTGCTTCTGCCTGCTGCAACTGCAACTTAATGGTGTGCATATCCAATTGGCTATGCATGCCATTTTGTAGCAGGTGAGGAGAGGAGGCACCCATGAGGTGCCTCCAGGAGCCCGCTTTCCCTTCATGACGGGCCAGAGGAGGCACCCACCCCAGAGAGGTGCCTCCAGGAGTCCACCCCCCCAAAACCAGTACTAACGACAGACGAAAAACCGAAAAACGAAATGACAAATTTTTGGAAAATTTCACGAAAAACGGAAACGAGCCGAAACGGGCCGGCTCCGACACACAACAACTCAAAACGTAATTTTTCCTGGTCGTGCCCATCTCTACTTATGAGCATATCCTTGTAACAAATAAAATTCATAAGTAGAGGTTTTAGTGTAGTAGCCCTCAGGCACTTTCGTCTGGAAAAAGTAGTGCCTCCCAAGAGAAGAACCAGCCTGTGTAGCTGTGGGTCAGCTACAGAGTGCTAGGGTTGGGAGCAATTAATATGTAGAAAATCACAGAAAGTCACTGTAAGACAAATCTAAATTAAAAGCAAGCAATTAGGTGTCTGCATGATTGCAAGGACATTTGTTGTTGTTGTTGTTCAGTCGTGTCCGACTCTTCGTGATCCCATGGACCAGAGCTCACCAGGCCTTCCTGTTTTCCACTGCCTCCTGGAGTTTGGTCAAATCTTTCCCAACATCAGGGACTTTTCCAAGGACTCTTCTCTCCTCATGAGGTGGCCAAAGAACTGGAGCCTCAGCTTCAAAATCTGTCCTTCCACTGAACATTCAGGGTTGATTTCTTTCAGGATGGCTAGGTTGATCTCCTTGCAGTCCAGGGGACTCTCAAGACTCTCCTCTAGCACCACAGCTCAAAAGCATCAATTCTGTGGTGATCAGCCTTTTTTATAGTCCAGCTCTCACTTCCATACATCACTACTGGAATAACCATGGCTTTGACTATCCTGACCTTAGTTGACAAGGACATAAGAATAGCCTATTTATCTGAACGTTTCTCAAGATGCTTAAGGGGCAACAAACCTGAATTCCCACACTGCAAAGTATATTTATGTGAGAGATCAGGATTGACCCAAGGTGACTAAGAGAGCTTAGTGAGTTAAGAACGGAACCCAGGTCTGAGCATTAGGGCCAAAATAGTTTATAATCTTGGAGATCTCTTATGTCATTTCATATATGCACATGTTTAAGGTTCAGAAAATATGAAAGATTGAAGCAAGGGGCCAGCACTACAGTACTATTCCATCATAGTACAGTGGTACCTCGGATAACTAATTTAATTCGGTCTCCGAGGTAATTCGTTATCTGAAAAAAATTGTTATCTGAAACACGGTTTCCCATAGGAATGAATGGGAAACCAATTAATCCATTCCAGAGATTAGACACCTGGTTCTTTCCTCAAAACTCTTTATAAAGTGCACTTTAAAGGTACAGATGCAATGCCACTCAGGATAACTCTTTTTTACTGATGCATGCTGGAAATTCATTATCTGAGGCCGTCCATAGGGAAAATTCATTTTCCAAGGCAGCGCATAAGAACATTTGTTATCCAAGGCAGCCGATAGAGAAAATTCGTTATCCGAGGCAGACCTATACCTAGAAACTGTGATTCATTATCTGAGGCAGCCCATAGGGAAAATGTGTTATCTGAGGCAGCCCTATACCTGGAAATTGCAATTTGTTATTCAAAAAATTCATTATCAGGGGTATTGGTTATCCAAGTTATTACTGTATTGCCATTATCTTTTGTTCTACAGTGGTGGTGGTGGTGGTGGTGGGGGAACAGCTTTGAGATAGATTTAATTTGAGGAAATGGACCAGTAGTGGAACTAGTGAAATAAACATAGCATAAGAATATAAGAAGAGCCCTGCTGGATCAGGCCAAAGGCCCATCTAGCCCAGCTTCCTGTATCTCACAGTGGCCCCACCAAATGCCTCTGGGAGCACACGAGACTAGATATCTGTCTCCTCATACCACTCCCCTTCATCTGGCCCTTGAAGTACGCCAGTTTTAAGCCTGGAGGTTACATATCTCCATCATGGTTTGTAACCTGTGATGGACTTTTCCTCCAGGGATTTGTCCAATCCCCTTTTGAAGGCATCCAGGCCAGACACCATTACCACATCCTGTGGCAAGGAGTTCCACAGACTAACACCATGCTGGGTGAAAAAATATTTTATTTTGTCTGTTCTCACTCTCCCATCCCTCAATTTGAGTGTATATCCCCCTAGTTCTGGTATTTTGTGAGAGGGAGAAGAAGGACCCTTGATCCACTTGACTCATGCCCTGCTTTATTTTGTACATTTCAATCATATTCCCCCCTCAGGTGCCTTTTTTTCCTAATTAAACAGCCCCAAATGCTGTAGACTTTCCTCATAAGGGAAGACCCCCAGCCCAGTAATCATTTTAGTCACTCTCTTCTGCACCTTTTCGAGTTCCACTATGTCTTTTTTGAGATACGGTGATTACTGCCCCATCTCTGATGTCTTTCTGGAAACAGGCGAAGACCTTTCTCTTCAGGCATGCTTTCCCTGAATGATGGACTACCTATTATGTGTCTCTGTGTTTTATTTACCTCATGAAGTTTCTCATCCTTTACATCTATAAGGCATGTAGGAGACAACACACACACATACACACAAAGAGCTTTAGATATCAGGAAATGTATATTTTTGGACTAAATCCCCTAGAATATTGTAGCTAGAATGTCAAGTGGCTGGACATTATAGTAGAAAGAAAGAAAGAAAGAAAGAAAGAAAGAAAGAAAGAAAGAAAGAAAGAAAGAAAGAAAGAAAGAATTCATATCATCTGACTCTCTGGAAATAAAAGCTAATGGAGTAAGGATAATTGTTTAATTCCAGGTGTGACTGTGTGGCTTGCTTAATTCTTGGATTTTTGGCTTTCCAGAAGCATCAGGCCAGCACCGGATGAAATTTGTGTCTGACTCAGCAGGGCTGTCAGAGAGGAATACGAACAAGCCATTGTTGACCCGCTCCAAGAAAAAAGTGACCTGTGACCCAGCTATTGTCCTCCACATGAATGGGGAAAAGTGTGTATTACCCACAAAAGCTTGCCCTGAATTAAATTGGTGGTTCTGAAAGATGGCACACAATAGCATCTTGCGCTTGGGGAAATAAGGCAAAACCAGTGACCACTCTGAAATTAGAAAACAGTATATGTGTCAAACGGGAGGTAGCTCAACTCAACACAATGAATCATTGGTCGTGGAGGGTAAACTAATCTGAAGCCAACACATCTCCCCCCTCCAAGTTTCTTAACAATAACCATTAACAAATTGCTGGGAAACTCATGATAGAGGCAAGGAGGAAAGTAGAATTCCTGGGCGATCTGTGTTTTAAAATGGATTAATTCTAATTATGACTGGGATATTTATTTATTTATTTATTTATTTATTTATTTATTTATTTATTTATTTGTTGAATTTATATCCCGCCCATCTTCCCGAGGGAACTCTCTCTCTCTCTCTCTCTCTCTCTCTCTCTCTCTCTCTCTCTCTCTCTCTCTCTCTCTGTGTCTCTGTGTGTGTGTGTGTGTGTGTGTGTGTGTGTGTGTGTGTGTGTGTGTGTGTGTGTGTGTGTGTGTGTGTGTGTGTGATATCTAAAACAGTATAAGGGAAATACAGTTTGGAACTCTTAATTATCCTGTCTTATTGAGTGTATAAATTCGATGTCACACAGACCTATTTGAGCGGTGTATATTTATTTCAAAACTATCCTTTCTGCAAAGTGAGGCTGCATCATTGTATTGATTTAGGCATTTCTCTTATTGGGCCTGATGCTTTTATGAAAGTCAAGCTATTAACAAACTAAATTGAAAAACCCCCAACTCAGACTTTTCTTGGAGGGGTCTGCAGGTGGCTTAAAGTTCGGGAAAGGCTTAGCTTAATGGGACTGACTCCTTTTTGGCAATCCATAAGCCTTAGTTGTTGTTAAGGGTGGGGGAGAGGAAAAGAAGATCTTTTAAACACACACACACACACACACACACACACACACCCACACACACACACACACACACACACACACACACACACACTTCAACAAGATAGAATTTCTCACACTTCACTGCAAGCCACCCAGGCTTCGCTTTCGATCGATAACCATGTTAATCTTTTCATTTCCAAGGGCTAGCATTTTTGACCTTCTGGGAGGGTGGCATTAATATCTCATGTAAAACAAGGACTCATGAAAAAGACCAACACAAATTATTTAGGGCTCATGACAAAGGACCAGGCACAAGCATAAGCAGCCACTGGTGTCAATGCCTGGAGAAAACTCCGAGGCCTATTGTCTCCACCTAGGAAATGATTGTAATTGACTTCAGAAGATTTTCTAGGTTTTGAGGTTCTTGTTTCTGTCATACAAAGAGCCTAAGGAAAGCAGTTGTAGAGTGACTTTTTAGATCCATCTGCCCAGCCTTCTAGAGGTATTCCCAATTAGGATTTCCCTTGGTGCAAAATCAGGCATGCTGAAATACCTTTTTGACCTGCTCAGTGTCACTGCAGTCAATGGGATCCTCTTCAAACCAAGCTCTATTATGAGTAGAGGTGGGCACGAAACAAAAAATCCATGGTTTGGGTTTGTCTGTTTTGGGCCCACCCTTGGTTTGGTTCGGGTTTGGGTTCATACAAATTTTTAAAAAACATTCGTACAAACCCAAACCAATCTGAAACGGTTCAGGTCCTTACTGGGTGGCAGTAGCGCGGTGGTGACAGCCAATCCTGGCCCCTGCAGCATGGGCTTTTTGAGGTGCTATGGTTTTTTAAGGGGCCGTGTAAACGGTGTTTCTTTTAATTGTTTACATTTTTTTAAAAAATATATTTTAAAGCACCGACCCTGGCCCATGTGCTGGATCATTTTATTTATTTATTTATTTATTTATTTATTTATTTATTTATTTATTTATTTATTTATTTATTTTTGCCATCCTGGGGCCGGATCTTTTTTAAAAATCATTGTATTTTTATTATATATATATATAATAAATATTACTGCAGACCACATGTCCGCCTACCAGCTGTAGCATGGCTGGTCGGCTTTTTTTTCTGGATGGCCCCTCCCTGCAGCCAGGAGGACCAGACGAGGAAGGAGTAGCACCAGCGAATGGAATGGAATGGAATGGAAATTTCTGTTTCATTTCATTTTTAGAGATGGGCACGACTTGAAAAAAATTTTTTTCGAGTTGTCGTTAGTCGGGCTGGTTCCGTTTCGGCTCGTTTCCGTTTTTCGCGAAAATTTGCAAAAATTAGTCGGTTTGTTTTTTTGTTTTTTCGTTGTCGTTAGTACTGGTTTGGGGAGGGGGTAGCGGGTTCCTGGAGGGAGCTGCAGGAGTCAGCCAGAGCCACAAGTGACGGACTGGCAGACTCTTTGCACCCGCTGTGTCTCACGTACTTGCATGTAGTGCAATACAAGTAGATCTGGCTTAGGGTTAAGACGGGTTAGCGGAACGGCTAGGGTTAGGCTAGTTACGGGTGAGGTTAGGGTGAGTATTGGGGTGCACCTCTGGGTGCCTCTCTGACCCACTTAGAAGGACAGTGTACTGGCGTATGGGTTAGGCTTAGGGTTCGGGTTTGGGCTACGATTAGTGGGCTGTTTATGCCCGATTGGCACATCCCAGAAGTCTCTGTGGTCAACCTGGCCAAGTGGCCATGCGATTGGTGGAAAATTTGCATGGTCTACTCCCATGGGCGAGCCCATCATTGCAAATGTGCAGGTGTAAAAAAATAAAATAAAATAAAATCAACGGAGACTTTTTTTTGCAAGAAAAACCCACTGCTGCTACTGTAAAAATTCAAGCACTTAAAATAGCCAATTTTCGCATCTTTCTGTGGTGCTTTGGTGGGGTTTTGGGCAACGATTTCAAAAAAAATATTGTGGTCGCCATTTTGGATCCCCCCCCACCGCATGGCAAATGGATGCGCCCTCCCAGCCTGGTACAGTCAGCAAAACCTGGCCATGCGATTGGTGGAATGGCTCCAAAACTTTGCATGGTCCACTCCCATGGGCGAGCCCATCATTGCGAATGCGCAGGTGTAAAAAAATAAAATAAAATAAAATAAAATAAAATCAACGGAGACTTTTTTTGCAAGAAAAACCCACTGCTGCTACTGTAAAAATTCAAGCATTTAAAATAGCTAATTTCCACATGTTTCTGTGGTGCTTTGGTGGGGTTTTGGGCAACGATTTCAAAAAAAATATTGCGGTCGCCATTTTGGATCCCCCGCACTGCATGGCAAATGGATGCGCCCTCCCAGCCTGGTACCAGCAGCGCAGCAGTAGCAATAGCCAAGGAGAGGGGGGCGGGGAAACCCCCCCCCAAATAAAACACCCTTCTGGCCTGGTAGGTGCCCTCAGACAGTTTTCGCCTACTTTTAGGGCCGGGAATCGGGGTTTTTTTTTAACTTTTAAAAACTTTTTTTCTGTGCCGCTTGGCATTGCGCGATGCAAGTAACGAGCACGACAAATCAGACCAAATTGTTCATTCGTTGGTTCGAGCTCGAAGTCTGGGGCAGTGATTCCCGTTACCGTTTCCGTAGAGTAACGGAAACAACTAACGGAAACGGAAACGGGAATACCGCTAAGTCGTGCCCATCTCTATTCATTTTGTTTCTCTTAGAGGGGGCAATTCATTATTCATTTTGTTATGTAACGAAACAAATAATGAATAACAAAACAAACCAAAAGTTTGTTTCATGCCCATATCTAATTATGAGTGTCCAATATTCCTGTTCTGCTAATGGTATTAGTGACCACCAGCCATGGTGGTATTGAAACAAATGTCTGTGAAGACTCTCAGTCATCCAGGTGAGGTTATCCAGCAATTGAGTCATGGGAACTGTACTTCTTTTCTTGTGAGATCGCTCTGCAGACGAATCAGAAACACTTCACACCCCCACCAGGAAACCCACAGCTGATGACTCATGCTTAATGGGTGTTGGGAAGGTTTAGATATTTGGGACTTCAACACACACCCCAGGCCATTATCCACCTAATGAGCCTATTCAGACCAGACTGGTGTGAAAGCAAGGTGAACTACAAATTGGAGGCCTTGCACCACCTTTTCTCACAAGGAAGAAGCTTCCTGGATGAGTAGAGAAATGTTCTAATCTCACAAGAAAAGTCCAGTTGCCATGGCTCAACTTCCAGATAAGCTCCAGATAACAAATGTATTTTGACTTTTATATTTCCATTTATTAGAGTTTACCAATAAAATAAATTTTTTTACTATAATACTGTTGAATCTTTTAGCCTTTTGTTTCTGTCCATGGAATTTTAGGCTAAGAGAGGAGTCCTTGGAAAAGTCCCTGATATTGGGAAAGATTGAAAGCAAAAGGAAAAGAGGATGGCAGAGAATGAGATGGCTGGACGGTGTCATCGATGCAACCAATATGGATTTGACCGAACTCCGGGAGGCAGTAGAAGATAGGAATGCCTGACAAGCTCTGGTCCAAGGGGTCCCGAAGAGTCGGACATGACTGAACAACTGAACAACAACAACTGTTGAATCATAGAATAGTAGAGTTGGAAAGGATCCCAAACATCACTGAGTCCAAAACTTGTGGTCTTCTGCTCTAGCCTGTCAATAAATTGTTTGAAAAAAGAGATGGCGGAATGAGTTGTGATAAGTCAAAAAGACAAAAATTAAATCTGCGATGAAGGTTTATTTTATTTTATTGGTGGAACCTGCTGGCTTCTAGTCCCATATTAGTGGAATTATACTGTAAGAGGAGGAGTGATGGGCTAGGGACCTTAATTGGCAACATAGCCCCAAAGGAGAAGAGACTTCTATAGTAAACTTTAATTCAGTTTTCAGAGCCTTTGAATTATATGTTGCACACATTCCAAATATCCCAAGTCTGCCCCATCCTAGCTGTCTTATTGGACATTTGATTTCTGAATGGCAACTAGAGATGGGCATGACTTGAAAAAAATTTTTTTTCGAGTTTTCGTTAGTCGGGCCGGTTCCGTTTCTGGTTGTTTCCGTTTTTCGCGAAAATTCACAAAAAATAGTCGGTTTGTTTTTTCGTTTTCGTTAGTTCTGGTTTTTTGGGGGTAGCGGGCTCCTGGAAGCACCTCTGTGGGGTGGGTGCCTCCTCTGGCCCGCTATAAAGGGAAAGTGGGCTCCTGGAGGCACCCGTGGGTGCCTCTTATCCTCACCCACTAGGAAAGGGAAGCAGGCTCCAAGAGACCCCTCAACATGGGGGTCTCCCCTCCTCACCTGCTGCTGCTGCAAAATGGTATGCAATAGCCATATGGATATGCATACCAGTTGCAGACAGTGAGACTAGTGATGGCAGTGAACCCAGAGCCATAGGTGATGTCTAAGGCTCTCGCACCACCATGTCTCACACAGAAGGGAATTGTACTTGCGTGTAGTGCAATGCAAGTAGATCTGGCTTAGGGTTAAGGTGGGTTAGTGCAAGGGCTAGGGTTAGGCTAGTGATGGGTAAGGTTACGGTGGGCTAGTGGGTTGCACCTCTGGGTGCCTCTCTGACCCACTAAGAAGACAGTCTGTGACGTATGGGTAAGGACTGGAGTCAAGGATTAGGGTTAGGGTTAGGGGGCTAGGGCAGGTTTTAGGGGGCTTTTTGGCACATCCCAGACGTCTCCATGGCCAAGTGGCCATGCGATTGGTGGGATGGCTCCAAAAATTTGCATGGTCGTCCACTCCCACATGGCTGGCCACTCGGCCAGCCCATCATTGCGCAGGTGTAAAAAATAAAATAAAATAAAATCAATGGAGGACAGAGGAGGAGAAGAGAGACATTTTGTTGCAAGAAAAAACCCACTGCTACTGTGAAAAATCTGGCAGTTTATAAATTTTCGCGTGTTTCTGTTGTGCTTGTGTGTTTTTGGACCACGATTTCAAAAACAATATTGCGTTCGCTGCCCCATTTTGGATCCCCCGCCCGCACTGCATGGCATTCTTCTACTTTTAAAAACTTTTTTTCTGTGCCGCGTGGCATCGCGCGATCGCGCGATGCAAGAAACAAGCACGACAAATCAGACCAAAATTGTTCGTTCGTTGGTTCGAGCTCGAAGTCTGGCAGAGTAATTCCCGTTACCGTTTCTGTAGAGTAATGGAACCGAGTAACGGAAACGGAAACGGGAATACCGCTAAGTCGTGCCCATCTCTAATGGCAACACTCATTCTATAGCAGAAGCCAAAAAAAAGGTCAACAGACATATAAGTACCCATGAGATACTATTTAGTTTCTCTCTATTCAACACTAATTAGGCCTCGTTGAGAATACTGTGTCCACTTCTGGACACCACACTTCAAGTAGGATGCCAACAAAAAGGTGAAAATTCAGAGGAGGGCAACAGGGACGATCAGGGGCTGGAAACCAAGCCCTAAAAGGAAACAATGAAAGAATTGGCCATGTTTAGCCCAGAGAAAAGAAGAAGATGGGGGGGGGGGGAGAGAGATAATGTATGGTAGCACTTTGCAAATATCTGAAGGGCTGTCATACAGAGTAGGGGCAGGGTTTGTTCTCAGTCATCCCAGAGTGCAGGATACACAAACATGGGCTCAAGTTAAGAGAACCCAGTCTTCGGCTGAATACCAGAAAAAAAACTTTCTAATTGTTAGAGCAGTATGGCAACAGAACCAATCACCTCAAGAGGCAGTTAGTGTTCCAACACTGCAGGCATTCAAGATAACCAAATCTTTTGAGGCAAGACTGAAAAAAAACTGGGACTGTTGAGCCTTGAGAAAAGAAGACTGAGGGGATTTGAAAGATGTTATACAGAGGACGGTCAAGATCTGTCTTCAACTATCTACATTTGGATGTTTTATTTGTTTTGTATACAATAGTCCCCTGTTTATCGCTGAAGGTTAGGTTCCCTAGCCTCTTGTGATAAATGAAAATCCACATCTCAGGACAAGTCTGGATGCCTCTTTTGTGGCTATGGCAGGATCTAGAGGCCTTTGTGGCCAGGACCTCCACTAGGTCCAAAGGCCTCCATGAGGGCCTTCATCACCAAATCTGGGGGTGGGGTGGGGAGACATGATATAGCGGGACTGTGATATTTGGGATGCAATGTGGCAGGGAACTACTGTACTGCCCTATAGAGATATCCCCTTGGAAGAGATTAAAAAGCACACCAGCCGGCTTCCTGTGCAGGGTCACTTGAGAAGCATTGAACCCCAATCTGTGTGGGGAAACCCTGGATGAGGAGACAATGGGTCCCATGCACAGGAAGCCAGCTTCCTCTTATCTCTTTCCCCCACACTAGCCAGCAAGGCCATGAGATGGTACATAGTAAATAACAAGCTGTCTGGTATTCATTCATCAAGACCACTTCTAGGTGACACTGCTACGTCAGAGAAGCCCTTCCCAGGAATTCATCAGTCTACACCATCCTGACATGTAGACACTCACCCAACCTCTGGTGCTCTGCCTTTGCAACTCATAAAAGAGTCTGGACTCATGCTTGCGGAGGAAGCTGTTGCATGAGGTCTGGCTTTCGTTGAACCCAATAATGTGCCTATGTGGAATGATTCCTACACTGCCCATCCTGGGTGGTTGACACGAAAAGAAGACAATAATGACAACATCGAATGAAAGCATAGCCATCACAATAACATAAAAATAAACAATGCACAATATCTGCAGTGGAGGCAGTTTGTTCCCTCGATCTGTGCCTGGAGGCAGTTCTGGAATGGACCAGAGATAACCGGCTCAAGCTCAATCCAGAGAAGACGGAGGTTCTGTTCTTCGGGGTGCCCTCGTCTGGGTACAATGGCCCCTCAATGAGTCCTCTCTGAGGACAGTAGTGCAGGCCCTAGTGATCTCGAGGATCGACTACTGCAATGCCATCTACGTGGGGTTGCCCTTGACCCTGATCCGGAGGTTACAGCGGGTGCAGAATGCGGCGGCCAGGCTGGTGGTGGGTGCTCGGAGATTCGAGCACATCACCCCAGTTCTGGCTCGCTTGCACTGGCTTCCTGTTGTCCCCCGGATTAGGTTCAAGGTCCTGGTTTTGACTTTCAAAGCCCTCCATGGCCTGGAACCAGAGTATCTGGCGGAGCGTATCTCTCAAAGGTCAACTGGGGCCAGACCCACGAGATTGGCACAGGCGCACTCACTAAGGTTGGCCACACCCAGAGAGGCGCGGAAAGCGCATACACGTGACCGCGTCTTCTCTGTGGTGGGGCCTTCACTCTGGAACCATCTATCCAGTGAGCTGCACCTGATTGATTCCCTGCCTGCCTTTAAAAAGCCCTGAAGACTTACCTCTTCAGGGAGGCGTTTGGCAACTTTTTTAGTTAGTTTTTTTTTTTGGCTGCCATATTGCCCCCTGCCCCTTTTTTGTTTTAACTTGTTTGTTATCTCCTTCCCCCCCCCCCATTTTTATTGTAAGTCACCCAGAGTTCCCTTTGGGAAGATGGGCGGCATATAAGAGTAACAAATAAATAAATAATAAATAAATATATTAATCAATAAACAAAAACAGACATACAATATAAACATTCAAGAAGGTGACACAGTAACATGGGAGGTGGGGGTTAGTGGAAACTCTATATTCTGTTGATGGGATAGTTTGGAAGGCTTGTCTAAATAACCAGGCTTTCAAAAGTCTCTTCAGGGCGAGGCAAATATTGGGTGCGAGTTGGTTCCAGAGATGTGTCGCAACCACTGAGAATGTCCGCTTCTAGCTCTCCTCTTTCCGAGCCTCTCTTAGGGTCAATGCCCTCAACCGTCTGGCCTGGGCTGAATGAAGAAGACAGGCAGAACTTGCTAGAAGAAGGCATTCTGCCAGATATCGAGATCCCAAAATGTTTAGGGCATTTTATATGTCAACATCATCACTTTGAAGTTGGCATGGAAACAGGGTGAATGTAGGGCAGCTATAAAGGGGGACAGACCCTGGTATTTATGGTCTGACAAAGAACAGTGGTCCAAACTCTCTGGATTTCCCTCTGGAAGAAAGAGAACATCCAGACATTAACGAAAGCCCACCGTGCAGTTGGGTGATGTTGTAAAATGCAATTTAGTTGGAAGGCTACAAGGAAGTCCCATGGTCTCCACTGCTAGAGTATTCATTTTCATCCAGAAATGAAATGAGTTCAATCATTCTTCGTTCACTTTGCAGCACCAAAAAAAGAAAAGAAAAGAAAACGGGAAAAAAGCAATATATTGTAGCGGTTCCCTGAATAAATAGATGGTGCTCATATAAAGGAAAGGGATTAAAGCCTTCTTCCTTAATTGCTTAGTGTAATTCTGAGCAGGATAACCACGCACAAGATCAAACAATAATGGGGGCAAAGGGGCTTAGAGCCTGACCCAAGGGAATAGTCAAGTTTCACTTTTTCAAGAACCAAGACAATGCAATGTCATCAGAATGAAGGGAAAGGAACGGATGGTTTCCATGATAGTGTTCCATGGGTTCTGAAAAATGGTACCCATAATTATTCTTATGGGGGAAACTATTTATTTATTTATTTATTTATTTATTTATTTATTTATTTATTTATTTGAGGGGCACTGCCTGGACAGCTGCATCTGCCACAGGCACATGCATCCTAAAGAGCAGGGCTGTTCAACTTTGAACAGGCCAAGGTCTACTTTTTCTGCCCCAAAGTGCCTGAGAGCTACTACACTAAAACTTTTGTAAGTAGAGCCGCGGTTTCCCATAGGAATGCATTGAAAACCAATTAACCCATTCTGGAGGGAACAGATTTCAATGCGCCATGGCCCTTGAACTGCCCAGCTCGGCTGAGACAGTAGGCTGGCAGACCCAGAACTTTGCTGGGGCAGTGATGGTCCTTGGGATGGGGGAGGTAGGGTGTGGAGAACCTATCCCCTCACTTTTTTTATTGATGGCCAGTAGGCTACTTTTGAACCCTTCACGGGCTACCAGTAGCCCGCGGTCTACCTGTTGGGCAGACCTGCTAAAGAGCATCGCACAGAGACACCACTTGGCAGTCAGAGGCTGCCTATGGAGAAAAAAAGATGGGCCTTCCCACCTCCCTTCTCCGAACATGGAGATTGGTTCACTCAGTATGAACGTTGACCTCTTTCTTCCATTGTGCGGACTACAGAAGCTTTTGACACCTGTGTTGGCTGGCAGATATGGGGAAACATGGCGACACAGACAGCTGCCTGGAAGTTGAATCATAGCAATTGGACTTCTTTTCTGCCGACGGGACATCCTTTCTTTTTTGTCAGTTGCCATGACTCAGCCTCCCGGCACCCTCACCTGCGTGACTGAGAATCTTCACCGAGACAGAGCTGCCTATCGCATTTCCACAAAACATCAGCATTTTCCTTACCTGAAAGCAGGGATACAGGCACAAGTCATGGGACTTGTGGTCAAGTCAGACTTAAGTCACACCTGTGACTCTACCCAGACTCAAGTAACTCCAGTCACTAGGATGTGGCTTGTAGCTTGGAACCCATTAGAGATGGGCACGGCTAAAAAAAAAATGGTGTTTTGTTTGTCGTTTGGTCGTTTAGGGGTCTGTTTCAGTTCGTTTTCGTTTTTGTGACGTTTTTTGAAAAAAATATCGTTTTTGTTTCGTTAGGTAATGAAACAAAAAAACGAAAGCGAAAACGAAAAATTGCTGTTTCGTTAGCATTCTTTTTAGTTCAATGCATCTGCTGCAACGAAAATGAAAAACATGGCGAATTTGGTCTTTTCGTTTTCGTTTTGTTTTTTAAAAAAATTTTGTTTCATTTTTGTTGCGTAACGAAACGAAAAAATGAAAATGAAAACGAAAAATCGCTCGTTTTGTGCCCATCTCTAGAACCCATCCATCCCACACACTTTTATTTTGGGGAGGGGGCAACCTTTTTTTAATAGGGACATGGAGTTGGGACTTGGTAGCAAAGACTCAGAGTCAGACTTGGGACATGGGACTGAGGAGTCATACTCAAGACTCAAACCCAAAAACTTGTCAAGCATCCCTATTATTAGGGGCCTTATAAAGGTATCACCTATAGCTTAATCATGCATCGATGATTAAGAGTCCCTTGAGGTTTACCAGTTGAAGATGCTTTTTAAAAAAGGAATTTTCCAGGATTTTTTCAATTTCTCCCTCTCTCACATGGCTAATGCCATGCAGATGGATCATAGCAGGGCAAGCATTTGGGGTCCTAGGGCAATTCAATCCAAAATCTATCTCGGGAGGCAAAAATGTTGAAACTGAAGCTGTCCTACTTTGGGCGCATCATGAAAAGGCATGATTTTTCAGAAAAGACAATCATGCCACGAAAAGTTGAATGCAACAGGAGTTGAGGAAAAGCCAATACAAGAGGGACCGGCTCCCTAAAGGAAGCCATTGGTTTGATTTTGCAGGAGCTGAGCTGGGCTGTGCAGAACAGGACATTCTGAAGAAGAGTCTTTCAGAGAGTCACCATAGGTCCAAATACTGATGACAACATTTGGGCATCAAAGTCTGATTCATGTTAGCATGCAATGTGTATTGTACAAAGAGGATTCGGAAAGCTGCATTTGGAGATGATGCTTCCTGGAACCACCTTTCATCAGCCATGGTCTTGTGCTCTCTGGGATATCCTGGGTGTGTCAGTCCAGAAACAACAACTTCTATATGCTCTGAGTTATTACAACCTCTAATTCAGCCAATTAGCTACATCAAGAGAAAGTGGCCCTGCATGTCAAGCCACTGTGGGGGAATTAGGAGGCGTGGCTCTAAAATTCCTGTCCCTGAACAGGTGACCAACTGTTCCTCTGAAATGGAGCAAAATATCCTGCTAAGTGGTCCACGATCCACTTTCATATTGATTTGACTACAGTGCATGAGGGTCTGGCATTTTTCTCCCTGATAAAGAGTGTATTCAGCTCATATTTCCTGTTTTACCCATTTCTGCCATTCCGCCTGAGGGCTCTAAGCCCGGGAGAGGCCTGAAAGGATAAACTAGGAACCAGACTTGTTCCATGGTTGCCCCATGCCTGTGGGACACCCTCCCTTCTGAAATGCACCTGAACCCCTCTTTGGGATTTTAAAGTTCTTTTAAAAAACTGGATCTTTATACCGGCTTTTCCCCAGACCAGAACATCACTGTAACATCGCACATGCACCAGATGATATCTTTGATTTTGTTTCTTAGCATTTAGAGATGGGCACAAAATGCCAAAATGACGGTTCATTTTGTTTTTTGGGATTTTTTTGTTTTGTTTTGTTTAGAATGATACTTTTTTAAAAAATGTTTCTTTTTCAATTGTTTCATTTTTCTTTTTCTTTTCTTTTTTGATGTTACAGCTGACCAGCCAGCCAGTAGGCACTTTTTAATTCTATTTTTTTTTAACCTAGAGCCTACCAGCTGACCTGCAGGCCGGGTCGGCACTATAGATAGATAGATAGATAGATAGATAGATAGATAGATAGATAGATAGATAGATAGATAGATAGATAGATAGAGAATTATCTACATCAAGAGATAGATTATATCTATCTATCTATCTATCTATCTATCTATCTATCTATCTATCTATCTATCTATCTATATAATCTAACACCAACCAGCTGGCCCATGTGCTTTTTATTTTTATTTATTTTTTATTTTTTAAATCGAACATTCACCAGCTGGCCCAAGGCCCGGGTCGGCGCTTTTTAATTTTTTTAAAAAAATTTAATCTAGTGCTGAGCAGCTGCCCGTGGGGTGACTACCACTTATTTTTGACATTGTTGCAAACCGCCTAGAGTGGACTTGCTGACAGATGGGTGATATAAAAATCCAATAAATAAATAAATAAATAAATAAATAAATAAAGATTGCCGCACTCACAGGAAGGAAAGAAAACAAAGGCCTCTGAACAAGGTGAGTTAAATTTGGCAGAGTGAAACATCATCACCTGAACCAAGGTCTGTGCCATGAATTCGTCAGAATGATGATTCCTATTGGCTTGTGATGATATTCTCCTGAAAGCCTGAGGCTAGTGAGATAACAATGTGTCATTAGGCACCTTTTAGCCTCCTGCAGTTTCACCTCCTGTGACTAAAATGACCTCCTTTAATTATACCTATTGCCTCTTTGTTCTTGTTTTTGGCTTATGTAATGGGTCGAGAGTAAATACTTGCCATCAACTAGGACTTGGGGAGTGGTACGCCCAGTTACTGGCCTGGTGGGTGCTGTCGGCTGACTGCACCACCCGGGGGTATTAACTCACCCATGCTGCCGGAGCTCCAACCCGCACTGTGTTTTATGCCAAGCCCCTCCCAGGGTTTGTTTTGCTCATGTTATAAGTTAATAAAGTGTGGGCAAGTTTTAACCCCATACCCTTGTCTCGACTCATCATTTCACATGGGAGGGCAATACATTTAATGACAGGAAGAAATGAGAGCTGCTGTGTCTTATGAGAAGTTGGGACAACCAAGGGCACCCGTCTTCTGGGTGGCACCCTTGCCTTCCATTTAGGAATGTCATTACAGCCATGGAGGGGCATTTTTTACTAATACCAATAGTTTTCGGACCCTTGCGCTACGTTACAGGTCCTCTTGTAGGTTAACAGTTAATAGGTAGAGTTAAAATGATGGTTAAAAAAATGTGGCCCAATTTACACCCCAAAACTAGTGTCTCGTCTCATTATTTCATGCTGGGGGGGGCAATGAGTATCATACTTACTCAGGATGGGATGTGTGCACTGTGACGACACCTCCCTGATAAACGTGTAATTATGATGAAAATGTGAAGTGTAGGGAACCAACTTATTAATCTTCACAGGAGCCACTTGGTAATGCTGCCCCCTTTTAAATCGCCACCTTATCCACTGGGACAGACTCAGATGTATAACATAAAAGTAATAATGAAGTTCATTGAGAAAATAAATAGATACAATAATGTCTGAAGTTGGTATGCGTTGCCTTAAACATAAAATAGATTAATTCAACTCTTCAAGCCTCCCTGTCTTTAATAACCAGTAAACAGTAAAGCCCTCACACATAACCTGCCTGACTGAACTCTAACAGAGCTGTGCTCTCTCAGCACTAACTCTCAACAACCCTCAACTCTACTAACTCTCACAGACCAGGCTCCACCCCTTTTATACCATACAATCCCCTGCCCTCCTGCTGGGATTGGGTGGTAATTTACATATGTATTTCTCCTGAATGCAGGGTGTTGTCATATGCACATCGGCTATAATGGTATTAACTTACAGATGGAAGAAGGAAGAAAAATGGAAATGGAAAGAATATATATATATATATATATATATATATATATATATATATATATATATATATATATATATATATATATATATATATATATATATATATATATATATATATATATATATAAAATTTTTATATAAAAAATTTTTTATATAATTTTATATAATATATATAATTTTTTTTCCAAAATGAATGGATACAAATTATGCAAGAAGGAAAGATAGAAGGGAAAAATAGAATTTTAAAGGAGTGGGAAAAGTATATAATTTGGATAAAAGGAAAGCCTGACAATGAGAAATGGGCTAGATTATTCCATCATGCCTTAATAATGTTTAATATGAAATGGAAGTGCTTGCTGGGGGGGGGATAATGAGGAAGGGATAATAGGAGGGCGTAATGTCGACGGAAATAGCTGTAAGGATTGAAAGTGTATGCTTGTTCCTCATGTAATAAAAATAAAATTATTTTTTTTTTTTAAAAAAAGGATGGGATGTGTGTCCGCAAATGTTTTCCTCAGGAAATCTTTCAGTGCCCCGACATCGAAGTCCTTTGCCAAGACTTCTCCCTTGCAACACAGCCCTGCAAAAAGGGAGAACCTAGACATATAACCCTCACCATATTTGTTTTAAATTTTATTTTGGGGTCTTTGTTCCACCCAAGACTTTCCAGTGACCCTCGTGCAGGGAAAGGGTCATTTTTTGGAGGAAAATGCACTCCAATGCATTTTGGTATTCGTTCTGCCCTTTAACAAAAAAAACAAAAAAAGCCTATGCAGGAAATATGCCATTGGCTGCAGGAATTATAAAAATCCAGCACGGTTTGGCATTTCTTCAGGTTGTGTCTGTCGAATGTCCTGGGAACTTCCAAACAGTCCCATTTGACTTTCTTGAAGAATTCTTAAAAGGGGGGGGGGTGGAATGCTTGAACACAGAAATCTCACGGCAAGGAGAAAGGAGAGTTGAAAGCTGCGAGATTGGTTTGACTCACTCGTAACCTTTGTATGTTACCTTTAAGTGGTTTTTGGATGGGAGGGGTCTTTCTGGACAGAGGCGCATGTCAATCAATCTTGTAGTGGCCAATCTCTGCCCTAGATTGTGAAGCGAGCCCTGCCTCTCTACTCAAGGACTCTTTCCCCACTCTTTTCGCTCATTCTGAAGAGAGAGCTAGGAGTTCGTATGTCATCTATCAGGAGTCCCTGTTCATTCAGCAAGCCAGGTAGTCAGCTTGAAGCCCGTGATTTTATGTAAAATCCTTGTGGCGCAGTGGTTAAATGCCTGTACTGCAGGTAAAACTGTGCTCATGACCTGGGTTCAATCCCCGGGAGCAGGCTCAAGGTTCACTCAGCCTTCCAGCCTTCCGAAATCGGTAAAATGAGTACCCAGCTTGCTGGGGGGGGGCAATGTGTAGCCTGCACACTGTAATTAAAATTGTAAACCACCCAGAGACTACTTGTAGTGGTATGGGGCGGTATATATATAAGCAGAACACACTTTCAATCCCTTCTGAGATGTAAGCAAAACTATCTCATTCTTTTCCTTACCAGAATCTCTGAGTGAGTTGTTAGGATGCCAAATTATGCCTGTTTCTTGAGAAACCAGCTCTGGCCATGAGGATACATGCCCTAGTGACATCGCGGCTAGACTACTGTTACGCGCTCTATGTGGGGCTACCGAAGAAAAGTCTGAGGAAACTTCAATCGTTCCAAAATGCAGCAGCCAGAGTGCTGACTGGAGCGGGGTACAGAGATCACATTACACCCCTATTAAAGCAGCTCCACTGGCTGCCAATCAGCTATCAGGCACAATTCAAGGTGCTGACCGTGACCTACAAAGCACTGTACGACCTGGGTCCTAGCTACCCCAAAGATTGAATCTCACAATATGAACTGGCTCAGATGTTAAGGTCATCAGGAGAGGCCCTTCTCTCCATCCCACCACACTCACAGGTACATCTCGTGCGAACCCATGAAAGGGCCTTCTCGGCTGCTGCACCCAGACTCTGGAACTCCCTTCTACTAGAGGCCAGGACTGCCTCATCTCTGTCTTTCCGGAAACAGGCAAAGATTTTTCTCTTCAGGCAAGCTTTCCCTGAAATATGGTCTACCTATTATGTCTTTTACATGAATGCACAGGATCACATAGACTTTGTGTTTATAACTAATTATAACCTTATGGGTTTACATTGATACTATGTTTTCAGTGTTAGTTTGCATCACTCATAACTTGACATGGAACTTTACTCCCCTTTAACCGCTTGCGTTCTCTTGTAGCTTTAATGTAATGTGGTCTATTCATGCTGTAGGACACCCCTCAATTCCCTGTTCCCAATACTTGAACATGTCCTAATTGTATTGGACTGTATTTTGTAAGCTGCCTTGGGTCCTTTTTCCAAGGAAAATAAATAAATAAATAAAAATAATTGCCAGTTGAGGACGAACCCAGAAGCTGTGGGGACGCTTGGAGCCAGTTCTGCTCTGTAACTCCCCAAACTCTTTCTACTGTGTAGTTAGAGGTTTTCAAACCACTACATTCCAACAAGCTGGCAAAAAGGTTTGCATCCCAAACCCTCAATCCTTTACTTTTAGAGGAGGACATTGCATGCCGTGAATGAGCAGTGCCAAAGGTGCCATTGGTTCCCTATAAAATGATTATCTAGGAAAGCCTTAAAAGATGCAACTAGGGGAAAGTAACATCTGAAATGGCCTTTATTTATCCAGAAAGTCACACTTAGGACCGGGACATAAGGAAGATAAGTTACAGTTTGGCATTGCGTCGAAGGACATATGAGCTGCCTCCGTCCATCTGCCTTCGACTTTATCTACATTGGAAGAATGGATTTTGAAAAGTAACACTTTAGAAAAGTCCTCTCGGAAAGATATTTCCAAATGCCACTGTTTTCTATTACTTTGTCATTGACTCTTAATGTGTTTTTCAGAATGATTTGGTCCTTCCGTGCGTGGGTAACAGAAGAAAAATGAAAATAGGAAGGGTGATGTGGTTGTGGAACTTCCTTCTATCATTCATTACCATGTGGCCCTTTCACTTTGCAAGACACAATTTATAGCGGGGGGGGGGGTTAAAACTGGCCTTCTTTTCCATCCTGCCACTTCAGATGTCCAATGCTAAGCAGAAAACCCCATAAAAATGTCGTCCTTCTCTATGAAAGATTCAAATGATTGACAATAAAATGGAAAACAGTTAAAGCTGATAACCTTGGGGCTGGTCTCTGGGATATTTATTCTGCTGGTCCTGGGTATTTTTTGTTAGCATATTGTGCCATTTTTATTATGTTGCATAGAATTGTTCAGTGTCCGCTTCAATGGATCAGATCTTGCAACTTCTGGCACCTTACTTACCCAAGTCCAGTGGTTGCCACAGTCTTAGAAGCAAGAATGGGGACTCAAAGTGATGAGCCTCTCTGTCAAGTTGGATTCGTCACACCAGTGACTCGACTTGCACTCAAATCTCCTCCTACCACTATGACTCAGACTCAACTCATGAACCCACCCACCCCTCCTTTTTTTCTGGGGAAAACAAAAGCTCGTTTTTAATAAGAACATGGACCCAGAGTTTGGGACTCAAGATTTGGCCCAAAAAACTTGGACTCAGATTTGGGACTTGGTGCCAAAGTCCAGGACTTGGGACTCAGACTTGTCAACATCGCTGCCTAGCAGGGTAACTCGAGAAGCCCAAACTCATGCTGTTGACTCTTGTCCAGGCCAGCTTTGATATAGTTACAGGTAAAGCTTCGAAAGGTTGCATTTGAGTTCATGCTGGCTGGGGACATGTAGGCCGATGTAATAACTAATCCATCCTCCTGTTGTCAAAGGGAGGAACAGCAGCGTGAACTCTCCTCCCATGTCCCAGATTCTCCTGTACTGTTTTATTTTTCTAACAAGCTTTCAAATTGATCTCCACCAGTGGTGGACAGCCTCAAGTCCCAAAAGTTCTTGGACTGCAATTCCCAGAAATCCTGGCTAGCACAATTAGTGGTAAAGGCTTCTGGGAGCTGTAGTCCAAAAATATTAGTCCAAGAACATCTGAACATCCTAGATGGGCGACCACAGATTTACACTCTTTGCAAAATGAGACAAAGTTTGGATGGGTGACCACCTGAGAATAGAAACATGTCCAGGTAGGGTCACCCAAACGCTATATTTTATAGCTAGTCCAAACTTGAAAAGCAAATTAATTGCTGGATGTTTAGTCGGTGCTTATATGAATCGCGTAGGTAGACGCTCTGTAGGAGTTGTCATAATGTAAAGTTGTGTCTGTAGATCTGTGCAGGACAAGACTCCAAAACAATGTGATTGCAGAATTGATCATGGTTCCCAGCACCGTTGTTACACAATGTGCCTGTAGATGTCCTTCATGAATATTGCTTCCATCTCAGCGCAATTTTCATAGACTCATAGAAGAATGGATTTGGAAGGGTCCTTATAAGGCCATCTTGCTGCTCAGTGCAAGAATCCAAACCAAAGCAATTTTGACAAATGGTTGTCCAGTTTTCGTTTGAAGGCCTCTAGTGTTGGAGCACTCACCACTCCTGAGGTCATTGGTTCTCTTATCATACTAATCTAACAGTCAAGAAGTTTCCCCCGAGGTTAAGACTATATCTGACTTCTTATATCTTGACCCCATTATTATGTGTCCTGCACTCTGGAATGATTGAAAACAGATCCTGGTCATTCTCTGTATAGCTAACTTTCAACTATTTGAAAAGGGCTATCACACGCTGTTTGTGGCACAGTGATTAAACTGCTGCGCTACAGCTATACCTCTGCTCATGACCGAGGTGGGGTGGGGGTCAATCCCAGGTAGATGGCTTGAGGTTCACTCAGTCTTCCATCCTTCCCAGTTTGCTAAAATAATTACCCAGGTCACTGGAGCAATGTGTAGCCTGCATAATTAACTTGTACCAGATAGGGCTTTAAGAGTTATGAGGAGGTATATAAGCAACACATGTGTGTGTGTGTGTGTATTTGTGTGTGTGTGTGTGTGTGTGTGTGTGTGTGTGTGTGTGTGTAATTTCAAGTTAGGCAGGTGTAGCTGCAGAACAGGTTTTCAACCAGTAAGTTAGTGAGTTGCCTATGTTGCCTAAATTTTCTTCTTTGTCATTTATGTTCTATTTTGGGAAGTCACACTTTCTCTCAGCCGGGTGTCCCAGCTGAAACATGTGTTGCTTGGAAAATCATCTGAAAAGTTAAAAACAGGGAAGGATGCACTAATAGATTGTTTACAACCATGGGGGCGTCATTGAAATCGTCTTCCTGGAGTCCACTGTGATTAAAATCCAATTTAGGATCTGCATTTTAATCTGAGATTAATGAACTCGCCTATTAATCATGCTGATTAATGCTCTCAGGCCAAATTCTAATCCATTATTTGTACTCCTCATTTGTGGTCAAGTCCATCTGCATAGGGTATGCAAAATTAAAATACCAGCTTGTTGCTCTCAACATAACACCTGCGAAAGCATGTCAAAAATGCTGTCACAATTTTCTGAGATGTAATTTACAATCTGCTTTGAGTTATTCCCATTTTATCTTTAAGGACCACCCCCACCCACCCACAAATATTTAAAACAAGTTCTTCTGGAATACTCCTATGATTAAGCATAAGGTCAGGATAGCGATTGTTGTGTCTCACCTTGCTAGAATCTAGCTGTGAAATCTATGAGGACAGGAAGTGTAACTTGGCAGAAGCTGTAGTTTACATTGATTTGCACTGAAAAGAAATGAATCTAAAATGGAACCAAATTTCAATTTTGAAGTACAGTGATCTCCCGCCTATCACTGGGGTTAGGGACCTGACCTGACCCGCAATAATTGAAAATCCACGATATGCGGATGCAGGTCAGGTCAGGCCTGGGGGAACCTACCTGGGGGCTCTTATACTTACCCCCAGCCTGGCCCTACCCCGAACGGGACTGTGAGAGCCTTCCCGGGCCTTCTGAAGGCCCCAAAAGGGCCTCCCTGCAAACTGGAAGTGCCTTCTGGTAAACGGTAAATCATTTCTGAGGCCTCCGACAGGCCTAGAGAGGCTCTCAGAGGCCTCAGAAATGATTTTCAGGGATCTGGAAGTCACTTCCAGAAGGCCCTCACAGCCCTGTTCGGGGCAGCTCCAGTCCTGGTGTAAGTATGGGAGGCTTGAAACAGGACTTTCCCCCCTTACCCTAGGGGGCCTTTTTCATATACTGTGATCCCGCGATATAGCGGGACCGCAATATATGAACCGTGAAAGGGCAGGGGACCACTGTATTATAAATATATAGCATAGTCTTTCACTCTAGAATTGGTCGATGGAATCGATGTGGATTCAGTGAGTCAACCCCTCTGTAATTCCCATTGATTCAGATCAGCCTATTTAAATATAATAAAATTACATAGTAATTTTGAGTTAGAGTAGTGCCATTAGAATGAACAGAACATGTAGAAGAGTTGACTCGCTAAATCCCCACTGATACAACAGGCTTCCTCTGGTGTAATTTACTAGGCTAGGCAAGCAATTACTAGAGATAGGCACGAACCACCAAACCGGAAGTTCGTGTCAGTTCATATTTCGGTTGAACAGGTGTTTGGTGACTCGTAGCTCTGCATTCTCTATCTGACACCCACTCAGAGGCAGCACCTGGAGGAGGTGGGGCAGGGAATCTGTGGCAATACCTTTGAGTGAGTATCTGATGGAGGAGGCAGAAAATGAACTGGCACAAACCACTGGTTCAGGAATTAATGTTCATCTCCAGTAATCACTAAAGTTGTGCTCTTCCACTCAATCCAATACTTTCCTGTATAAAGGGACAGAAGTGGCTCCTATCACAACAACTTTTTCTGCTGCTGCTGCTGCTGCATTTATAAGTAATGTTAATGTTGTTTGATGGTCTTTGAATAATCTTAAATTGTCCAGACAATAAAAAAGAAACAAGACATGAGCATTAGGAGAGCTTGTTACGGAAGGGCATTCTTCAACTAGGGTGCCATTTTTGAAAATTTACTCTAGATTTAAATTAAATGTTACCAAAGTATGCAGAATTGATTTTCTTTTTAAAAGCACAATAAAAGGACAATCTTAAGAATACATCGGAAACTGCTGGGAGGAAATAACCTGTAAGCAGAATAAAACAGGCAGACAGGAACAGTGAGAAATAATAGAATCAGTTATTGTATATTCATAAATAAATAAATAAATAAAATTGAACAAGTAAAATGTCTTCAATACTAAAAAAGGAAATATACAATGAAAAAGGATTAAACAAATACCACACTAAAATAGGAAACAAAAATAACACCAAAACTACATTCATAAGAATATAAGAACATAAGAGCCATGCTGATTCAGGCCAAAGGCCCATCTAGTCCAACTTCCTGTATCTCACAGTGACCCCAACAGATGCGTCTGGGAGCTCACGAGACTAGATATCTCTCTCCTGATACCACTCCCTGCATCTTTTCCTTGAAGTACCCCAGTTTTAAGCCTGGAGATTACACATCTCCATCATGGTTTGTAACCTGTGATGGACTTTTCCTCCAGGAATCTGTCCAACCCTCTTTTGAAGGCATCCAGGCTAGATGCCATCACCACATCTTGTGGCAGGGAGTTCCACAGACTAACAACACGGTCGGTAAAAAAATATTTTCTTTTGTCTCTTCTTACTCTCCCACACCAATTTGAGTGGATGTCCCCTAGTTCTGGTATTTTGTGAGAGGCAGAAGAGCTTCCCTCTATCCACTTTACTCATGTCCTGCATTATTTTGTACATCTCAATCATATTCCCATTCAGGCAACTTTTTTCCAGACTAAAGAGCCCCAAATCTTTTAGCCTTTCCTTATGAGGGAGGTCCCCCAGCCCAGTAACCATTTTAGTCGCTCCCTTCTGCACATTTTCCAGATCCACTACTGTGTTTCCCCAAAAATAAGACAGTGTCTTATATTAATTTTTGCTCCCAAAGATGTGCTAGGTCTTATTTTCAGGGGATGTCTTATTTTTCCACGAAGAAAAATACGGTACACACTTATTGTTATCTTATTATGGGGAGGCCTTATTTTTGGGGGATGCCTTATATTTCAGTGTGGGGCAAAACAGTAAGTAGGTCTTATTTTCAGGGGATATCTTATTTTCGGGGAAACAGGGTATGTGTTTTTTGAGATGTGGTGACGAGAATTGTACACAACACTCCAGGGGCGGGGCGGCCTTACTATCATTTTGTACAATGCCATTATAATGTTGGCTGTTTTATTTTCAGTGTCCTTTTTGATGATCCCTAGCATGGAATTGGCCTTCATTCAAAGCAGTAGGGAAGAATTGTCAATTAAAAAAACTTCACTCAGGCAAGCAAGAATGGGGCCATCTTGGCATCCTGTGGGAGGGAGTTCCACAGTCTGTGAGGAGCAACCAAATAGGCCTTTGGCCATGTCCCCATCAAATTTATTTATTTATTTATTTATTTATTTATTTATTTATTTATTTATTTATTGTGAAGGTGGTGGGACTGAGAGAAAACTCTCCCTTGGTGATCACGGCACCTAAGCAGGCGAGATGTGTTCTTTGAGATTGCTTGGACCCAAGGTCCTTAGGGCTTTATCGGTTAAAGCCAGCAGGGATATCTTGGCAGCCAGTGGAACTTTCCCTGGCTAATAACTGCTCCGCTTCTCCACTGATTTTGTGATTTCTTCTTTTCTGCCCTTAGCCTATTCTATTTGTCATTGACTTGTATGAATATTGTTTACTTAATTATTCTCTTATTTGTATTATTTTCTGTTTTTACTATAATTTTTGTATTATTGTATATTTCTTGTTTATGTTGTAAATTGTGTCAGATGGGTGGTATATAAATTGAATTATTATTATTATTATTATTATTATTATTATTATTATTATTATTATTATTATTATTATTATTATTATTATTATTATTATTGGCACAGTGGTTAAATGCCTGTACTGCAGCTAAAACTCTGCTCACAAACTGGGGTTCAATCCCAGGTAGCCGGCTCACGGTTGACTCAGCCTTCTATCCTTCCGAGGTCAGTAAAATGAGTACCGAGATTGCTGGGGGGAGGCAATGTGTAGCCTGCACACTGTAATTAATATTGTAAACCGCCCAGAGACAACTTGAATTGGTATGGGACGGTATATAAGCAGAACATTTTGGATGATGATGATGATGATGATGATGATGATGATGATGATGATGATGATGATGATGATGATGATGATGATTTAATGAACCACACATCTATCTACGCTGGATTTTGTATTACCAATCACTAGTTGAACGCTTCCCAAGCGTTTAGGACTCAGTGATGTATCAGCGAATTATGCAAGCACGAGCAGATCCCAGTAAGGCGGCTTTCTGCAGCTGACTGATGGTAACTTTCTCGACTCCAATTTCTTCTAAATACTTGCGTAGCTCTTCAGGCACCGCACCCAGCGTGCCAATTACCACTGGGACCACCTGTACCGGTTTATGTCAGAGTCTCTGAAGTTCAATTTTCAGATCCTGATATCGGGTAATTTTTTCAAGTTGTTTCTCAGTGACTCTACTGTCACCTGGTATAGCAACATCAATGATCCACACTTTTTTCTTCTCCACAATCACAATATCTGGGGTATTATGCTCCAAAACCCGGTCTGTCTGTATTCGGAAGTCCCAAAGTAATTTAACATGTTCATTTTCAGTCACTTTTTCAGGCTTATGATCCCACCAGTTCTTTGCTACGGGCAGATGATAGTTCTGACACAAATTCCAGTGGACCATTTGAACAACTACATTATGACACTGTTTGTAATCAGTCTGTGCAATTTTCTTGCAACAACTCAATACATGGTCGATAGTTTCATCTGCCTCTTTGCAGAGTCTACATGTGGGGGACTCAGCTGATTTTTCTATTCTAGCCTTGACTGCATTTGTTCTGATAGCTTGTTCTTGAGCTGCAAAAATCAGCGCTTCTGTCTATTTTTTCAGTGTTCCATTGATGAACCATAACCAGGTCTTTTCCTCATCTACTTTTCATTTGACTTTTTTGAGGAACTGCCCATGCAGTGCTTTATTATGCCAGCTATCAGCTTGTATTTGCATTGTTGTTTTCCTGTATTGACCCTTTGTTTGCTTTACTTTAAACACCTCCCTGTTCTTAACCTCCAACAATGCTGGCTCTGTATTATTATTATTAGAGATGGGCACGAAACGAGCAATTTTTTGTTTTCGTTTTCATTTTTTTCATTTCGTTGCATAACGAAATGAAAAATGAATTTTGTCTCCAAAATGAAACAAACCGAACCGAAACAACAGAAATTTTGTTGTGCGTTTTGTTTTCGTTGCGGCAAATACATTGAACTGTAATGAATGCTAATGAAACAGCAATTTTTTTCTTTTTTGTTTTCATTTTTTCATTTCATTACATAACTAAACGAAAATGAATTTTTTTGCAAAAAATTCACAAAAAACAAAAACGAACCGAAACGGACCCCCTAAATGACAAATGACAAACGAAACACCAATTTTTTTGAGTCGTGCCCATCTCTAATTATTATTATTATTCAGTCTGGCAAATCTTCAGGTTGACCAAGTTTAGCTCTCTACCTCTGCAGTCCCCAAGTGGAATAATGAAATTGAACTGGCAATATACATTGGAGGTCGGCTGTGGCCATGAGGAAGACTATGAGTGATCTAGCAGCAAGAATGAAGCATATCACATGGGACAAGAAACAAACAAGGTATATATTCTTCATGACAGGAATATGTCCACATTTTAACTTGCCTTCTCAACATGGAAAAAGAGGCTGTTGAGGTTCATTCAACTCTCCTTATAGTTCTCAACTCTGTTGCAAATCCAAGATTATGATAGTATTTTCCTCCTTTTTGTCATCAATACAGGAAGTCATGTGAAATATTATTGGTATTAAATTCCTGTTTCTGTGCAAAACCTTTCCACTTACGAAGTTTGTCATATGTATATATAAAATTTATTAGGTACATTATAACAATATAAGAGCTAAAATTGCCTTTTTTTAAAAAAAGAAATATTTTGGGGTTGAGTCAAGAGCTGGTACGTGAGTCAAGGGGCGTGGTGGCTCAGTGGACTAAGGCTCTGAAAACTGTTGACTTCAAAGTCAGCAGCTCGGCGGTTTGAATCCCGGGTGCCACGCAGTGGAGCGAGTTCCCGCTGTTCACCCCAGCTCCTGCCAACCTAGCAGTTCGAAAGCATGTAAATGCAAGTAGATTAATATGTACCACCGTAAAAGGTGGAAAGGTAAAACAGTATTTCCTTGCAGCCATGCCGGCCACATGGCCATGGACTTGCACAACACTGGCTCTTCCGTCTTGAATACAGAGATGAGCACCGCCCCTAGAGTCAGACACAACTTGGCACACATGTGCGGGGGGAACATTTACCTTTACCTTTACAATAGCTGCAGGGATACTAGGCTATGAACATATGTCAGCATCATTTATCCCCTAGAGCAGTGATGGCAAACCTTTTAGAGACTGAGTGCCCAAACTGCAATTCAAAACCCACTTATTTTTCACAAAGCGCCAGTACAGCAATGTAACCTGAATACAGTGGTACCCCAAGTTGCAAATGCTTCAGGTGCTACCCTTTGGAAAAGCGAGGATCAAAGAGCAGCCTTTCAAATTTTGGGATGCCCAGAGGGGTGTAAACTGGGTCTACGAACAAGCCCACGAGCCGCTACCTCCCCTTTGCCCATCTCTCTGTACAGAGTGCAGTGGCATGCTCCGAGCAGAAGGGGAAGTGCTGTGGCTGTGAGGGGGCAATGTCACATGCCCACAGAAAGGGTTCCGTGTGCCACCTTTGGCACCTGTGCCATTGGTTCGCCAACACTGCCCTAGAGATGATACGGTGCAATTTCCCCAAAATGCTAATTAGACATAGGCATGGAGCAGTGAAATTCTCGTTTCCGTTTTCGGTTCTCGTTATCGTTATGTAACAGGTAACGGTAATGAGAATTACTCTGCTCCAGCTCGAACCCGAACCGAAAAAGAAAAATTGGGTCTGATTTTTCGTTGTCGTTCATGACATCACGGCGATCGCACAATGCCAAGCAGCACAGAAAAAAAGTAAAAAAACCCGATTCCCAGCCAAAAAAGCAGGAGAAAATATGCCTGCCTCAGTGAGGGCACCTACCAGGGAGGGGTGGTTTCTGGGGGGGTCCCCGGCCTTCCCACCTCTCCTGTCCTGGGCTGCTGGTACCAGGCTGGGGGGGCATCCTTGTCATCTCCATTTGCCATGCGGTGGGGGGGATCCAAAATGGTGACCGCAAAATTTATTTTTAAATCGTGGTCCAAAACCCCACCAAAGCACCACAGAAACATGCAAAAATTAGCTATTTTATATGTCTGGTTTTTTATAGTAGCAGCAGTGGGTTTTTCTTGCAACAAAACGTCTCCATTGATTTTATTTTATTTTAATTTTATTTTTATTTTTTACACGTGCGCAATGATGGGCTGGCCATGGGATGGGACCATGCAAATTTTGGACCCATTCCACCAATCGCATGGCCAGGTTTTGACTGAGAATTCTGGATGTGCCAGAGGGCATAAAAAGCCCACTCACCCTAACCCTAACCCTAACCCTAACCCTAACCCTAACCCTAACCCTAACCCTAATCCATACACCAGTACACTGTCCTTCTTAGTGGGTCAGAGGCACCCAGAGGTGCAGCCCACTAACCCACACTAACCTTAACCGTAACCCTAAGCCTAGCCCTTACCCTTACCCCAAACCTAACCCAGATCCGTACGCAAGTACACTTTTGTTCTTAGTGGGTCACAGGCACCCACAGAGGTGCCTCCCACAGCCCACTGTCCCCTACCCCTATCCCATTCCCTAACCTGTACGTCAGTACGCTAGTACGCTCCCTTTCTCAGTGAGTCAGAGCCACCCAGAGAGAGAGGTGTCTCTGCCACTTACCCCCCACCCTAACATAATGTAATATATGGTACGCGGCAGCTTCGCGTTACACTTCCCTTCCCTTCCCTTCTTAGTGTTTCAGATGTCAGAGGCACCCAGAGGTGCCTCCCAGAGCCCACTTACCCCAACCCTAACCCTAACCCCAACCCAAACGACAAACGACAAACAGAAATGACAAATTTTTGAAAATTATCACGACAAACGGAAACGACCCGAAATGGACCCGCCCCAACAAATGACAACTCGAAACGTCATTTGTTCTGGTCGTGCCCATCTCTAATAATATATGGTGCCCCAGAGGTGTTGTGTATCTAGTATACTTTATAGTATTGAAAGTTGGATCCTTACAGACGCATTAAGCAGGAAGCTGGAAGCCTTTGAGATGTGGACATACAGAAAAATTCTAAAGATACCTTGGAGACCAGAGTCAGTAACAAAGCTGAATTATAACATATGAACAAAAAGGTGAAATTCTCCCTTGCTGGAGGTTACCCTTCAAGGAAAAAGAGATCAGAACTGTGGTCCGGCATTTACAAGAAAGCCAATGTGGTTATTGGTTGCATGAACAGAAGCATAGTTTCTACAGCAAGGGAGGTAATAGCACCACTCTATTCTGCTCTGGTCAGACCCCACCTGGAATACTGTGTTCCGTTCTGTGCAATTTAATTTTAAAAATACGTTGGCAACCTTCAACGGGTGCAGAGGAGAGCTACCAGGATGCTTGAAGGTCTGGAAGAACTGTCTTATGAGTTATGGCTTGGGAAGCTGAGAATTTTTTGACTTACAAAAAGAAGGTTGAGAGGGGATATGATAGCCATGTTTAAGTACTTGAAATGATGTCATATGGAAGAGGGGTCTGGCTTGTTTTACATGGCTTCAGAGACCAGGACTTGGAGTAATGGTTTCAAACTTCAGGAAAAGAGATTCAATTTGAACATTAGGAAGAGCCTCCTGACTAGAGATGGGCATGGAACAAACATTTTTTTTGTTTCCGTTACCGTTTGTCATTTCTGTTACGTAACAAAACAACAAATGAAAATTGTGATGAAAATGAAACAAAACGAACAAAACCACAAAATTTGTGGTCGTTACGTTTTGTTTCCGTTAATGGCGACGCACAATGAAATGACCTGTTTTAAATGTTGAAAAACGCCCTGGACATCCGTAAAAACACAGCGATAATTATTTATATTGTCTGATAATACCTACCAGGGGGGTTGGGGTCCTTAAAACGTTTGTTTTTGTCTTCTCCCATCGCGATGTATTTTTCTTTTCCCTTTAAAATGGATGTCGCCACCAGCCACAAAATGGAGGCAAGCCATGTGATGTGAGATCATGTTCAACCAATAGCATGCCCAGGTTGCAGACTGGGCGGGCAGGTCTGGCAGCCACAGAGGGCATAAAAAGCTCTGGCAGCCCCCGTCCCCCTTGCAGTCTCTGGTGGGAGTTAGGGTGGGATTGCTGTCTCTGCGACTCTAACTTCAGTCCTGCAGCCTCCCTGTGTGTGAGCGTGCTGCGTACCTCTCAGTGAGTACCCTCCCCTGCCCCGCAGTGCAGTCACTCTGCGGCTGCCTTGCACCCTGTGCAATGCAAGCCGCTGCCTTTGCAGCCTCCCTTCATACCTAGTCTATACTCTGTCTCTGCCAGCATCCATTTTTTTTAGTATTTTCCTTTGGGGGATGCCTGCGCATGGAAATGCTTTAAAATCGCAGAAAAAGCGGGTAGAAGACAAACGGAAACGAACCGAAACAGACCTCTCAACGACAAATGAAAAACTGAAATGCCATTTTTCTCTTTTGTGCCCATCTCTACTCCTGACTGTTAGAGCTGTTCAGCAGTGGAATATGCTGCCACAAAGGAGGATGGTGGAGTCTCCTTCTTTGGAGGTTTTTATGCAGAGGCTGGATGGCCAACTGTCAGGAGTACTGTGTTGAGAGTTCTTGCATGGCAGGGGGTTGGACTGGATGGCCCTTGAGGTCTGTTCCAACTCTGTGATTCTATGATTCCACAGTGGTGAAGATTGCATTACCATGCATTGCAATGGACTTATAGAAGATACTTTTGTCTCCAATGTTGCAAATATTTCAGGAGAGTGGATCCTCTACTCACAAGTGCCTAAAGGAATTGCAGTTTGACGCCACGACACCATGGACCACTGATCACTGGATTCATGCCAATGTCACACTCCCATCCTGCCAGGAATTGGCACGCAGAGTCCTCTCCGCTCATCCTTAACTTGTTTCTTTCTTCCTTGAGTTCCTGCCCTCGTCTTTGCCTTTAATTAATGCAATTGATTGTTTTGGTAGGACTTTCAAATTAGGAAGACGACCACTCAGACTAAGAGATACTCCAAGATTCCTCTCCATATTTAATTGGGGACACAATTGCTGCAATTACAGATGGGCAGAAGACAAGCTACAAAAGCAGAACAAACAATGATTTGGAATGCTTCTGTTCTCTGCCCAATTCGGGGATTATGCAAGCAGAGAACCTTTTTCCTCTTAGGCACTTCATTTTGCTTCGGCAAAATGGATACCCACCTGCCCCACTTCCCTCTGTCCCTGCTGCCTACCTACCTGGTCCTTCTGCTTCCACCCTTATTGCTGCTTCTGCCACTGTTGCCACTGTGAAGGAATGCAAGGCAGCTTCCTTTCCAAGAGCCAAGTCTGCTACCTCTGTGCATGTGCCTGCCTGCCGCCCAGCTGACCAGGGAGATCAGCTGGGGGCCAGGCACATGTGTGGAGGCAGCACTTGGGCTGCTGGAAGGGAAGCTAGTTGCTGTCTTCTGTGTGTGCCCCCACGTTACAATTGATCGGGGGAAAGGAAGCAGCAATGGCATTATGGCAGCAGTACCATGGGCAGTGGTAGCACAAGAAGAGCAGGTAGCCTGCCCCCTCACCTTAGAATCATACAATCATGGTATCATAGAGTTGGAAGAGACCTCAAAGGCCATCCAGACCAACCCCCTGCCATGCAGGAACCCCCATCATAGCACTCCCGACAGATGGCCATCCAGCCTCTGCTTAAAAACCTCCAAAGAAGGAGACTCCACCACCCTCCTTTGTGGCAGCATATTCTAACTGTCATGAAGTACCTCCTTATGTTTAAATTGAATATTTTTTCCCCTGTAGTTTGAAACCATTGACCCGAGTCCTAGTCTCTGAAGCCATGGAAAACAAGCCCCCTCTTTGATATGACATCCTTTCAAACATTTGAAGGAACGGAAAACCCAATTGTAAACCTGTTCGGTTTTCTACTTGGTTCATAATGGAGCCATGCTTTATGGCTAACCACAAACAGGAACCATCACAAATCACCATTTTCCAGGTTTTGCACCTATGTCTAGTTGTAAAGCAAGAACAGTTTTGATGGAGAGAGGCACACCTCTACAACTGGCATTCAAATCCCATCATTTCTGATGTTGTTGAACCCTGACACTTTCCTCGAGAGAAGAAAAACCAGCTAAAAACCTTTAGGAGGGGGTGGGAGGGAGGGTAAACTGTGACAAACGACTACACAAATCCTTAAAATCTGTCTTGGGGCCTTTATACACGACCCCTAAGCTCCGCAGGAAATGGCTGCAAGGTCCGGACCTTACAAGTGTTTTCCCACCAGCTCCGGACTTTGCAAACAATTAAGTGCGACCCCACCCACCTAAGCGCGACCCAGCTGCACTTTCTTGTACCTGCTTGAGGTGGGTGAAAATCCCCAGGTCCGGATTTAATCTGGTCAGTGCGGGGCTCTCCTGGCTTCTGCTTGTGTTTTTTTTTTTTTTTTGCCTCCTGCCCCTTTAAGAGAAGAGGTGGGAGGAAAAAAAGCAAGCAGAAGAGAAATGGAAGAGAAACGGAGCTCCAGGAAGCTCCTCCAGGTGTGCTGCATTTTTCCCCTCTTTCTCTGGTGGGGAAGAAGGAAGGGCAACGAACCTCTAAGATCTTTGGTCCGAATTTAAGGGACCAGCGGATCTTAGGGGTCGTGTGAAAAGGCCCTTGGTTCCTTTGACTGCCTTCTTATAGGACGTTAGCAAGCGGTGTTTTTGGTAATAAGACAGGGAAAGTCAGTGCTATGATAGGAAGTCATTAATACAATATAATCACCACTTAAGATCAAACTCATCTCCTTTCTCTTTACCTTGTCAAGTGTTTCAACATTTTATGTTGTAATGTGATGACCAGAACTGATCGCTATAATCTGAGTCGGGATCTGACTAATGCATTTGTATAATCAAAGATTTCCCCAAGCTTTGAGTTCATTTGCATTCCCGGGCACTTGCATATTTTAGACCAGCACCTATTAAGATTCGTTCTCATTAGGAATCAAGATCGGTCACATAGTTTTAAAAAGAAATATAAATCAGAATAGTAAAACTGGCTGTTTTCAAGGTGATTAAACCCAGCAAAAAATAGTGATGGCTGAGAACCCGTTGTCATGAGTTAGGATTCTGCCCAATGTGTGGCAGCGGTGAAGAAGGCTAATTCCATGCTAGGGATTATCAAAAAGGGGATTGAAAATAAAACAGCCAACATTATAATGCCATTATACAAAACAATAGTAAGGCCGCATCTGGAGTATTGTGTACAATTCTGGTCACCGCATCTCAAGAAAGACATAGTGGAACTGGAAAAGGTGCAGAAGAGAGCGACTAAAATGATTACTGGGCTGGGGCACCTTCCTTATGAGGAAAGGCTAAAACATATGGGGCTCTTTAGTCTGGAAAAAAGGCGCCTGAGGGGGGATATGATTGAGATGTACAAAATAATGCAGGGCATGAGTAAAGTGGATAGAGGGAAGCTCTTTTCCCTCACAAAATACCAGAACTAGGGGACATGCACTCAAATTGAGGGCTGGGAGAGTGAGAACAGACAAAAGAAAATATTTTTTCACCCAGTGCATTGTTAGTCTGTGGAACTCCCTGCCACAGGATGTGGTGATGGCATCTGGCCTGGATGCCTTCAAAAGGGGATTGGACAGATTCCTGGAGGAAAAGTCCATCACAGGTTACAAACCATGATGGAGATGTGTAACCTCCAGAGTTTAAACCAGGGTACTTCAAGGGCCAGATGCAGGAGAGTGGTATCAGGAGACAGATATCTAGTATCATGCGCTCCCAAACGCATCTGGTGGAGCCGCTGTGAGATACAGGAAGCTGGGCTAGATGGGCCTTTGGCCTGATCCAGTATGGCTCTTCTTGTGTTCTTATGTTCTTATGCTTAGGGTGGAGAATAATTTTGCTACGAGTTCATATTTAAAGTAGCTCCACTTGCTTTGTCTTCTTTGGGCTGCTTGAACAACACAGTTATCCTTCTGGTTGAGCACATTTTCCGATTTGGCAGTGCAACCGTTGGCTCGTACAACACCCCATTTGCATATTTCTGCGAGCTGACTGCTGAGTTGGAAGTTCAAATCCGCCCTGTACCTCATGGCACAGATGCCTACCTGACCAATCTCTTTCTGTTCCACTCATTGTGAGGTTCGGAGTGGCATAGTTTTTGCACGTAGAATTTTTAGAATGCAAATTAGCAGAGAAGTCTTCCCCACCCCATTTTTGAGGTGAGGAATCTTCAGGGGAATAAAAAATGCCTCATTAGGGAGTCTTGCTATATCAACATGCATGAACTGATTGGAATAAAGAATCTAGTGAGCATCCTTTGAATCCGTAGTGTAAGTTCTTGGATGCATATATTGTAACAGTCAGCGGGTAGACCAAACCCCTTATTAGGTGCATTACACACACACACACACACACACACACACACACACACACACACACACACACACACACACACACACACACACACACACACACACACACGTCAGCAACCCTTATCCAAACTCTTTTTAAATCTTTCTTTCTTTCTTTCTTTCTTTCTTTCTTTCTTTCTTTCTTTCTTTCTTTCAAAAAGAAAAAAGCCAGGGTAACACTCGGAGCAGCCTAGAGATTTCCAAAGCATCCTAAAGGTATAAAAAGCCAATACAGATAACTCAAATACTTTAATATACAAGCATTCCAGTTGACATATCTGCTTTCTGGGACTTCAAGTTTGCAGTAGTCAGTGGATTTAATAGCTGATCAACACTGAAATGGCCAAGGACCTCCGTATTTCAGTACTTAGTCATGATGGCATTCTAGGTTAAACAATCATTGGCTGAGCTTTGAAAAATGAGATAAATTAAAATTATTTTCTTTGTGAGGGCCATAGGCTTGGCAAGTAATATATTGAAGAAATTTCCCCAACATAATGGGTTACATTAATTTTCAACCACAAAACAATCCCTTCAGCATTATTTTTCAAGAAGGAAGAGGGTGACGTAGCTGGAGGAAAGGGGGGGTGGGCAATAGGAGACCTGCTATTTTGGAAAGGCGAAAAAGGCAGTTTTCAAAAGAGGATTAAGAAAGACAGGCCGAGATGTATGGTGGAAACAAACTGTTAGGAATTTCATACTTTGGCTATCTATCTATCTATCTATCTATCTATCTATCTATCTATCTATCTATCTATCTATCTATCTATCTATCTATCTATCTATCTATCTATCTATCTATGATATTCTCTCTCTCTCTCTCTCTCTCTCTCTCTCTCTCTCTCTGTGTGTGTGTGTGTGTGTGTGTGTGTGTGTGTGTGTGTGTGTGTGTGTGTGTGTGTGTGTGTGTGTGTGTGTGTGTGTGTGTGTGTGAGTGAGAGAGAGAGAGAGAGAGAGAGAGAGAGAGAGAGAGAGAGAGAGAGAGAGATCTACTGTTTTATCTTATTCCGGGATCAAGTTTTAATGCTGTCAGGTAGTCTATGATTTACAGCAAGGATTCAACAATGGTAGGTCCCTCTGTGAAATAACCAAATCTACCATCAGACTAACACATGAGGGAGAATACTAGGCTGGAGCCTGTCTGGTTTTCCAATGGAAGGCCATTTTCTATGAGTTGGGTGATTTTTAATGTGCCAGGATTAATTGGAAGTTCTAGAGATGGGCACGACTTGAAAAAAATTTTTTTCGAGTTGTCGTTAGTCGGGCCAGTCCCATTTCGGGTCGTTTCCGGTTTTCGTGAAAATTCGCAAAAATTAGTCGGTTTGTTTTTTCATTTTTTCATTGTCGTTAGTACTGGTTTTTTTTGGGGGGAGCGGGCTCCTGGAGGCACCTCTGTGGGGTGGGTGCCTCCTCTGGCCCGCTATAAAGGGAAAGTGGGCTCCTGGAGGCACCTGCTGCTGCTGCAAAATGCTATGCAATAGCCATATGGATATTGCATAACATAATGTGCAGACGTGAGACCAGTGTGAGAGTGATAGGGTCATACCTTCCCTTCACAAGGCTCCCGCACCACCATGTCTCACACAGAAGGGAATTGTACTTGCTGCGTGTAGTGCAATGCAAGCAAGTAGATCTGGCTTTAAGGTGGCTTAGTGCAAGAGCTAGGGTTAGGCTAGTGACGGGTAAGGTTACGGTGGGCTAGTGGGTTGCACCTCTGGGTGCCTCTCTGACCCACTAAGAAGACAGTCTGTGACGTATGGGTACGGAGTCAAGGGTTAGGGTTAGGGTTAGGGGGGCTAGGGCAGGTTTTAGGGGGCTTTTTGGCACATCCCAGAAGTCTCCGTGGCCAAGTGGCCATGCGACTGGTGGGATGGCTCCAAAAATTTGCATGGTTGTCCACTCCCACATGGCTGGCCGCTCGGCCAGCCCATCATTGCGCAGGTGTAAATAAAATAAAATAAAATAAAATCAATGGAGGACAGAGGAGGAGAGGAGAGACATTTTGTTGCAAGAAAAAACCCACTGCTACTGTGAAAAATCTGGCAGTTTATAAATTTTCGCGTGTTTCTGTTGTGCTTGTGTGTTTTTGGACCACGATTTCAAAAACAATATTGCGTTTGCCGCCCCATTTTGGATCCCCCGCCCGCACCGCATGGCATGGCGATGGCGACTCGCGAGTCCGGCTGCCCAGGACGGGGGGGAGGCGGGACCCCCCCCCTCCAGAAACCACCCCTCCGGTAGGTGCCCTGCGCCCTTAGTCAAGCAGGCATTTTTCCGCCTGCTTTTTTGGCCCGGGAATGGGTGGGGGGAGAGTTTAAAAGTTTTTTCCTGTGCCGTCCGTGCCACTTGCTTGCGCTTTAATTGCGGCGGCCGGCGGCGAGACTGGGCTTTTTGCTGGCTGCGAGCCTGCGGTGAGTCCCACCAGAGCAGCCCAGGATGGGGGATGAGGGGGGAGGCCGGGGACCTTCAGAAACAACCCCTCTGGTAGGTGCCCTGAGGCACGGCAGGCATTTTCCCGCCTGCTTTTTGGCCGGGAACCGGGTTTTTTTAACTTTTAAAAACTTTTTTTCTGTGCCGCGTGTGGCATCGCGCGATCTCACGATGCAGGGAACGAGCACGACAAATCAGACCAAAATTGTTCGTTCGTCGGTTCGAGCTCGAAGTCTGGGGGAGTAATTCCCGTTACCGTTTCCGTAGAGTAACGGAACCGAGTAACGGAAACGGAAACGGAAATACCGCTAAGTCGTGCCCATCTCTAATTGGAACTTTTCATCAGCCAACTACAGTGTTACAATCCAAACTAGAACAGAGTGTAACCTTAAATACCCCCTCATCTTTTCCACACTCTTTGATACCCCCCTCATCTTTTCCACACACTTTGAAAAAGAAAAGTCATTTCCTCCTATTATCCTCCAGCATTTGCTGCTGTGAAAGCTGGCATATTCTAATTCCCCACAATGCCCTGGAATGATACTAAGTCCATATTTTGGTTCATATTCAGCTTTTGATCTACAAGCATTTCAAAATCCTTTACACTCATAATATTACTAAGCCAAGTATCCCCCTTCTTCTATCTCTGCACTTGTTCTTGGTTCCCCATCTCCCACCCCAGGCCTGGAACCTGCACTTATCCCTGTAAATTTCATTTGATTGTTTTCTGTTGGTGCTGGTCATTGCTTTCCCCTCAACTCTCCTCAGCATGATCTCTTGGAATTGTCATAATTGGTTGGTCCCATTGGTCCATGCTGTCCCTGATTAAGGTCAACCAAAATTCAAAAGAGACAAAGGTGGTTACTTTACATCCTTCTTTGTTCTGCAATTAGTTTTGTGCCATGATAGCATTGGTTGTGATCACGTTATTTTGTCCTTGTTTCAGTGTTCCCATGGTCATGATAACTTGTTTCATGGCAAGTGTTACCTCACAGTATTGTATGGCTTTTTCCTTTTGGGAGGGGGGGTTTTAAAAGTTTATTTTTTGATATTTCATTTCTGAAAAGTAAGACAAAACAAAACAAAACAACCCAGACACAGTTTTCTGAGGGAAACAAATGTTTTGTTACATGACAGTCGTTACTACACAGTGACTTGTCTTGGAACAGAAAGCGGGAACAAAGAGTGACAAGAGAAAACCAGGTACAGTATTGTCGCGCTTAGCACCCGTTCCGGGGGTGTGGTCGAGACAATTTTCAGTAGTTGCATGATGGACATGAAGTAAAATTTTTGTACTGCTCCTAAGCGCAATACTAACCAAGATAAAATGGACATGAAGTAACCGCCAAAGTCTCAGGATGCTAAGCAAAAAGATTCTTTATTGAGCAGAAGCCCAACGCTTCTGTTCAAATACTGAAAGTTCCCAACTTTCGGCTTAGGAACATCCTGAGACTTTGTCTCTTTTGATTGGTTGGCTCCTTTGGACGCTCCAGTTCTTTTGGCTCACTCCCTGATTAAGGTCAACCAGCATCCATAGGTCCCCTTTTTCTTTCCCATCTTACACCTGTCAGCTACCATCTATACCAACCTTCTCTAACAATTCCAGGGAAGCACAACTTTTTTTCTTCCACACAGCAAGCTTGTTGCTGGTGCCTTTGAAGCTGCAACCTTGCCTTTGAAGTCTTTAGAGGCTCTTTAAAAGCCATCAAGATGTCCTTCACATTAGAATATCCCTTACTGTGCTGTGCATCAAAGCCCTACCATTTGGTTTACCACATGGCTATTAAAATGTCAAATGAAAAGAAGGAAAGATTGAAATACGACGGCCTTGGTAACTTGAACAGCCAGGTGGATGACAGGTGAAGTGCAAAACCAAGCGAAAAGGACCCCCCAGTGACATGTTTCCCCTCAATCTCCCACTCAGGATCATGGATTGTCACCTAGTCCTGGCACCAGACAAAAGAAAACACATTAAACTGTGTTTTCATTCCTCTGTTGCTTAGAAAGATGCAAAGTGCAGCTCCTTCAAGATACTCGCCATGTGCAAGGTGGTTTACTCAGACGTAAGCCATAATGATTTCAGCCAGGCATAGTTCAAGGTCTGCAAACTGAACACCTGGTAACAGAGGTGTAATGCTAGACTGGAAGTGAATTGCTGTTTATATACAATCATTTAAGGCTTGGGTTCTATTGAATCCAATGGACATTACAGTGGTACCTCTACTTACGAATTTAATCCGTTCCGAATGCACACTCTTAAGTTGAACAACTCTTAAATAGAGGAGCCCTATCTAAAAACATCCAATAAATAAATAAATAAATAAATAAATAAATAAATAAATAAATAAATAAACACAAACCCAGACCCTTCCCACAGATGAAACGAAACCACCATCCAATAACAAAACCACGACTGCACCATCTACCGCTACTCCCCACTCCAGCCACCACATGGAGCACACTTACACACGCCAAAAAAACTTTGGGAGACCATAGACACGAGCCTCTGTCACAAAGACTGACACCAGGTCCAAAAGGACACAAGATGCCACCACCTTCCATCCACACCAAACACAAACCCAGACCCTTCCCACAGATGAAACGAAACCACCATCCAATAACAAAACCACGACTGCACCATCTACCGCTACTCCCCACTCCAGCCACCACATGGAGCACACTTACACACGCCAAAAAAACTTTGGGAGACCACAGACACGCAGCCAGACTAAAATGAATTCACAAGACACAAGACCCCACTCCACCAAAGCCCAGGATGCTGCCAGAACACCCATCACCAAGGTCGTTAAGAAACAAAAGGCTAATAGACACACATCCAGCACCTCACCCACACAGGATGTCTCTAAACAGCCATCTAACCCACCAGCAGTTAAGCCCTTAACGATCGCCTCAGCCACACAGCAAATCACAAAAGAACAAACGAACCTACAATCAGCAACAGAGCAAGCAAACCACACCCCCCCAGCAGTATTTATAGAAGGACTTCAACTGAGATCACGCTTTGCTTCAAGAAGAAAGAAGCCAGAACACCAGCCTGAAGATGACGAGTGAGACCTCGTCGAAACGTCGCCAAAACAACCAGATTTCTACACGGGAAGAAACCCGAATCCACCCTAACATGCATACCTATACCCGTGAAAATCTACGAAAACAAATATCCGACCTCTACGGGGAGGAAACCTTCCAGCTGACCAGAACCTACGAGAAACTAGAAGTCCGAAGAGCCACCATCTTATGTGACATTGCATTCCTACGCAACTGCCGAGATAAAAATGTGATCCCCACAAGCTTCCAACTGAAATTCCACTCAAAAACCCCATCCAGCGAAAGGATCCTGAAAAGAACAGAACTAGCCCTAATCAGAAACGAACTACACAAGAAAAGATACCTACTAGATCAAACCAACAGAGACCTACTCACTCTCCACCTCAAACTCAGCAACAAAATCCACCCAACACTCTGGAACAAATCCAAGCAACTCGCCGCCTGGAGAGCTGAAACAGAGACCTCCCACAAGACAGACATACACACCAACAAACTCCACAAACTGGAAAAATGCCAGAAGCCCAACCCCCCACAGCAGCCCATGAAACAAACAGTTCACAACATATCAGACAGGACACTCACCATCGCAGAGACCAAAGTCCTGTCCAAAGGATTCAACTTTGCAGTCGCCCCCAGACACATCCCCACTGAAAACATCATATGCGGAGTGGAAGCCAGCCTAACCAAAATCAACCCAGATGAAGCCAACAAAATCAGACTCGAAGTCACCAATATCCTCTGCTCCAGCAAACCACCCAGAAGCAATTTACACAAAGAAGAACAAAAAGCCCTCACCAACCTGAGGAAAGACAACAACATAATCATTCTCCCAGCAGACAAAGGCAATGCCACAGTGGTGATGAACACATCTGACTACCAAGCCAAACTATCCAACCTACTACAAGACCCTGCTTACATACCTTTGAACACAGACCCCACCACCTACCTGGAAAAAACCACCAAAGCCAAAATAAAAGCCTCACCCTTAAGTGAAGAAATCAAGCCAAGCATCATCCCCAGAGAGAAATCTTCCAGATGCCCCAAGCTCTACGGCCCTCCCCAAGATTCACAAAGAAGGAACACCTCTCAGACCCATAGTCAGCTCCATAGGCTCACCCCTACAAAACCTCGCCAAATTTCTTGCCAAACAACTCCAGCCCTATGCAGAATCCATCTCTTCATACGTACAAAACTCGTTCCACTTCATAGAAATTATAAAGAAACAAGACCTACAACCCAATGACCTACTCGTGAGCTTCGATGTTGTTTCGCTCTTCACACAAGTGCCCATTCAAGAAGCCTTGACAGCTATCCACAACAAATACAACCCCCCCAAGCACATCCTAGATCTGACCAACCACTGCCTAACCAACACATACTTCATCCACAATGGACAAAGATACAAACAGATAGAAGGAGCACCCATGGGATCACCCCTCTCACCGGTCATCGCAAACCTATATATGGAACACTTTGAAACCAACGCGTTACAGAAGTCCGAACATAAACCCAAACTCTGGCTCAGATATGTTGACGACACCTTTGTTATCTGGCCACACGGGAAAGACAAACTGAACAACTTCCTCACACATCTCAACAGCCTACACCCCAAAATACAATTCACTATGGAAATAGAAGCCAACAACCAACTTCCCTTCCTGGACGTCCTAATCTACAAAAAACCCGACGGCTCCTTAGGACATACCATCTACCGGAAAAAAACACATACAAACCGCTACTTAAATGCACAATCACACCACCACCCTGCACAGATCAACTCCGTAGCAAAAACCCTCATCTCCAGAACCAAACGCCTCGCTGACAAAGACCACCTAAAAACTGAATTACACACCCTCTCTCGAATGCTTTAATTGCGAACGGATTCCAAAAAAACACCATCACCAAACTAATCCAAAAAGAAACACCCCCCCAAGAACCAAGAAACAGAAGAGAACAACGGCACTGCCCTCCTCCCTTACATCAAAGGCACCACAGACAAAATAAGCAAAATTCTCCACAAACACAATATCAAGACAGCCTTTTGCACCGAACAAAAAATAGCCAACATTTTAAGAAACCCCAAAGACAAGATTGAGCTAGAAAACCAAGGAGTCTACGAAATACCATGCAAAGTCTGCCCAGCCACATACATCGGACAGACAAACAGGAGAATAAGCGCACGCATCGCAGAACACAAGAACGCAGTCAAAAAAGAAGAAAAATCTTCCTCTCTCTTCCAGCACATAAAAACAACAGGTCATGAAATTGATTTTAAAAGAACCAAACTCATCTCCAAAACTGAACACTTCAACAGTCGAATAATCATGGAAGCCATTGAAATAGAGAAACACCCAAACAACATGAATAAACGTGATGACACCTCCCGCTTGCCTGACATCTGGAAACTAGCCCTGGTCAACAGACGAGCCTCTGTCACAAAGACTGACACCAGGTCCAAAAGGACACAAGATGCCACCACCTTCCATCCACACCAAACACAAACCCAGACCCTTCCCACAGATGAAACGAAACCACCATCCAATAACAAAACCACGACTGCACCATCTACCGCTACTCCCCACTCCAGCCACCACATGGAGCACACTTACACACGCCAAAAAAACATTGGGAGACCACAGACACGCAGCCAGACCAAAATGAATTCACAAGACACAGGACCCCACTCCACCAAAGCCCAGGATGCTGCCAGAACACCCATCACCAAGGTCGTTAAGAAACAAAAGGCTAATAGACACACATCCAGCACCTCACCCACACATGATGTCTCTAAAACAGCCATCTAACCCACCAGCAGTTAAGCCCTTAACGATCGCCTCAGCCACACAGCAGATCACAAAAGAACAAACGAACCTACAATCAGCAACAGAGCAAGCAAACCACACACCCCCAGCAGTATTTATAGAAGGACTTCAACTGAGATCACGCTTTGCTTCAAGAAGAAAGAAGCCAGAACACCAGCCTGAAGATGACGAGTGAGACCTCGTCGAAACGTCGCCAAAACAACCAGATTTCTACACGGGAAGAAACCCGAATCCACCCTAACATGCATACCTATACCCGTGAAAATCTACGAAAACAAATATCCGACCTCTACGGGGAGGAAACCTTCCAGCTGACCAGAACCTACGAGAAACTAGAAGTCCGAAGAGCCACCATCTTATGTGACATTGCATTCCTACGCAACTGCCGAGATAAAAATGTGATCCCCACAAGCTTCCAACTGAAATTCCACTCAAAAACCCCATCCAGCGAAAGGATCCTGAAAAGAACAGAACTAGCCCTAATCAGAAACGAACTACACAAGAAAAGATACCTACTAGATCAAACCAACAGAGACCTACTCACTCTCCACCTCAAACTCAGCAACAAAATCCACCCAACACTCTGGAACAAATCCAAGCAACTCGCCGCCTGGAGAGCTGAAACAGAGACCTCCCACAAGACAGACATACACACCAACAAACTCCACAAACTGGAAAAACGCCAGAAGCCCAACCCCCCACAGCAGCCCATGAAACAAACAGTTCACAACATATCAGACAGGACACTCACCATCGCAGAGACCAAAGTCCTGTCCAAAGGATTCAACTTTGCAGTCGCCCCCAGACACATCCCCACTGAAAACATCATATGCGGAGTGGAAGCCAGCCTAACCAAAATCAACCCAGATGAAGCCAACAAAATCAGACTCGAAGTCACCAATATCCTCTGCTCCAGCAAACCACCCAGAAGCAATTTACACAAAGAAGAACAAAAAGCCCTCACCAACCTGAGGAAAGACAACAACATAATCATTCTCCCAGCAGACAAAGGCAATGCCACAGTGGTGATGAACACATCTGACTACCAAGCCAAACTATCCAACCTACTACAAGACCCTGCTTACATACCTTTGAACACAGACCCCACCACCTACCTGGAAAAAACCACCAAAGCCAAAATAAAAGCCTCACCCTTAAGTGAAGAAATCAAGCCAAGCATCATCCCCAGAGAGAAATCATCCAGATGCCCCAAGCTCTACGGCCTCCCCAAGATTCACAAAGAAGGAACACCTCTCAGACCCATAGTCAGCTCCATAGGCTCACCCCTACAAAACCTCGCCAAATTTCTTGCCAAACAACTCCAGCCCTATGCAGAATCCATCTCTTCATACGTACAAAACTCGTTCCACTTCATAGAAATTATAAAGAAACAAGACCTACAACCCAATGACCTACTCGTGAGCTTCGATGTTGTTTCGCTCTTCACACAAGTGCCCATTCAAGAAGCCTTGACAGCTATCCACAACAAATACAACCCCCCCAAGCACATCCTAGATCTGACCAACCACTGCCTAACCAACACATACTTCATCCACAATGGACAAAGATACAAACAGATAGAAGGAGCACCCATGGGATCACCCCTCTCACCGGTCATCGCAAACCTATATATGGAACACTTTGAAACCAACGCGTTACAGAAGTCCGAACATAAACCCAAACTCTGGCTCAGATATGTTGACGACACCTTTGTTATCTGGCCACACGGGAAAGACAAACTGAACAACTTCCTCACACATCTCAACAGCCTACACCCCAAAATACAATTCACTATGGAAATAGAAGCCAACAACCAACTTCCCTTCCTGGACGTCCTAATCTACAAAAAACCCGACGGCTCCTTAGGACATACCATCTACCGGAAAAAAACACATACAAACCGCTACTTAAATGCACAATCACACCACCACCCTGCACAGATCAACTCCGTAGCAAAAACCCTCATCTCCAGAACCAAACGCCTCGCTGACAAAGACCACCTAAAAACTGAATTACACACTCTCTCGAATGCTTTAATTGCGAACGGATTCCAAAAAAACACCATCACCAAACTAATCCAAAAAGAAACACCCCCCAAGAACCAAGAAACAGAAGAGAACAACGGCACTGCCCTCCTCCCTTACATCAAAGGCACCACAGACAAAATAAGCAAAATTCTCCACAAACACAATATCAAGACAGCCTTTTGCACCGAACAAAAAATAGCCAACATTTTAAGAAACCCCAAAGACAAGATTGAGCTAGAAAACCAAGGAGTCTACGAAATACCATGCAAAGTCTGCCCAGCCACATACATCGGACAGACAAACAGGAGAATAAGCGCACGCATCGCAGAACACAAGAACGCAGTCAAAAAAGAAGAAAAATCTTCCTCTCTCTTCCAGCACATAAAAACAACAGGTCATGAAATTGATTTTAAAAAAAACCAAACTCATCTCCAAAACTGAACACTTCAACAGTCGAATAATCATGGAAGCCATTGAAATAGAGAAACACCCAAACAACATGAATAAACGTGATGACACCTCCCGCTTGCCTGACATCTGGAAACTAGCCCTGGTCAACAGACGAGCCTCTGTCACAAAGACTGACACCAGGTCCAAAAGGACACAAGATGCCACCACCTTCCATCCACACCAAACACAAACCCAGACCCTTCCCACAGATGAAACGAAACCACCATCCAATAACAAAACCACGACTGCACCATCTACCGCTACTCCCCACTCCAGCCACCACATGGAGCACACTTACACACGCCAAAAAAACATTGGGAGACCACAGACACGCAGCCAGACCAAAATGAATTCACAAGACACAGGACCCCACTCCACCAAAGCCCAGGATGCTGCCAGAACACCCATCACCAAGGTCGTTAAGAAACAAAAGGCTAATAGACACACATCCAGCACCTCACCCACACATGATGTCTCTAAACAGCCATCTAACCCACCAGCAGTTAAGCCCTTAACGATCGCCTCAGCCACACAGCAGATCACAAAAGAACAAACGAACCTACAATCAGCAACAGAGCAAGCAAACCACACACCCCCCCAGCAGTATTTATAGAAGGACTTCAACTGAGATCACGCTTTGCTTCAAGAAGAAAGAAGCCAGAACACCAGCCTGAAGATGACGAGTGAGACCTCGTCGAAACGTCGCCAAAACAACCAGATTTCTACACGGGAAGAAACCCGAATCCACCCTAACATGCATACATACCCGTGAAATCTCTACGAAAACAAATATCCGACCTCTACGGGGAGGAAACCTTCCAGCTGACCAGAACCTACGAGAAACTAGAAGTCCGAAGAGCCACCATCTTATGTGACATTGCATTCCTACGCAACTGCCGAGATAAAAATGTGATCCCCACAAGCTTCCAACTGAAATTCCACTCAAAAACCCCATCCAGCGAAAGGATCCTGAAAAGAACAGAACTAGCCCTAATCAGAAACGAACTACACAAGAAAAGATACCTACTAGATCAAACCAACAGAGACCTACTCACTCTCCACCTCAAACTCAGCAACAAAATCCACCCAACACTCTGGAACAAATCCAAGCAACTCGCCGCCTGGAGAGCTGAAACAGAGACCTCCCACAAGACAGACATACACACCAACAAACTCCACAAACTGGAAAAACGCCAGAAGCCCAACCCCCCACAGCAGCCCATGAAACAAACAGTTCACAACATATCAGACAGGACACTCACCATCGCAGAGACCAAAGTCCTGTCCAAAGGATTCAACTTTGCAGTCGCCCCCAGACACATCCCCACTGAAAACATCATATGCGGAGTGGAAGCCAGCCTAACCAAAATCAACCCAGATGAAGCCAACAAAATCAGACTCGAAGTCACCAATATCCTCTGCTCCAGCAAACCACCCAGAAGCAATTTACACAAAGAAGAACAAAAAGCCCTCACCAACCTGAGGAAAGACAACAACATAATCATTCTCCCAGCAGACAAAGGCAATGCCACAGTGGTGATGAACACATCTGACTACCAAGCCAAACTATCCAACCTACTACAAGACCCTGCTTACATACCTTTGAACACAGACCCCACCACCTACCTGGAAAAAACCACCAAAGCCAAAATAAAAGCCTCACCCTTAAGTGAAGAAATCAAGCCAAGCATCATCCCCAGAGAGAAATCATCCAGATGCCCCAAGCTCTACGGCCTCCCCAAGATTCACAAAGAAGGAACACCTCTCAGACCCATAGTCAGCTCCATAGGCTCACCCCTACAAAACCTCGCCAAATTTCTTGCCAAACAACTCCAGCCCTATGCAGAATCCATCTCTTCATACGTACAAAACTCGTTCCACTTCATAGAAATTATAAAGAAACAAGACCTACAACCCAATGACCTACTCGTGAGCTTCGATGTTGTTTCGCTCTTCACACAAGTGCCCATTCAAGAAGCCTTGACAGCTATCCACAACAAATACAACCCCCCCAAGCACATCCTAGATCTGACCAACCACTGCCTAACCAACACATACTTCATCCACAATGGACAAAGATACAAACAGATAGAAGGAGCACCCATGGGATCACCCCTCTCACCGGTCATCGCAAACCTATATATGGAACACTTTGAAACCAACGCGTTACAGAAGTCCGAACATAAACCCAAACTCTGGCTCAGATATGTTGACGACACCTTTGTTATCTGGCCACACGGGAAAGACAAACTGAACAACTTCCTCACACATCTCAACAGCCTACACCCCAAAATACAATTCACTATGGAAATAGAAGCCAACAACCAACTTCCCTTCCTGGACGTCCTAATCTACAAAAAACCCGACGGCTCCTTAGGACATACCATCTACCGGAAAAAAACACATACAAACCGCTACTTAAATGCACAATCACACCACCACCCTGCACAGATCAACTCCGTAGCAAAAACCCTCATCTCCAGAACCAAACGCCTCGCTGACAAAGACCACCTAAAAACTGAATTACACACTCTCTCGAATGCTTTAATTGCGAACGGATTCCAAAAAAACACCATCACCAAACTAATCCAAAAAGAAACACCCCCCAAGAACCAAGAAACAGAAGAGAACAACGGCACTGCCCTCCTCCCTTACATCAAAGGCACCACAGACAAAATAAGCAAAATTCTCCACAAACACAATATCAAGACAGCCTTTTGCACCGAACAAAAAATAGCCAACATTTTAAGAAACCCCAAAGACAAGATTGAGCTAGAAAACCAAGGAGTCTACGAAATACCATGCAAAGTCTGCCCAGCCACATACATCGGACAGACAAACAGGAGAATAAGCGCACGCATCGCAGAACACAAGAACGCAGTCAAAAAAGAAGAAAAATCTTCCTCTCTCTTCCAGCACATAAAAACAACAGGTCATGAAATTGATTTTAAAAGAACCAAACTCATCTCCAAAACTGAACACTTCAACAGTCGAATAATCATGGAAGCCATTGAAATAGAGAAACACCCAAACAACATGAATAAACGTGATGACACCTCCCGCTTGCCTGACATCTGGAAACTAGCCCTGGTCAACAGACGAGCCTCTGTCACAAAGACTGACACCAGGTCCAAAAGGACACAAGATGCCACCACCTTCCATCCACACCAAACACAAACCCAGACCCTTCCCACAGATGAAACGAAACCACCATCCAATAACAAAACCACGACTGCACCGTCTACCGCTACTCCCCACTCCAGCCACCACATGGAGCACACTTACACACGCCAAAAAAACATTGGGAGACCACAGACACGCAGCCAGACCAAAATGAATTCACAAGACACAGGACCCCACTCCACCAAAGCCCAGGATGCTGCCAGAACACCCATCACCAAGGTCGTTAAGAAACAAAAGGCTAATAGACACACATCCAGCACCTCACCCACACATGATGTCTCTAAACAGCCATCTAACCCACCAGCAGTTAAGCCCTTAACGATCGCCTCAGCCACACAGCAGATCACAAAAGAACAAACGAACCTACAATCAGCAACAGAGCAAGCAAACCACACACCCCCAGCAGTATTTATAGAAGGACTTCAACTAAGATCACGCTTTGCTTCAAGAAGAAAGAAGCCAGAACACCAGCCTGAAGATGACGAGTGAGACCTCGTCGAAACGTCGCCAAAACAACCAGATTTCTACACGGGAAGAAACCCGAATCCACCCTAACATGCATACCTATACCCGTGAAAATCTACGAAAACATATATATATATATATATATATATATATATATATATATATATATATATATATATATATATATATATATATATATATATATATATATATATATATATATATATATATATATATATATATATATATATTATATACAGTGGTACCTTGTATAAAGGAATTAATTCGTTTCAAAAGAAATTCAGTGAAGCAAAATTTCCTTTGTACAAATTTCCCATAGGAATGCTTTGAATCCCTAATCACGACCTCTTTTCTATTGTACAGCTTCGCCCCATAGGCAATTCTCTTAAGTGATTTCTCCCTGTCTCTGGAAATTTTCTCTTTCAAGCAGATTTTCTATTAAACAAGACGCTTGTTATATGAGGGTCCACTATGTGTATGTGTGTGTATACACACAGACACAGACACAGACACACACACACACACACACACACACACTCTTTGGGAAAATCGGGCAGTAAATAAATAAATAAATAAATAAATAAATAAATAAATAAATAAATAAATTTCAACTTATGGCAATAATTTTCAAGATTTTCCAGCTAGAGGATCTACAGAATTTGTTGACTGCTTCCTTCTTCTGGGGTTCACTTGGGGCTGTGCCACTTGCCCAAGGCCACCCAGGCTGCCTGTTCTCCCAAGAGGCACAGTGGGGGATCACACTCTGAAACTCTGGCCCTACAGTCACATACCAAGCCATTTAGCTCCCCTGCCAGTGACCCTAGTGAGACCTGCATTGAAAGCCATGTTTCTGGATGGGAACTTGAGGTTTGAGGAAGTGGTGGCCCCGGTGAAACCACCCTTGAAATACCTCACATAATTAGAAGACCCTATTAGGAACCTCATAAGTTGGATGTGTTTTGACGGCACATAGCACATGTCTACATCACAACCTGCTTTCCATCTTCCATTAATGGTGTCCATACTTTGGCCCTCCAGATGTTTTGGACCCATAACTCCCACAATCCTTTGTCATTGACAAAACAGGCTTGGAATCCTGGGAGCTGTGGTCCAAAACATCTGGAGGGCCAAAGTTTGGATATCCCTAAGGTGTAGGAGGTTATTTTATTCATTTATGCACCAGAAAGTTAAAGGCAAATTTAAAAAAAATTATGGAAGTGTCTGTTGGAGTACTTGCACAAAGATAGGTTTCAGCACCTTAGGCCATTGTTCACCTTAGGGCTAGGGATACTATTGTCTCCCTAACAGGCCTATTCAGGCCATTGTTCATCTTATGAGCCTAATTCAGATCAGGGTGACAAGAGGTCAAAGCTGACTCACGATAAGATGGAGGACTCGCTACTAGCTTTATTCAGACTGAAGAAGCTGTTTGGATGAGCAGCGAAACATTTCTGTCTCTCAAGAAAAAGAAGTGCAGTAGCCATGACTCAATTTCCAGATAAACTCACCTGGATGACTGGGAATCTTCACAGATATCTTGCACAAAGAGGTATGCAAGGTCAGGTGAGAAAGTCACCAATCGGCCAGAAGGGGCTGGATGGGAGAATCCCAGCCTGCTTTGCAGATATGCTTGTTTTCTGGGTCCATGTATGCAGGAAGAGATGAATGGATTGAGGTGGGTCTCTAGGTGGCCAGCCAGAGTTCTGCCTCATGTCTCCTGGGAGAAGTTTCAGCGTAGGTAACCTCGGGTGTGTATGGTAAACAATTTTTTAGCACTCTTTGTCTAGAAAAACCTTGGAAAGACTGCCATTCATCATTATTGACTCAACAGCACTTAATTAGTATTATTGGCTTAACAAATTCTTGGCCAGTAGGTCTAAGTGAGCCATTCTCACAGGGAGCCCCTGGCCCATTTGAAGGGGGTCACAGTTCTTCACACATAACTTTATAAGGTCAGGTTCATCCAATCCTAATTTGGCCTGCATTTTTTTGCATTGTGTTTCTGGCCAGGGTCTAAAAAATCAGAGTTCAGAATGGCATAATTCTTTGAAATCAGAAGGGGAAAAAACCCTGAATAAAACTTGCACTGGAATGCAGCTACATTAAAAGATGAGTTAAACTTTGAAGCTTTCCTCTTAGGGGAATATGGGAGTTTCATGAAGAAAATTTCTCCAGGGAATTTCATTGTCCCTTCCCTGGCATAGTCAGACCAAGGCAGTGGCAGGCTCCAGGGACAACAGTATGTAAATGTTTCCATACTCAGTTGCCTCTTCACAATCTGTCTTCCTAATGCCCTCCTTCATTGAGGTCACTGTTCCCCACTTCATCTTGCCGGATAATATTTATACCTCACGTCCAAAGATGCCTCTCCCTCCCGTATTTTCTTGCCAACCTAGGTCTGACGTGAGCTTTATAGTGTCATGCCTGGTCCTCCACTTTATTACGCCAGCCTGGCATTAACCGAGAGCCCTAATTTACAGGAGGTTCTGCCAACCTCTGGCACCACTGCTTTCCTCGGAGGAGATAGTCAGGGATGCTAAATGGCTTTGTGAAATACAAGGGGGTGAGCCACACCGGCCTGAGAGGTACTGACCCTTCCTGTTTGATGACCAGCATCTGCAAAGATGAGAACCTGAGTGATGCCACCGCACCTGCGAACCTCTGCGGCAGGTTATGGAGCCAAGCACTCCCTCCTTCTCTTGCAGCTACAGCTGGCTTTCCAGCTGTTTAATCGGCCCTCTCAGCATGCCACTCTGATTAGGAGCGCCGTCATACCTGCATTTTCTGCGTAGTTTCCCATCAGCGAACTATGCAGTAAAAGACTGTGTGCTAACCAGGAAGAGAAGCAAATTCTGCTCCTGGCCGAGCACGCCCCTCAAACAGCAGTTCCAGTGAAGTTTCCTAAACCACCACCATGGGCTGGATTTAGAAACATCACTCAAAAAGGCTTCCTTGTTTGCTTCTGTTGCAATGACAGGAAACTGCAAATGTGCAGTAAATTCAGTTTCTCCCCTTTCTACCCAGCTTAAAAGACGGAGCCTTGGAAACTGGAGCTGGAAAGTAGGACAAAATGCGTCGTACACAGGTTAGGACAGAACCAAATAGGAAGGTAGGATGCAGAGGAGAGGACACCAACTGCTCACTAAAAACTATGTGACTGCTCCTGAAAAAAAAAATACACAGGAAATTTAAATACAAAGGTATGACCGTGGTATAGGAGAACAACCCTGTTCCCATTGCCACAGGAATTCCACTTGGCAGACCTCTGGAGGGAATCTTCCCTTTGTCTTTTCTTTCTTGTCATCACCAGAGGTGCACACCAACCCATTTCTCAGCAATCCCAGGACAGATCACGGGTGTTGAATCTTGTTCAAATGGAATCTCTTTTCCTGTAGTTTGAAACCATTGCCCCGAGTCCTACTCTCTGAAGCCATGGAAAATAAACCTGTTCCCTCTTCAGTATGACATCATTTCAAATATTTTTGTTGAATCAACTCTACTCTAAATTCAACTGATTTAATACACAGACTCTAGTTGTGACTTGTTACTTAGCTTCAGCCATTATCTATACGGTTGTAACAATCAAGGACCATTCACACACACAAGTAATGAGAACGTAATTACGTTTTCCCAGCTCATACCCATAGTTTGTGTTACTTGGCTCATAGCTTGTAAGCTTCCTGAACAAGAGCAGCAATAATAATAATAATAATAATAATAATAATAATAATAATAATAATAATAATAATAATAATAATAATAATAATAATAATAATAATAATAATAATAATAAAGCAGCTGTGAATCTGGACACTAGAGAGTAACTGACTTCAAAGGGATGGAATTGTTTGACCACGATCAAAAGAAAAGTGCCTCATTATCTGTTTGATCAGGTCAAGAGACACATCGTTGGTTTGGATGTCTGCATCCGTTGTGTGTTACAGTAATTCTGCAGAAATGTCCTTTCTTTGCAATTTTATAATTGAAATGATAAAAAAAGATAACCTTCCCAAACGATTTGAAATTCAAATGTGCAGCGAGAGCTGAAATTTGTTTGAAATGTTAAAAGGGGAAGGAGAGCCTCAGACAAGGTCTCGCAAAGTCAGTGACAAGACTGATTACAGGTGAAGCAGGATGAAGAAATGCAGATAAATGGGTGAAAATGAACACATGGGGACCGTCAACCAGTGAAGTTGAAGGGGACATGGCGGCATTATACTTTCACTTAGTCCAAAAGGGCCAAAAGCTTTGTTACTTTTTGGCAATGATTCCAAACCTTGGGTCATCAGATGTTCATGGACTACAACTCCTGGAAGCCTTCACAACCAGCTGTGTTGGGGATTGTAGTCCAAAAACATCTCAGGTGCCACGCTCCCAATACCCAGGTAGGTCCACATGGTTCTCTGGCCTCTGGAGGTTGTTCATACCTTCTCTAGAGAAACAAGAAGAACTCTGTGAAAAGAACATAAGAACATAAGAAGAGCCATGCTGGATCAGGCCAAAAGCCCATCTAGTCCAGCTTCCTGTAACTCACAGTGGCCCCACCAAATGTGTCCGGGAGCACACGAGACTAGATATCTGTCTCCCGATACCACTCCTCTGCATCTGACCCTTGAAGTACCCTTTTTTTAAGCCTGGAGATTACACATCTCCATCATGGTTTGTAACCTGTGATGGACTTTTCCTCCAGGAATCTGTCCAATCCCCTTTTGAAGGCATTCAGGCTAGATGCCATCACTACATCCTGTGGCAGGGAGTTCCACCTTCCGATGCCAAGGCAAGAGAAGCAAGGATTTCAATATTTGACTGTTGCTGTTTTTAATATTTTATGGAGGATCTCTCTGTCAAGCATTGAAAGAGATAATGAAGAACCCTTTGGTTAGAAGCAAAACATATCTAGCAACCTTCAGCTTCTCCTTTGTGAATTTTCCACCATGAAGTGGTGACCTTGGCCAGAGTACCGAATGGCCTGTATTTGTTCCATCAAATCTCTATCTCTCTCCCCCGTCTCTCTCTCTCTCTCTCTCTCTCTCTCTCTCTCTCTCTCTCTCTCTCTCTCTCTCTCTCTCTCTCTCTCTCTCTCTCTCTCTCTCTCTCTCTCTCTGTGTGTGTGTGTGTGTTGCAAATTCTGACACAATTCTGATTCAGCCCTCATTTCCCATAACACAATCTGTAAGTCTTCTCTTTCTGCAAGCATCCAGGTGCTCAAGAATTATTGCTGAACCCCTTCTGGTTTTCTCTTAAATAATAAACATGCCAACCTAAGTCAATAGTCTAAAAGTACTAACTACTACTACTACTAAGTGCTCCATGACTGAGTGAAGATTTGAGCCCAAGCCCCCAAGACCCAATTTGACTCTCCATTCATTTCAGCTTATCAACTCTCTTGAGACTACACCCTTGACTAGACAGTTAAGAGTAAGCCAGGTCAATCAACAAAGCTTTCAAATTGATTTCTGTTTGCAGTTACACAGTAGTGAGACAACTTGATAAGTGCTGCAGCTTATCAAGTTGAATTCCTCCAGATAATAGGGATCCTAAGAAGGGTGAGTTTCCTTGGAGGGGAAACAAAGAGAGGCAGTGCCTGCAGACCATGAAGGGAATGGTGGTGAACTTCTGTGGAAGCAGAAAAATGCCTTATCTCCCACTGGAGGGAAACCGATGTCATTTGGCGAAGGCAGAAGCTGTTGGTATTGGAGAACTGTAGAAAGCTGTAAATACTTGGTGTGTCATGAGTAAAACTGCTTTATCACTCTGTCCCTCTATGCAAAGATTCTCCTTGGTGATTTGGAATCTTTTCTTCAAAGGAGCACCACCATCACCCATTTTGTGGGAGCAGATTTTGGCAAAAAGGTGTGAATGTTTTGGAATCAAGTACATATCTGAAGAAGTTATCTTTCTCACATTTATTTTATGAATTTGCCTTTCTGCCTATTGCTTTTTGTGGGCTGGTAGAGGAAAAAACACTGAGGAAACTATTTTTTGTTTTGTGCTTTCTATACGTGGTGGATTTAAAGACAAGTTTAAGGGCAGTGTTGGGAAAGCTGTTTTCAAAGGAATGTTTATTTGACCTTGGATTGACTCCATGTTTTGAAAGTAACTGTTGAATAATATATTTTCCCCACCTCTTTGGGTCTTGCTTTTTTCAATCCAGTCACTTTCCTCTACACCCCTCCCTTTTGGAAACTGAGTTGCAGAAACTACAATTACAAATAATATTAATTCTTTGTTGTGAGCTACAATACAACACAATATATTGGGGAAATTTATCAGAAGAAGAGTTTGCCAATATAATCCTATGAGGATTAAAAAATAATAGACATTTATACATCACAGATGGACCCATCATCTGGATACAGAGATTTTACCTCTGATAAGGACACAGAGGCAGAACAGAGAGTGGATTCCAGTCTACAGATAACTACAACAAGAATTTTGCAGGATGAACTTGTGAAAAAGACTGAAATTAGCCTTGATCAGGAGACAAAGCCAGAACAGAGAGCTAATTTTAATCTGCAGACAAATACAACAAGATTGGTGTAGGATAAATATTTGGCTATGCCAAATTCATGAAGCGAGATAAACGCATCTGCTTTACTCAATATGGATATAAAAGAGAGAAGAGTTTGGGACTCTGTCAGTAGCAAAACAACTATCAAGATTACTATCACAATAAAATGGAACAGCTGAAATGCCAGAAGAAGCCACTTTGCCGCCAGGCAGTCTAAGGGTATATAGAGAATGCCCGTGCAAATGGACCCACCCTTTCTCCCTTGGCTGCCTCCCCTCCAACCTTCCCCGTGTAGAGAATGAGATTAGCTGGTCGCATAGGGGCCAGATGAGAATTTTTGGCTTACACTCTGATTGGCTGGGAGTGTAGGTATGTTTTCGCTCATCCCATTCTCTACTAACCATGGGAGACCTTTCATCCTTGGTCACAATTGGAGGGCAGTGTAAGTAGTATAGGTATTTGAATAGGCTGAATTAGAATTAATGAATATATTAGTTTGGCAGCCCTCTGTGGTAATTAGATGGAATAAGATGTGACATAGCAAAATAGATATGGCAAAGTTAACATCCCAATGAGGCATAGATGAGGGTTGCCTAGACTGCCTTCAACCTTGATTCAACGCTGAACAGCAGTGCAGCGTTGAATCATTTCATATCTCGAGTTTAAGTACACCACTTGAATTGGTAACACGACAGGAGACAAGCAACATATTTGTTTTATTTAGGTTAGTGCAGAATTTTTTTTTTTAAAAAAACTTCAAATGTATTCAGGATGGGTAACACAGTTGACTTTCTAGTTTCTTCAAGCAGCACTTATGATAATTTTCTATTATTTATTTTTTCCATTTGTTCTTATTTTGAATTGTTAAATCATTTTGATTTATTGTATTTGTGCTTATTTGTTCTTTTTATTATGATGATTTGATTATTTGGTCTGATTGATTAGTTTTTATTTATTATTTTAATTTGTTTAAACTTTTTGTCTTTTGTATATGTTTGTAAACTGCCCAGAGTAGCTTTTTGCTAGATGGTTTCAGTATATAAATAAAATAAATAAAAAGAGTTTACCTGGCTTCCAAAAACCAGGGACCTGTGCTTTGAAATCCTGACTTTCAGGGAACACTTAAGCCACATCCCCCCCCCAATTTGGATGTCATGAGACATGATGGCTGCTATTATTTTCTGTACCATGTCACAGGGCCTACCAAGGATTATTGTCCACTTCCACTTTAGTATGTACAGTGGTAGCTAGGCTTTCCTAGTTGAGGCTACTTTTGCTTCTAAGACTGGTTTTTATTTTTTAAAAAGTGGAATGGAAACTTTTTTTTCTTTTTAATTTATTTTTATTTATTATTAAGCTTATATACCGCCCGTCTTCCCGAAGGAACTCCGGGCGGTTTACAACAAAAGGAACAAAAAATAAACAATGTTGTTGTTGTTCAGTTGTTCAGTCGTGTCCGACTCTTCGTGACCCCATGGACCAGAGCTCGCCAGGCCTTCCTATCCTCCACTGCCTCCCGGAGTTTTGTCAAATTCATTTTGGTTGCATCGATGACACCGTCCAACCATCTCATTCTCTGTCGTCCTCTTTTCCTTTTGCCTTCGATTTTTCCCAGCATCAGGGCCTTTTCCAGGGAGTCCTCTCTTCTCATGAGGTGGCCAAAGTACTGGAGCCTCAGCTTCAAAATCTGTCCTTCCAGTGAACATTCGGGGTTGATTTCTTTCAGAATGGATAGGTTTGATCTCTTTTCAGTCCAGGGGACTCTCAAGACTCTCCTCCAGCACCACAGCTCAAAATAAATAGCAAACAATTAAATAAAACAATTTAAAAAAACAAGAGACAATAAAAAACAACAACTGGTAAATAGTAGATGGCGGGGAAAAGAGAAAAAAATTAGAAGTTAGTCAGCAAATGCCTCTCGGAAGAGCAAGGTTTTTAATGCCTTCCGAAAGGCTGGCAGGGATTCTGCAAGGCACACTTCACTGGGGAGGTGGTTCCACAGAGTAGGGCCAGCCACAGAGAAGGCTCGAGTGCGGGTGGATGTTTTTTGAGCCTCTCTAGGCGTGGCCACCCACAGCATGTGCACCCGTGACAACCTAGTCGGTCAGGCCGATGTTGACCGCTGGTCGATCCGCTCTGCCAGGTAGTCAGGTCCCAGGCCATGGAGGGTTTTATAAATTAAAATCAGGACCTTGAATCTGATTTGGGATGTAACGGCCAGCCAATGCAGACTAGCCAGAACTGGGGTGATGTGGTCGAACCAGCGCACACCCACCACCAGTCTGGCTGCCACATTTTGTACCCGCTGCAGTCGCCGAAGGAGAGTCAAGGGCAACCCCATGTAGAGCGTGTTGCAATAGTCTAGTCTCGAGTTCACCAGCACTTGCACAACAGTCCTGAGGGAGTCTCCATCTAGGTAGTGACGAATCTGGGCTATACGGTGGAGGTGTAAAAAGGCAGTCCTGGACACAGCTAAGCTTTACATACCAAACAGCAGCTGGAATGATGACATTGCCAATGGCAGCTGTCCAGATGGTCTGCAGAATCCCCTCTTGGGCTCACTGCCATTCACAAAGTGACACAAAGCAAGGGACAATCCCAGAAGCTGGCTCCTTTTTAAATTCAGTTTTACCAGTTCTCACCAAGACATAAGGCAATGGCCAGGGCTGTGTTTCAATAACTGTGAATGTTAGTGAGTACCATGTTTCAAAGGTCTAATTTTTTTGGTTTGGGGGCACCGCTATTTTTGGAGTTGGCTTTTGAATGCTGAATTGGGCTGTTGTACAATGTCTGCCTTGCATACTATGCAGCAATGATCCAGATCTCTCCGGCATCAGAACACAGGTCCATCTACTACTCCATCATCCTATTTCCCTTAGTGGTCAGATCCCGAAAGCTCACATTTCAGACATGAAGTCAACAGCCCTTATTCTCTAGTGCTGACCAGGCCTAGTACAGTAGGACCCCAGTATCCACTGGGGATTGGTTCCAGGCCTTCCCATGGATAATGAAAACTGTGGATAAGAGCGAACACCTAAATCCAAAAAAACTGCTGTTTTGTGATAGTAGCTTGCTTCATGGCTGCTGTTTTGGGACAGTAGCTTGCTTTACAGCTTCTGTTTGTGGCAGTAGCTTGCTTTATGGTTTCTGTTTTAGGACAGTATCTTGTTTTACAGCTGCTGTTTGTGACAGTAGCTTGCTTTGCAGTTGCTAAATTATTTATTTCCTTTTTTCTTCTGCCAACCGTGGATAACTGAATCAGTGGATAATGAGTCGGTGGATACGGGGGTCCTACTGCCTTTCAAATAGTTTTCAGCATGTCTCAAGTCAGTCCCTAAACTGAAGTGAATAGAATAAATTAATTGAGTCTCAGGGGGCCTGGTTTCAGATCCTTGCTCAATCACAGAGATCCACCAGGGGGCCATTCCTTGGTGCTCTCGTGAATCTTGAAAACTTTCACAAAGTTGCCTCAAGTCAGATGAGACTTAACAACACAAAATAGGCAAAGAAAGCCATCTCTGGAAGAAAATGAGGACAATTCCATTTCCAATTGTCCCACAATAGTGCCTTTAAGATAATCTGGGGACGAAGCCTTGCTCCCTCATGCCTGGCTCGCATTACAATGCGCTTCTACATGATTACAATAGATTGTTTATTTGATGGGGAGGAAAGACATATCAAAGCTTCCATGATGGTTGGACTCCTTTGAACTTCCTTAGGGGGATGGATGTATTAGTCTGTTGTTGTGTTTTCAGCCTTACATTAATTTGATCCATTCTTTTAGAACATATGTACCGTGCTGCAAAAATGTATTATTGGTTTATAAATTACACTTGTTGTTTCGGGGCGATAAACAGAATGATGAATGCAGTCTTTGTTCAATCACCTTTTTATTCATGAAAGGCAAAAGCACAGATTCTAAAAACATTTATCTACATCAGGAATAAGCCATAAACCTTTCAAAAACGCTCCAAGTAATCCAGGAAGGAGCTACTGATTACTGTCATAACAAAGGAGATTCGATAATGCTAATGACTTTTCTTATGATAATCAATAACACACTGCAAGCGGCTTGAATCTTAACATATTCCCCTTGCTGCCACCCTCTTCTCTTTAACAAAATAAACATGGATGGAATGCAAGTACCAACAGCCCAACAAAAGAAAAAGAAAAACGAAGAAGGAAAGCGATATGACACTCGCCGGAGTGTATATGTGTATAATCGCTTCATACTTGCCATTCAGAACTCTGAGCCTAGATTTCAGAACCAAGTGACCAAATGTTGGGCTAGGATCCCTCAAAACTTCAACCATGGATGATGACCTCAGTTTCATAAGAGATGTCCTCAATGGTGGTGTCTTTCCCCAATCATGGATGATCCATAACTCGTCTGATGTTCCATTGACCAACTCCTAAACCAGGTGCTAGGGCTTCCAGGTTCTGGAGAACATGGTTATCTCTGAAGTCTCCATAAAGCACTAACAAGGGATTTATTCAAATCCATTGATGGGGCTACACCTCTAAGGGATGATAAGAATGCATCCTTTTTTCAATCCGTGTTCAGTTCCTCTTTTGTACTCTGCTGTCGATCCAGTTGATTCTGGAACTGAAGCATGCAGTTTGCTGAAGGTTTCAAATCATGTATAGCTCTCCTACACTATCTCTAGGGGCACAAATGTTGTAACTGAGGCTATCCTATTGTTTACCTGTTTCTTTATATTTGTTTTTGTGTGTCTGTACACCACCTTGAGTTGTTTTTATACAAGCAGGCAGTATATAAATGCCAAATAAAGTAAGTATCCTACTTTGGGCACATACAAGAAAAGGCAGGGTGCTACTGCCTTTACTGGCTGCTCTCCACCCCAAGAGATCCATCTCACATTGGCTAGAATCCTATTGGTGTGAATGTAAGATTTGCATAACTTACCTCATGGGGAACCTCTTTCCTTTTTATTTGATCCCTTTGGCTATATTCAGTGAACATTTCCAAATTTTATCCCAATCCTCAAATGAAATGTATGGGCCTTCTACACCAACCCCTCCCCCTTCACTGGCAAGGCAGGGGCCATTGGCCTCCATAAGCCACATTGAGGAAAGGTGTGAATGTGTGTACATGATTTGTGACATGTCTTTGGAAGTACGGGGGCAATAAAAACACCTCCCTCCCTTCAATTTGGATGCAGCCTACAACATCCAAGCTCCGAGTCTCAACTAACATACTGCCTGGCTCGCCCCCCCCCCTCATCTTGCCAAGGACTTTACATCTAAGAAATAACTGCTGGCAAATCCATCTTTTGCCATGTTATAACCTATTGTTACTACTCAGAGGAAGAGTGTTTTGCCCTCAAAATATTAGCAATGTTTTTGTTATTTTTCTAGTGGCCTAAAGGTATCATCTGTTCCACTTTTGCTAATGGCGCCTAGTTGACAAAGTGTCAGGGTGGGTTTGACTAGAGATGGGCACGAAACAAACTTTTTTTGTTTCCGTTATTTGTTATTCGTTTTGTTACATAACAAAATGAATAACGAACATTGTGATGAAATTGGAACGAACCGAACAGAACCACAAAAATTAGGTTCGTTACGTTTCATTTTTCGTTAATGGCGACGTGCAATGAAATGAGCTGTTTTAAATGTTAAAAAATGCCCTGGACATCCATAAAAACACAGCGATAATTATTTCTACTGTCTCTGATAATACCTACCGGGTGGGTTGGGGTCCTTAAAATGTTTGTTTTTGTCTTCTCCCATCACTATGTATTTTTCTTTTCCCTTTAAGGATGACAAAATGGATGTTGCCACTCCAGCCACAAGATGAAGGCAAGCCATGTGATGGGATCATGTAAACTCTTGGACAACTTCAACCAATAGTATGCCCAGGTTGCAGACTGGGCAGGTCTGGCAGCCACAGAGGGCATAAAAAGCTCTGGCAGCCCCCGTCCTCCTTGCAGTCTTCGGTGGGAGTTAGGGTGGGATTGCTGTCTCTGTGACTTGTTATTTTCACTTTAGGCCAGCCAGGCAGTTGTGTGTCTCTGTGTTCCTGCCGGCTGCAGCCTGGCCCTTAGGGGAGAGAAAGAAATTTCTCTTGCAGCCTCCCTGTATGTGTGTGTGTGTGTACCTCTCGGTGAGTACCCTCCCCTGCCCCACAGTGCAGTCACTCTGCGGCTGCCTTAGGCCCTGGGCAACGTCCGCTGCTGCCTTTGCAGCCTCCCTGCATACCTAGTCTATACTGTGTCTCTGCAAGCATCAATTTTTTTTAGTGTTTTTCCTCTGGTCTGGGGCATTGGGGGACGCCTGCGCACGGAAATGCTTTAAAAAATCGCGCAAAAAGCGGGTAAAAATGAAAAATGAAAAACAAAAAACAAAAATGATTTTTTCCCAAGAATTCACAAAAAATGAAAAATGAATCGAAACGGACCCCCTCAATGAAAAACGAAAAACCAAAATGCCATTTTTTTCGATTCGTGCCCATCTCTAGTCTTGACCATATGGTGGTAGTACTTAGAGCAGTAGGACAATAGAACCAACAACCATGAAAGGTGGTGAATGCTCCAACACTGGAGGCATACAAGGTAAATTTGGACAATATCCTTTATTTATCTTCCTGTGATGCATGGTGAAGGGGGTTGGACATGATCACCTTGAAGGCCCCTTCCAACTTCTCTGTTCTATCAGTCTATGATTCAGCCATTAGTCATGGGGAGCTGCAGGGAGTTAGGCCAATCCTACATAAATACCAAGCAGATTCCAGCCATCATTTATAGCTTTTTAAAGTCCATTCCCTCTAATGGGGTGAGTAGTGGCCACCATATTTTCCCCATTTTTCCGCTAAAGCATAATAGAGATATTCCATAAAGGCAATTATGTCACTTACTTCTGCTGTCTCCTGACAATGGCTTGTACATATTTTAAAAATAATGCATTTCCATTCAAAAGAGGGCAACCGACCTATCATTAAACTGTAGCTCTTTCAGCCATCAGCATTCCTCTCTGGTCTGTATAGCCAGTAATGCTGACTCAATAATCATGCTTGTGCAATACATTTTTCGCATGCCCTTAAAGGTAAGAGTACAATAATAAATGGAATGGGTTTGTGAATAAAACTGTCTCTAGAATTAGCTATTACATCCATGTGAATATACCACAGTGAATTTATGATGATTAATGGTATTATGATGAACACCAAAGCATGTAATAATGATTTGCTACTTATTATAAAGTGTTGCCAATATTTTCTACACCCAAGTGACAGAAAAAGCAAGAAATTCAATGGGGAAAGAAACACTCTTAAGCAAATAAAGGATAAGGAAACAAAATGAAGGACTATGAAAGGCTTAAATATCCCCTTTGGGTCCCTATTACAAACCATAGGGGGATCCTTCTGCACTCTACAAAATTCAGTATTAATTTTTCTTTGATTCCCCCTTCCCCCCTTTTTTCGTCAAAAGCCGTCCAGTTTTGAAATAATAAACTAAAAATGGCATTTGGAAGAAATAGATTAGAGTCTAGCTTACTGTTACATGTTGAGATATGTGAATAACCCAAGGAATATTGGTAGGTCTGCATGTGAAAATAGTCATTGGCTACAGGGTTAAGCAGCTTTCTGTCTTTTCTAATGACTGTCCCCAATGCAACCTTACCCTCAAAGGCCAGGAATGGTGGACCATCAAACACATTGCTTAGATATCTACTTGTCATAGACTCAGGATGTGTGGATGAATATATGGATGGTGCTGGAGAGACCATGTCTAAAAGTCTGCAATGTCACACATCAAACACTGGACAAAAAATCTTAAGGATGGACCTTTATGCGCATAGAATTTGTTTTACAATGTCTTTCACCTGGTTGACTTTTAAGAGTCCTTTTTAGTGTTGTCAAGAGTAGGGGTGGGCATGAAATGGAAAAATAGTGTTTTGTTTCATTTTGCTTCGCCCTCCCCACTGTGTCTCATTTCATTTCGATACAAAATGAATTTTAAAGTAGTTTTGTTATGAAAGCAAAGCAAAAAGCAAAGAGGTCTGCTTATATGCCGCCCAATACCACTTCAAATAGACTCTGGGCGGTTTACAGTTTTAATTACAGTATGCAGGCTACACATTGTCCCCCCCAGCAAGCTGGGTACTCATTTTACCGACCTCAGAAGGATCGAAGGCTGAGTAAACCTTGAGCCTGCTACCTGGGACTGAACCCCAGGTCATGAGCACAGTTTTACCTGCAGGACAGGCATTTAACCACTGCGCCACGAGGCTCTTGAAACAAAAATGAAAATCAAACCCAAAAAATGCTATGCTCCCCTGGGTACTAAGAGACCCAGGGAAGCAATGGATTTCAGACCAGCCCCCAACATTTGGAAAGGTTTGGGAGTCAGGGGAGTAAATAATTAAGGGAGTTTCCATAGAAAAAATTCTTTCTAATTTCAATCGGAAGCTGATCGGGTGAGCGATAGCGCAGCTGTGGCTTCCCATTGACTCAAATTAAAAAGAAGTTTTCCTAGGGACCCCCCTTTGGACCTTAATTACTCAGTCCTGTAACCCCCAAATATTTCCAGATTTCAGGGGGTTACCTCAAATTGCGTGAGAAAGGTACCCTGCTCCTTTGGAGTCCAAGGTATGTAAATTTTGAGTACATTCTTTTTTTCAAAATATGCTCTCGAAAATTATTTAAAAAAATAAAATTTAGGAGCTGACTCTATAGTATTAACTCCTTAATTGCTGGCAAAATCCCAGCACACTTCGTCAATTAAGTACCCAGACCCCCTTTAGAGCTTCAAAACTCAGACCTCTCACCCCCAAATCTTTCCAGATTTCAAAGGGTCCCCTAAAATCGCTTGAGGAAGCTAGCTCTGTCACTTTGGGGGAGATAAATGGCTGGGATCAGTATTTTCTGCAGCATGTTTTTCTATGCTGTAGAAAATACTATTTTTCTATGCTGTAGTTTTCTATGCTGTATAAAATACTGATCCCAGCCATTTATCTCCCCCAAAGTGACAGAGCTATCTTCCTCAAGCGATTTTAGGGGACCCTTTGAAATTTGGTAAAGTTAGGGTTTCTGGGGGCAGTGATATTAAACTCCAAGGGAAGTGCAGGGGAAAAGGGGAGATTTTTAAAAAATTTTTGGGGGGGGCACTTGGGGCTCAGCCAAAAAACCCAAAAACATTTCCTCCACCCAATGGGTGGGGGGAAACGAGCAATTTTAAACTTTTTTTTTTTGCCAGCCCCAAGCACACACACACACAACTGATTGGCACTTGGGGCTCAGAAAAAAAAAAGTTTCCCACGCCCGATGGGATGGGGGGGAGTTGGGATTTTAAAACCTTTTTTATTTTGTTGCTCCAAGCCCATGCTACAGCTGATCGGTGCTTGGGGTTGCCATTTTTTTTTTTTTACAAATCCTGCCTTTTGACATTTATGTACTTTATTTCCTTGCAGATGACTGGGTCCCATGCTTACTCTCTGGTTCCTTCCTTTGTCCTTTATGTTCTTGCCACTTCATTCCATTCCAACTAGGAATGTTCATAACCTGTGAGGTTCATGGCCTCCAGCCTGAGAGTGAGACAAAAAGTCCTCTACCCTCCCCATCAAAGTCACAAAAAGTTGCTCAAACTATTGGCACAGTGATCTGTGCAAAGCTACTGTCTGACTGGAGCCTAACTGTGGCAACCTGCTCAATCATCTTGCCCAGAAAGGGAACATTGGCTACCGGATGATAGTTGGATAAATTGTCCGCAGCCAGGCCAGGTATTCTGAGAATGGGCCAGATCATGGTCTCCTTCAGGTGAGCTGGTAAGATTTTATGCTTGAAGGAGTCTCGTGGCGCAGTGGTTAAATGCCTGTACTGCAAGTAAAACTGTGCTCACGACCTGGGTTCAATCCCCGGTAGCAGGCTCAAGGTTCACTCAGCCTTCCATCCTTCCGAGGGCGGTAAATTGAGTACCCAGCTTGCTGGGGGGGCAATGTGTAGCCTGCACTCTGTAATTAAAATTGTAAACCGCCCAGAGACTACTTGTAGTAGTATGGGGCGGTATATAAGCAGAACACTTTGCTTGAAGGAGGCAGACGTGATCGCAGCTGCCCATTCCGACATGCTCCAACATGCAGTCGTGATCAGCCAGGATGGACAAGGGTCGAATGGAGAAGATGCTGGTCAGCAATCGGTCACCGCCCTGGAGGCCTCAGCTGGAGTCACAGACCCAAACTCAACAAATCAAGGAGGCCAAGGAGGTGCGGCACAAGCAGCTCCCAGGGACAGATTAGTGGGACCGGAGTCCAGACTGGCCTGGATGACCTCTATTTTGGATTTAAAATGGGCTATTTAAGACTCACTAGTGAAATCATTAGGAGGAGGCCTCCACTGACCCAGGATTGGAGAGGTCCCGGACCACCCTGAGCAATTCAGCCTGGCAGTTCGAAGCCTTCTGAATGAGACGAATGAAGATTTACATCTCTAAGTCCCCAATGACAGAACTGATGGAAACATCACTTCAGGCCCCGGGTTTCTTCAGTTCTGCACAAGATTTGGTGCTTTGATTCTTGATTGGGAGATGCTGGGCGAAATTAAAGGGGGGGAAATAGGTGGGATGAGATCACCATAAGGACAACAGTCCCACAAACTCAAATATTGGGGAGGCGGTAGGTGGGTCTACACCATCGATAGAAATTGCTTCTTCCTACTTGTCCCTCCCTCCAGAAAGCCTTGTGAGATATACAGGCTATAATTCAATGCCATGCTGCTCTCTATGATCCCACCAAAAATAGTTCTGTGATTCATTATAGAGCTTTTCTCCCTTACTTAAAGCGCAGAGGTTGTGAAGTATGCAACGTAACTATTAAGTGTATGAAATCCAGGGTAATAATAAAACCTACTCATTAATCCTCCTTCCCCTTCTTTGTCTGTGTGATCTAGAATCCTGTGGATTCTGTTCCAGGGATATGAGAAAGGTAATATTGGTTTCCTGAGTTACAGCCATTATTGGCAATAGATTGTCCTTCCCGGAGTAAGTAATGGGCCCCTTATATCACTCCCTCCATAAGCTCCCCAATGCTATAAAAATCCACATCTACATTGTACCAACAATGCTTTATTCACTCTGGGTGCTGTGCTCAGATAATAACATTTTAAATTGAAGAACTCTAATTTAATCAGTTAACTTTTGAAGCCCTTGCACAGCTGACCAGCTGTCAGGCTTCTGATTTAGAAGCGAGTTCACATTTATAACCCTGCTTTAAAAGAGGAGACGAAATGAAAGAACCTTGTTGGCTCCAAAGAGGGAGGAATGATTTGCCTGTAAGATAGAAGGTGGGGGGAGAGGGTAAAAGGAGGATCAACTACCCTCCTAACAAGCTGTCAACAAAAAAGCAGGTTCAGTTAATACATAGCAGAATATTAAAAGAAAATTATGACCCCCTTTCCTAACATTTTGGAGTCTGATTCAATAGAAGACTATCTCCCTCAGCCTTTAAATTCTAAAATAATTGGTTAAAAAAAAAACAGTTCCCCAAATGGGACAGAAACATTCATCTGAAAAAAATAATAATACTCTGATTGTCAAGGAAAGAGATCTTGGTGTGCTGGTGGACAGCCCAATGAAGGTCTACCCTGTGTGTGGCAGTGGTGAAGAAGGCCAATTCCATGCTAGGGATGATCAAAAAGGGGATTGAAAATAAAACAGCCAACATTATAATGCCATTGCACAAAACGATAGTAAGGCCGCACCTGGAGTATTGTGTACAATTCTGGTCACTTCATCTCCAAAAAGACAGTGGAGCTGGAAAAGGTGCGCAAGAGAGCAACTAAAATGATTACTGGGCTGGGGCCCCTCCCTTATGAGGAAAGGCTAAAACATTTGGGGCTCTTTAGTCTGGATAAAAGGCAAACGTGGTGTCAAAGCCTATTGGTGCATGCAGATCTGATTTGTAGGTCAATCCCTTCTGTTGCCAGCTTCGTCCTTGTGGTACATGTGGAAGGAAGGAAGTGTCATTTGAAAGAGTTTTCATAGGGCTGTCTAGGGGATTCAGGATCTGAGGCTAGTGGTGCTCTCCCTTCTCAGATGCATTACACCCTGGGTGAGGGGAGGGGAGGCTAGAGAGTGCTGCCTTCTGTCCACAGCAAATATAGGCTGAGCTGGTCATGTGCAAGGAGACTTTCCAGGCCATTATTCCCAAGCGGTTCTACAGGTAGGAAGCAAGATGATTGGGCAGTGGCAGGATCCTTGGCAAATTGCAAAGATCTTACAAAACCAAGGAAAATGATAGCAAAAGCCAATTCCACCCTGCAAATGTAGAAAAGGTACCCAGCTTGCTTGGGGCAATGACTAACCGGCATAATTTAATTGACAACTGTCCATAGAGTGCTCTAAGTGTTATGAGGTGGTAGTAGAGCCCTGTGGCGCAGTGGTTAGATGCCTGAACTGCAGGCAAAACTGTGCTCACAACCTGGGGTTCAGGCTCATGGTTGACTCAGCCTTCCATCCTTCCGAGGTTGGTAAAAGGAGTACCCAGCTTGCTGGGGGGGGGATGTGTAGCCTGCATGCTGTAATTAAAAACTGCAAACCACCCAGAGACTACTTGAAGTGGTATGGGGCAGTATATCAGCAGAACGCTTTGCTTTACTGTGTGTAAGCAGCACATTTTGCTTTTTTGCTTGGCTTCACAGAGTGTCAGTTACAACAGCTAAAGGATTTTTTCTGTGCATCCAGAAAACAAGATATCCACAGTGGTGACAGTGCCAGCGAGAACCACAGAACAGGTAGTGTTAGCTGTTTTACTTGTCTGCCCTCCTTCTTCCCATGCAGGCTGCAGCCATTACCATGCCAATGTGCCTCCAAAGTTTCTTTCTTCGTTAATTTATCCAGTACAGGGCTATCTCACAGCTATTAGAAATGAGTTGCAGGTAAATCCAATTGAAGGGAAACATGTGGTCCAAAATCACAGACATTGCAGAGATAATGAGGAACAACTAAGTGTCCAATTAGGAATTCTGCTGATGATCAGAGACACAGAGAGACTTTTCTTTATTTAATCATTGATGCACTGCTTCTCTGGGCTGCTCAAGATGGGTCACTCCAACACCGACACATGCCCTGCTTTTACCAGCGTGAGCAGGCCAATTGTGAAAAATGACTGAACTCAACTATCCGACTGCATGGATGCTCATGCAACATCTCCACTTCACCCAGTTATGTCCCCTCCCCAACATTAATGCTTCCAGTAAAATCCCAAGATCCAGCTTCCCTATTTATTACTCATATGCAGGTTTGGGAAATCACTTTTTTGGGGTCAGTACAACCCAGAATCTGTTGTCCAGCATAGCACACAGATGTAGTCCACAAAGATCTACATCTGTGTAACATCAAGTCACCTCTGACCAACAGCGACTTTATGACTGAGTGATCTCCAGAATGTCCGGTCCTCAACTGCCCTGCTGAACTCTAGTGAACCCAAACCCATGGCTTCCTTTAGTCAGCCCGTCTGTCTCCTATTTCAACTTCTTCTTTTCCTGCTGCCTTCCACCTTTCTCAGAATGACATAAGTCCCAGACCACCTTGCTTCCTTCTCATGATGTGTCCAAAGTGGGACAGCCTCAGTTTCAACTTTTTAGCCTCCTGAGATAGTTCGGGCTTGGTTTGTTCCAGGTACCACTCCTTGGTCTTTCTTGGTCGTTCTCCTCAGAACTCTCCTCCAGCACTACATTTCAAATGAGTCAATTGTTTTTTTCCTGTCAGCTTTCATAACTGTCTGGCTTGTTCATGCTCAGCATTTCCATTCCCATTTGTGGTGAACCCCTCACAAGGTTTTCTATGCAGAAACTATGAAGAAGGGTAGAATCATAGAATGATGGAATTGTAAAGGGCTGCCCTAAAAGGCCATTGGATCCAACCCCCTGCTCCAGGCAGGAATACAAACACATTGACGGTTATTTCCTTTTTTTTATATATTAAATTTTAAACTACATACAATGACATAAGAAAATGAAAATAAAAAAAAACTACAACAAACAATATAAGTTCACCCCCATCCCACGGGGCCATCCATACATTCTTATTCGTTGCTCCATCTTCTATTCTTCTAGTAGTCTTCTTAAAGTTCTCTTCTCCAGAATTGTTGTGAGATATTTGTGGACTCTTTCCCTTTTCCTTCGACTAGTACATAATCTAAAAATTTACCCCAGATATCGTAGAAAATGCCTTTTTTCATTTCTCCTCGTTTAACCTTTAAACTGCAGGACAGTTTATCGTTTATAGCTATATCCCAAAGTTCATTATACCAGTCTTCCATCTTGAATTCTAGTTTTGACTTCCAATTTTTTGCTATAATTAATCTAGCAGCTGTCATAAAATTTGCTATTAGTTCCTTTATTGTAACAACATAATCTTTACTTATTAACAATGATAATAATGCTATCTCTGGATTACAATATATATCCATCTTAATCATATTACTTAGCTCTAAAAACACTTTTTTCCAGAACCTTTGGACTATTTCACATTCCCACCAAAGATGCAAATAAGTACCAAGCTCTTTTTCACATTTCCAACATATCTTAGAGTAAGCAGGATTCATTCTATTTAGTCTTACTGGGGTTAAATACCATCTAGAAACCAATTTGAAGTAGTTTTCTTTTATCCTAACCGATAATGATCTCAAAATTCTCATATTCCAAATTTTCTTCCAGTCTTCTTTCTCTATCTGTACATTAAGGTCTTGGTTCCAAACTTCTCTCAAGGTGTTTAACTCCTTCATTTCTGATAATTCCCCTAGTATTTTATATATTTTACGTGTTATTCCTTTCTCTGAATTTTCCTGCTCAGACTCAAGCGATAGTAGGAAATGTTCAAATTTTGTGCATTCTCTGATTTGATTGTTTCTCTTTCCCCAGTCCTTCATCCATTTTCCTAGTTGAATATAATTTAACCATGTTAAATCACTGGGTTGCAAAATATTTTTTATATCCTGAATTGTTTTAATCTTGAGCATCCAATCCTTTAGTCTAGCTATTTTCTTAATTTTAAATAACTCCAAATGATGCTTCAAGTTGACTGGAAAGCTTTCCAAGTCAGTAACTAAAGCCAGTGGGGATCCCTTCAGAGACAAGATTTTCCTATATGTTCTCCATGTGACAATTAAACTATTCAATAGGGGGTTGTCAATCTTTACTTTCTTTTTAACTTCCGTGAATAAAAATGTGTTTATTTCCCCCTTTATATCCAAAGACTCTTGTTCCCACCATATTAGCTTCTGTGGTTTAAAAAGAATTTCCCCCAAAGAACTGAGTTGATTGGCTATATAATAATTTTATATTGGGTATACCTATTCCTCCTTCTTTCTGAGATCTATACCATAGACTTTGATTTATTCTTGATTTTTTCCCTGCATTACAATACCTATTTATCATGTCTTGGAGAGTTTTAATTTCCTTTTCTAAAAACTGAACCGGTAACATTTCACAAGTTTTTCTATGCAGAAACTATGAAGAAGGTTAGAATCATAGAATGATGGAATTGTAAAGGGCTGCCCTAAAAAGCCATTGGATCCAACCCCCTGCTCCAGGCAGGAATACAAACACATTGACAGTTATTTCCTTCTGGTAGCACTCTGGGATCACCCAGGCCACACACGCCTTGAGAAGGCCTGTGAAGGATTCAAACTCACACCCCTTATTTCTAAAGCCAGGTGTTCCACATTACTATGGTAGACTAACTTGGAGGTCATAGAATCATAGAATCCTAAAATCATAGAGTTGGAAGAGACCTCAAGGGCCATCCAGTCCAACCCCTTCCCATGCAGGACTCCCATCACAGGACTCCAGACAGATGGCCATCCAGCCTCTGCTTAAAAAAACCTCCAAAGAAGAAGACTCCACCACCCTCCATGGCATCATATGCCACTGCTGAAAAGCTCTAACTGTCATGAAGTTCTTCCTAATGTTCAAATGCTCTTTTCCTGTAGTTTGAAACCACTGCCCCAAGTCCTAGTCTCTGAAGCCATGGGAAACAAACCTGTTCCATCTTCAATATGACATCCTTTCAAATATTTAAACATAGCTATCACATACCCTTTCAGTCTTCTTTTTGAAAGTCTAAACATTCCCTGTTCCCTAAGCCGTTCCTCGTAAGGCATCCTGGTCACCCTCCTCTGTACCCACTTGAGGTTGTCAACAATCTTTTTCAATTGAGGTGCATAGAACTGGACACAGTACTCCAAAGATAGCCAGGAGATGAATGCCACTCACAAACCTCATTTGTCCACTTCGAATTAGAGATAAAGAAATCCAGTTATCCTGTTGGTTTTGTGTCAATTTCACTGGAACTCCAGGAGATATTTTGCCTGAGCAGTAAGTTCTGATGTTGCTAGTATTTCCAAGAGATAATGGATTTGGGCATTTATGCTTTACGCTTTCCTAGAACATTGGTTTTCTTGATCCCACCAAAACTATCTTCATTTTGATTGGATCATTCTATTGGGACTACTTGCAGATTTGATTTTCCTTATCAATGAGGCTGGAAGGAAACACACAGGGATTTCCCTGAAGACTGGTGCATTTGATTCTTCATTTCCTTCCTTCATTAAGAAAATTAAATGGGTATGAAATGGTGATATGTCAAGACTGGGTGACAGATCAGAAACCTCTGATGATATATGAGCAGCCATAATGACCTACGCACATGGAAATCTTATGGAGCTCTTTAGTCATGAGGAGACATGAAGGGATTCATCCATCCAGCCTTGCATCTCTTGTCTAAATAAAGAGTAAGGGAAGAATAGAGAAAAGGAGATCTATAGTACAGTCCTATAAATGCCCCCGCAAAAGTAAGCCTCACTGAACTCTGTGGGGCATAGATCCATTGACTTGTGAATACAATTGACCCCAAATGGGTGTGGAATTTGTATCGACATTTGTATCTGAACAAACGTGAATGTTGTCACACTGTCCAAGGCTTGTTGTGAGAAGGAACACAATTTGTCTCTGAATAAAATTGTGTCTGCATTGTGTCCAAAACTGGGCATCTTCTATCATTATTACAATTACGTGACAAAAGAACCAATGTCTGTGTCGCTGCTGTCTCCCCCCAACACAGGCACCAGTTCTCCCATCTCCCAATCACTGCAGTTTTTTAAAAAGGACACAAATGGGCTTCATTATTATTATTATTATTATTATTATTATTATTATTATTATTATTATTATTATTATTATTATTATTATTATTATTATTCATCTACCATGTTGACTGAAGACGACTAGGAATTTTTGATACAGCATAACCCAGCAGCTTCACGGATCAGAGATAAAAAATAAATCAAACAGCATGTTCATTATTTGGCACCTCCACCAGGGACCAGAGAGATGGAGAAAGGAGAGATCAGCATGTGACTTCCACTTTCAGATCCTGTTTGCCATAGAGCTACAGATAGCTCCCCTAGCCCCTTCATATCTCTGTATTCTGCTTCCTTCCCATGGTGCTCCTGGCTAGATTTGGTGACATTCCATGGAACTGCAGTGCACAGTTTGGCAACCCATGTTGTAATATCTTGGCAAGCATAAAATAAAGCGCAAAATCAAAAACGCTATTTTGAATATTGAATTCAGCGAAAATATAGTCAGAAAGATGGAGTTTGCATGCATTATTAAAATTCATTTTGAATATATTGATATCAATATTGATGATACAGATATATGGATCATTAATATCAGTCAGGATGACATCGATATATAGATTATAGACATCTCTATAGATGGTTCAAATTAATCATGGGCCTTTTGTTTCAGAATGCATCCTGATTTGTTCCAAAATGAACAACGGCAGAGCAGCTACTTTTTGGAACTTCGATCCACCCTCCAAAATGAAATCACCCATTGACTTACCTTGCCTAACCTTGTGTGGAACGATACTCCAACCAGGAAGTAGCCTCTGACACATCATCATTCTTTCTCCCTGGTGCTGGCTAATCAGACAGGGAGGTGGGGTGGTGCATGTCCCTGCATAGCTCCTGATTGGCCAGCACTAGAGATGGGCACGAAACGAGCGATTTTTCGTTTTCATTTTTGTTTTTTCGTTTCGTTACGCAACGAAAACGAAACAAATTTTTTAAAAAAACAAAACGAAAATGAAAACGAAACGACCAAATTTGCCATGTTTTTCGTTTTCATTGCAGCAGATGCATTGAACTAAAAAGAATGCTAACGAAACAGCAATTTTTCATTTTCGTTTTTGTTTTTTTTTTTTTGTTACCTAACGAAACAAAAATGAATTTTTTTGCAAAAATGTCACGAAAACGAAAACGAACTGAAACAGACCCCTAAACGACCAAACGACAAACGAAACACCATTCTTTTGAGTCGTACCCATCTCTAGCCAGCACCAGCGAGAAGGAATGATGATACATCAGAGGCTACTTTCTGGTTGCAGTTTAGCCCAAGGTAAGGCAAGGTCAGACAATGGGTGATTTGGTTTCAGAGGGTGGGTATAAATTCCAAAGAGCAGCTCTGCTGCCGTGATTTGTTTCAGAATCGAATCCATTCCAAAATGAAAGGCCCATGCCTAGTTCAAATATATAGTGATGTTCACAGACCAGTGATGAAACATTGACTGGGAGTATACGAGAGACATGTTCTGAAGCAGGATATACAACTCAAAGGGAGGTTAGTCTTCCCTACTTTTCTATGTGGACCAGGAGCTACCCCGAGTTAAGAAGATTGCACATCACTAACAAGATTGTGGCCATCCATTGCTTTAATTCAATGTGGTGACAGGGAATCAGTTGCCTGCCTTTTTCAAATCAGCTGCAGTGGAAATCTAATAGTTTGACTGCATCCTGAACTTAACCCTATGTTTGTATTGCTCAGGAGGAGCCTTGTGGTGCAGTGGTTAAATGCCTGTCCTGCAGGTAAAACTGTGCTCAAGACTTGGGGTTCAATCCCAGGTAGCAGGCTCAAGGTTCACTCAGCCTTCCATCCTTCTGTGGTCGGTAAAATGAGTACGCAGCTTGCTGGGGGGGGGGGGACAATGTGTAGCCTGCACACTGTAATTAAAAAATTGTAAACTGTCCAGAGACTACTTGTAGTGGTATGGGGCGGTATATAAGCAGAATACTTTGCTTTGCATTCATCTCCTAATGAGCAGAGCTGAAGGAGGGGGCAGGATGTGTGCAATCCCCCACTTCTATCATCAGTCTTGAGCAATCAGGACTGACTATAGGCTTGTGGCACAGCTGCATATATTCAAAGGGCCCGGTGATCAAGCTGAGCTTCTAATCACAGGAGTTTTGGAGGCTTGCTCAGCGGAGCACACAGGGAACTTTAAGGCAGGTGGACTATTCCTGCCTCACAGGACCATTCTTTCCCCATCTCCTCCATAGCTTTTGTATGGAAATAAGCATGATTAGAGATGGGCACGAAACGAGCAATTTTTTGTTTTTGTTTTTGTTTTTTTGTTTTGTTACGTAACAAAATGAAAAACGAATTTTGTCTCCAAAATGAACCGAACTGAACCGAAACAACAGAAATTTTGTCGTGTGTTTCATTTTTGATGCGGCAAATACATTGAACTGTAATGAATGCTAACGAAACAGCAATTTTTCGTTTTCATTTTCATTTTTTCATTTCATTATGTAACGAAACGAAAATGAATTTTTTGCAAAAAATTCATGAAAAACAAAAACGAACCAAAACGGATCCCCTAAACGACAAATGACAAACGAAACACCATTTTTTTGAGTCGTGCCCATCTCTAAACATGATGTTAAGCTGAATATTAAGTGTAGATTTTGGTGTGATTAGACCTTTTTATCTGAAGAATGTGTAGAGGAATAGACAGAACAAACTTGCAGTACGGAAAATGGTTATCTACCGTTGGTCAATTATGTCATGTGACATCTAGAAGCTGTAAGAAGATTTTATTTATTTATTTATTTATTTATTTATTTATTTATTTATTTCTATACCACCCATCTTCCAGAGGAACTCCGGGCAGTTAACAATCAAAAACATTTTATAAGAAAAAAAATGTATATAAAATGAATTGACTAGTCTAAGCCAATAAACAAAATAAAATGAAATGAAATACTCAGCAAGATGGTGGAATAAAATAAAAGGAAGGAAAATTTTTAAATTAAATTAAAATTAAAGGTGGCCAAATGCCTCATGAAAAAGCCAGGTCTTCAAGGCTTTTTTAAAGGCAGGCAGGGGTTGTGCTAGGTGCAGCTCACTCGGGAGATGGTTCCAAAGTGAAGGTCAAGCCACAGAGAAGGCTTGGTTGTAGGTTACCACTTCTTTGCCTCCCTGGGCGTGGCCACCTGGAGTGAGAGTGCCCGCAACATTCTAGTAGGTTGGGCCTTTGTTGATCTCTGGAAGATCCGCTCTGCCAGGTATTCAGGTCCCAAAGAGTAAATCAAAACCTTGACCTTGAATCTTATTTGAGACGCAATGGGCAACCAATGCAAGTGAGCCAGAACAGGGGTGATGCGGTCATATCGGCCCACACCAACCACCAGTCTGGCTGCAGCATTTTGTACCTGTTGAAGTCTATGAATAAGAGTTAAGGGCAACCCCACATAGAGACCGTTGCAGTAATCTATCCTCGAGACCACAAGCGCCTGCAAAACTGTTCTCAGGGATTCCCCATCCAGATACGGGCAATACGATAAGACAGAGAGAAGCCATTATTATACAGATTTGTTCTTCAAACCACAACAGCCTACTTCTTTTTGCTCCAATAATGTCTGTAGGGGAAAAGCTGACTTGGCACTACTCCACAGACACATTGGATGACTACATATTCCAGTAGGAACTGGATTTAGAAGGGAGCCTTTTAAATTTAATGCCGCTTTTGCATTGCTGTCCAGGATTTATTTATTTATTTATTTATTTAAATACTTGTATCCCGCTCCATCTTCCCAACGGGAACTCTGGGCGGCTAACAACGCAAAAGCTAAAAGCTAAAAAGGCTAAAAGCTGAAGATAACCAGGTCACCAAGCAAGGGCAGCAGAGGACAAGATGGCGGCAAACGGTGAGGCAAAGGAAAAAAAAAAAAAACCCACTAACTAATAAGGGCACCATATGCTTCCTTGAAGAGGAAGGTCTTCAAAGCCCTCTTAAAGGCGGGCAGGGACTCCAGCAGGCGCATCTCAGGAGGGAGATGATTCCAGAGCGAGGGCCCCACCACAGAGAAGGCGCGGTTCCGCGTACGCGTTTTCCGCGCCTCTCTGGGTGTGGCCACTCTCAAGGAGCGCGCCTGCGATGATCTCGTGGGTCTGGATCCGGATGCCCTCATGATGAAAAACCCAAAATACATAAAGCACCCTACCTTACAAAACTACTTTGCTGCACCTTTGTTTGCTTTCTCAGGAAGGAACTGTAACTCACCCTACCTGTGAACTGCACTGAGGTTGACTCATTTCTTTCACAAGATGGTTGAACATATTCTGAGATTATGAGGAAGGGCTCCCGGGGGGCTCCAGCCAAGTGGTGTTGCTGCTGCTGCTGCTGTTATTTTACGGCCTTTCTCACTGCAAGCTAAAACATTTCCCTGTCCCCACTTCATTAGGAAGCATTGTTATCTGACATATGTGGCGGTGTGATGGCTTATCTAAGAGAATTCCAGACCAATGGCCATTCCAGATTATGACCCACTCCTCCTTTGATTGTGCACAATTACATCTGGGAGTCATGCACACCACTACTGCCCCATCCCATGGTGATTTATTATGAACAGGATTGTTCTAAGTGGCCAGCCTGGTTATCCCTTTCAGAGGTGGTTACAGAATATGTGACAACAGTCCTCTGTTCTCACTCTCCCTCCCTCCCCTTCTCTCTGTGTTTGTGTCCCAGTTGATCAGTGAGGCTACAAAATAAAACAGGCTGAACTGTGCTTTCATCATTGTAAGGCTAATTATACTGGTGACAATGAGGCCTGTAATAAGACTTCCTGGGGTAGGAACTGGCAAGCCACCCCGGTATCTCTGCCAAGAACATCCCATGGTCAGAAACAAAAGGCTAAAAGATATGATGCCGGAAGATGAGCCCCTCAGGTTGGAAGGTGTCCAACATGCTACTGAGGAAGAGCGGAGGACAAGTACAAGTAGCTCCAGAGCTAATGAGGTGGCTGGGCCAAAGCCGAAAGGACGCTCAGCTGCAGACGTGCCTGGAGGAGAAAGGAAAGTCCAATGTTGCAAAGAAATATACTGCATAGGAACCTGGAATGTAAGATCTATGAACCAGGGTAAGCTGGATGTGGTCAAAAGTGAGATGGAAAGAATAAACATTGACATCCTGGGCATCAGTGAACTTAAATGGACAGGAATGGGTGGATTCAGTTCAGATGACTATCACATCTACTACTGTGGGCAAGAATCCCATAGAAGAAATGGAGTAGCCTTCATAGTCAACAATAGAGTGAGAAAAGCAGTGCTGGGATACAACCTAAAAATGATAGAATGATCTCGGTACGATTCCAAGGCAGTCCTTTGAACATCACAGTAATCCAAGTTTATGCACCAACTACCGGTGCTGAAGAGTCTGAGATTGACCAATTTTATGAAGACTTACAAGAACTTCTAGAACTGACACCAAAGAAAGATGTTCTTCTCATCATAGGGGATTGGAATGGTAAAGTAGGGAGTCAAGTGATAAAAGGAATAACTGGCAAGTTTGGCCTTGGAGTTCCAAATGAAGCAGGGCAAAGGCTAATTGAGTTTTGTCAAGAGAATAAGCTGTTCATTGCAAACACTCTTTTCCAACAACACAAATGGTGACTCTACACATGGACATCACCAGATGGACAATACCGGAATCAGATTGACTATGTTCTCTGCAGCCAAAGATGGAGGAGCTCTATACAGTCAGCAAAAACAAGACCTGGTGCTGACTGTGGCTCAGATCATCAGCTTCTTATTTCAAAATTCAAACTTAAACTGAAGAAAGTAGGGAAGATCACTGGGCCAGTCAGGTATAACCTAAGTCAAATCCCATACAAATACACAGTGGAAGTGAAGAATAGATTCAAGGAACTAGATTTGGTGGACAGAACACCTGAAGAACTATGGATGGAGGCTTGTAACATTGTACAAGAGGCTGCAATGAAAAATATTCAAGCTGAAGAGCCAGTTTTGTGCAAGTCCATGGCCACGTGGCCAGCATGGCTGCAAGGAAATGCTGTTTTACCTTCCTGCTTTTTATGGCGGTATCTATTTATCTACTTGAATTTACATGCTTTCGAACTGCTAGGTTGGTAGGAGCTGGGGTTAACTGCAGGAGCCAACTCTGCTGTGTGGCACCTGGGATTTGAACCACAGAGCTGCCAACTTTACAGCCAACAGTTTTCAGAGCCTTAGACCACGGTCTCACTAGCGTTTTCTGCGCATTTTTGCTGCGGCAAACTGCACAGTAGAAGATCGCTTCCTAACCACGAAGGGAAGAAATTTGGTGTCCCGACTGACCATGCCCCCGGAGGTGCACTTTCACCAAAGTTTTTTAAACCACCGCTAGGGGTTGGTTTAAAAAAACTTCACTTAAAGATGCGCAGTTCTTTGCTACTCTAGCGATGTGTGACCCCAGAAAATATGCAGTACATACCTTTGTACCCCTTTTCCTGCCACTTCCTGTAGGTCCGGCTTAGAAAATCAAACCAGGAAAAGGGGAAGAGATGTGCAATAAGCAAGTAGACACAGGCAGAGAGCAGTAAAATACTACCCTGTCGACAGGACACTAACTGCGCATCAAACACCACATGACTGCCCCCCCCAAAAAAAAACTACGCATCAAATTAAGATGCGCAAAAAACTTTAGTGAGACTGCGGCCTTAGTTCAACTTAAGTTCTGCTCCGGTTTGTTTGTTTGTTTGTTTAAATCAATCATTGTCATATTTCCAGATCCTTCCTGACCCAAGTGCTTAACTGCAGTTCGTAGTGCCTGCATCAGCTTCAAACAGACATGGGGATTTTCTCATGAAAAAGATTTTATATTCAAACCTTCTCCCTCCTGGGTCCAAATTTGCTTGATCGCTCATGGAGATTTCAAAGCAGTGATCTAAATCTTTGCCTGCTGGTATCCAGTCAAAATCTATATTTCAATATGAGAAAAGCAGGATCTGCATGGTGAAGCATCTAGCTGCGAAGTGCTTTCAAAATGGGATTGAGCAGAGCCAGAGCAGGCAGTGTGGCTGTTTGAAAGAATCAATGGGACTTATGGAGCCCATTATCATAACATCATGTCCCTGATACGGTAGTGGGGATAAGTGTGCTATTGTTAAATTAGGTAGTGCCATCTTAGTGAGGAAAACAGAAATGTAATGTTTGCTAATTGAACTATAAAAATAATAATTACCTTTGATGTAAGGGAAAGCAACGGCTCTCGGCACCGAGCCCTGATTGTATAAATTGAAGCTGTTATCATCACCGCCTAAACTAGATTAGAAGTGAACCTCTCAAATTACTTTTGGATGGTACTGAACGTAAACAAAGTGTGGGCTGCTTCATCCAGCAAAAGGAAAGCTTCCTTAACGACACCTGGAGTTCTTGTTATATATGGTCCTACAGCAATCCTGTAGCCTTTTGATTTGCCCGGTCATGAGACGGCAATGTTATTCTCCTAATTCATCCACTGTGAGAGTCCATATCTCCATTATGGATGCAAGCTGCCAGCTATAAATGTTTCACCCAAGTATACATTGCGGAAAGGAAGCTTTGCTGAACAAAACACTGGAGATTCACCAATCACAGAGGGCCTCGGATGTGCCCTAGAACACATGCAGGCACCAGAGCCAGGATGAGACTTTCTAGATAGTCTTGAGTCGGCAGGTGTGGGAAGTGGGTACAGTAGGACCCCCGTATCCACTGACTCATTATCCACTGATTCAGTTATCCACAGTTGGTAGAGGAAAAAAAATAAATAAATAATTCAGCAGGCACAAAGCGAGCTAGTGTCACAAAGAGCAGCTGTAAAGCAAGCTACTGTCATAAAACAGCAGATGTAAAGTAAGCTACCATCACAAACAGCAGCTGTAAAGCAAGTTACTATCACAAAATAGAAGTTTTGGGGACATTTTGGCATTCTCTCTTATCCACGGATTTCATTAGCCATCGGAAGGCTTGGAACCAATCCCCAGCGGATACTGGGCTCCTCCTGTACATGGACATTACTGGGAAAGAAAAAGATAAGCGATCACATGGAAAAAGCTCAGAGAATAGGAAGGAGATAGTCCTGAAGCTAATAATGGCATAAAGAAAAAGAAGGGATGGGGATGTGAGAGGGATTGTGAAAAGAAATGAATTAGGGGCATTTGAGGATCATTAACACTGTCAAAAAGACAGATAATGGGGTTCTAGATCAAATCAAGCCAGTACTGTCATGAAAAGACAACACTTGGCAGTGGGCAAAACCAAAGTGATCATTTTATGAAAAGTTGAATGCAGAAGTTAAAATGGAATATATGATAGCACCTTTCAAATACTTGAAAGGCTATCATACAGAGGAGAGGAAGGATCTGTTCTCAGTCAACCCAGAGTGCAGGACATGCAAGAATGGGCTCAAGTTACAGGGAACCAGACTTCAGATTAATATCAGGAAAATCTTTCTGTTAGAGGAGTTCGGCAATGGAACCAGTGACCTCAAGAGGTAGTAAGTGATAGTCAAGAGAAATGTAGATAATCACCTGGCAGGTATCCTGCGATTTGTCATCCTCCCTTGAGTAGGAGGTTGGACATGATGGTCTCATTGGTGGCATCCTAGTTTGGTCTTTGACCGTAAATAAAGATAACTAACTAAGGCCGCTACCGCACTTCCTTGAGCAGCCGCTTTTTATTTTGCATCGCCTTATCTCCTCCCATGGTCAAACGGCTGCTACAGTGGTTTGGAAGTCCGCACTTCAGGGGTTGCTTACCCGTCGACTTCCTTGTTCGCACTTGGCTGAACCGCTTTAAACTATGACAGGGAAATGGCAGAAGCAGGGGGCAAATCGAAAAAAGGTGGTGTAGTATGTCTGCAAATACAACCAAATCGCTTTAAAAGGGGGTGCAGGAACCAATTTAAGAAAACACCACCCCCAGTGGTCATTGCAAGAAAAACTGACCCAGCGGTCAAAAAATGGGCATGGCCAAGGTGGCTCTTCAGAAAAAGTGATTTGAAAAGAGGACAGTGATTTTTAAGGCGATTTGCCTTTAAGGAAAAGGCGTTTCAAATCTAAAGTGTGGTAGCAGTCCAACTAACTAAGGGCCTTTTCACACGACCCCTAAGATCCGCTGGCCACTTAAATTCGGACCAGGGATCTTGGGGGTTCGTTGCTCTTTCTGCGTCCCCACCCCTCCACACTTCCTTGCTCCTGTCTGCGTGAGGGGAGGGAGGAAAAAAGAGAGGAAAAAATACAGGCTCACCTCCGAAGCTGCCCGGAGCCCCGTTGTTGTCCTGATTCCTTCTCTTCTGTTTGTTTGTTTGTTTGTTTTTTGCCTCTCGCCCGTTCTCTTAAAGGGGTGGGAGGCAAGAAAAACAAACAGAAGCGAGGAGAGCCCCACACTCACCAGATTAAATCCGGACCTGGGGATTTTCACCCTCCTAGAGCAGGTACAAGAAAAGTGCACTGGGACGTGCTTAGGTGGGCGTGGTCGCACTTAATTTCCTGCAAACTCCGGAGCTGGTGGGGAAACAATTGTAAGCTCCGGAGCTGGCAGCCATTTGCTGCGGAGTTTAGGGGTCGTGTACAAAGGCTCTAAAATGGCTTTATAGGCGGCATCCAATGTCATGATCTAAGATCTAATATATAGTGGACTGACTCAATAAAAGAAATGTGGAGTTTATTCTGTAAGAACTCATGAAGGCTTTTAATGATAAGACCTAAAACTCTGATAAGAGGCAAAGATGGATGACGCCTTAGGCACAATAAAATGATTGGATTGAAAAGTTCTAATGGGCATTAATATTAACAATAATATTCATTAAAATCACAACCAAAAAAAACAAGTTGCAAATCACATAATCTCGGCTTTGCATGTGGGAGACAAACAAGGTGATCTTTGTTCAGGACTCGGGTTAAGATGACTTAATAACTGAAACTTGGTGGAATGACTCCCATGACTGGAAGACAGAAATTGGGGGATACAAATTGTTCAAAAAGGACAGAGGGAGTAGAACGTGAGCTGGCATTGCAGTTTATGTTAAAAAACATGCATCCCTGTATAGAAATGCAGAAGGGGGAGAGTGGATCAATGTAGTTGGGGTGAACAACAACAATAAGAAATAAGGCAGCCAGAAGATGAAGATGCAGCTAAAACCATTAAAAACAATTTTTAACGTGGGTTTTTGACACAACTCAGTATTCTCAGCTGGCCCCAATCCTGCCAGTTTTCAGAGGCCATGCCCGTTCTTTCTATTTCCTTTGGATGTTGGCATGACCAATTCTTCAAGCACTTTGCTTTAAACCAGAGAGACTGCTGTGTGTTCGCGGAGGTCATGAATTTTGACTAGAGATGGGCACGAACTGCCAGGTCAGCAATTCATGCTGGTTCTTTTTTAGAAAACAGGGGTTTTTTTGTGCTTTCCTGCTCGAGGTAGGCCTGGAAAATGGGAGACTCTGGGACTACGCAGCTTGCCCAGGGACATCCAGGCTAGTTCTTCTCCCAGGAAGCACAATGGGGAATCAAATTCCCAACCTCAGGCTCCTTAGCCAAATATCTAACTCACCAAGCTATCCAGCCAGCTGTCACTGGAAGCAGCTGCAATTAAAACATCAGATGAGAGTGGAGTTATCCCTCTCAAAATGCAAGATCCAAATTTTGTTGTTGTGGTTGTTCAGTTTTTCAGTCTTGCCCGACTCTTCGTGACCCCATGGACCCTCCTGTCTTCCACTACCTCCTGGAGTTTGGTCAAATCCATGTTGATTGAATCAATGATGCCTTCCAACCATCTCATTCACTGCTGTCCCCTTTTCCTTTTGCCTTCAGTATTTCCCAGCATCAGGAACTTTTCCAAGGACTCGTATCTCCTCATGAGGTGGCCAAAGTACTGGAGCCTCAGCTTCAAAATCTGTTCCTCCAGTGAACATTTGGGGTTGATTTCTTTCAGGATGGATAGGTCTGATCTCCTTGCAGTCCAGGGGACTCTCAAGACTCAAATTAGCAGATATAAAAATAGGAATAGCAGGAATGCCACCAAATCTGTACATCATATTTAGGAGAATCTCCTTTTAGATGCTTTAATTTGGGGAATGGAGGTTGGAAGGGAAGATGAAGCATTTGAAGCATTTGAATAGGAAGGCCAGAAAAAACATTCATGATGATGCCAACTTTGGAGTTATGTAGACCTGGTGACAAGGCTTGGTTTTGTTTCTAGACAAAGCAAAGTGCACAAAGAAGTAGAGGAATCCCCAAATCCATACTGATTTTATAGCTGTCATGTCTGCTGTTAAACTGTCCAAAATGGAGACTGAGAAAATGATGGACTTATTTACATAATAACCACAGAGGCTGAGATGGGGATGGGTCTTAGAGGTGGTCCCCATCTCTGAAAACTTCTGGTTCAAGAATATGGAGAACCAAGTCACCTAAGTCCCAGCAATGGTTTCGTAAGCAGCATGTGTCTTCTCCTCACCACAGCTGCAGAACTGCAAAGCATCAGCCTCAATTCTTCCCTGGGTGTGTGACAGCCCTAAATGTCCTTGTTTTCCCTTTGTCTGCTTTAATTTATAATCATCAACATGCCTTGATGGTTCCCCTCCTCCCAACCATGATGCCATTCCTCAGCCCCCCCACCCTTCTAATGTACAGAAGGTGGAGAGCGAAAACGAAATTGCCACCTTGAAATTATCCTAGGCAATTGCAGATGGTATAATGACACCACATAATTGTCGCAATTTAAGTCACAGGGAATCAGAGCTCGTTGCCTTCAAACGCTTCTCCCCTTCCAACCACCATCCCCAAAATTAAAGCATCGAGAAACAGGAGATTGCAAACAACATTTGACTCCTTAAGGAGGATACATTTTGAGAATGGGGGCGATCCAGGCAGCCTGCAAGCCTTCCATCGGAGCACGTTGGCTGACAGTAGATGACTTCTGGATAGGAGTGTCACTTGAATTTACCCCACAGGGGGTAAGGAAGGAGGAGGAATCAGCAACACAGCTGCTCCATCTGTTCAGACAATGCCACTTGCCTCTCTCCACTCAATAATGAAGGCTCTTGAGCGATCTTTCATCAGAACGACTCTGCGGCATTAAAAATGCATTTCAATACATAGCTTGTTTAAATATTTAACCCTCCTCGGCTTTGAACGATTGATTCAGATTGGCGCTTGTTTAGATGTGTGGGAAACATTGATTTTCATAGAAATGGGTGCATAAATTCACAGAGGGCTCTCAGGTGACTGCATATGTATGGGGGAAGGATAGACAGACAGAGCTCCATCTTGGAATGTGCAAGACTAAGAAGGCTTTGTCTCTAACTTGAAACTTTTCTGATGCATTTCTTTCTGGACATTTCTTCTGTGTATTTCTTTTCTAATGCATTTTTTTTCATGTTTCCCTCTTTTCAGCGTACTTTCACTGTTAGGAACAGTCAGAGTCACCTAAGACATTTCTCCTCCCTCCTCCTCCTCTCCTCCTCCTCCTCCTCCTCCTCCTCCTCCTCCTCCTCTTCTTCTTGATGGTGAAAGGGTTGGCATCTAAGCAGAAGCCTTAAACACTGGTCTCAAATTTGCACTGAGATTGGACATGATACTTTGTCTTCAAGAAGTGACACAAGAATAGAAAGAATCTGGTGTGCTGTGAATGAGCTCTATGAACATCCTTTTGTAGCTTCATCACGGACATGAGGGGGAAGCCATATCCTGATGCCAAGACACCACATTTTGCCTGCAGAAAGTCTACTCAAGTTATGGAAATAATCTCTTACCGTGGCCACACTCATTGGGCTAAACAGTCCACTGGACAGAGTCAATATGAAGCCAATTCTTCTGGTCATATACAGAAGGGTAAGCAAATGCTTTCTTGCGAAACTGAGTGGGATTATTATGAATATGCAACAAATCACAACAGTTAGTCTCTAGCAATTGGGGTGGCAGTAAAACATGTGAGCAAGTAGGTTGCCATGATATTGCCACCAGGCAAAGAATTTTTAGAATAAAGCATAAAAGGACCTTTCATAGACAAGATCAATTATGATTAGAGATGGCACGACTCAAAAAAATGGTGTTTCGTTTGTCGTTTGGTCGTTTAGGGGTCCGTTTTGGTTCGTTTTTTCATTTTCGTGACGTTTTTTGCAAAAAAATTCATTTTCATTTCGTTAGGTAACGAAACGAAAAAACGAAAACAAAAATGAAAAATTGCTGTTTCGTTAGCATTCTTTTAAGTTCAATGCATCTGCTGCAACAAAAATGAAAAACACAGCAAATTTGGTCGTTTCATTTTCGTTTTCATTTTGTTTTTTAAAAAATTTTCATTTCGTTTTTGTTGCTTAATGAAATGAAAAAACAAAAAATGAAAACGAAAACGAAAAATCGCTCGTTTCGTGCCCATCTCTAATGATGATATTGAGGCCTTGAAAATACTCTACTCTTTTGACTGGGAGTACGGTAATTATTTTCTCTTGTTTGGTCAGGTCAAAAGGAGGTATATACAGCCTTTTTGCTCTGTATTTCTCCCACTCTCTGTTTCCTACTCCCACCTCTTCCTCCAATTCTCTTTGTCCCCTATGCACGCAAAGGATGGGTGGTTCAAGTGATGTATGACCTGTTTCTTTGTGAGCAACATTCTATCTCAGTGTTGGCGAACCTATGGCACGGGTGCCAAAGGTGGCGGTGGCACTCGGACCCCTTTCTGTGGGCACCTGACATTGTTCCTTCACAGCCACCTGTATTCAGGTTAAATTGCTGTAATGGCACTTTGTGAAAAATTAGTGGGTTTTGAACCACGGTTTGGGCACCAAGTCTCTAAAAGGTTTGCCATCACTGTTCTGTCTCCTCTCAGTTCTTTAACCCCTCCCTCCACTTCATTGTCCTCTGTCTTGACATACATCACATTCTTTCTGGATGAATTGCATGTAGGTAGACAGCTTCTCCCTGCCACATCGAATCAAGACCCATGAATACACCTTTCCTCCCAGCCTCCAGGTTTATTTATTTATTTATTTATTTATTTATTTATTTATTATTTATTTATTTATTTATTTATTATACTTTTATACCGCACCATTTCCCAGAGGGACTTCTTAAGGTTTTAATTCCCACCTTCCACTCTCCTTCACTCATCCTGACCTCCCCTTCCCACCGAGAAGACATGAGACTGAGGACCTTAATGGACGCTGAAGTGAGAGTTGCCTTGCCCTCTCTGTGGCCATGGTCCTACCCGTGTTTTCTGCATAGTTTCCTGGCGGTGAACTGCATAGTATAAGATTGTGTGCTAACCGGGAAGAGAAGTAAATTCTGGTCCCGGCCGACCACACCCCTGGAACAGCAGTTTCAGCGAAGTTTACTAAACCACCGCCAGGGGCTGGATTTAGAAACTTCTCTCGAAAATGCTTACTTATTTGCTTCTGTAACCACGACAGGACCATGAAAATACACAGTAAAATCGGTTGTTCCCCTTTAACACCACGGAGGCTTGGAAACTAGAGCCGGGAAGAAGGACACAATGGGAAGTAGACAGGTAGAGACCGAACCAGAATACAAAAATATATGAAGCAGAAGAGAGGACACTAACTGCAAATTAAAAACCACGTGACCGCCCTCCAAAAATATGCAGGAAACTTATATACACAGAAATCTCTGGTAAGACCGCGGCCTGTGTTAGATTAAAAAGTCCCTCTGGAGGCATTTAGAGAGGGATGGAGGGAGAGAAAAGTTGTGTAAGGGTCTCCTCTTCCAACCTCATCATGAGGCAAGGCAGTACCTGCATTGATTTTGAAATGGGGGGGACTCTTTAAATCAAACTCTCTCTTATAACATTCCCCTCTCCCCCGTCAGAGTTCAAGGACATTTTTGACATGGCAGCCATTTTTGGCATGTGCCACGCAGGGCAACACATAATGAGTCGCCGTATCCTGTCAAATACAAATGCCATTGCATGTCATCTGTTGAACACTGTCAAATATGAAATATCATCGCTCACTAACTACCCACTACTGCTGAATGTCAAAGATTGGCATCAAATCCCATAAAATGCCACGTCTGAGGAATTACAAGGCAAATATTGGGTACCTAGAGATATATTGGCGTGATCTCCAGGATAATTCTGAATTCTCCATCATCTCCAAGAGCTTCTTTTTTCCCGTTATTTCCTTAGAGAGAGAGAGAGAGATGTTGCATTTTAAATTAGCTGCTGATAAGGGTCCTTTCCCCCCTCCCCCTTTCCTCCCACTGTGATATATAAGGGCTAATAATAATAATCATTCAAATTAATATCATCAATTCTCTCAAAGCACTCAAGCTCATCCACTCTTGAAGGGCATTGAACCCTTCCTGTTCTGCACTCACCGCTTCTTTATTACACTTGAGGTGCCCTCATAAACTACCTCTTCCCCCAAGACCTTGTCAGGAAAGGGCAAGTCCAACATTGTGGAAAGAAGCAGAGAACAATTTGTCCTCCAGTGATTTCACAGCCTCTGTCCTGCTTTGCCTCCCAGTTCTCAGCACAATTCATTCTTAATTATTTGGTGGTGTCTGTTTCTTTTCATGTTCTAAAAATACAAGTGCCCACATTTGGGGAGAAAAGCAACCAAGGCCCCCATTGGCTTACGTTCCACTAAATGGATGCCACTTTCCAAACTATTCCACATCTCTCTCCTTGTCACCTAAGGCCACAGAAGCTGTGGATCCGATTCAGCATTACTTGGTTTAAAACATGAACCAGATAAGAAAGAAGAAGGTGAAATCTAATTCTGAGATCATTGAAATCCTGGTGATCCATAGACGTTGAGAGTTAGGGACTGAGGTTCAATGACTTCTGTTGTTTTTGGTCTAAAGGATCAGCATTGCAAAGTCCATGGAAAGGGCATCATACCCTGTCCACCTCCTGGGTCAGGTTACCTGGCATGAACCTGCTAGAATTTCCCCCCTCCATTGCAAAAAGGCACATTCCCAGGGGAGACCTGTTTGTTGGTGTATAACTTGGTCATCTGAAATCCAAAGTCCACCAACCCTGGAAGGGTTGTAGAGGAGAGACAAGGGAAAATGCTCTGTCATTTTGGTGTCTCTAAATCCCCAGGGGCCATGTTAAGGCTCCCAAATGTGTGAACCAAAATGAACCTATTTGTGGTTCATCCCCCCCCCCAAAAAAGTATAGATTTCAAAAGAACATAAGAACATAAGAAGAGCCATGCTGGATCAGGCCAAAAGCCCATCAAGTCCAGCTTCCTGTATCTCACAGCGGCTCCACCAGATGCATTTGGGAGTGCATGAGACTAGATATCTGTCTCCTGATACCACTCCCCTGCATCTGGCCCTTGAAGTACCCTGGTTTAAAGCCTGGAGATTACACATCTCCATCATGGTTTGTAACCTGTGATGGATGTTTCCACCTGGAATCTGTCCAATCCCCTTTTGAAGGCATCCAGGTCAGATGCCATCACCACATTGTGTGGCAGGGAGTTCCATAGACTTACAACGCGCTGGGTGAAAAAATATTTTCTTTTGTCAGTTCTTACTCTCCCAGCCCTCAATTTGAGTGTATGTCCCCTAGTTCTGGCATTTTGGGAGAGAGAGAAGAGCTTCCCTCTATCCACTTTACTCATACCATGCATTATTTTGTATGTCTCAATCATATCCCCCCTCAATTGCCTTTTTTCCAGACTAAAGAGGCCCAAATGTTTTAGCCTTTCTTCATAAGGGAGGTGCCCCAGGCCAGTAATCATTTTAGTCGCTCTCTTCTGCACCTTTTCCAGTTCCACTATGTCTTTCTTGAGATGCGGTGAATTGTACACAATACTCCAGGTGGGGCCTTACTATTGTTTTGTATAAAGGCATTATAATGTTCGCTGTTTTATTTTCAATCCCCTTTTTGATAATCCCTAGCATGGAATTGGACTTCTTCACCGCTGCCACACATTGGGGAGACACCTTCATGGAGCTGTCCACCAACACACCAAGATCTCTTTCCTGATCCATCACGGATAACTCAGAGCCCATGAGTTTCAATGAACCACAAACTGAAACAAACTGTAGTTTGACTGGTTTGTGCCCATCTCAAGCATCAGTCCATCATGTCTTCATGTTAGATCAGATCAAGATCACCACAGTGCATTATATAGGGACCTGCCATTCCAGGGTGTCAGAAAACCACAGTTGTGAGGAAGAACAGGGCAGCTAGACTACTAGTCATCACCATCATGTTAACACATTGTTATTCTGCGACCAAAAAAACTGCCTTACAGACATTTTGCAGATGTATTTGAAAAGGTTGGTTTCAACCTTGAAATCCTAAAGGGCTCTGGGACTAATTGACTAAGGGTCTACCTATCTCTTTATGCATCTCCCTGCTTACTGAGGCCTTCCAAAGAGGCCTTCTTGAGAATATCATTACACAAAAAGTGCCACTTGATGTTCAGAGGTTGAAGGTTTTCTCTTTTGCTGATTAAGGAAGGTTCTCCCTTCAGGGCTACAATCATTCTATTTTCGTGATGCTGTGAAGAAGTGTATGAAGGGTGATCTTTTCAATTTGGTCTTTTCTGTATTTTGTAAATATAGGACGATTGTTACTTTCTATGATGCTGTTTTTAATTGTTTTTGCTAGGCACCTTGAGTAGTTTTTATAGTAGGAAAGTAGAGGAAATTCAATCTGGGACACAAGTAAGCTTTGCTTCCTGTAATTGCTTCCCACCCCTTTTCTTTGTTTGCTTCCATCTTATATCTTTGTCCTATGTTTTCATTGGTTTTTAATGGCCTGATTGATCGGTCCTTGTTTTATGTATGTTTTGTTGAGCTGACTTTTATGGATTTCTTTTGTTGTGAACTGTCCAGAGTTCTACTGGAAAGTTGGGCAGTATCCAAATATAAATAAATAAATAAATAAATAAATAAATAAATAAATAAATAAATAAATAATATGGGCATGCTCTCTTACACTTGCAAGAGTACTGAGATATTTGCTGTTGTGTGTGATTTTTTTAAAAAAATGAAAACCTTAGGCTAAATCATTGTTAAAAAGCAAAGTGTTATGCTTATATACCACCCCATACCATTTCAAGTAGTCTCTGGGCGGTTTACAGTTTAATTACAGTGTGCAGGCTACAGATTGCCCCCCACCCCACCCCAAGCAAGCTGGGTACTCATTTTCCCAACCTCAGAAGGATGGAAGGCTGAGTGAACCTTGAGCCTGCTACCTGGGATTGAACCCCCAGGTCGTGAGCACAGTTTTACCTGCAGCACAGGCATTTAACCACTGTGCCATGATGTTATCAGAGCTCAGGTGCTACCCTTTGTAGGGAGCTAGAATGATACTGGGTAGCTCTGTGGTTTAGTTTCCTGGCTGCGGAACCAAAGGTTGGGAGTTCAGTTCCCCTACTGTGCTGCCTATGAGCAAAGCCAGCACATGTGGCCTTGAACAAGCTGCACATATACATATCACCCTCCAGAGGTAGGTAATGGTAAAACACTTGTGTGACAGTTCTCTACCAGGAAGATGCAGAAATGTGTTGCCATAAGTCAAAATTGGCTTGATGTTACATTATTATTGTTATTTAGAACAATACTGTTTTTTTCTTAATTCCTCTCGCAATTTATAGGAGCCTCGTGGTGCAGTAATTAAATTCCTGTACTGCAGATAAACTGTGTTCATGACGTGGGTTCAATCCCAGGTAGCAGGCTCATGGTTGACTTAGCTTTCCATCCTTCCGAGGTCGGTAAAATGAGTACCCAGCTTGCTGGGGGAGGGGGCAATGTGTAGCCTGCACACTGTAATTAAAACTGTAAACCACCCAGAGACTACTTGAAGTGGTATGGGGCGGTATATAAGCAGACCACTTTGCTTTCTTTACTTTTGCTTCGGCTCTCCAGTAGTTCTGCTCAATCTGTTAGGAGGCTTTGCAAAAGAATAATCGGTAGTTAGTGCTTTGTAACAATGTGAGGGATAATAATAATAATAATAATAATAATAATAATAATAATAATAATAATAATAATAATAATAATAATAATAATAATAAACTTTATTTTTTTTGCGCCTTTCTCCCCAAAGGGACCCAAGGCGGCTTACAACAATTCAGAAAAATACAATAAAAGCAATACAATGTAAAAACAACACACCTATAAAATACTATAAAAATACTATACAATATAATACAATAAACACAAGATTAAAAACAATAGCTGCAGCAGAGTTTTAAAAATCTCCCCAGCCAATGAGACTAAAAAAGTAAGATGTTATAAAAATTTATGAAGGCTGGAAAAGAACATTGTGGTCTACAAGTCACACAACAACTTCTCAACACACTTATGAAATACCCCTCGTGTGGCACCAGTGGCATCTATATTTTTTCTGCGATATCCTCTGGTAAAAGAATCCTGCCTCTTTCTATATTGATCACTAGAGACAGCTGGAAGCCAAAGAGTTAACCGGTGACTGTCGTCACCACTCAGTTCAACTGGAAATAAAGTGAATAATTTTGTACCTTCACGTCTCTAACTGGATTCAAGCACAGTGCTTGTTGGTGCATTCAGTCCACAAGCAAAGGTGAGACCAAAAGAGAACAGCATTGATCTTCCTGCATGTGCGAGCTATGCCATTGTTCTTTCCTACACTTGATTCTCTAGAATGGTGGTTCTGAAACTTAGGTCCCCAGAGGTTCTTGAACTACAACTCCCAGACATCCTGGACATCAGTGATGGCTTCTGGGAGTATTTGACCAGGAAACTCTGGGGTCCCCATGATTAGGAACAACTGCTCTAGTACATCTCTCAAGGTCCAAGCCAGTCGAGGAAGTTGCAATGGGAAAGAAACTGTTTTAGGCCAGTCATCTCGGTGTAGGGGGAAGAACAGAGTTGTATATGTGTTGTGGTTCTTGAGAGACCAACTTTTCAGAGCAGCCATCTGAAACCAGAAAGCAGTGAGGTCCTTAAATATTAAATAAAACTTTGCATTTTTTCTACCTGTTGTTGTCTCTCTCTCTCTCTTTCTCTCTCTCTCTCTCTCTCTTTTGCATAAAATGTCTGCTATTTTTCAGGCACTTGATTGAATTTTCAGCAGATGCTTAGCAGACCATTTCAGTTGTCAGCCCAAAGCAGGTAATGAGAATTTATCAGCAACTCATTCACATTTGCAGCAGATCTCTCTCTCTGCCCCCCCCATCGCATTTCAATAAATATTGCATTTATTTATCGAGGTATTAGCAGCTTATTTTATTTCATTGTATTTTGTTGGCTCTCAGTTTTTTGATGATTATTATTACTATTATTTTCAGAAATATAGGCCGGGAAAACAAGCCGGCCAAGGTTTATCATGCCATCTTTGCATATGCCCGCTCAGATTGAGACATAGGCACTCCCGACGCCTCCTTTGACGTCAATAACGATAATCACGTTAATGGTGAGATGAAGCGGTCGTTTCTGAATGTCGCTTGGGGGAAAAATGTGGCGTGCGGAGATGAGAGCCGTTGTTTATATAAAACAGAAAGAAACCTATAATTTCTATTGAGTGCAGAAAAAAAGAGAAAGAGAGATATTGTTCAGAAGCTACCAGAAGTAATAGCAGTCATATCATAAGCCTTGTCAACTTTCCTCTTGACTATGAAAAGCGGAAGGAGGGAGGTGGCAGCTCGGTCTTAGCACTTTGACAATTAGAATGTTGGAGATTAGTTGTTTCCCCACATATCATGGAGGACGTTAAATATTTTGTCTTTCAATTGTGCTTCTTGTGTGAACTCTATAATTGACGCTACTGCAGGAAGGTGGGTTGGAAAGGGATTGGTTTAATACTGCAACTGTCATAAAATCCACAAATAGCATCTGTGTTAACTGTCGTTGTGCTTCTGGGTCTAATTCAAGGTGATTGTGCTGACACTTAAAGTCCTAAATGGTTTAAGAGCTTCCTACATGCCTCAGCTATGTCCACCGATCCTACTTGTACTCATGTACTGGGATGCTAGAGGTGGCCACCCCAAGGGAAGCCTGGAAATTAACACCATGAAACTGGGCCTTCTCTGTGATGGCCACATTGATATGGAACTCTCAGGATAGAGGTGTACCTGGCCCTGTCCATCCTTGGCTTCAGAAAACACTCAAAACATGGCTCTTCGTACAGGCCTTTCAGAACCTTAGGTGAAAGGTAAAGGTCCCCACACACACGTGTGTGTGTGCTAGTCATGTCCGACTCTAGGGGCAATGCTCATCTCCGTTTCCAAGCCAAAGAGCCAGTGTTGTGCAAGTCCATGGCCATGTGGCCGGCATGTCTGCGCAGAACACTGTTTACCTTCCCACTTTTTACAGCGGTACCTATTTATCTACTTGCCTTTACATGCTTTCGAACTGCTCTGTTGTCAGAAGCTGGGGTTCAGAGAAGGAGCTCACTCCTCTGTGTGGCATCCGGGATTCAATCCGCTGAGCTGCTGACTTTGCAGCCAACAGTTTTCAGTGATCTAGCCGAGTGAGGCATCATGCCCCTCTTACCACTGACTAATTTGATTGTGATCACCCATGGTGTGTGAATACTGAAATACTGTAACTGTCTCTGTTTCCCTGCCATGTATTGTACCTTTGGTAGAATTTCTCTCTCCCTTCCTCTCTCTGTCTCTGTCTCTGTCTCTGTCTCTGTCTCTGTCTCTGTCTCTCTCTCTCCCCCCCACTCTCTATCTGTCCTTTTTGTATCGTTTAGTTATTTTATTCTTAGAGATTTCCTTTTGCATGATGTTTTATTAGTTTACCACTGTAGTTTTATTATGTATTTATATTATGTTATTATAAGCAACCCAGATGATAGATAGATAGATAGATAGATAGATAGATAGATAGATAGATAGATAGATAGATAGATAGATAGATATCAGGCTAGAAAAAGTTCTTGAACGTATGGGATATGTCCTCTTATATCCTAATTAAGTGATATTGGGAGAGAGGGTGTTTCAGGCTTACTCTGGGGAAGCCTGAAAATAGTGGCTTCTCTATGGAGAGAGTCCAGTCTAGATTTGCCAGTGGCACATAATCGTATAATATTCCCAACAGAAAATAAGAAAAATAACCTTCCTCTACATCCCAGTGAAAACTATGCACATGGTGTCTACATATGCCCGTGAGTATTAGTGGAAAGACTGCTGTGTGGTACAAATCCATATGACCATGTCCTGACTTTAACTGGAAGTCTGTTACATTGGTAAGCCTGGGGAATTAGAGATGGGCACAAACTGAAAAAATGGCAATTTGTGTTGGTTAAGTTCATTTTAAGGTTCGCTTTTAAAAAAAACAAATTTATTTGTTTTTAACATTTATTTTTATTTTTTTATTTTTTTAATGCTGACCACATGGCCTGCACTACAGCTGTAGCATAGGCTGGTCAGCTGTTTTAAAAACTTTTGCCAGCCTGTGGGCCGAGTCCAGTGCTCGCAAGCTGGTACTGGGCCCGCATGCTGTATTGGTGGTGGTGGTTGTTGTTGTTGTTGTTGTTGTTGTTGTTGTTGTTGTTGTTGTTGTTGTTGTTGTTTTGGGGGGTGGCCCTTGGGCTGGTTTGTCGACCTATGGACCAGTGCAGGTGCTCATGTGCCGGTACTGGGGCCCGTGCGCCAGTTCTTTTATTTTATTTTATTTTATTTTATTTTATTTTTATTGGGGGTTTTTACTGCCGACCACAGCTGCCTACCACCTGCAGCATGACCAGTCGGCTCCCCCCCCCCCGGAGCCCCCTACCTGCAGCCAGGAGGACCAGACCAGGAAGAGGGCCCCTCCAGGACCCAGGTAGGAGACACCGGCAAACGAAACGAAGCGAAACGAAATGGAAATTTCTGTTTTGTTTCGTTTTGTTTGTCTTAGAGGGGGCAGTTTGTTCTTCATTTCGTTATGTAATGAAACAAATAACGAACATTGAAATGAACCAAAAGTTCATTTCGTGCCCATCTCTACTGGAGATGTGTGAAGGGGTGCTGCCTGCATCCATAGTTGGCTTTAGAGGTGGGGGAAAAAATTCTTAAGGATAAAGGGTGTTTTTACTAGATGAGACAATATAATGAAGAATGCTGATGAGCAATCAGTACTTTTAAAAAAAATATGAAGTGAAAGAGATAAATCACCAGGACCAATGGGATATTAATAGATGTCTATCAAGCTGCACAGACTGAATCAAAAGGCTTTAAGAACATGAGAATTCAGGGAAACCCAGGTGATCCTGTAGACTGAGCTGTTGGCCCTGAAAGAGAAGGAAAGCAACAGTTAAACCTCCGAGTAACATCCCAATAAAGCATGAAATCTTCCCAACGCTGCATTACTAGGAAGGCGTCGGATTGAAATCACAGCATGGCATATATGATCCCTTCTGGCCACTCAGCCAGTCATTTTGAAAAGCTGGGGGTTTGAAAGAATGCCTTGCACTGCCTTTCAAAGATCCTTTGTAGGTTCTGGAACATTCTCTCAGCCCCCGCCCCACCCCCCCGGTTCCAGCTTTGCCCATTATTTGTGATAGTAGGAGAATGACTGTTGTATGGATCTGAGTGAACAGATCACACAACTGTGATGCTAGGTAGCCTCTCAAGCCATAAACCACGGTGCTCTGTCTCTTTTGTGTGTGCAGTTTCAAAGAGATTTGTAAATGTGCAGTTGATTCAAGGACCTAAGGCTACAGCAGGTTAGACTGTCTACCTAAAAGGTTGAGTTGGCTTTGACCTTTATTTGGCATAGAGGATACCATGGGTCTTTGACACAACACTGTAGACATGGGCACGACTTGGCAAAATTCTCATTTCCGTTTCCGTTACTCGTTTCGGTTACGCAACGGAAACGGTAACGACAATTACTCCCCCAGAACTCGAACTCGAACCAACAAAAGAAAAATTGGGTCTGATTTGTCGTTGTCATTCCTGGCATCGCAGCGATCGCGCGATGCCAAGCGGCACAGAAAAAAAGTTTTACAAATAACCGCCCCCCCCCCCCGATTCCCGGCCAAAAAAGCAGGCGAGAATATGCCTGCCTGAGGGCACCTACCACAGGGGTGGTTTCTGGGGGGGAGGTCCCCACTCCAGCCTTCCCCCCCTCCTGTCCTTGGCTGCTGGTACCGGGCTGGGAGGGGGCATCCTCGGCGTCTCCATTTGCCATGCGGTGCGGGGGGATCCAAAATGGCGACCACAATTTTTTTTTTGAAATCGTGGTCCAAAAACCCACCAAAGCACCACAGAAACATGCGAAAATTAGCTATTTTAAATGCTTGAATTTTTACAGTAGCAACAGTGGGTTTTTCTTGCAACAAAACATCACCATTGATTTTATTTCATTTCATTTCATTTTTATTTTTTTACACCTGCGCACGCGCAATGATGGGCTGGCCATGGGATGGGACCATGCAAATTTTTGGAGCCATTCCACCAATCGCATGGCCAGGTTTTGCTGAGACTTCTGGATGAGCCAGAGAGGGCATAAAAAGCCCACCAACCCTAATCCTAATCCTAACCCTAACTCTAACCCATACGCCAGTACACTGTGTTCTTAGTGGGCCAGAGGCACCCAGAGGTACAGCCCACTAACCCACCCTAACCTTAACCGTTACCAAGCCTAGCCCTTACCCCCTAACCCCATGCTCTGGGAAGTCAAGTCGCGCTAAATCGCGGCGGTAACGACAAACGACAAACGACACAACGAAATGACAAATTTTTGAAAAATTTCGCAAAAACGGAAACGACCAGAAATGGACCCTTCCCGAAAAACAACGCAACGAAAAAAAATTCTGGTCGTGCCCATCTCTACACCACTGTGATGGAGATCTAATACAAAAAAAATTAATTAGGTTGAGATCAAGAAGAAGTGAACATCTGGGGAAAGAAACTCACTAATTTGAGATATGTAGATGACACCATGTAGCTGCCAAAAAAATGGCAGACTTGAAACAGCTTTTGATGAAGGTGAAAAAACTAAGTCCAAAAGCATGTAATAGCTATACAAGAATTGCATGCCTATAATACTGATGATGAGTAGAGATGGACATTAAATGAAATTTTAATTCATTTTGTTATTCATTATTCGTTTCCTTAGCCCCTGCCGCCGGGGGCCAGGATTGCCCGCTGCCACCGCTGCCACCACCACCACCACCATTAAAAAAACAACAATTTGTATGAACCTGTACAGAAGGATGGGCCCGAAACAGATGAACCCAAGCCATGGGTTTTCTGTTTCATGCCCACATCTACTGATGAGACATGAGGAAGGCACTGAAGATATACCTTAGTTGAACCAAGGTACATCTTCTCTACCTTAGTTCATCCAAGACAAGACAGGAATACTAGGAAAAGTGACAGGCAGTTGGAAAAGAAGAAGTCAGAATATGGCTTCAAAAAATTGTCAGAGCCTCGTGGTGCAGTACTTAAGCAATTGTACTGCAGCTATAACTGTGCTCATGACCTGGGGCTCAATCCCATGAAGCCTTCCCCCCCCCCCACTCTAGCACCCACCAGCTGGTGCATGGGGCTGGGGGAGGGGAAAAAGTTTTTTTAAAAAAAGAAAGCATGGAGCTTTTTTCAAAACCCTTTTCCCCGCCCCCTGTGGCTTACAGACCAAAGGAAATGGTTTGTTTCAACAAAACAAAACAAAAACCATTTCGTTTCCTCTGTAATGCAATGCTGCTTCCTCATGTTGTTTTGTTTGGTTTTGTTTCGTTAGGTAACGACATGACGAAACAGAATCTTGTTATTCATTTTGTGCCCATCCCTGCAACAGACACTTCTTCTTTGAATGATTTACTGGTGGTTTTCGTGTATCAGCAAGGAATGAGATTCTGTGATCCTAGGGATTTCATGCAATGCTAGGGTTCCATGAGTCATATGATTCTCATGGAATCTCGTCCAATGTATTCTTCCTTCTTGCAAACCCTGGAGGTTATGATACATGCCACCTGCTAATACGTGCTGGCCCAGGAGCGCACTGCCAAGGACGTAAGCTAAAGAAAGCATTATATCTGCAGCAAAAAAATGGATGCTGTGTCGTAACTCAGAGTCAGCATTGACAGACTTAATGACACACTATTCTCAGTCTTTTGTTATTAGATCTGTGCCACTGCAGTGGCTAAAGCCACCCTCAGGCTACCCGTGCCATCACGAACTTGCTGCTAATTCCATTTTGTCATAAAACTGGGAGAAGTTTAATGACTCAAGAAGATGTGAATGACAATATTTTTTATCTTAAAGCCAAGGGCATGAAATGTCGTGTGGCGTAGAACTTAAGCGCTCAAGAGATACCCCTACCGCTTTCACTGGAACACACTTACAAACGCACACACAGAGAGAGCAAGTTAGAATGGACCAGGAAATATCCAGGGTTGCCCTCCAGTCAAAGTTAATTCTATGTAATCCATACCAATAAGGGCTGCAAAAGGGAGTAGGTGTGCCCAAAAGCCACTTTGGGGTATGTATATTTCTGAGAAGCTCAAACAAGCATGCCAGTCTGCATGGTACAGAGAATAGCACCACCAAAACATTAACAGTCCATCAAGGATCTTCCTCAACATTGTGTTAAGCCACATTTTATTTATTTATTTTATTTATTTCTACAACTTATATGCCGCCCACTACCCAAAGATCTCTGGGCGGCTTACAATCAAAGAATTAAAACAGTTAAAACATCAACTATCGATAAATAATTGAAACAATAATAAAAACCTTACACTAAAATCATTACACTAAAATTGCCATCAGAGGACCCACAGTCTATGTTGTATCAGTTAAAAATACTTCTGGAACAGGAAGGTTTTTACCTGGCACCGAAATGTCATCAATGTTGGTGCCAGGTGGATCTCACTCGGGAGTGCATTCCATAACTTGGGGGCAGCTGTAGTCATATGTAAGATTGAGAGAGCCCAATGGTTGCCTCCCAGCAATGGCCCTACCTCCTAAGTAATGCCTGTTGGTTCTTTTTGGACTGCTTTCATTAAACATCTTTGCAGATGTTTAATGATTTAATGATAATGTATAAACCATCCTCATTTATTTTCCAGTTCATACCCATCTGTACTCTCTAGCATTAGAGAACCTCATAAGCTACTTGTTTTTTAATTTTATAAAAACTGCCACCAGGGAGTGTGATGGAGCTTTTTCAGGATTTTTTTCTCCTGCAAACAAAAACAGACAAAACAGACCAAAAAAAAAAACCTGAGGAGGGGTCACAGGGACATGTAAAGGCTTCCAATATCAAATCTTTCATTGGCAACGAACAAAACTGTGGATGACCTTAAGCCACTATCTTGGACATAACATAGCCTAAAGCAGGCATGTCCAAACTTCAGCCCTCCAGATGTTTTGGACCACAACTCCCACAGTCCTTTGTCATTGGCAATACAAGCTTGGAATTCTGGGAATTGTGGTCCAAAACATCAGAAGGGCCGAAGTTTGGACATGTCGGGCCTACAGAATACAGAGTAGTCAGTCTTGGATCCTGATTACCTGGCAGATCATATTTCCCTCAGATCAGTAAATGCCTGTCCCAGGTGCTCGTGGCCACTTCTAGAGAGACCAGGAAAGATTTTACATGGAACCAGGATTCCTCTGTGGCTGCCCCTTCTCTTTGAAACTCCATCCCTAGCGAGGTCTGCCTGGTACCATCTCTGCTCAGTTTTAAGAAAGCACTGAAGACATGGCTTTTTCAGGAGGAGTTTGGGTGGTTTTTGTTGTCTGTTACTTGTATGTCTCAGTCTGGACGCTGGTATCTTTTTAGTGTATGTTTATTATTTGTCTATTTATATTTGTCTACTTTATCTGTTTATTGTACTTGTTTGTAAACCTCCATGAGTTGTTTTATACAAGCTTGTGGTATATAAATCTTAATTAAGAAAAGTAAAAGTAAAAGTTTTAATACCATATCCAGAAATATATTAACATTTTTATTGTCTTCTACCAAGAGTGAGCCACAATCATCATGGGTGCTGCTGCTTGTTGTTATTTATGGTGCATTTCCCTCATTTGCTTGCTTTCATCCAAGGATAGTCCTCTGTTGCAAGCACGTTCCTATGGAGACTGTGACTAAAAAATGGTGGGAGCGGAAGATAAGCCCTCTTTTACACACAGCCCCTTACAAGGGTCCTCAGCACAGCACGTCTCATGAGGGAGAAGACAATTTCCCGCTTCTTCCCCTCAGCGGAAATGTTTCCGGTTGGCTGCACCACCATTTGAGAAAGAAGCCACCAGAAAGAAAAGCCGCTCTCCTATCTTGGTTGCCTCCGGTCTGAGCGAAAATGGAGTGAGAGCTCTCACACCGAAACCTTGCCTTTTTCATTTTCGTTTCATTTTTTTCAAGCCACATAAACAGACAAGAAGAACCTAGAATGGAACTTATTTTATCCTCCTTGGGAAAGAACGATTGATACAAGCCTGATGCAATACTGGAAGAAGGTGTTGCTTTGTCTTGTCAAGCCAGACTTTGCAAACGTTGTGTCTGGAAGGAATCATTTTAACTTTTGTTTTGCTGCAGAGGAGAGAAAGCATGCCTTCTCTAACTGCAGGTGTTTTCAAAGCATATTTCAGATTTTTTTGGGGGAGGGGCACTACCATTTGCAACTTTCTCTTTGTCTGCTAAACACTTGATTTTGCTTAAACATTTATCCAAATTTCTTCATAAATCTCAGTAGAAATAAATTGAAATACAAATGTTAGTACTGGTAGTTTTGTAAGTATGGAAAAGTGATAAAGGTCTAACCCATCCATCTGTTGAGAGCACCTAGGGCACTTATTTTCAAAGGGATAGACATGTTGGCCTCCTTCATTAAATGAGATATAAGTTCTCTTCTTATAGTCTAGATCAGGCATGTCCAAACTTCGGCCCTCCAGATATTTTGGACAGCAACTCCCACAGTCCTTTGCCATTAGCAATCAAAGCTTAGAATTCTGGGAGTTGTGGTCCAAAACATCAGGAGGGCCGAAGTTTGGGCATGACCGGTCTAGATAAACAAAGACCTTTCTCCCTCCCATCTATGCTTTCCCAAAATTGCCACTACTTGTAAAACCATGGTGCCAATTCCAGGTTTTGAAAAACAGATTTTCTTCTGTTATGCACATCTCAATGGCTTCCAATCAGGCAGCTGAAGAGTCCTTCAAAACTGCAGCTGATGGCGTTATTGGCTTTATGCGACTTAATCCAGCCACAGGATTTCAACTGTGTTATCACTAGTTTATTTATTTATTTATTTATTTATTTATTTATTTATTTATTTATTTATTTATTTATTTATTTATTTATTTTATTTTATTTTATTTTATTTTATTTTATTTTAGGGGCATGGGAGAGGTAGAATGAGTGGCTTAGCTCTGCCACTACTTCTCATGAAGCTCAACAGGGAAACAAGGATTTGAACCTAGGTCTCCTAAGACCCAATCCAGCAATCGATCTACTTATTCCACACTAACGGTTTCTTTTGCTATCACAGGAATCTGTCTCCTCACCTCACTCTGTAAACCATGGATCTAAGAACTGGATGTAGGGAACTGGGAGCCTTACACAAAAACATTTCAACCAGTCCCACATCTCCAAGAAACACCTTTGGGCAGAGGGACACATAACATGGCAGGAAGCTGACCTGAAGATCCTGTTTCTGCAAACACAACTCTTTTCAGTCACTATTGACCTCAATAGAGCTGCACCTCATTATTTTTCATCAGGCTACATCCCCGTGACTTCCTTCTGGATTTGTCTGTGGTTAGTTTGCATCTCTAAAGGATTTGCTTTGAACCCTGCTAGATTCTCAGAAGTATCTGCAAGGGCCTTTGGGAACACACACACACACACACACACACACACACACACACACACACACACACACACACACACACACACACACAGAGAGAGGGGGGGTGTTACAGGTAGAAACAATGTAATAGTAAGTATGTTAGCCAAAACATGTTTTAATAATACCTTTTTGAAGTCCACCAAAATGGTACAAACATGACAGTGGAAGATTGCAAGACCACCAGCTCCCTCCTTCAAGCAAAGATGCTACAAATAATTAGTGGAAGGTGGAACAAGATGGAGGGGAAACCTGAGGTTCCAGGCAGTAAAACTATATTGGTTCTATGTGTATTGAGATACAGCCTTCTGAAAGATGAGAGGCAGTGTGACGAGGGAGGGATATCACGTCTCAGCCCTCATTCGGTGAAACTTTTGACACATTAATATACAGGCCCAGCATCTCTAGAGTGAGAAGGCAGGAATGCAATTTGGCACGTTATCATTCAGCAGGAAAGCAAATGAGTGAAATCTAATTGGCTTTCCCATTATGGAGAACTTCAGAGATTGGATGATGCCTTTGCTTCGGAAAACAAGTACTCGAGACAAGCATGATTTGCAGTGTGGGGGTATAATAATAATAATAATAATAATAATAATAATAATAATAATAATAATAATAATAATAATAATAATAATAATAATAATAATAATAATAATAATACCCTAGAGCATTTTTATTGTTGCCAATCTTGTTCAAGGAGGTCAATCTTTCTGTCCATCCAAAGTGACAGTGCACGTCATTCCTCAATTAGGATGGTAAACTCTAATTATTGCTTTCAGTTGGGAATGCAATAAGCCATTCTTGTGTTCTTAACCCTTCTTCCGTCTCTCCTTAAATAACTTTCATTTCATTTCTATTGATATTAGAACTTATTGTCATTTCTCCAAGAACTAGAACAATAGTGGATAGTTGCATGCACTCAGCATTTTGCGAGATAGCTTCAGTCCTAAATTTAGATTAGGCACGTGAAACAATTGCTTTAATTTTGGCATGGAAATGGCACAAGTGTCGCTTGGGGCAAGCATGACATTAAGTCACAAGTAGAGTCAGCCCAATTCAATCAGTGGAATTTATGAAGGAGTTGATTCACCAAATCCCCAGTAATCAACAGGACTGCAGACAGTGAAAAGTAAGAATTGTGGGATGAAAACTATGGTTTCCTAACCCAACTCCCAGGCAGAAGTACAGTAGCTTCTGGTGGAACAGATCTGATCATGAAATGTCTTTTCCCACAGGACTACCTTGAGGACCACTTCAACAGAAGTTCATGGAACCTATATATGGGATAGGATTAGATATCATTTTTATATCTTTGAGTGGATGATACTTTCTTTAACGTTCCAGATAGATCTTGTCTAGGGGAATGTTAATCAGCTTTGTATAGAAAGATATGTCTGTGAAGGTTCTCAGTCATCCAGGTGAGTTTATCTGAAAGTTGAGTCATGGCAACTGGACTTCTGTTCTTGAGAGATTGAAACATTTCGCTGCTCATCCAAGCAGCTTTGTTAGTCTGAGAAAAAAATAGTGGCAATTTATAGTTCACCTTGGTTTCACATCCCCTTGGTCTGAGTAGGCTCCTAAGTTGGACAATGGCCTAAGGTGCATGAAAGTTCCACCTGCACAAGGTTTACCAACACCCATTAAATATGGGTCATTAGCTATGTTCTTACTTGTGGAGGTGTGAAGTGCTTCTGATTTGTCTGGGAATGGCTGAAATGGCTGCTTGATAAGTAGCAGAAAGACTGTGTCTGAGCCCCCCACCTCTCTTGAGAGAGGGGTTTACAATACACACATGAATGACTTTCCTGACCCCTCTCTCAAACCACCTCTCTTCTCTGTCTAATATGTGTGCCTCCTCATCTTTGGGCATTTTTACACAACCCCTAAGATCCACTGGCCACTTAAATTTGGACCAGAGATCTTAGGGGTTCGTCGCTCTTCCTCTGTCCCCACCCCCCTCCGCACTTCCTGGTTGCTGGCTGCCTGAGGGGAGGGAGAAAAAAGAAAGAAAAGAATGCCGGTTTACCTCCGTTTTGTTCCCGGCAGCATTCAGATCTCTTAAAGGGGCGGGGCGCAAAAAAAGAACAAACAGAAGCCAGGAGAGCCCCGCACAAACTATCCTTACACCGGATCAAATATTTGTCACATCCAAAAAGCAGGTACAAGAAAAGTGCAGTTTGGTCAAGCTAAAGTGGGCGGAGTCGCACTTAATTGTCTGCAAAGTCCGGAGCTGTTGGGTAAACATTTTTAAGGTCCGGACCTTGCAGCCATTTGCGGCGGAGCTTAGGGGTCGTGTATAAACGCCCTTTGAAAGAGTGTCCTTTGTCCTTCAAATGGAGGTGTACTGCTGATTCTGGTCCTGAGCTGTTGCCCTTCCTATGTTGGGCCATCCTCCTGTTTAATAGTTTTGTATAGAAAGCCTGAAGTTTCTTTTGTGTTGTCTGTTTACATGGGCTGTTATCTCACCTGGGGAAGAGCCTGATCTTCAGAAGGCCCGGCTTTTCTTCTTCCTCCCGTCATGTGACTGAAGATGTGGGATAGCACTTCCCAACTCCAAGGATTTAAAAAAAAACCAGACTAGCTGAGCAGCACGTGGGGGATAAATTTTTTTAACAAATTAAAAAGTGCCAAACCAGCCAGAGGACCAGCTGATTGGCACTAGGGGTGGGGGGAAGTTTAAAAAAAACAGTGCTGATTGGCACTAAGCATACCTTCTTTATTTGATAGATAGAAACTGAGCCAAGCTGAACCAAATAAACATTTCTTTGTATATCTACAAATGCTTTGATTTCTTTTTAGTTATGACATCTCAAATTCCCAATACAAGCTTAAATATTTTAAATTCTAAGAAAAAAATATTGGAGAAATTTAGTTTGAAATGGCTTTCAATATTGGCATAGGTTAAAAAATATTGAGCCTACATGATTAAACAAAGAGCATAGTTTTAAAATCCAATAATCTGGCATGCAGTTCTATGTTTTGCTGACAAAAACAAACCTCTTGTATTTTGGAAATGAATTTTCTGGCCCAGTAGTAAGCAGAAGGCATGCATCGATAGAAATATAGATCTAGATCTATTTTTGCTTATTATAACATACAGACAGGCATACATACTTTTTACCAGGTTGAAATATAAACACAAGATAGAATAAACTGCTAGAGAGCTGCACAAGATGCTTTTTTTGGAAACAGAAGGGAATAAACAAATTAACACATTAAAAATAATTTTGGAAAGAGAATGAAGAGAAGCATTTGAGTGGAAAACGCATTAAGTCATCGGCCTCCCTCCCTCCCTGTCTGTCTTCAGCTGACATTTTTGGCTTCTGAATTTCAGTTAAAGATGTTATTGTAATAGTTTTTGGTTTTGAATGTGGAACGCATGATTTAGTCTAGTTAAGTGCTCTGAAGCCTTTTTTTTCATCACTGCCAGGGCTATGAATGAAATTAACAAGCACATGTTAAAAGGAATCTGTCTTATGATTCAGCCGTTGATGAAGGCAGGTGAGCACAGGTGGTGGGAAGGATGATGGCTGCCTTGATTTTCAGCCGAACAACACTAGAGAGGGGCATGAAATGAAAATATGGCATTTTGTTTCATCTTGTTTCTCCTTTCGTTTAGTTAATAATGGATTTTTAAAATAAATTTCAGAATGAAATGAAACAAAATGATTTGTGACATATAAAGGCTCCCCTGGGTCCTAGAGGCACAAAAATCACAGTGTAGCTTCTTTTGACTCTTTCCTTTAACCCACCCCCCAAATTTTTTGACAGTTTTGGGGTTTAGGCAGCTGGCTTATTAAACTCCAAAGGAGTTCCCCCAGGAGAAAGTCATTTCTAATTGACACTGTTAGTGCTTAATAGCCCCCCTGCAGGGGAGCAATTAGCTGTTTCCCGATTCAATTAGAAATGAGTTAATCCTAGTGGAACCCCCTTTGGAGTTTCATAACTCAGCCTCCCAAACCCTAATCCTCTCCAAATTTAGGGGGCTTACAGAGAAGAGTACTAAGAAACTACCCTGTGATTTTGGTGCCTCTAGGACGAATCCTTTCATTCCTAGAGAGAAAAATGGTGTTTCATTTTGTTTTGTTAACAGAATGATTTGGAATACAATGAAATGATGAAACAGTGTTTCATTTTTCATTTCTTTAATCCCAATTATTTTTCAGAACTTTTGAAAGACCACCATAGTGTCTATTCCTCCAACGGACTTCTTAATGGTCCCATCCCATGATCCCTGGAAAGGGCTATAAAATGTTCCAAATTTCCTCCAATAAGGAAAAAAGAGAAAATATAGAAGAATGTTGAGTCTCATTGACATGGCTGTCCCCTCACTTTAGTGACAGGCAAAAGTTTGAGGCTGCATTTTGCTTCCTAAGATTTATTGTGCAGCCGTTGGGTATTCAATGTACATCCCTTCCCCATAGCTTCCAAGAATGTACATTGATTGACACACAAAAATACAATTTCCACCACATTACTAATTTACTCCTACTCTTTTGAAATTTTTGACAGTATGTATCCTTCCCCACAGGGAAAGTCTCCTAGGGCAGGAAACCCCTCCCTCTCGGACCTACCAAGCATTTCACCCCAGGCTACAACAGTACTAGACCCAAACAAGTGAAAGATTAAGAAAGGAAGAAAGTACGGATGGGCAGGAAATGAAAAATGAAATGCTGCTTCATCGTTTCCTTATGTACCAAAACAAAGCAAAGTGAAACGAAACAAGGTAGCAGGATTTTGTTATAGACGAAACGAAACAGTCATTTTTGCATTGAAACAAACCGTTTTGTTCCATGGTTTTCTGATGGCTCCTGCTGTTGTCTTAATGGCTGGACCCCTTTAAACTTGGCCCAATCAGCACCAGGGAGACACTCTGATACGGACTGCAAACAGAGACAAACTTATACAAATGAATTCCCTCATAAAATATGCCCATTCAGCTAGGGACTGTGTTTTCCAGCTGTCCATCTCTTTCTTGGTCATCCCTTGCTCATGTACCCAAGGGAATATCCCCTTCCTCAGACAGGATAGGCCACCCTACCTCCATCAGCACCAGCTAAACTATAAGAAAAGCTGTCTAGGTGCCCGAAGCACATCTGAACCTGCCTCATTTCAGAAGCTAAGCAGGGTCTGCCCTGGTTAGTACTTGGATGGGAGACGACCGGGGAATACTAGGTGCTGTAGGCGCCTGGAGTAGGAACTGGCAAGCCGCTCCAGGATTCCTGCCAAGAAAATGCCATGGACATGGAGTTATGAAGAGTCGGTCATGACTGTAACAACACAACACAAACTATAAGAAAGGTGATTACACCAAGGCATGGATCTCTCCAAACTGGGGGAATGGGCTGCAAAATGGCAAATGCATTTTTATGTAGCCAAATGTAAAGTAATGCATACTGGGGCAAAAAATCAAAACTTTATCTATCAACTTATGGGCTCTGAGTTATCCGTGATGGATCAGGAAAGAGATCTTGGTGTGTTGGTGGACAGCTCCATGAAGGTGTCTCCCCAACGTGTGGGAGTGGTGAAAAAGGCCAATTCCATGCTAGGGATTATCAAAAAGGGGATTAAGAATAAAACAGCCAACATTATAATGCCATTATACAAAACAATAGTAAGGTCGCACCTGGGCTGGGGCACCTCCCTTATGAGGAAAGGCTAAAACATTTGGGGCTCTTTAGTCTGGAAAAAAGATGCCTGAGGAGGGATATCATTGACATACAAAATAATCCAGGGCATGAGTAAAGTGGATAGAGGGAAGCTCTTCTCCCTCTCACAAAATACCAGAACTAGGGGACATCCACTCAAATTGAGGGCTGGGAGAGTAAGAACAGACAAAAGAAAATATTTTTTCACCCAGCGCGTTGTTAGTCTGTGGAACTCCCTGCCACAGGATGTGATGATGGTATCTGGCCTGGATGCCTTCAAAAGGGGATTGGACAGATTCCTGGAGGAAAAGTCCACCACAGGTTACAAACCATGAGGGAGATGTGTAATCTCCAGGCTTAACACCGGGATACTTCAAGGGCCAGATGCAGGGGAGTGGTATCAGGAGACAGATATTTAGTCTCGTGCGCTCCCAAACACATCTGGTAGGGCCACTGTGAGATACAGGAAGTTGGACTAGATGGGCCGTTGGCCTGATCCAGCATGGCTCTTCTTATGTTCTTATGTAAAAGGTGGAGGTGCTTCAAAGCACCATAAGGCTGACTACTCCCCCACTGGCATTCTAGATGTCATGTCGCTGTCCGAGGCAAAAGAGGTGTGGTGCTGAAGTGACAGACAGGCAATCCAAGACATCTGCTTTTGCCTTTAGAGATCCACATCCATTCCAGATGCTTTCCAGGCAAGACTGTCACCTTGTCACATGCCCCTCTTTTGTGTTTGCTAAGGGATGGAAGAAGACATGTGTTCTGTGGCCTGCACATCCAAGCAGGAGGAAGCAAAAGGAACCTCACCCAGGCACAAGGGCCATGCACCCACTGTGAAAGGAAGACCGCATTCTGAGCCAAAACAAGGCTTCCCCTCCCAGAATGAAGGTGTTTGGTCTGGGTGTGCCTGGTACATTGAGCAGGAGGTTGGACGTTGATGGCCTTATAGGTCCCTTCTAAAGCTCTGGTTCTATGATTCTGATGCTAGGCCACAGAATTCCCGCAGCTAACAGAGTTGGGCAATAGTGTCTCAGCTTTGCTTTCAGATGTAGACATGGGCACGACTCGGCGAAATTGTCGTTTCCGTTTTCGGTTATCATTTCCGTTACATAACGTAAACGGTAGGGATGATTAAGCTGTCAGAACTCGAACTCGAACTGAAAAAAGAAAAATTTGATCGGGTTTTTTGTTTCTGTTTGTGGTATTGCGGTGATCGCGCAATGTGAAGCACAGAAAAAGTTTTTAAAAGTTTTTTTTTAAAAAAAACCCGACTCCCGGCCAAAAAAGCAGGCAAAAATATGCCTACCTGAGGCTTTTCCACCTACCAGAGGGGTGGTTTCTGGGGGGTCCCCGGCCTCCCCCCCCTCTTCTACTGTTCTGGGCTGCTTGCACTAGGCTGGGGGGGGTCATCCTCCTCGTCTCGCCATGCCATGCGGTGGGGGGGGATCCAAAATAGCGACAGCAATTTTTCTTTTGAAATCATGGTCAAAAATCACACCAAATCACCACATAAACATGTGAAATTTATTTATTTTAAATGCCTGAATTTTAATCGTAGCAGCAGTGGGTTTTTTATAGCAATAAAATGTCGTATTGATTTTATTTTATTTTATTTTATTTTTTATTTTTTTAGACCTGCCCATTTGGGCTGGGCATGGGATGGGACCCTGCAAATTGTTTGAACCATTCCACCAATGGCATCGCCAGGTTTTTGACTGATACTTCTGGATGTCTCGGAGGGCATAAAATGCCGAGGCACCTTCCAGAAATCGCAGTCGGGTGTATGGATTTGGTTGAGGGAGGAGGGCTGGCTGCTGGTGCTGGTGTGATCTGATCGAGATTGAGGAGGGAGGCTGGAGGCTTTAGGATTTAAGTTAGGCAGGCAGGGAGGGAATTGAATTTAGAAAATAATTTCTTTGATTCCCTGCAGCTTTGTCTGCTGAAGGGAATTGCAGTTTATTCTTTATTTCTTCTCTGGCAGTTTGTGAGGATTTTTTTCTGATATTGGATAAAGGGGGAGGTTTGACTGGGAGTGGGAGGTGTGGATTTATTTTAAAAATATATTATATACTACCATTTATTTTCTCTTTTCCCAACTTCAGTTTGCTTGCACACACACACACATTTGGGGTGCAAGCCAAGAACAGAACCTCTATCCTAAGTGATATCCTAACTGCCCACTCACCCGTCCGCCCGCGCCGCCACCCGCCTGCGGCCCGCACCACCGCTCGCCCACTCACCCGCCTGCAGCCGCCGTCCGCCCATGGCCCCCCGCCACCGCTGCCCGCCCACACCTCCCCCCGCCACCCACCACCCGCCCCGCCCACCGCCTAGGGCGCAAAAACACCTAGCGCTGGCCCTGATTGCGGGACGCCCCATGGTTTGAAGTCAAATCGCTCTAACTCGCGGTGGAAATGACAAATGACGAACGACAAACGGAAATGACAAATTTTTGAAAAATTTCGTGACAAACGGAAACGACCCGAAACAGACCCGTTCCGACAAGCGAAAACTTGAAACGTAATTTTTTCTGATCGTGCCCATGTCTATTCAGGTGGTCTTAACTGAACCCCTTTCAAGGCTCTGGAGCAGCTGCAGTGTTTTGCATTGCAACCACCCTCTTCCCCTTCAGTCCCCTCTGCTCTCAGTTCCTTCTTCCTCCCTTCCGTCCTTCCTTTCTTCCCTCCCACCCAGTTCTTTTCAATCTACAGTGTTGGCAGCAAAAGGAAATAAGAAAGTGAGCAAGAGAGAGGAGGAACAGGCCCCAGAGCCATAACTAGCAATATTGGCACCAGGGGCAACCCACACAGAGTATGCATCCAAATCTCCTTGTTGGCTGTTCAGTCTTCTAGAAAAAGAAGCAGTTGGTCTTGGAAGCCCATGGCAATTGGCCAGACTCCTGGCCCAGTCCTGGAAGTCTAGTGGAAAGGGCCCACCTTGTGCTATTTGGTGCCCTGGAGCAAAACCCTGGTTGCCCTGCTTTTTGTTACAGCAAAAAGGGGACCCGCCTATTGAGGACATGTTGTTTTCTGGATCTGTTCCGAATCTGCAGTTCAATTTGCACTATTTGTGGTAGGGGATTAATGGAGGACAATCAAGTTTATTTATTTATTTGATTTATATACTGCCCATCTAGCTTCAACGCCACTCTGGGTAGTTTACAGTAATTCAACATAAAACAACAGATACCATATACAATAAAATATAATAAACTAAGATGAAGCCACATAATATATGTACTAAAATGTAATAAATCAATAGCATCACTCATAAGTCAAAGATCCAGAATGGGTGAAGTTGAGTCAAGAAGTCCATTGCTTTCAAACCGAAGGCAGCCTGCCTCTTTGTAATCCACACACACACCTGAACACTTCACATAGAGGATGGGGAGGTGCAGTGTGACATCCCACAAAATCAATGGAGACAAGGTGGTCTTAGCTCATCCCCAAAACAGCTATATAAGCAGAGAGGGGATGCAGAAAATAACAAGGAACCTGGTTGCTATTAAAGATGGACACAAACCACCCCTCTAGTATTACGTGCTTTTTGTTTGTTTGTTTGTTTGTTTTGACTCAACAGTTTTTTATTGCTCCCCTTGGCTGGGCACCCTCTCAGCAGTGTCCCCTAAAAGGTGGGGCCAGGAAGCTAGACCACTGCCTCTGAGCAGATTGGACCCAGAGGAGGAGGGGCAGGGAAGCACCCAAACCTCAGTTCAAGCAAAAAAACGAACCAGCACAAACCGCCAAACTGCCGGTTTCTGCCCATCTCGGGTTGATTTAACAATTAAGCCAGAAAAGACAAAGTACAAAAGAGAAAGCATATTGGGAATGTCCCTGAGAAAGGACAATGCTCCTTCTTAATATAAATCCACATTTGTCCCCCTCCTAATAAGCTCAACTTAAGATGGCTTTGGGCCTCAGGAGCCAACTGGACCAGGAGAAAAGATTATTAGGGCTTTGTAACTTTCCCAAAGTGCCTGAGCTATCAGTAGGAAAATGCCAGCAACACTCCTGAGCACTCTCTTCCTCTCCCTACTACTTGGCCTCAGCTCTGCTTTCTGCTGATACTTTCAGGAACTTTCCCCGTCGTCCTCTGGTTCTTGCCACACAAAGGGAGAGGGTTGGATTTCTTCACTCCTGATGTGGGAGGGAGGCCGGATTTACCTACTGTTGCTAAGATGCTGGGCTGATGGCACAGCTGCAGCTGCCTAAGCCTGTCTCCATCAAGCTCTCCAGCCTCCTAACCAGCTACCTTTCGCTCTGTTCCCATGGCAACAGCTCTATCCTCTGGTGCCCACCGTGTCTCTAATGCTTTCGACTAGCTGGGTCCTTTGGCACCTGCCTCCCTGAGCCAGGTCTTGTCAAACCTCGTTAAGCCGAGAATCCATTTCTCACGTCCGTGATGGGAGGAAGAAAAGCCAGCAAATTTAGCTCACCTGAGATCTCTTTCCAGTCCCGAAAGAGGTGCTTTTTCTTTCTTCCAAAGTTGCCCGAGGGCTGCCGGAACGTCAGCAGTTCAGAGGGCTGCTAACGGGGGGGGGGGGGTGTCTATAGGCCTCTGCTCAATATAACACATACCTCCTTGGACACATTTTTTTAAAATTGGTCTTGTTCAGATGATCCTTGATACAGCAGAGAAAAGGCAGCCAGGATCCAAACGCTGCTCTACCTTCCAGGAAGTGATGTGGCATGAGTTGTGGCAGGAGATGGCTGCTAGGGCAGTGCTGCTGGTTGTGCAACTGGGTAGGCACACTGAAGGGTGTAGCTCCTCTTTAATGAAGCTCTAATTTGCCCCAGTGGCATGCATCCTTTCTCCCACCTAAGCATAACATGGCAAACAGAGAGGGCAACAAACTGCCAGTTCATGGTTTTGTCCTGTTTCATTGACCCTCACAAGAGATCTTTGGTGGTTCATTGCCCAGCCCCATCTGGCGAGCACCTACGTGGAAGCAGAGCCCTGGTATGACTAACCCTAACCCTAACCCTAACCCTAACCCTAACCCTAACCCTAACCCTAACCCTAACCCTGCCTTCTCCAGGCCCTGCTTCTAAGGGCTGACCACAAAAAGGAGTGGATGCTGAGCTGCAAAACATCTGTTGTGTTGGTTAAAAAAAAATAGCTGGGCCAAACCGCTAAACCAGCATCCCTAATGGCGACCACCAAACCAGCATCCCTAATGGTGATCACCAAACCAGCATCCCTAATGGCGACTGGATTCTGGACCATACAGAAGCAGAACTATAATGACGTAGGATGGAGGGGCATCTCTGCATACTTTGAGAAGAAGACTAGAACATGTGGGGAAATATTTATGGAACATCTCTGCATAGATGAGACAATCAGGTGATGCTACGGCCTGCAAGTTGGCAGACTACAATGCAGCTACTACTGGGAGTAGGAGTCTGAATTCCATCTATGTTGAGATGATAGGGTGGGGGAGTTCTAAGTATGAGGTTTTAAGCAATTTTAATATATTCTGAATCCTTTTCAAAATGTTTTAAATTTTTGAAAATTGATTTATTCTCTGTACCACACATGGAGTTATTGAAATGTTCTCCTAATCATCATCATCATCACTGCCCTACTATCTCTCTTTATAATTATTTTTAAGTTTTTTATTATTTTTATCTAATCATCATCATCATCATCATCATCATCATCATCATCATCATCATCATCATCTGTGAATCTGGACACTGGAGAGTACTTGACTTCAAAGGGATGAAATAGTTTGACCAAGATCAAATGAAAAGTGCCTCATTATCTGTTTGATCAGGTCAAGAGACGCATCGTTGGTTTGGATGTCTGCATCCGTTGTGTGTTACAGTTATTCTGAATAAATGTCCTTTCATTGCAATTTAATAATTGAAATGATTTTTAAAAAGGGATGGGAAAATGGCCGAACAATTTAATGAAATGTTGAGGACGGGTTATATTAATGAGTGGTTAACAACTGGCAAAACCTATTTGATTCAGAAGGATCCAACAAAAGAAGCAATACCTGAAAATTACAGGCCAATAACGTGTTTACCAGCTATGTATAAACTGCTGACAGGCATCATAGCTGATAGACTCCAGGATTATTTGGAAGCAAATATCATCATCATCATCATCATCATCATCATCATCATCATCATCATCATCATCATCATCATCATCATCATCATCATCATCTAAATTTTATTGCATGGCTCACAGAGCCATTGCAAAGTGCATCAAGAAAAAACAGTACAATAAGAAAAATATCAATCAAATAACAATACAAATAGATAAAAGAGGGGCCCGAAGGGTAGAAAACCCTAGGTATCAATTTGGCTATTGGAAGTAGGAAAAGCAGATTTCATTTTTATAAGTAAGGAACAGAACCTTACCATTTAAAATGTGACACATCATGCCAGTAGAGCAGAAAGGGAACAAACAGGGAAGTAGAGGAACAAAAGATCAGTTACTCATTGATAAAATGATCCTAGAGAATTGTAAAGCCCAGAAAACTAATTTATATATGACTTGGATTGACTATAAAAGAGTCTTTGACTCAGTACCGCATAGTTGGATTATTAAGTGCCTGGATGTCATTGGTATATGTAAAAGTATTGGTGCCCTAATTGAAAATACGATGAAGAACTGGAAAACAGAATTGTAGGGATTGATCAGCATTAAACAAGGGATTTATCAAGGTGACTCTTGCTATTTACTATTGCCCAGATTCCCTTCTCAACAATTTTGCAGAAGACAAATTTAGGGTACCAAATTGCTAAAAAATCAGGGAAAATTTCTCACCTATTTTATATGGATGACTTAAAGTTGTATGGAAAATCAAAAACTGAAATACACTCACTGACCAACACAGCCCAAATTTTTAGTACTGATTTTAGTATTGGTTTGGACTAAACAAATGTGCCACAGTGGCACTGGGAGAAGGAAAAATCACAGAGAGCGAAGGAATTGAAATGCCAAATTGACAAGACATTAAATAACATCAATTTGAAGTTTATAAACATCTGGGCATACTGCAATTAGATAATATCAACCATGGGCAAGTGAAAAATGTGGTCAGTAAAGAATATATCCAAAGGGTTAGAAAAGTATTAAAAAGTAAGCTGAATTGTGGTAACACCATCAAGGCCATTAGTAGCTGGGCCATACTGGTCATCAGGTATACCACTGGCATTATAAACTGGACTCAGATGGAGCTAGATAGTCTGGAGAGGAAAACAAGAAAACTTATGACCATTCATTATGCATCACATCCATGCATTGATGTTGACAGGCTGTATTTACCTAGAAAATTAGGTGGTAGAGGTCTTTTGCTAGTGAAGCAGACAGTTGAAGAAGAGAAACATGCATTGGCAGATTATGTAAAAAATAGTACAGAGCCAGCATTACTGGAGGTTAAGAACAGGGAGGTGTTTAAAGTAAAACAAACAAAGGGACAATACAGGAAAACAATGATGCAAATATGCGCTGATAGCTGGGATAATAAAGCACTGCATGGGCAGTTCCTCAAAAAAATCAAAGGAAAAGTAGATGAGGAAAAGGCCTGGTTATGGCTCACCAATGGAACACTGAAGAAAGAGACAGAAGCCCTGATTTTTGCAGCTCAAGAACAAGCTATCAGAACAAATGCAGTTAAGGCTAGAATAGAAAATCAGCTGAGTCCCCCACATGTAGACTCTGCAAAGAGGCAAATGAAACTATCAAGCATATATTGAGCTAATGCAAGAAAATTGCCCAGACTGATTACAAACAGCGTCATAATGTAGTGGCTCAAATGGTCCACTGGAATTTGTGTCAGAAGTATCATCTGCCCATAGCAAAGAACTGGTGGGATCATAAGCCTGAAAAAGTGACTGAAAATGAGCATGCAAAATTACTTTGGGACCTCCAAATACAGACAGACAGGATTTTGGAGAATAATACCCTAGATATTGTGATTGTGGAGAAGAAAAAAGTGTGGCTCATTGATGTTGCTATACCAGGTGATAGTAGAGTCACAGAGAAACAACTTGAAAAAATTACCTGATATAATGATCTGAAAATTGAACTTCAGAGACTCTGACATAAACTGGTACAGGTGGTCCCAGTGGTAATCGGAAAGCTGGGTGTGGTGCCTAAGGAGCTAAACAAGTATTTAGAAGTAGAGATGGGCACAAAATGAATTCATTTCATTATTCCTTATTTGTTTTGTTAGCTAATGAAACGAATAATGAACCAAACCATCAAAGAAAAACGAAATGAAACGAAAAGTGTTTGGGGACACTTACCTTCCTGCTACACTGAGTCCCTTCTCTTCAGCAGTGCTGGAAATAAAAAACCCAAGCCCTGGCATCAGGGCTGTAAAAAAAAAAAGAAATTTAAAAAATGGTCAGCACTGTAATATGTAAAATAATAAATAAATAAATAAATAAATAAATAAATAAATAAATAAATAAATAATATATTAAAGTTCCAACCTGGCCCCAAGGGCCGTGTCATCGGCACTGTAAATTTTTAAAAGCATAATATTAATAATTTTAAAAATGGTGCACCCCAGCATGGGGGTTGTAAAAACAATTTTAAAAGTGCCGACCCGGCTGGGGAGCTGCATAGTCAGCAGTGTAAAATGTTTAAAAATAATAATAAAAATAATTAAAAAACACTGACCCAGCCCGGGGGCCATGTGGTCAGCGGTGTAAATTTTAAAAAAATTGAAATATAAAAATAAATCAAATTGTGTGACCCGGCTGCGTGGTTGGCATCATGAATTAAAGATAAAAATAAATAAAATAAAAACAATGCCAACCCGTTCCCAGGGGCCACGTGGTCGGTGCTGGAAAATTTAATAATAATAATAATAATAATAATAATAATAATAATAATAATAATAATAATAATAATAATAATAATAATAATAATAATAATAATATGGTGCCAGCCCCAGCAAAATAATAATAATAATAATAAAGGGAAATAAAGGGGGGGCATGGGCCAGCCAGAAGTGGAAAAAAAAGATTTAAAAATGGGGTGTGGGGGAAAACAAGCACCTCTCGGCTGTGAAAAAAAACCAGAAAAATAAACAATAAACAATAAATTTAAAAGTGCTGACCCAGCCTGGGAGCAAGATAGAACCAAAAAGTTTAAAAAGTTTTTGAAAAATGAAACAAAATGAAATACAAAATGAATATTTTTTAAAAAAAATCATTTCATATTAACAAAACAAAACAGGAGGGAAAAGAATAACAAAATGAAATGCCATTTTGGCGTTTCATGCCCATCTCTATTTAGAACAAATTGGACTTGGCAAATTCACCATCAGCTGCAGAAAGCCACCTTACTGGAATCTGCTCACATAATTCACCAATACATCATGTAGTCCTTAACGTTTGGGAAGCGTTCAACTAGTCATTGGTAATAAAAACTCCAGCTTAGTTATCTTGTCTGCTGTGTGATGATGATGAGAAGAAGAAGAAGAAGAAGAAGAAGAAGAAGAAGAAGAAGAAGAAGAAGAAGAAGAAGAAGAAGAAGAAGAAGAAGAAGAAGAAGAAGAAGAATGTCAAATCAATTTTGAGTGACAGTGACCCTTTTCAACATTTTCTTGATAGGGAATACTCAGATATCATTGGCCAATCCCTTCTTTTGGAGGGTTGCCTTAGAACTGTGCAGCTTGCCCAAGGCCCCACAAGTGGTCTCTACTCCCAGCAGGCACTATTCGGAATCAAAATAGGGGTGGGCAGGAAATGAAAAATAAAATGCTGTTTTGTCATTTTCTTATGTAACAAAGCAAAACAAAACAAAACAAAATGAGGAAGAAACATTTCACTATAGACAAAACAAAATGGTCATTTCTGCATTGAAATGAACCGTTTTGTTCCATCGTTTTCAGAGGGCTCCTGCTGAGCTGTCACTCGCTGGACCCCTTTATACCTGGCCCAGTCGGCACCAGGGGGACCCTCTGGTGCCTACTGGGCCAGGTTTAAAGGGGTCCAGCCCATGACAGTTCAGCAGGAGTGGTCTGAATATGGTGGGGAGAGCAGTTCCATGTGATCAGTCTAGATCAATGGTTCTCAAACTGTGGGTCCCCAGATGCTCCTGGACTACAACTCCCAGAAATCCCTTTCTGCACGGCGAGTGGTGGGGGCTTCTGGGAATTGCAGTCCAGGAACATCTGAAGACCCACAGGTTGAGAACCACTTGTCTAGATCCTTCATGCCTTTAGTCCTCTCACTGCTTAACATTCCATAGCTTATATCAAGGCTCCAACCAATGACCTTTTTTCTACCTTATATAACAAATACTGAGGAGCGAAGGCTTGTAGTCACTTTAAGATGGGGAAAATCAGTTCTACTCCTTGGATAATGCAGCATTTTCGTCACAAGACAATACATCCTCATTAGAGCTAGAATATGGTGCTGAAGGAGATCTTTGTGGACACTCTGTACTGCCAGGAAGGCAAACAGATGGGTCCTAAATCAAATCAAAACTGAACTATCTTTGGAGGCAATACTCTTGACACTGAGGTTGTCCTACTCTGACTATATAGAATAATAGAATCATAGAATAATAGAGTTGGAAGAGACGTCAAGGGCCATCCAGTCCAACCCCCTGCCATGCAGGAACCCCCATCACAGGACTCCCAATCCAGCCTCTGCTGAAAAACACCCAAAGATGGAGAGTCCACCATCCTCCTTTTTGGCAGCATATTCCACTGTTGAACAGCTATAACCATCATGAAGTTCTTCCTCATGTAACTTCTTTTTCTGTAGTTTGAAACCATTGCTCCAAATCCTAGTCTCTGAAGCCATGGAAAACAAACCTGTCCCCTCTTTGATATGACATCCTTTCAAATATTTAAACATGGTTATCATATTTATTTATTTATTGGTTTATTTGTTTGTTGCATTTCTATACCACACCTTCTTCCAATCTAGAACTCAGGGCGGTTTACAGCTTTAAAAAAAAACCATAAAAATATACAATTAAAAGACATATAAAACAAATAGAGCGGGGGGAAAGCCCAGGCAAGAGACATCAGAAGATGGGTGGAAGGACAAAAAGAATAAATAAACTAAAGTAGGTTGCCATATGCCTCCTTAAAAAGCAAGGTTTTCAAGGCCTTTTTGAAGGCGGGCAGGGACTGTGCAAGGTGCAACTCACTTCGAAGGTGGTTCTATAAGGATGGGCCCACAATAGAGAAGGTGCAGCTGCGCATAGCTGACCTCCGCGCCTCCCTAGGATTGGGCACCCTGAGTGAGCGTGCCTGCGACATTCAAGTGGGCCTGGCCTCAAATGATCTCTGGGAGATACGCTCCAACAGATATTCAGGACCTCAGCCATGGAGAGTTTTGAAAACCAAAACCAGGACCTTGAACATTATCCGGAGGGCCACAGGCAGCCAATGCAGGCGAGCCAGAACTGGGGTGATGTGATCGTATCTACGCACACCCACAACCAGTCTGGCCGCCGCATTTTGCACCCATTGAAGTCTCTGGACAAGAGTCAAGGGCAACCCCATGTAGAGGGCATTGCAGTAGTCAATCCTCGATATCACGAGGGCCTGCACAACTGCTCTCAGGGAGGACCCATCAAGGTACGGGTGGATCTGGGCGATCCTGCGGAGGTGGAAAAAAGTGGCCCTGGAGATGGCCATCACTTGGTCTTACAGGGAGAGGGCCGAGTCCAGCCTTATTTTTGTAAGGCTAAACATTCCCAGCTTCCTAAGCCACTCCTCATAAGACATGTGTTCCAGACCTTTAACCATCCTGGTCACCCTCCTCTGTACCTGCTCAAGGTTTTCAATATCCTTTTTAAACTGAGGTGCACAGAGCTGGACACAGTACTCCAGGTGGTGTCTGACCAGAGCAGAATAGAGTGGTACTGACACTTCCCTTGATCTAGACACTATGTTTCTGTTGATGCAACCAAGAATCATGTTGGCTTTCTTGGCCACCTCATCACCCTGCTGACTCATGTTCACTTTGTGGTCCACCCAGACCACCAGATCCCTTTCACAGGTACTATTCTCCAGTCAGGTGTCTCCCATCCTATATCTACATAATTCTTTTTTTTAATGCCTAGTAGAGATGGGCACGACTTGAAAAAATTTTTTTTCGAGTTGTCGTTAGTCGGGCCGGTTCCGTTTCGGGTCGTCTCAGTTTTTCGCGAAAATTCACAAAAATTAGTCGGTTCATTTTTTCGTTGTTTCATTTTCGTTAGTACTGGTTTTTTTGGGGGGGGAGCAGGCTCCTGGAGGCACCTCTGTGGGGTGGGTGCCTCCTCTGGCCCGCTATAAGGGAAAGTGGGCTCCTGGAGGCACCCGTGGGTGCCTCCTATCCTCACCCACAAGGAAAGGGGAAGCAGGCTCCAAGAGACCCCTCAACATGGGGGTCTCCCCTCCTCACCTGCTGCTGCTGCAAAATGCTATGCAATAGCCATATGGATATTGCATAACAGAATGTGCAGACAGTGACTGTGAAGACTAGTGGATGGCACTGAACCCAGAGCCATAGTGAGATGCCTAACTAAGGCTCTCGCACCACCATGTCTCACACAGAAGGGAATTGTACTTGCGTGTAGTGCAATGCAAGTACATCTGGCTTAGGGTTAAGGTGGGTTAGGGTTAGGGCTAGGGTTAGGCTAGTGACGGGTAAGGTTACGGTGGGTTAGTGGGTTGCACCTCTGGGTGCCTCTCTGACCCACTAAGAAGACAGTCTGTGATGTATGGGTACGGAGTCAAGGGTTAGGGTTAGGGTTAGGGGGCTAGGGCAGGTTTTACCATCACCCCAGTTTTGGCCCGCCTGCACTGGTTGCCCGTTGCAGCCCGGATTAGATTCAAGGTCTTGGTTTTAGTTTATAAAACCCTCCATGGCTTGGGACCGGACTACCTGACGGAGCGTATTGTCCAGCGATCCACCTCGGCCCGTCCTGTTCGGCAGGTGCGAGCGCACTCGCTGCGGGTTGCCACCCCACGAGAGGCCCGGAAGACGACTACTCGGAACCGGGCCTTCTCAGTGGCAGCCCCTTCCTTATGGAATTCCATCCCCAGTGAAGTGCGCTCTGAAGAGTCCCTGCAGGCCTTTCGGAAAGCTTTAAAAACCTTTCTGTTTCGAGAGGCCTTTGGCGATTTTTAGTTTTTTTTTCCCTCCCGCCATCGTTATTATCATTGTTATTAAGCTCTGACTGTTTAGGAGCGTTAATTTTAATTTCATTTGTTAGGATTTGTTCCTCTGCAAGCTGGGATGCAGTAGGATTTTACATGGTATGTTGTCCTATTGTTATATGTTATTTTTGCTTCATATGTGATGTTTTCCACGTATTTTATTGTATTTGTTTTGGCATTAATTGCCCTTGTTAGCCGCTTAGAGTACTCGATGTAGTATATAAGCAGGATATAAATACAAAAATAAATAAATAAATAAAATAAATAAATAAATTTAGGGGGCTTTTTGGCACATCCCAGAAGTCTCCATGGCCAAGTGGCCATGCAATTGGTGGGATGGCTCCAAAATTTGCATGGTCGTCCACTCCCACATGGCTGGCCACTCGGCCAGCCCATCATTGTGCAGGTGTAAAAAAAAATCAATGGAAGACAGAGGAGGAGAGGAGAGACATTTTGTTGCAAGAAAAAACCCACTGCTACTGTGAAAAATCTGGCAGTTTATAAATTTTCGCGTGTTTCTGTTGTGCTTGTGTGTTTTTGGACCACGATTTCAAAAACAATATTGGATCCCCCACCCGCACCGCATGGCATGGCGAGTCAGGCTGCCCAGGATGGGGGGGAGGCGGGACCCCCCCTCCAGAAACCACCCCTCCGGTAGGTGCCCTGTGCCCTTAGTCAAGCAGGCATTTTTCCGCCTGCTTTTTTGGCCCGAGAATGGGTGGGGGGAGAGTTTAAAAGTTTTTTCCTGTGCCGTCCGTGCCGCTTGCTTGCACTTTAATTGTGGCGGCCGGCGGCCGGCGAGACTGGGCTTTTTGCTGGCTGGCTGCAAGCCTGCGGCGAGTGGCGCGAGTCCCACCAGAGCAGCCCAGGACGGGGGATGGGGGGGAGGCCGGGGACCTCCAGAAACAACCCCTCTGGTAGGTGCCCTGAGGCACGGCAGGCATTTTTCCGCCTGCTTTTCGGCCGGGAACCGGGTTTTTTTAACTTTTAAAAACTTTTTTTCTGTGCCGCGTGGCATCGCGCAATCGCGCGATGCAAGGAACGAGCACGACAAATCAGACCAAAATTGTTCATTCGTCGGTTCGAGCTCGAAGTCTGGGGGAGTAATTCCCGTTACCGTTTCTATAGAGTAACGGAAACGAGTAATGGAAACGGAAACGGGAATACCGCTAAGTCGTGCCCAACTCTACTGCCTAGATGCAGGACCCTACATTTCTCTCTGTTGAAACTCATTCTGTTGCCTTCCCACCCTGGAATAAAGAGGTGAGACACAAAAGATGGATTAAACTCAGGCTAAACTTTATTCAAAGCAATATGAAATAGTGTGGGACAAAGGTTAGCCCTGTGGGGTCACCACTGACCTCCCCAACTGTGATGCAACCAACGGGGTGAGTCCTAATCCCCCCATTTGTGCAGTCTAACAGATGGCTTTCAGGGGGAAGTAAAACATCTGTACACACACACACACCGGGCATCAGAGCTCCATTGATTGGCAGCCCTTGACCCAGAGAGGCTTCCTAGTGCATCCTCCCCACGATACCGGATCTCAAGATCTGCAGCATCATAAAGATGGATGGGCTAGAATGACATTTATGCATGGACTCTCCAACATCCTGCCCTCCACACAACCCCCCCACCCCCCCACCCGTGTGACCAGAACAGAAGCAGCTTACCTATTGTATGTGGGACTCCTACTTAAACTCCCCAGCAGAAACCACTCAACTAGTGTGGGTATTCCCATTTCAGTCAATTTGTGGCTGAAGGTAAAAAAAATTTACTATCCAGCCCCGAGAGGCGACCAGTTAAATTCACACTTGTTATAGGGCTGAGTTCTGCAGGGTGCGCGCTATATATTTAAATATTTGAAAAGATGTCACATTGAAGAAGGGACTGGTTTGTTTTCCAAGGCTTCAGAGACCAGGAGTCGGGGCAATGGTTTCAAACTGCAGGAAAAGAGATTCCATTTGAACATTTGGAAGAACTTCATGACAGTTAGAGCTGTTTGGCAAAGGAATATGCTGCCACAGAGGGTGGTGGAGTCTCCTTCTTTGGGGGTTTTTAAGCAGAGGCTGGATGGCCATCTGTCGGGAGTCCTGTGGTGAGGGTTCCTGCATGGCAGGGGATTAGACTAGATGGCCCTTGAGGTCTCTTACAACTCTATGATTCTATGATATCCCTCTCCTTCCAGGATTTTGGAGGAGTCTTGTGGTCTTCCGAGGGGGAGGGCAAAGCTGCCATGCCCTTTGGAGGTCCCTCAGCAACAGAGCGGTATGTTAGCTTCGGCCCACCACTCTAGATTTTCAAGGCCATTTTGGATTTTTATCGTATCCTCTAGGGATTTAGCCACTTTTTCTGGAAAAGACAATGCTCAGAAAGATGGAAGGCAACGAGGAAAGAAGAAGATAATGTACAAGATGGACTGGCTCCATCAAATAAATCGCGGACTTGAGTATACAAGGCTTTTAAGGACAGGGCATTTGGAGGATGGCACATCCCTAGGGTTACCATAAGTCAGGGATGACTTAATGGCACATTACAACAACTAGTATATGAACTACTCAGATGAGCAGAAGGCAAAAATCCCTTGCATACATATATGAAAATTATCGACTGACCTTGAGCATCTTCAAGTGTTCCGTTTGATTCGGAGAAGGCATTCGTGTAATTCTACGACACATTGGCCCTCTCTGAAAGCTTCACACCATGGAAGGTGATCAGAAAAGGATGTTTCCGAGACCATTTTGTCATTCTTATTCTCCAGAGCTGAGCTGGAAATGACTGTCCCGTCCTTAATAAAGACAAAATATAGTATACAGGTATGGCCATAAGCTGTCACATTATAGTCTGAAATAGCTGTTGGTGAGACTTGTGACTCACAGAGAACAAGGCCTTCAGCTGCCCTTGGCTATTCACAATCCCAACAAGGCATGGCAATGAAGCACGTTTTTCGTAGGTGGAGAACATAAGGGCAGAAGAGGTGTTTGTCGTCAACTCCACCAACACCTATCTCACACCTCAGCTATGTGAGATAGCTGAGGTGTGATTGTTTTATGGACTACATTTCCCAGAATCCCACAGCAAGCACAACCACTGGAATAAGTATTTCCTACCTCAGAACATTCTTCTCTGTCTAGCAGGGTTATTCAACCTTATTCTCAAAACACACATAGAAAATAGCTTAGGTTACTAGGGAATGATCCACACCTAGAAACAACCCCTCTGGTAGGTGCCCTGAGGCACGGCAGGCATTTTTCCACCTGCTTTTCGGCCGGGAACTGGGTTTTTTTAACTTTTAAAAACTTTTTTTCTGTGCCGCGTGGCATCGCGCAATCGCGCGATGCAAGGAACGAGCACGACAAATCAGACCAAAATTGTTCGTTCGTCGGTTCGAGCTCGAAGTCTGGGGGAGTAATTCCCGTTACCGTTTCCGTAGAGTAACGGAACCGAGTAACGGAAACGGAAACGGGAATACCGCTAAGTCGTGTCCATCTCTAGTAGTGAAATGAGGTCCCTACCTTACGTAGATAGTGAACCAGCTGGTGAATGAGGTATGACTGCAAATTCTATCTTCTGTATTGAAATATGCTAGCTGTTTGTTTGGACATTTGTCCTCCATCTTGAGAGCTCAATGGTTTTGATTAGGGATGGGCACAAAACGGAAAAATAAAGTTTTGTTTCATTTTGTGCTCACCCTGTTTTATTTTGCTTCGTTACAAAAATAAATTAAAAACTCATACAAAAAGAAATGAAACAAAATGGGATGGCTCCCCTGGCACCAGATTTGGTGCCCAGGAGCCATTTTATAGGGCTCATGCTGAGCTGTTATCGGCTGGACCCCTTTAAATTTGGCCCAGTCAGTACCACGGGGGATCGCCTGGTACCAACTTGGCCAGGTTTAAAGGGGTCCAGCCATTGACAGCTAAGCAGGAGCCCTTTGGAAATGGTTGGGAGGGCAGGTCTGGCACTCATTCTGCCCTCCCGAGCATTTTCAGAGGGCTTCTGCTGAGCTGTCAGTGGCTGGACCCCTTTAAACCTGGGAAAGATTCTTTCCCTTGAAGTGATAGGCAGATGAGATGAGTTCAGGTGCAACCCATTGGTCATCACATCTCCATCTGAAGCTCCTAGCTACACATCTGCACCCAGGTCTTTGACTATAAAATAGTCTTTCATCTGCTCTACATGTCTCAAGGAAGGAAGTAGGGCAATCAAAGAGGTCTAGGCTAGTGCTTCAGGAAGTGTGTGGAATCTGGCTGCAGCACAGCTACCTGCTGGAAGCACTGGGAGCTAGCAGGAGAGGAACCCTCACTATCCCCATTCAGTGATCAGAGATAGAAAGATTCCCCTCTGGTACTTGGGAGAGATTCCATTTGAAGATTAAGAAGAACTTCATGACAATTAGAGCTGTTCGGCAGTGGAATATCCTGCCATTTAGAGATGGGCACGACCAGGAAAAACGATGTTTCGAGTTGTCGTTTGTCAGGATGGGTCCGTTTCGGGTCGTTTCCGTTTGTCGTGAAAATTTTCAAAAAAATTGTCGTTTCCATTTGTCGTTTGTCGTTTGTGTTGGGGTTGGGGTTGGTGGGCTCTGGGAGGCATCTCTCTGGGTGCCTCTGACGTCTGACCCACTAAGAAGGGAAGGGAAAGGAAGGGAAGCGTTTCACGTAGCCGCCGCGTACCATACATTACATTATGTTAGGGTTGGGGGGTAAGTGGCAGAGGCACCTCTCTGGGTGCCTCTGACTCACTAAGAAGGAAAGCATACTGGCGTACTGGTGTACAGGTTAGGGGTAGGGGTAGTGGGCTCTGGCTGGGAGGCACCTCTCTGGGTGCCTCTACTCTGAGTCTCTGACCCACTAAGAAGGGAAGCGTACTTGCGTACGGATCTGGGTTAGGGTTGGGGTTAGGGTAAGGGCTAGGCTTAGGGTTACGGTTAAGATTAGGGTGGGTTAGTGGGCTGCACCTCTGGGTGCCTCTGACCCACTAAGAACGACAGTGTACTGGCATATGGCTTAGGGTTAGGGTTAGGGCTAGGGTTAGGGTTAGTGGGCTTTTTATGCCCTCTGGCACATCCAGAAGTCACAGTCAAAACCTGGGTCCAAAAATTTGCATGGTCCCATCCCATGGCCAGCCCATCATTGCACAGGTGTAAAAAAATAAAAATAAAATAAAATAAAATAAAATCAATGGAGACGTTTTATTGCAAGAAAAAACCACTGCTGGTACTATAAAAAAATCAGGCATTTAAAATACCTAATTTTCAAATATTTCTGTGGTGCTTTGGTGGGTTTTTGGACCACGATTTAAAAATAAATATTGTGGTTGCCATTTTGGATCCCCCACCACCACATGGCAAATGGAGATGACAAGGATGGCCCCACCAGCCTGGTACCAGCAGCCCAGGACAGGAGAGGGGGGGAGGCCGGGGACCCCCCCAGAAACCACCCCTCTCTGGTAGGTGCCCTCACTGAGGCAGGCATATTTTCGCCTGCTTTTCTTGCCAGGAATCGGGTTTTTTTAAAAACTTTTTTTCTGTGCTGCTTGGCATTGCGTGATCGCCACGATGCCATGAACGACAACGAAAAATCAGACCCAATTTTTCTTTATCGGTTCGGGTTTGAGCTGGAGTGGAGTAATTCTCGTTACTGTTACCCGTTACGTAACGATAACGAGAACTGAAAATGGAAATGAGAATTTTGCCACTCCGTGCCCATGTCTACCTGCCATAAAGGGTGGTGGAGTCTCGTTCTTTGGAGGTTTCTAAGCAGAGGCTGGATGGCCATCTGTCGGAAATATCGTGATGGGGTTCCTGCATGGCAGGGGGTTGGACTAGATGGCCCTTGAGGTCTCTTCCAACTCTATGATTCTATGATTCTATGATTCTATGATTCTAAGATTGAGGTTCCCAGATTTGTAGGTGGTCCAGAGCACCTATTCTCAACCTCTTTTTGGCCATGAGCGTAAGCACAATAAGAAAGAAATATTGGCCAGATCAGGATTGTATACATCACACAATAAATATTATAAAGTGATTCAAGAAGAACTGTTTCCAGTTCATGGTCCCTTCAAATGTGCTAGGACCCCCAAGGAGGGCACATGGGAATGTCTTGAGAATGGCTGTTCTACAGTTTAGACATTAAAAAATTCACCCATTTTCTCATCCTTAACAAGGAAAAGAACTTTTTGAACCACATTTATTTATTTATTTATTTAGTTAGTTATTTATTTATTTATATACCACCACCCCCATTTGTGCCAAATCACTCTTGCAGGCAGTTTATAAAGGTTTAAAACAGAACTTTGATACCCAAACACTAAAATATAACAGAAAGAGCAGTGATATGGTAAGAGCATGAAAAACAAACAAACAGAAAATCAGTGGCACCAGTAATTTATTACAGAAAAGCAGAGTTGGAGTCCAAATGCTCAACTGGGGTCGGATTGAAAAGCCTCCCTGGATAGATGTGCTTTCCATGGTCTCCTAAAAGAATACAGGGAGGAGGCCAGGCACAGCTTCTCCTGGAGTTGGTTCCATCGTCTAGGTGCCACCACCCGGAAGGCCTGACCTCTGGTAGGTGATCTCCTCCCTGGGTTCTGTGGGAGGAGATGGTTAACAGAAGGATGTTGGCCAGGCTGACATCTGTTATGAACAATACCTCTCACCCACTGCACCAGACAGTAGAGGTTTTGCATAGCTCCTTCAGTGGCAGACTCAGACATCCCCAGTGGGGAAAGGAGAGCTACCACAGGTCTTTTGTTCCCACTGCTATTAGACTCTACAACTCTACAGTCTAACCTGCTATTTATATAGGGGTATATTTCTCTGTTTCACATTTTTATATCAAAATTTTTTAGTGTATATTGTATATTGTATATTGGATTTTTTAATTTTATCTAATCTCTATTATCATGTTTTCTTTCTTTCTCATGTTACACTTTTTGTGCACCTACACTTCTTGCTTGTTTTTGATATTAGGAGCTGTGTAACAAGTAAATTTCCCTGATGTGATTAATAAAGATTTATCTTATCTTCAACCTTCTCTCAGGATGGCTTTCCAGAGGAGCCCACCCTGAGATGAACTGGTGGATTGGGCAGATGACACAGGGGAAAGACACTCCCTGCCACAAGAGGTGGTGATGGCATCTAGCCTGGGTGCCTTCAAAAGGGGATTGGACAGATTCCTGGAGGAAAATTCCATCACAGGTTACAAACCATGATGGAGATGTATAATCTCCAGGCTTAAAACCAGAGTACTTCAAGGGCCAGATGCAGGGGAGTGGTATCAGGAGTAGAGATGGGCACGACTTTAAAAAAAAAATTTTCGAGTTGTCGTTAGTCGGGCCGGTTCCGTTTCGGCTCGTTTCCGTTTTTCGCGAAAATTTGCAAAAATTCGTCGGTTCGTTTTTTCGTTTTTTCGTTGTCATTAGTACTGGTTTGGAGAGGGGGTAGCGGGCTCCTGGAGGGAGCTGCAGGAGTCAGCCAGAGCCACAAGTGACGGACTGGCAGACTCTTTGCACCCGCTGTGTCTCACGTACTTGCATGTAGTGCAATGCAAGTAGATCTGGCTTAGGGTTAAGACGGCTTAGCGCAACGGCTAGGGTTAGGCTAGTTACGGGTGAGGTTACGGTGAGTATTGGGGTGCATCTGGGTGCCTCTCTGACCCACTTAGAAGGACAGTGTACTGGCGTATGGGTTAGGCTTAGGGTTCGGGTTTGGGCTACGATTAGTGGGCTGTTTATGCCCGATTGGCACATCCCAGAAGTCTCTGTGGTCAACCTGGCCAAGTGGCCATGCGATTGGTGGAAAATTTGCATGGTCTACTCCCATGGGAGAGCCCATCATTGCAAATGTGCAGGTGTAAAAAAATAAAATAAAATAAAATAAAATAAAATCAACGGAGATTTTTTTTTGCAAGAAAAACCCACTGCTGCTACTGTAAAAATTCAAGCATTTAAAATAGCTAATTTTCGCATGTTTCTGTGGTGCTTTGGTGGGGTTTTGGGCAACAATTTCAAAAAAAATATTGCGGTCGCCATTTTGGATCCCCCCCCCACCTCATGGCAAATGGATGCGCCCTCCCAGCCTGGTACAGTCAGCAAAACCTGGCCATGCGATTGGTGGAATGGCTCCAAAACTTTGCATGGTCCACTCCCATGGGCGAGCCCATCATTGCGAATGCGCAGGTGTAAAAAAATAAAATAAAATAAAATAAAATAAAATCAACGGAGACTTTTTTTGCAAGAAAAACCCACTGCTGCTACTGTAAAAATTCAAGCATTTAAAATAGCTAATTTCCGCATGTTTCTGTGGTGCTTTGGTGGGGTTTTGGGCAACGATTTCAAAAAAAATATTGCGGTCGCCATTTTGGATCCCCCGCACTGCATGGCAAATGGATGCGCCCTCCCAGCCTGGTACCAGCAGCGCAGCAGTAGCAATAGCCAAGGAGACGGGGGCGGGGAACCCCCCCCAAATAAAACACCCTTCTGGCCTGGTAGGTGCCCTCAGACAGTTTTCGCCTACTTTTAGGGCCGGGAATCGGGTTTTTTTTAACTTTTAAAAACTTTTTTTCTGTGCCGCTTGGCATTGCGCGATGCAAGTAACGAGCACGACAAATCAGACCAAATTGTTCGTTCGTCGGTTCGAGCTCGAAGTCTGGGGCAGTGATTCCCGTTACCGTTTCCATAGAGTAACGGAAACGAGTAACGGAAACGGAAACGGGAATACCGCTAAGTCGTGCCCATCTCTAATCAGGAGATATATATCTAGTCTTATGCACTCCCGGATGCATCTGGTGGGGCCACTGTGAGATACAGGAAGCTGGACTAGATGTGCCTTTGGTCTGATTCAGCAGGGCTCTTCTTATGTTCTTATGTAGCAGGTAATGTCATCATGGAGGGCTTTATACGTGAGTGTACCAAAACCTTGAATCTGATCCAAGGATGGAACAAATAACCAGTAGAGACTGGCCAGAACTGGATGGATGTGGTTATGGTCATACTTGCTGCTAAAAGACTACATATTCATTAGAACTCCCTGCCATAGGAGGTGGTGATGGCATCTGGCCTGGATGACTTCAAAAGGGGATTGCACAGATTCCTGGAGGAGAAGTCCATCACAATTTACAAACCATGATGGAGATGTGTAATCTCCAGGCTTAAAACCGGGGTACTTCAAGGGCCAGATGCAGAGGAGTGGTATCAGGAGACAGAGATTTAGTCTCATGCGCTCCCAGAGGAATTTGGTGGGGCCACTGTGAGATACAGGAAGCTGGACTAGATGGGCTTTTGGCCTGATCCAGCAGGGCTCATGTTCTTATGTTCTTACATGTCAGAAGTTTGGTTGGTATAGTCTGCTCTTAGAAAAGTAACATCATGGAATTGCTGGGATTTGGAGTTCATCCAAATAAGTAACTTTTTCAAGCTCTTGGCCTGGCCATCACCATTGGAAACTCTAACCCAGAAACTTCTGTGCAGTCAGCAATGCTTAGCGACTTCAGCCACCCAGTCTGGAAAGTCTTCCCAGCCAAAAGCCCCCACCTGACATGCATCCCTTTGATGAAAACTCATGGGTATCAAAATATATGGGTACAAGGAGATATTCTAATATCGCTTCTCCCAGGCTTGGTGTTGGCAATTACAGGCTCAGCAGGTAGCTTAATGGGTTTTTCAAAAGCTTGGAGAGTCTATCGGGACTCTTATGACCCAGCAAGCTCTGGTACCCAAAGTCACTAGTTCTGCTTCAGGGGGCTGGAATGAAATGAGTCTGGCAGGGGTAGGCCAGCCAAGGCACTTCAGAGTAGAATGTTCCCTGGTAGCGATACAACAAGTGGGAAAGTGCGTTCTCTCTCCCCCGCACCCTGATTCTCACATCTCTGAGGCACTTTGTCCAATTAACCTCCAAGTTTCCCCAAAATACATAGTAATCTTTCCTGGTCTCATACAAAACACACCTGATAAGAAAACAAAATGGAAGGGAACAGCCTCTCAACACAAACGTGAAATGGCTAGGTGGGATGGGACTTTATTTTATTTTATTTTATTTATACCTGTATTTATTTTTTGTAGGATGCCGGTGTCATAGAACAGACTGTGAACAGAACCGGTGGGGGGGGCATGGAGGATCTTAAATGACCTGGAGACAGGGATAAACAGTGAGGTGGCCAAGTTTGCAGATGACACAAAACTTTTCCATGTGGTAAAAACCAGAGAAGATTGTGAAGAGCTCCAGAAGGATCTCTCCAAACTGGGGGAGTGGGCTGAGAAATGGCAAATGCGTTTTAATGTAACCAAATGTAAAGTAATGCATATTGGGGCAAAAAATCCAAACTTCATCTATCAACTCATGGGCTCTGAGTTATCCGTGACGGATCAGGAAAGAGATCTTGGTGTGTTGGTGGACAGCTCCATGAAGGTGTCTCCCCAATGTGTGGCAGCAGTGAAGAAGGCCAATTCCATGCTAGGGATTATCAAAAAGGGGATTGAAAATAAAACAGCCAACATTATAATGCCGTTATATAAAACAATAGTAAGGCCCCACCTGGAGTATTGTGTACAATTCTGGTCACCGCATCTCAAGAAAGACATAGTGGAACTGGAAAAGGTACAGAAGAGAGCGACTAAAATGATTACTGGGCTGGGGCACCTCCCTTATGAAGAAAGGCTAAAACAATTGGGCCTCTTTAGTCTGGAAAAAAGGCGCTTGAGGGGGGATATGATTGAGACATACAAAATAATGCAGGGTATGAGTAAAGTGGATAGAGGGAAGCTCTTCTCCCTCTCTCAAAATACCAGAACTAGGGGACATACACTCAAATTGAGTGCTGGGAGAGTAAGAACTGACAAAAGAAAATATTTTTTCACCCAGCGTGTTGTAAGTCTATGGAACTCCCTGCCACAGGATGTGGTGATGGCATCTGGCCTGGATGCCTTCAAAAGGGGATTGGACAGATTCCTAGAGGAAAAGTCCATCACGGTTTACAAACCATGATGGAGATGTGTAATCTCTAGGCTTTAAACCAGGGTACTTCAAGGGCCAGATGCAGGGGAGTGGTATCAGGAGACAGATATCTAGTCTCATGCGCTCCCAAACGCATCTGGTGGGGCCGCTGTGAGATACAGGAAGCTGGACTAGATGGGCCTTTGGCCTGATCCAGCATGGCTCTTCTTATGTTCTTATGTTCTTATGTTCTTATCTTTGAGGAATATTGACATGGGCCATGGCATCTGGAAAGAGGCCAAGAGGGGACAATCAGTGGATAGAGGCTGTTTGCTTGGATTTGATGGGTTATATAAGGACATAAGAACATAAAAACAGCCTTGCTGGAACAGGCCACAGCCCATCCAGTCCAGCATTCTGTCTCACACAGTGGCTCGCCATTTGCTTCATCATATTCCCAAGCAGATGTCTTCACCTGCCTATGATTCCCTGCAAATGGCATTGAGAGATATCCTGCCTATCTCTCCAACCTGGAGGTTGTCCTTAGGCATCCAGAATGATAGCTATTGATACCCTTCTCCTCCATGAACTTGTCCAATCCTTTCTTAAAGCTGTCAAGGCTAACAGCACCACTTCTTGTGGCAGGGAGTTCCAGACACCAGTGATCCTCTGGGTGAGAAAGTACTTTCTCTTATTTGTTTGAGATCTAGCACCCAAAAGTTTCATGTGTTGTGCAATAGGGAAAACATTTTTTCCTTCTCTACTTTTTCCATGTCACATATGATTTTATACACTTCATTCAGGTCACCTCTTAGGCACCATCATTCAAGAGTGAAGAAGCCCAGTGGTTGCAGCCTCAGATGGTAAGGAAGGTGTTCCAGTCCCCTAATTCTAATTCTACCTTTGCATTAAGTTCATTCAGTGTTGTAGTTCATGAACACTGCACACATCTGAATTTCTACATGGAAAACACAAAACCAACAGATTCAACAACTAAGTAAGTGGATGAAGCATGCTTACATGTAGGATACTTGTGGCACAGTGGTTAAAATGTTGTACTGTAACCAAACTTGGCTAATAGCCTGAGGTTCAGTCCCAGGTAACCTGCTTAAAGTTCACTCAGCCTTCCATCCTTCAAAGGTTGGTAAAATGATTATCCAGTTCCTTTTTATTTGTTGGGGGGGGATGTGTAGACTATATAAATAACCTGTAAACGACCTAGACGTAAGCACGGGTGGGTATATAACCAACATACTTTGTTTTGTTTGCTTATAAAGGATTACATATCTCCTGGGGGGGGTAATCATATTCTAATAAGAAAATAAAATAAAATAAAACTCCAGACTGGCCTCAGAGTACTGGCCACCAACCTCTACTTTATTCTCAATGTCAGGAGCATTATGAAGACTGCCTTATGATCTCCTTTGTGCAATGCATCTGTCCCTCTTATTGTGACGGACTGCTATTATCCACATCCTTGTGTTTTCTTTTATAGTGGCATGGAGAATGGCGTCACTGTACAGAAATGGCAGGAATGATTGTACAAGACTGCTCATAATAAGCTGACGTATGCCTTGGAAGCAATGTGTTAATGTTAAAAGTGTAACTTTTCCGTTAGACAGGAGGACAACCCAGCAGATGCATCTTTTTTTTAAAAAAAATAAAAACTTGAAAGTGAAGCATTAACAATTTAATGTTATTTTTTTTAAGTTGGCTTAAAGTGAACCATTGTAAACTGAACTCCATCTTACTCATTAGGTGCAATTTTCAAACAGGGCAACAGTTCCTGGAGAATGCTCGTGTTTTATAAATAATGCCTCTCCTGTCTTTTAATTCACTCCCACACTCTCTTCCAGATTGCGTCACTCTAACAACTTCTCCTTGCTCATTTCTCCTTCAAACCTTCTTTCTCTGGCTTGCACTTTCCTCTGATCTTTTCTGCCTCCTCTCCTCTCCTGCCCAGCTCTGCTTTCATGGTGCCATACTTAGTGATACAGTAACCCCCACACACACACCTATTGTGGGGGTTAGGGACCCACCCAACCCACAATGACTGAAAATCCGTGATATGCGGATGCAGGTTGGGGTGGGCTGGGGTGCGGTACACCACCGCTGCTTCCCCAGACTGCTGGAAGACTTTTTAAAAAGCCTTCCAGCAGCCCATGCAAGGGCAGTGGATGATCTGATTCACTGCACTTGCGGCAGGTGCCATTCCTCCCCCAGGCAGCTCCAATCAGTGGCTTGGCACTGGCTTGGGTCCAGTGCTCCCCCTCAATCTCCATTGAAAGGCATTGGTCAATGCCTTTCAATGGAGATGACCTGGGACTGGAAGGGATTTTAAAAGGGGCACACCGCTTCTCCGGAGCCCCCAATGGGAGGAGGGGGAAGCAGCGCACCAGTTTTAAAATCCCTCCCAGTCACGGAGGCAAACTTGTATCCATGCCTGGGAGGGATTTAAAAAGGGGCACACTCCAACTGATTGGTGCAGGGATGAGGAAATAAAGGTTTTTCTCCTCCACCCCAGTGCTAATCAGCTGGAGCCCCAGCATGTACTGCGGTTCCGCAATATAGCGGGACCACAGGACGTGAACTGTGAAATGGCTAGGGGTTACTGTATAAGGGTCAGCTTATAGGACCAATCAATGTAATCACAGCAGTTGTAAATTCAGTGGTACCTTGTATAAAGGAATTAATTTGTTCCAAATAAAATTATGTTAAGCAAATTTTCCTTTATACAAATTCCCATAGGAATGCATTGAAAATGGAGTGATCCCATTTTTGGGACTGGGAGAGGGGAGCACATCATGAAGTTGAAAGGGAGCTATAAGGCCATCAAGGCCAACCATGTTGGACTTGAGGGTGCAGGAATCCAAAACCAAATGCCGATCTGACAGATTGTGGTCTCAATTTCTCTTGAATGCCTCCAATGTTGGAGCACTCACCACCTCTTGAGGTTATTGGTTCCACTGCTGTACTGCTCTAAACATTCCAGCAGATTCTCCTAATAAGTTGAAAACCGGCTTTTTGTTACTTGAGGCTATTGTTGCATGTCCTGCACTCTGGAATGGGTGAGAAGAACAGGTCCTGCCCCTCCTCTGTAGGACAGTCTTTCAGGTCTTTGAAAAGTGCCATCTTACCTCCACCCCCCACCCCACCCCCCGGACTTCTTTTCACAAGGCTAAATATGCCCAGTTTTACAGTCTTTCCACATAGGACTTGGTTTTAACGGTTGTACAGGTGGGGGTTGTAACAGTTGTACAAAGTTGGGGGTTCCCGCTCAACTGTCCTTTTCACCATATCTAGAACTTGAATATTTTATTTATTTATTTATTTATTTATTTATTTAACTTATATGCCACCCACTACCCAAAGGTCTCTACAGTGGAACCTTGACTAACATCATTAATCCATTCCAGGGGTCTAGACTTAAACATGACTTAAGTCAAACTAACGTTTCCCATAGAAAGTAATGGGAAAGTGGATTAATCCGTCTCATATGATGAAAAAGACCCCCGAAAACAGCAATTTAACACAAATTTGACTGGGATAGGAGATTCCTTCTGGGGGTGTAAATAAAATGTCTCTTCAAAGAGAGGAGGAGGCAGTGGAATTATAGTCCCAAAAATATTATTCAGAGAAACACATGGATGTGAGGTGGCAGAAGAACAATAAAACAATGTTGTGTGTTGTGTCATTACAGTCGTGACCGACTCTTCGTGACCCCATGTCTGTAGAGTTTTCTTGGCAGGAATACTGGAGTGGTTTGCTAGTTCCTACTCCAGGTGCCTCCAGCACCTGGTATTCCCTGGTGGTCTCCCATCCAAGTACTAACCAGGGCCAACCCTGCTTAGCTTCCGAGATCAGGCGAGATTGGATGTGCTTAGGGTTAGAGAAATGCAATCTCAGTAGGAACTATGGATGCTTTTCTCAATGTGAAACACAGCTGAAGAAATGGCTGAGCGAGCACCTATTCATGATGAGGATTCTACAAAGGTAGTTCTTAAAATTCAAAGAACTGCCCTGATGAGAATCTTGTTGTTCTGTCTCTTTCAGCGTCTGCTTTAGAACCTACAAAAAGCTTATGGTTTTAAAAAGCAGGGAATGAGCCAGTCATTTTGTTGTGATGCACAGACCAAGGCTGTTGCTCTTTAGCAATTGTGGCGACAGAATCACTTCAACAGCCTCACAATTCCAATGGGATGGGGTTTCATAACAAATGCTTTTGCCACTAAATAAATGGATGCACAGGTGTAGGCTGGTAAAATGAAGAGCGCCATATCAAGTATCCATTGATGTATTTCTCCCACCTGTGGAAGGCTGGGGGGGGGTGTCATTAAAAATGCATGCACCTTTTATGTAGCCATTATTCCAGAAATAACAGGGAATTTCAGGCCATTAAACCAAAAGCAAATATTTTATGGTCTACAAACTAACAAGGATGAAAGTCACTTCTGACGGCAAGGAACGCCTGTGCAACCCTGAGGTGGTGCAAGGAAAGGAAGAGTGTCCCTATGCCCATAAATATTGCATGCTTTGTTGCTACTTAAATCTCTTTTAAAGGCGGTTGCATAAATCAGAATGGCAGCTGCAAATCTGGCTTTTTTGTACTGATGCCTCTACAAGTCAAATAAAGTGAAGTCTTTAGGTGCCAATTTTCATATTCCTGTCATCCGAAACCCAAATTATGGAAGACCCAATTTTCTTAAATCCTTATCTGAAGCCCTCTCTTTTTCAGATATCAGATTCCCATTTTGTTGTTGTTGTTGTTCAGTCGTTCAGTCGTGTCCGACTCTTCGTGACCCCATGGACCAGAGCTCGCCAGGCCTTCCTATCCTCCACTGCCTCCCGGAGTTTTGTCAAATTCATTTTGGTTGCATCGATGACACCGTCCAACCATCTCATTCTCTGTCGTCCTCTTTTCCTTTTGCCTTCGATTTTTCCCAGCATCAGGGTCTTTTCCAGGGAGTCCTCTCTTCTCATGAGGTGGCCAAAGTACTGGAGCCTCAGCTTCAAAATCTGTCCTTCCAGTGAGCATTCGGGGTTGATTTCTTTCAGAATGGATAGGTTTGATCTCCTTGCAGTCCAGGGGACTCTCAAGACTCTCCTCCAGCACCACAGCTCAAAAGCATCAATTCTGCGGCGATCAGCCTTCTTTATAGTCCAGCTCTCACTTCCATACATCACTACTGGAAAAACCATAGCTTTAACCATCCTGACCTTAGTTGGCAAAGTGATGTCTCTGCTCTTTAGGATGCTATCTAGGTTTGCCATTGCTTTCCTCCCAAGAAGCAGGCGTCTTTTTATTTCGTTGCTGCAGTCACCATCTGCAGTGATCAAGGAGCCCAAGAAAATAAACTCTGTCATTGCCTCCATTTCTTCCCCTTCTATTTGCCAGGAGGTGATGGGACCAGTGGCCATGATCTTAGTTTTTTTGATGTTGAGCTTCAGCCCATTTTTTTCACTCTCCTCTTTCACCCTCATTAAGAGGTTCTTTAATTCTTCCTCACTCTCTGCTATTAGAGTAGTATCATCTGCGTATCTGAGGTTGTTGATATTTCTTCCGGCAATCTTAATTCCGGCTTGAGATTCATCCAGACCGGCCTTTCTCATGATGTACTCTGCATATAAGTTAAATAGGCAAGGTGACAGTATACAGCCTTGTCGTACTCCTTTCCCGATTCTAAACCAGTCAGTTGTTCCATATCCAGTTCTGACGGTTGCTGCTTGTCCCACATATAGATTTCTTAGGAGACAGATAAGGTGCTCAGGCACTCCCATTCCTTTAAGGACTTGCCATAGTTTGTTGTGGTCTACACAGTCGAAGGCTTTGGCATAGTCAATGAAGCAGAAGTAGATGTTTTTCTGGAACTCTCTGGCTTTCTCCATAATCCAGCGCATGTTGGCGATTTGGTCTCTAGTTCCTCTGCCCCTTCGAAATCCAGCTTGTAGTTCTGGAAGTTCTCTTTCCACATACTGCTGAAGCCTGCCTTGTAGAATTTTGAGCATAACCTTGCTAGCATGTGAAATGAGTGCAATTGTGCGATAGTTGGAGCATTCTTTGGCGTTTCCTTTCTTTGGGATTGGAATGTAGACCGATCTTTTCCAGTCCTCTGGCCACTGCTGGGTTTTCCAAATTTGCTGGCATATCTTATGCAGCACCTTTACAGCATCCTCTTTTAAGATTTTAAAGAGTTCAATTGGAATGCCATCACCTCCACTGGCCTTGTTGTTTGCAATGCTTTCTAAGGCCCACTTGACTTCACTTTCCAGGATGTCTGGCTCCAGGTCAGCAATTATGCTATCTTGGTTATCAGGGACGTCCAGATCTTTCTGATATAATTCTTCTGTATATTCTTGCCATCTCTTCTTGATCTCTTCTGCTTCAGTTAGGTCCCTACCATTTTTGTCCTTTATCATATCCATCTTTGCACGAAATGCCCCTTTAATATCTCCAATTTTCTTGAACAGATCTCTGGTTTTCCCTTTTCTATTGTTTTCTTCTATTTCTTTGCACTGTTCATTCAAGAAGGCTGCCCTGTCTCTCCTTGCTATTCTTTGGAAGTCTGCATTCAATTTTCTGTATCTTTCCCCCTTTCTCCCTTGCATTTTGCGTCCCTTCTCTCCTCCGCTATTTGTAGGGCCTCGCTGGACAACCACTTTGCTTTCTTGCATTTTCTTTTCTTTGGAATATTTTTCATTGCAGCCTCCTGTACAATGTTACAAGCCTGCATCCATAGTTCTTCAGGTGTTCTGTCCACCAAATCTAGTTCCTTGAATCTATTCTTCACTTCCACTGTGTATTCATATGGGATTTGACTTAGGTTATACCTGACTGGCCCAGTGATCTTCCCTACTTTCTTCAGTTTTAGTTTGAATTTTGAAATAAGAAGCTGATGATCTGAGCCACAGTCAGCACCAGGTCTTGTTTTTGCTGACTGTATAGAGCTCCTCCATCTTTGGCTGCAGAGAACATAGTCAATCTGATTCCGGTATTGTCCATCTGGTGATGTCCATGTGTAGAGTCGCCTTTTGTGTTGTTGGAAAAGAGTGTTTGCAATGACCAGCTTGTTCTCTTGACAAAACTCAATTAGCCTTTGCCCTGCTTCATTTGGAACTCCAAGGCCAAACTTGCCAGTTATTCCTTTTATCACTTGACTCCCTACTTTAGCATTCCAATCCCCTATGATGAGAAGAACATCTTTCTTTGGTGTCAGTTCTAGAAGTTCTTGTAAGTCTTCATAAAATTGGTCAATCTCAGACTCTTCAGCACCGGTAGTTGGAGCATAAACTTGGATTACTGTGATGTTCAAAGGACTGCCTTGGAATCGTACCGAGATCATTCTATCATTTTTTAGGTTGTATCCCAGCACTGCTTTTCTCACTCTATTGTTGACTATGAAGGCTACTCCATTTCTTCTATGGGATTCTTGCCCACAGTAGTAGATGTGATAGTCATCTGAACTGAATTCACCCATTCCTGTCCATTTAAGTTCACTGATGCCCAGGATGTCAATGTTTATTCTTTCCATCTCACGTTTGACCACATCCAGCTTACCCTGGTTCATAGATCTCACATTCCAGGTTCCTATGCAGTATATCTCTTTGCAGCATTGGACTTTCCTTTCTCTTCCAGGCACGTCTGCAGCTGAGCGTCCTTTCGGCTTTGGCCCAGCCACTTCATTAGCTCTGGAGCTACTTGTACTTGTCCTCCGCTCTTCCTCAGTAGCATGTTGGACACCTTCCGACCTGAGGGGCTCATCTTCCAGCGTCATATCTTTTAGCCTTTTGTTTCTGACCATGGGATGTTCTTGGCAGGGATACCGGGGTGGCTTGCCAGTTCCTACCCCAGGAAGTCTTATTACAGGCCTCATTGTCACCAGTGTAATTAGCCTTACAATGATGAAAGCAAAGTTCAGCCTGTTTTATTTTGTAGCCTCACTGATCAACTGGGACACAAAAGTAGAAATGTGCCCCATTTATAAGATATTCCAGACTGATACAAGGTCTGATTCCCATTTAGGGGATTGTAATTCACGCTTCTTAGGAGCAGGAGAGGACAAGATATACTTACCTGGCTCATCTTTCTATGCGAGGGTATTAGCCTCCTTTCTGTGTTGTGGTGTTCTCAACAAGAGACACAAATGCAAATAATTTTGTTGTTTTTCAGTCATTCAGTCGTGTCCGACTCTTTGTGACCCCATGGACCAGAGCTCGCCAGGCCCTCCTGTCTTCCACTGCCTCCCAGAGTTTTGTAAAATCCATATTGGTTGCATTGATGACACCGTCCAACCATCTCATTCTTTGCCATCCTCTTTTCCTTTTGCCTTCATTCTTTCCCAACATCAGGGACTTTTCCAAGGACTCCTCTCTCCTCATGAGGTGGCCAAAGTACTGGAGCCTCAGCTTCAAAATCTGTCCTTCCAGTGAACATTTGGGGTTGATTTCTTTCAGGATGGATAGGTTTGATCTCATTGCAGTCCAGGGGACTCTCAAGACTCTCCTCCAGCACCACAGCCAAAGTATTATTATGCAAATAATACTTTTGCACAAATGGTGCAAAACTGTGCAAACCATTTGTGCAAATAACGCTTCAATGAACACAGTGACAAAAAGAGAAACAATAGTGTAGTTCATGATCATCTATATTTTCCAAACAATAGATACCCAGAGAAATGGTTGAAAAGCAGCTATGACAATTGCTTTGTGTTTGGGTGAGAAGTAGTTTGTGGATGAAAAAAGGAGTTAGGTTCTGATAATTTTGTTTTGTTTGGCATCCCTTTGTGAAGGGTAATGAACCCAAGAAAGTATTTTGTGGACCATCTTAATGGCTGACATTGCCACACAAACCAGGAATTTTTTCGAAGGGCCAAATTTGGGACGATTTGCTTCCCAAACTATATCAGAATAACTGAAATACCCCATGAACCATGTCTCCTTGAAATATTTGCAATTCAGTTTCATTTGCATCTTCACCTTGGTTGGGTGGGGGGGGGTCAGAAATAGAATACACATGCCATGTTCCTTTTGGGATTTTTTAGTTCAATTATAGTAATCCAGATGCAGTCAGTAGAAGAAGCAAGTTCATCCTCCTTCATATCACCTAATTTCAGTTATCTCAAGTCATATTTACCCTCCTGAACTAAGGTTTCCAGTTCTTGTTTGTTTCCCATACTCCTGGCATCTGTATATAGACACTAGGGATGGGCATGAAATGGAAATATATAGTTTCGTTTCATTTCACTTGGTTTTTAAATGAATTTTTGTAAAAAAACATTCAGAACAAAATGAAACAATAACAAAACAATTCATTATTCTTATAATGGGTCCCCTGGGTCTTAGAATCCTAGAATCCTAGAGTTCAAAGATAACTCAAGGGCCATCCAGTCCAACCCCCTGCCATGTAGGAACCCCATCACAGTATTTCCGACAGATGGCCATCGAGCCTCTGCTTAAAAACCTCTAAAGAAGGAGACTCCACCACCCTCTGTGGCAGCAAAGAGGCACCAAATTTGGTGGGTAGCTTTTTATAATATTAGCTGGAAGGACCTAAGAGGTATGTTTTACAGAGTAATGAAATGTTTCATTTTCAAAGGGAAGATGTAGTGTTTCATTTTATTTCATTACATAACAAAACACTACTTCCCAATTTGTTTCATTTCGTAATGTTGTGAAAGCTTACAAAATGATGAAACAGCATGTTGTTTTTCGTAAGGTGCCCATCTTGAATAAGCACTGGATATTGTGTTATATGTGGCCTTCCTGCCTTTATATACAGTGGAACCTTGACTTACATCATTAATCCGTTCTGGAGGTCTAGACATAAGTCAAACATGCCTTACGTCAAATGAACTTTTCCCATAGAAATTAATGGGAAAGTGGATTAATCCGTTCCAGATGATGAAAAAGACCCCAAAAAACGGCAGTTTAACACAAATTTGACTGGGATAGGAGATTCCTTCCGGGGATGTAAATGAAATGTCTCTTCAAAGAGAGGAGAAGGCAGTGGAATTATAGTCTACAAGTTATACGCCTCCACTTTTTAATGTTCATAGCAACAATGTCTAACATTTAAGTTTAACTGATTTTTAACCTGACGTTCCAAGTTCTGAACAACTTTATGCTTACCATTAGAGTCCCACAACTGTACAGCTCCCCAACTAAAATGCTTCCATTGTGGACCAGACTTCTGCAGCCAGATTTTTTACAAGACTGAGCTGACTGTCTAACCAGCGAGGCTAGCCCCGAGATCCCGGCCCTTCTTCTCCTCCGGCAGCAGCGGCGGCTTCAGTGAGGCTGAGGACCAGCTCCAGGTGCTCGGAGCTGGCCTCGCCGAAGCAGCCACTGCTGGAGGAGAGGAAGAAGGCAGGCCAGTTTGGAGGCAGCAGCCGCAATGCTGGGTTGTGGCTGCCGCCCAATTCCGGTGCCTTGCGCCAGGGATCCGAGATGTAAGTCAAAGCCTGCGACTCAAGTCAAACAGGCCCCTTCTTGCTGCAAATCAAATATGCTGCAAGTCAAGCAGCATGAAAGTCAAGGTTCCACTGTATTTTAATGAAGATTATTATTGGGCCCCTTTAGCTGCTTGGTCTGTTCCTCTTATTGAGTACAACTGTGATGTACATATATTCACAATTAATAGTTAAAACACGGGCAAGACAGCTGGGCATTGGCCACCCAATCTAATTCAGAGACTCATGCTGGACTCATTTTCTTTTAGAATGAACTGTATCTTATCTGATTTGATATACGTACAGCATCTGAATCAGTTTGCCAGACTTCCATTGACTTGCACAGGAATCCCAAAATGATTATACCTTTTTAAGTTCTGCACTAAACCTGTCAAATATCATGGAATTTCATAGTAAGCACCTTTAAAGTTCACTTTTTAAAATGGGGTGGGGGGTTGCATAGGCAGAAAAACACTGAAGCAATTGTGTCCTATCTGATTCAACCTGTATTGCTAACACAAATCAATTTGCAAATTCTCTTCACTTTACCCCAGAAGAGAATCTGATCATTCATTTTGTTCCAGATCTTCACTGCATCAGTCCAAATCAGGCACATAACATTTCTGAATTTGTGACTTCCTGACTCTGGTGCCCATTACTCATGCATAACTCAAAATTACACACAAGCTCAGTCTAATCATTGCAGAGAAAGCTTTTAATTGATGAAGTACATAAATAAGGAAAGCAAATTGTGCCACAACAAATGGACATACATCCCAATGCAAGAAGGGGAACCAAGCTTTGCTACCTAAGAAGAAAACCCTGATCAGATTCAACAAAATCAGAGATTTCCACATTTCTAATTTTCCACTCACACTCCATCAAAACAAACCTCTTAGGTCCTTCAAGCTAATATCCAGGCTTTGTGGTTTTGTTGTAAATTGGTTTATTCATTAGCAGGGGTATCTGGAAGTTGAGCCATGGCTACTGGACTTCTTTTTCTTGAGAGAAAGAAACGTTTTGCTGCTCATCTAAACAGCTTTATCAGTATGAATACAGCTAGTGCGAGTCCTCCATCTTATAGTCAGCTTTGACCTCTTGTCACCCTGGGCTGAAATAGGTGCTTAAGATGAACAATGGCCTGAATAGGCTTGCTAGGTAGACAACAATATCCATAGCCTTAAGGTGAACAATGGCCTAAGGTGCTGAAACCAATCAAGAATGGGTCGTTAGCTATGGCCTTGGTGGTGAAGGCGTTATGATTTGTCTGGGTACTGTTGAAAGCACAGCCTGATAAGTAGCAGATAGACTATGCCTGAGGCTGCCACCTCTGTTGAGGGAGGGGGTTTCAATGCTCACATGAAAGGCTTCCCCTACTCCTCTCTCAAACCACCTCTCTTCTTTGTCTAATATGTGTACATCCTCATCTTTGAAAGAGTGCCCTTTGTCCTTCAAATGGAGGTGTACTGCTGATTCTGGTCCTGAGCTGTTACCTCTCCTATGTTGGGCCATTCTTCTGTTTAATGGCTGTTTAGTTTCTTCAATGTAGAGGTCTGAACACTCCTCACTGCATCAGACCGCATATACTATACTGCTCCTTTTTTATTTTGGTATTGGATCCTTTGGGGGTTATGCAGGTTGTCTTCCTTGTTAGCTAAAAACAGTTTAGCTCTCTGTACTTTAAAGGCATTTAAAGGAAACTCCCCCTAACTTTTTAATGATAGCCTGTACACCTCACAGGCTCCTGTCCAAACTAACAATGTTGGTCTACCACAATCTGAAATGCACTCTTCATGGGGATGGGAAGTTTCCATTACAGATGGGATTTCCTGCCAGCGCTGCATTTTTTTAAAAACTGCTGACGTGCTTGTGGTGGATATATATTTCTAAACTTATGGCAGCAAGATTCTCTATGAAGCTAAGTTCTAAGAGAAACACATCATTTTGTGGTGAGCTGATAGAAGCAACACAAGTGACGAGATTTCCTCCTCTCTTTTGGAGCAGATGGAAAATGGGGGCTGTCAGTTCTCAATAGAGGATGGCTGGAACCAGGAAAGAGGCCCTTAAGTATTCCATTGGGAATTGAGACTATCTTGAAAGTAGTTCTCTATGGAAGTGTTGCTGTCAGCATTTCTCTGCAGTGATGTAGTGAATTTGTGCATATAGTATGGAGAGGTGGGGGAAGTGTGTCAGAGATGAAGCAAGCATCCATGGTGCTTCTAGATGGACCAATGTCTAAACATGAACCAAATCAGGGCATTTGTGTCAGGGTAACCAGAGGGTGGAGCCAAAAGCCATTGGGTTACTCACAGGGGGGAACCCCACCCACATGGATCCCTCAAATTCAATCTAGCATTCAAGCATTGTGCTTCAAATGGAGGAAAAGAATGTATAAATAGTAAATACAGTGGTACCTTGGTTTAAGAATGCCTCACTTAAAGAAGATTCGGTTTAAGAAAATAAATTATTGGAAACTGGGATGTCTAGGTTTAAGAATTTTTTTCAGTTGAATGCCCTGTTTTTCCCCCCTCAGAAGCCATTAAAAGTTGATGTGTTATTTTAATCTGATGAAAAGAATGGCAATACTTTGGTTTAGGAAAATTTTAAATGGAATTCCCTAGTTTGCCTTTTCTGCACCTACAGAATGGATTAATTGGTTTTTAGTGCATTCTTTTGGAAAACCATGTTTCAGTTTAAGATTTTTTTGCAATACGAAATGGCCCAGAGAACAAATTGATTAGTTAAACTGAGGTATTACTGTACATACTTTCTCTTCAAAATGACCCTTGACCCCTAGACTTCTTATGCCCCTTTCTCCACCAAGCCAACTAGTTCGGCATGCAGCCGCCCCTTGTAGGTCAGACAAAAAGGACTAGGCCTAGCTCTGACAAGTGTACCCTGTCTGCCTTGTACAGGTCAGGGTGGTCAAATCTGATGGCCAGGTGTGTGATGACCGTCCCACCATACATCTTCAAATGAACTTTCCCAATTCCCCGTTAACACATTTGCATTTCCTGTCCAGGCACTTGAGGTTAAGCGACCCTCCTCCAGGCCAAAAGGGGCAAAATTTCTGACCAAACAATTCTCACATGAAGGAAAGTGTTTCTGGTACTAATCAGGTAAGCTTTAGCACTCAGTATGAGGGTCTTGCCCACTCTCTGCGTCAGATCATTGCCACCAAAGTGGATAACCAGTAGGTCCCATTCCTTTCCACATCCCCCACATTTATTTCCACTCCAGTAAGACCCACTCTCCCTAGGCCAAGGTTCGTTCGTGCCCCAGCTCAAATACTGTGCATATGCAGCTTCCAAGGGGATGGAGCTGTAACTCAGCAAAATGACTCTGGTGCAGCTGCATAGCAGGACACCTGCAATGAACATAAGAAGAGCCATGCTGGATCAGGCCAAAGGCCCATCTAGTCCAGCTTCCTATATCTCACAATGGCCTCACCAAATGTGTTTGGGAGCACATGAAACCAGATATCTGTCTCCTGCTACCTCTCCCCTGCATCTGGCCCTTGACAGATATCTAGTCTCATGCACTCCCAAATGCATCTGGTGGGGCCGCTGTGAGATACAGGAAGCTGGACTAGATGGGCCTTTGGCCTGATCCAGCATGGCTCTTCTTATGTTCTTATGTTCTTATGTACCCTGGTTTTAAGCCTGGAGATGACACATCTCCATCATGGTTTGTAACCTGGGATGGACTTTTCCTCCAGGAATCTTTCCAATCCCCCTTTGAAAGCACCCAGGCCAGATGCCATCACCACATCCTGTGGCAGGGAGTTCCATAGACTAACAACGAGCTGGGTGAAAAAATATTTTCTTTTGTCTGTTCTTACTCTCCCAGCACTCAGTTTGAGTGTATGTCCCCTAGTTCTGGTATTTTGTGAGAGGGAGAAGAGCTTCCCTCTATCCACTTTACTCATGCCCTGCATTATTTTGTACGTGTCAACATTATCCCCCACTCAGGCGCCTTTTTTCCAAACTAAAGAGCCCCAAATATTTTAGCCTTTCCTCATAAGGGAGGTGCCCCAGCCCAGTAATCATTTTAGTCGCTCTCTTCTGCACCTTTTCCAGTTCCACTATGTCTTTCTTGAGATGCGGTGACCAGAATTGTACACAATACTCCAGGTGCGGCCTTACTATTATTTTTTATAATGGCATTATAATGTTGGCTGTTTTATTTTCAATCCCTTTTTCAATAATCTCTAGCATGGAATTGGCCTTCTTCACCGTTGCCACACATTGGGGAGACACCTTCATGGAGCTGTCCACCAACACACCAAGATCTCTTTCCTGATCCGTCACGGATAACTCAGAGCCCATGAGTTGATAGATAAAGTTTGGATTTTTTGCCCCAATATGCATTACTTTACATTTGGCTACATTAAAACACATTTCCCATTTCGTAGCCCATTCCCCCAGTTTGGAGAGATCCTTCTGGAGCCCTTCACAATCTTCTCTGGTTTTTACCACACGGAAAAGTTTTGTGTCATCTGCAAACTTGGCCACGTCATTGTTTATCCCTGTCTCCAGGTCATTTATGAACAGATTGAAAAGCACTGGTCCCAGGACAGATCCCTGGGGCACACCGCTTTTCACTTCTCTCCATTGTGAAAATGTCCCATTGACACCTACTCTTTGTTTCCTGGATCTCAACCAGTTCTCAATCCATAAGAGGACCTGCCCTCTTATCCCCTGACTGTGCAATTTTCTCAGCAGCCTCTGGTGAGGGACTGTGTCAAAAGCCTTTTGAAAATCCAGATAGACTATATCCACCAGTTCACCCAAATCCACATGCCTGTTTGACAAAGCAAAATAGCCTAGCCAGGAACTAACAAGTTGGCAATGGCCAGACATATGACCAGTACGTTTGTGACCTCCATCACACCACAGCCTGGATACCTGCAGGGTCATAGCTCATTGCCGTAGCCATGGAAGCTGCTCCAATTCTAAAGGAATGCATACCAAAGCTGTAACCGTGTGCTCCAATCTTATCGAAAGTGGCACTGGTGACTCTCCATCAGGAGGAGCCATCTTGATGGCTGAACAGGGCACCCACTGTGTCACCCCTGAGACCCAGGTAATCTTCCATAGCCCTCACTGGGCACAAGGTGTGGGTCGCTGCAGCACCTCAGAAGGATGACTTTCCCAGCATCCTTCTGATCAATCTTAGGTCTGTGCAGTGTGATGTTGATGTCATCCACTGCCAACACCAAGTCAACCCTCTGCAGAAAGAGGTACCAACTCACTTATGTGAAGGACAGCAAAGAACGCAGTCAAAGCAGCTGCGTGAAAAGACTCACTTCAAACTCATTGGAGCAAGGGCCGCTCCAACTGTCATAGAGGCACTTTAAGATCTCAGGAGAAATAGGGGCCCTATTATCTTTGATCATGCCCCTTTCCCTAGACCACCCTTCTAACATCTTTTGCAATCAGAAATCAGCTGAAGGTGGTGTGCAGACATATGTCATTTCATATTGCAAAAAAAACCCTTAAACTGAAACGTGGTTTCCCATAGGAATGCACTGAAAACCAATTAATCCATTCTGGAGGTCTGAAAAAAAGCTAAAAAAAAGTATTCTGCTTATATACCGCCCCATACCACTACAAGTAGTCTCTGGGCGGTTTACAATTTTAATTACAGTGTGCAGGCTACGCATTCCCCCCCCCAGCAAGCTGGGTACTCATTTTACCGACCTCGGAAGGATGGAAGGCTGAGTGAACCTTGAGCCTGCTACCAGGTATTGAACCCAGGTCGTGAGCACAGTTTTACCTGCAGTACAGGCTTCTATCTTTCCTTGAATTGATCTGGGGGAAAGCCCTTATCATGTAGATAAACCACAAATTGGACCAACTGATCACTTCAGTGTTGGCATAATTGATGAAAATTCTCCCGGATGCCAAAGGCATTGTATTCAGCTACCCCTGTGACATAGCTCTTCCTGGTGCTTGGTGCCAATGCTACGGCCATGGCTCTGTTAGCCTCTAGTTGCCAATGTGCTGTATCTCTTCCCGCAGCACTTTAGGAAGTACCTGGGTATCTAGAGCCAACTACCTAAAGTGCACTATCTGTTGATGTGAGAGGCCATCATAGAATCATAGAATCATAGAGTTGGAAGAGACCTCAAGGGCCATCCAATCCAACCCCCTGCCATGCAGGATCCCCCATCACAATATTTCCGACTAGAGATGGGCACGACCAGGAAAAATGATGTTTCGAGTTGTCGTGTTTCGGAGCCGGCCCGTTTCGGCTCATTTCCGTTTGTCGTGAAATTTTTCAAAAATTTGTCATTTTGTTTGTCGTCTGTCATTAGTACTGGTTTAGGGGGGTAGGGTAGCGGGCTCCTGGAGGCACCTCTCTGGGGTGGGTGCCTCCTCTGGCCCGCTACGAAGGGAAGGCATTTAGCAGGCTCCTGGAGGCACCTCTCTGGGGTGGATGCCTCCTCTGGCCCCCTACAAAGGGAAAAGGAAGGGTACATGACCATGTAGCCATTGCGTACCAAGTGGCACTGCCAGAGGCACCTCTCTTTTGGGAGCTTCTAGCTCACTAAGAAGGACAGCATACTGGCGTACAGAGTTTTTTGGAACTTTGGACTGGTGAGCGAGGTGAGAGAAGAATGCCTCTGCTGGGCGCCCTCTGGCTCACTAAGAAGGGAAATGTACTTGCGTGTAGTGCAATGCGAGTACAGATCTGGCTTAGGGTTGGGGTTAGGGAAAGGGCTAGGCTTAGGGTTATTACGGGTAAGGTTAGGGTGAGTTAGTAGGCTGCACCTCTGGGTGCCTCTGACCCACTAAGAAGGACAGTGTACTGGCGTATGGGTTAGGGTTAGGGTTAGGGCTAGGGATATAGTGGGCTTTTTATGCCCGACTGGCACATCCCAGAAGTCTCAGTCAAAACCTGGCCAAGTGGCCATGCGATTGGTGGAATGGCTCCAAAAATTGGCATGGTCCCGTCCCATGGCCAGCCCATCATTGCGCAATGCGCAGGTGTAAAAAAATAAAAATAAAAATAAAAATAAAATAAAATCAATGGGATTGGAGACAGACGTTTATTGCAAGAAAAACCCACTGCTGTGCTACTGTAAAAATTCAGGCAGTTAAAATGCCTAATTTTCGCATGTTTCTGTGTGGTGCTTTGGTGGGTTTTTGGACCACGATTTCAAAAAAAATATTGTGATCGCCATTTTGGATCCCCCCGCACTGCATGGCATGGCGAGACGACGAGGATGCCCCCCACCAGAGCAGCCCAGGACAGGAGAGGGTGGGGAGGCTGGGGACCTCCCCCCCCAGAAACCACCCCTCTGGTAGGTGCCCTCACTCAGGCAGGCATATTTTCGCCTGCTTTTTTGGCCAGGGATCGGGTTTTGTTTTTTTAAACTTTTTTTCTGTGCCGCTTGGCATCACGCAATCGCCGCGATGCCATGAACGACAACGACAAATCAGACCCAAATTTTCTTTTATCTGTTTGAGTTCGAGTTCTGACAGCTTAATTGTCGTTACCGTTTCTGTTGCATAATGGAAACGAGGAATAGAAACGGAAACGAGAATTTTGCCAAGTCGTGCCCATGTCTATTTCCGACAGATGGCCATCCAGCCTCTGCTTAAAAACCTCCAAAGAAGGAGACTCCACCACCCTCCGCAGCAGCATATTCCACTGCCGAATAGCTCTAACTGTCATGAAGTTCTTCCTAATGTTCAAATGGAATCTCTTTTCCTGTAGTTTGAAACCATTGCCGCGAGTCCTAGTCTCTGAAGCCATGGAAAACAAACCTGTTCCCTCTTCAATATGACATCCTTTCAAATATTTAAACATAGCTATCATATTCCCCTCTCAGTCTTCTTTTAGAGAGGCTAAACATTTCCACCTCCCTAAGCCGTTCCTCATAAGAAATTTCCTCCAGACCCCCAACCATCCTGGTAGCCCTCTTCTGCACCCGCTCGAGGTTATCAACATCCTTTTTAAATTGAGGCGCACAGAACTGGACACAGGACTCCAGGTGGGGTCTTGGGCAGCGGAGCATGAGTGCTGTCACCAGTTTCATTACTCTGGGAGATTTCTTTTTTTTAAATGTTTTTTATTAAATTTTAAACTACATACAACATAAGAAAATGAAAGTTAAAAAAAAAACTACAACAAACAATATAAGTGCACCCCCATCCCACGGGGCCATCCATACATTCTTATTCGTTGCTCCATCTTCTATTCTTCTAGTAGTCTTCTTAAAGTTCTCTTCTCCAGAATTGTTGTGAGATATTCGTGGACTCTTTCCCTTTTCCTTCGACTAGTACATAATCTAAAAATTTACCCCAGATATCGTAGAAAATGTCTTTTTTCATTTCTCCTCGTTTAACCTTTAAACTGCAGGACAGTTTATCGTTTATAGCTATATCCCAAAGTACATTATACCAGTCTTCCATCTTGAATTCTAGTTTTGACTTCCAGTTTTTTTGCTATAATTAATCTATAGAGATGGGCACGACTTGAAAAAAAAAATTTTCGAGTTGTCGTTAGTCGGGCCAGTCCCATTTCGGGTCGTTTCCGGTTTTCGTGAAAATTCGCAAAAATTAGTCGGTTCGTTTTTTCGTTTTTTCGTTGTCGTTAGTACTGTTTTTTTTGGGGGGGTAGCGGGCTCCTGGAGGCACCTCTGTGGGGTGGGTGCCTCCTCTGGCCCGCTATAAAGGGAAAGTGGGCTCCTGGAGGCACCCGTGGGTGCCTCCTGCCACTAGGAAGGGGAAGCAGGCTCCAAGAGACACCCCTCTACATGGGGGTCTCCCTTCCTCACCTGCTGCTGCTGCAAAATGCTATGCAATAGCCATATGTATATTGCATAACATAATGTGCAGACAGTGAGACCAGTGTGAGAGTGATAGGGTCATACCCGCCCTTCACAAGGCTCTGGCACCACCATGTCTCACACAGAAGGGAATTGTACTTGCTGCGTGTAGTGCAATGCAAGCAAGTAGATCTGGCTTTAAGGTGCCTTAGTGCAAGAGCTAGGGTTAGGCTAGTGACGGGTAAGGTTACGGTGGGCTAGTGGGTTGCACCTCTGGGTGCCTCTCTGACCCACTAAGAAGACAGTCTGTGACGTATGGGTACGGAGTCAAGGGTTAGGGTTAGGGCTAGGGCAGGTTTTAGGGGGCTTTTTGGCACATCCCAGAAGTCTCCATGGCCAAGTGGCCATGCGACTGGTGGGATGGCTCCAGAAATTTGCATGGTTGTCCACTCCCACATGGCTGGCCACTTGGCCAGCCCATCATTGCGCACTGCGCAGGTGTAAATAAAATAAAATAAAATAAAATCAATGGAGGACAGAGGAGGAGAGGAGAGACATTTTGTTGCAAGAAAAAACCCACTGCTACTGTGAAAAATCTGGCAGTTTATAAATTTTCGCGTGTTTCTGTTGTGCTTGTGTGTTTTTGGACCACGATTTCAAAAACAATATTGCGTTCGCCGCCCCATTTTGGATCCCCCGCCCGCACCGCATGGCATGGCGATGGCGACTCGCGAGTCCGGCTGCCCAGGACGGGGGGGAGGCGGGACCCCCCCTCCAGAAACCACCCCTCCGGTAGGTGCCCTGCGCCCTTAGTCAAGCAGGCATTTTTCCGCCTGCTTTTTTGGCCCGGGAATGGGTGGGGGGAGAGTTTAAAAGTTTTTTCCTGTGCCGTCCGTGCCGCTTGCTTGCGCTTTAATTGCGGCGGCCGGCGGCCGGCGAGACTGGGCTTTTTGCTGGCTGCGAGCTTGCGGCGAGTCCCACCAGAGCAGCCGAGGACGGGGGATGAGGGGGGAGGCCGGGGACCTCCAGAAACAGCCCCTCTGGTAGGTGCCCTGAGGCATGGCAGGCATTTTCCCGCCTGCTTTTCGGCCGGGAACCGGGTTTTTTTAACTTTTAAAAACTTTTTTTCTGTGCCGCGTGTGGCATCGCGCGATCTCGCGATGCAAGTAACGAGCACGACAAATCAGACCAAAATTGTTCGTTCGTCGGTTCGAGCTCGAAGTCTGGGGGAGTAATTCCCGTTACCGTTTCCGTAGAGTAACGGAACCGAGTAACGGAAACGGAAACGGGAATACCGCTAAGTCGTGCCCATCTCTATTAATCTAGCAGCTGTCATAAAATTTGCTATTAGTTCCTTTGTTGTAACAACATAATCTTTGCTTGTTAACAATGATAATAATGCTATCTCTGGATTACAATCTATATCCATCTTAATCATATTACTTAGCTCTAAAAACACTTTTTTCCTGAACCTTTGGACTATTTCACATTCCCACCAAAGATGCAAGTAAGTACCAAGCTCTTTTTCACATTTCCAACATATCTTAGAGTAAGCAGGATTCATTCTATTTAGTCTTACTGGGGTTAAATACCATCTAGAAACCAATTTGAAGTAGTTTTCTTTTATCCTGACCGATAATGATCTCAAAATTCTCATGTTCCAAATTTTCTTCCAGTCTTCTTTCTCTATCTGTACATTAAGGTCTTGGTTCCAAACTTCTCTCAAGGTGTTTAACTCGTTCATTTCTGATAATTCCCCTAATATTTTATATATTTTACGTGTTATTCCTTTCTCTGAATTTTCCTGTTCAGACGCAAGCGATAATAGGAAATGTTCAAATTTTGTGCATTCTCTGATTTGATTATTCCTCTTTCCCCAGTCCTTCATCCATTTTCCTAGTTGAATATAATTTAACCATGTTAAATCACTGGGTTGCAAAATATTTTTTATATCCTGAATTGTTTTAATCTTGAGCATCCAATCCTTCAGTCTAGCTATTTTCTTAATTTTAAATAACTCCAAATAATGCTTCAAGTTGTCTGGAAAGCTTTCCAAGTCAGTAACTAAAGCCAGTGGGGATCCCTTCGGAGACAAGATTTTCCTATATGTTCTCCATGTAACAATTAAACTATTCAATACGGGGTTGTCAATCTTTACTTTGTTTTTAACTTCCGTGAATAAAAATGTGTTTATTTCCCCCTTTATATCCAAAGAGACTCTTGCTCCCACCATATTAGCTTCTGTGGTTTAAAAAGAATTTCCCCCAAAGAACTAAGTTGATTGGCTATATAATAATTTTTTATATTGGGTATACCTATTCCTCCTTCTTTCTGAGATCTATACCATAGTCTTTTATTTATTCTTGATTTTTTCCCTGCATTACAATACCTGTTTATCTCTGGGAGATTTCGAGGACAATGTGTTAACTATATGTACCACCACTTGATGGTCACACTAGAAATGTACAATGGCGTTGGTCCAAGCAACAGACCAAATCCGCAGTGCTCCCACAATGGGGAATAGCTCCAAGAATGTTAAATTCTTGCTCAATCTATTGCCTATCCACTGGGCCAGCCACTGGCCTGAACACCATCTCCCCCTGCAAAAGAATCTAAAACCACAGGCCCCTGCAGCATCTGTGTGGACTCGGAAGTTGGCCTTCAAATGGAGGTCTGTTATCCAAAAGGAAACTCCATTGAAGTTTTCCAAGAAAATTAGCCAGACCCTTAGTTCCTCCTTTAAGTTGGTGGACAGCCACTTCCTATGGTGGGGCTTTCTGAGGCCTCCTGTGGCGTCACAGAGCCGCCTCAGGAATGGCCAACCTGACACTACTACTCTGCGGGCAAAATTGAGGTGGCCAATTATTTCCTTAAGGTCTCTCAAGGATGCCTTGTGCCAGGACAACAGACATGTCAAGTGGTGTATCAAATGAGTCAATTTGTCACATATCAGGGGGCGAGCTTGACAGCAGCTGTCCAGTTCAATATCCAAAAATGTCAGGGTGGTAGTTGGTCCCTCAAATTTTTCTTTTGCAAGGAGAACTCCCAGGTCCTGTGCTACCTTCGAAAAGGTCATGAGGAGTTTCTGGCATTAATTCGATCTTGTCTTCCTGGATGGCAAAAAATCATCCAAGTAATGGACAACATGATGTAGGCCTGAACTTTTCTTCACACACCATTCGAGGAACGTGTTAAATGTCTTGAAGGCAGCATAGGAGACCAAGCAGCCAAAGGGCAAGGCCCAATCTGCCTGGCAGTTCTGCTTTGATTTGGCTTCCTGCTTTGAACAGAAGGTTGGATTCAATGGCCTTAGAGGCCTCTTCCAACTTCATGATTCTTTGATAAGATAATGGAATCTAATAGTTCTGTTCTCCTTGTGGCCGTTAGAGATGGGCACGACTTAGCGGTATTTCCGTTTCCGTTTCCGTTACTCGTATCCGTTACTCTACGGAAATGGAAACGGGAATTACTCCACCAGAATTCGAGCTCGAACCGACGAACGAACAATTTGGTCTGATTTGTCGTGCTCGTTACTTGCATCGCGGCGATCGCGCAATGCCAAGCGGCACAGAAAAAAAGTTTTTAAAAGTTAAAAAAACCCGATTCCCGGCCCTAAAAGTAGGCGAAAACTGTCTGAGGGCACCTACCAGGCCAGAAGGGTGTTTTATTTGGGGGGGTTCCCCGCCCCCTCTCCTTGGCTATTGCTACTGCTGCGCTGCTGGTACCAGGCTGGGAGGGCGCATCCATTTGCCATGCTGTGCGGGGGATCCAAAATGGCGACCGCAATATTTTTTTTGAAATCGTTGCCCAAAACCCCACCAAAGCACCACAGAAACATGCCAAAATTAGCTATTTTAAATGCTTGAAGTTTTACAGTAGCAGCAGTGGGTTTTTCTTGCAAAAAAAGTCTCCATTGATTTTATTTTATTTTATTTTATTTTATTTTATTTTATTTTATTTTATTTTATTTTATTTTATTTTATTACACCTGCACATTTGCAATGATGGGCTCGCCCATGGGAGTAGACCATGCAAATTTTCCACCAATCGCATGGCCACTTGGCCAGGTTGACCACAGAGACTTCTGGGATGTGCCAATCGGGCATAAACAGCCCACTAATCGTAGCCCAAATCCGAACCCTAAGCCTAACCCATACGCCAGTACACTGTCCTTCTAAGTGGGTCAGAGAGGCACCCAGAGGTGCACCCCAATACTCACCCTAACCTCACCCATAACTAGCCTAACCCTAGCCCTTGCGCTAACCCGTCTTAACCCTAAGCCAGATCTACTTGCATTGCACTACATGCAAATACGTGAGACACAGCGGGTGCAAGGAGTCTGCCAGTCCGTCACTTGTGGCTCTGGCTGACTCCTGCAGCTCCGTCCAGGAGCCCGCTACCCCCTCCCCAAACCAGTACTAACGACAACGAAAAAACAAAAAAACGAACCGACTTTTTTTGTGAATTTTCGCGAAAAACGGAAACGAGCTGAAACGGAACCGGCCCGACTAACGACAACTCGAAATTTTTTTTTTCAAGTCGTGCCCATCTCTAGTGGCCGTTAATCTACCATTCCAAACACTAATAGAGTTATCCAAAATGCTGAGTCCATTTGAGGTATTGGGTCTTTGCTCATGTCATGTTCAGAGTAAAACATGCAGTAGATTCACTGCCATGCTGACACTGGAGCCATCGGCCCGGCAGGGAACACATGACAATTTTATTTGGATCTAAGTGAATCCTAGGTTCACATGATGAAGACACCCCAACTTCCTTGTCAAACAATGGAAGATCACAAGCATGAGGCATGAGAGATTACTCTGCCATGAATCTCCAAGTTCTTGATAACTGGTACTGACCAACAATTCAGTGTTGATTTTTAGAGATGGCCATGAAATGAAAATATAGCATTTAGTTTTGTTTCATTTCTTTAGTAGTTTTGTTTTATTTCATTACTAACAAAATTTTAAAAGAATTTCAGAATGAAACAAAATGAAATGAAACACACTTAATGGCTTCCCTGGGTCCTAGAGGCACCAACATTGCAGGGTAGCTTCTTTAGACGCTTCCCTGTAAGCCTCTGAAATTTCGAGAGTTTTGGGGTTCAGAGGGCTGAGTTATTAAACTCCAAAGTAGATCTCCCTAGGAGAAAATTATTCTCATTGAGTCAGAAAGCTGCTACTAGCAGAAATTAGTGGCTTCCCAACTCAGTTAGAATGGGTTTCTCCTGGGGGACTCCCTTTGGAGTTTAATAACTCAACCCCTTGAGCCCCAAACCTCTACAAACTTGGGGGGCTTACAGGGGAGAGTGCAAAGAAGCTATCCTGTGATTTTGATGCCGATACATGGCTGTGATCCATATTTTTGAGTACATAAACATAACAAAATATTATGTACTCAAAACTATGGCTTGCAGCCATGTACCGGCACCAAAATCGCAGGGTAGCTTTCTCAAGCTCTTCCCTGTAAGCCCCCAAAATTTGGAGAGGTTTTTTTTTTCATTTGGAGATTAGGGGGCCAAGTTATTCAATTACAAAGCTAATTGCAAAAGTGTGTTGGCATACACCAGCAATATAGGGGTTAATTGCTTAAATTAATTAATGGCAGAGAGCTCTCCTGCCATTTCCATGCCGAAACATGCCTGCCAAGTACCATAATGTTTTGTTATGTTTAATTGTTTATCAGAATGGAGAATTAATATATTTCCCTGTGTTACTGCTTCCTGTGTCATACCTTTCAGGTTGAACTTCAACCCAGAAAGTATATTAAGCACTAAATTACGACTATACAGGAGGAAGCAATTAATTCTCTGGTTCAAGCAGGGTGAGTACAGTGGTACCTCAACTTATGAATTTAATCTGTTCTGAATGCATGCTCTTAATTCGAACTACTCTTAAGTCTGGGTACCTATCTAAAAAATTGAAATAAGTTAAAAAATAAAAAAGTGTAAGTAGAGCAGACCATGTGCAAAATTTGCAAGGCAGCAGTTAAAACACCAACATTTTTCTGCTCTTAAGTCAAATTGCTCTTAAGTCAAGCTGCTCTTAAGTCGGGGTACCTCTGTAATTGTTCCTTCACTGCCACATTTTCCCTTATCATCCGAATGAAACCTCTCATTAAAGTAACCCACTTTGGAGCTTAATAACTCGGCCTCCTGAACCCCAAGCTGCTCCAAATTTGGGGAGCTTCCAAGGGAAGAGTCAAAGAAAGCTCCCCAGTTCAGTTTTCGAACTTGAAAAAAAAAAGGAAATTTGGTTCATTTCAGGCTGAAACGGTTTCTTTAATTTCATTTTGAAACAGAACAAATTGTTGTGTAATGAAATGATGAAACAGCATGTCATTTTTCGTTTTATGCTCATCTCTATTGATGTTTGAAAACACATTTAAAAAAACTTAAGTAAAAATCTGCAAAAAGGTAGCTTGCATCGTTTCAGCTCAGATGATGGGAGCGTACGAAGGAATCTTAAGGTGATGCCTGGGCAAAGGCATTCAAAACAGGGCTTCCTCCTTCTACTCACCCCCATCACCTTCCGATTCTAGCAAAGTTGAAAAGCTGCTAATTTAGCAGTGTCAAATAAAATTTCTAAACTGTATGTCTATAAAAGAACATCTTTGCAAGAAGGCACAGCAAATATGCTTGCAAAACAGTTCAGTCAGCAAACCTGCTTTAGGTTTTTGAAATATCTGGCAATGACATTTATTAGAAGCAAATGCTCATATATCAGCGATATAAAGGACTGCCTCTTCATCACTGTGCTTTTTTATTATAGGCACTAATTTCATGGAAAATCATTTCAATTCTTTGCAAAACACCTGCTGAACTTCAAGAAATATGGTTACGGCTTGCACGGAGACAGATGTAGTTTAATCACAAAATACCGACTTTGACTTTCCTGTGCCTCACAATAAATGAAGTGAAGGTGGTAGTGCGGTAGGTTTAAATCTTGCTCCAATTTGTACTTGCTTTGTGGCTGTGCAGCTTGAAATGAACACTGAATCCAGGAAAATAAACCCAACAGCTGTTATTGAAACACTGCCGGGTCCTTCCTCTAACATGTATTTCCTGCTGGAAATGTTTATGAATTTCTTTCCCTTCCCAATTACCTGCTCGCCCCCAGAGGATGTGTTACCAATCCACTGTTCTTTTATAACCGATTTCCAGGCCGTGTTCGGACCACCAGCTTATGCGACATTTGCATTTATTAGACGGAGACAGTGTTCTGATTAAATTATGGCTGCAATGAAATTCTGCTCCGATGGGGACATCGTATTGTGATTCTTCCTTGACGTGATATGATCATTGCACAAAGGCACCCAAAAAACTCAGCAACTTGCACAGAAAATGAAGAGAGGAACTGAGAATTTCAGCAAAGAGCACAGGGGCCGTTTCTAAAAGTAAACTGCAATTTCTCCAAGATATATTACAGGCAGGCAAAGAGGATCATCTTATATCACAGAAGAGCATAACAGCATAAGAACATAAGAACATAAGCAGAGCCCTGCTGGGTCAGGCCAAAGGCCCATCTAGTCCCGCTTCCTGTATCTCACAATGGCCCCACCAAATGCCTCTGGGAGCATACGAGACTAGATATCTGTCTCCTGATAGCACTCCCCTGCATCTGGCCCTTGAAGTACCCCAGTTTTAAGTCTGGAGATTACACATCTCCATCATGGTTTTTAACCTGTGATGGATTTTTCCTCCAGGAATCTGTCCAATCCCCTTTTGAAGGCATCCAGGCCAGATTCCAGCACCACATCCTGTGACAGGGAGTTCCACAGACTAATTTAATAATAATTTAAGCAAGAGGAAGTTATTTGGCACACCTTGAAGGGAGTGTTCATGGACACATTTCAACACACAATAACTGCATCACTGTCTGAGGACGTGAAAGAACCAACTCCAGCCTAATAGCAATACATTCACTCTCCTTGTTTTTATCTAGTGTTCTGTGTGGCACAGTGGTTAAATGCCTGTCCTGCAGCTAAAACAGTGCTCACGCCTTAGGGTTCAATCCCAGGTAGCCGGCTCATGGTTAACTCAGCCTTCCATCCTTCCGAGGTTGTTAAAATGAGTTCGCAGCTTGCTGGAGGGGGGGCAATGTGTAGCCAGCATTAGAGATGGGCACGACTCAAAAAATGGTGTTTCGTTTGTCGTTTGGTCGTTTAGGGTTCCGTTTCGGTTCGTTTTTGTTTTTGTGACGTTTTTTGCAAAAAAATTCATTTTTGTTTCGTTAGGTAACGAAATGAAAAAACAAAAACGAAAATGAAAAATTGCTGTTTCGTTAGCATTCTTTTTAGTTCAATGCATCTGCTGCAACGAAAACGAAAAACACAGCAAATATGGTCGTTTCGTTTTCATTTTCGTTTTGTTTTAAAAAAAATTAATTTCATTTTCGTTGCGTAACAAAACGAAAAAACGAAAACAAAAATGAAAAATCGCTCATTTCGTGCCCATCTCTAGCCGGCATAATTAAAATTGTAAACCACCCAGAGAGTGCTTGAAGTGTTATGGGGCACTATATAAGCAGAACACTTTGCTTTGCTTTCAAACGCATGACTAGTCTCACTGAATGGTAAACGACCTCTAATATAAAAATCTGATCCATTCAGCAAGTCCACGGTAGTTCTTGCTACCAATAAGATTCTAGCCAATGGATCAAGACCAAAGATCAATGTATTTGTTCAATGCTCTTGGCTTCCTCACTTCTTTGCACATCTCCCATTGAAGGAGACAGACGGTCACCTTGGGAGTAATGCCTGGATTCAGTGGCTTTCAGCCTTTGTTCCTCCCAGTGCCTTCAGGCTTCAAATTGGCCACGGTGCCTGGATCTTCTTTCAGTTGAAGTCCCTGAAAATCTAAGGATTATAGGTTGAGTGAGAACCACCAGTCTAGACATTCGTGGAGCTATGGGATGCTTATGGACTGAGACAGCTGGGTGTTTCCTCTCCATTTTTTTAAGGGAAGAGAGAGCTGACCCTGTCACAAGGCATCACTCCATGTAACAACTGGCACTTTCAAAGAAGTTGGAAAAACCGCTGTTTCCACAAGATATCACTTCTGCTCTTCCCTTAGAAACTAGAGGCCTGAGAGGCATTTTTAAAGGGATCATTGTGCTTTGCTCTTTTAAATGTGTGTTGATTAGTACTGATTTCACTAACCCAGGCATGTCCAATCTTCAGCCCTCCAGATGTTTTGGACCACAACTCCCACCGTCCTTTGTCATTGGCAAGCTAAGCTTAGAATTCTGGGAGTTGTGGTCCAAAACATCTGGAGGGCCGAAGTTTGGACATGCCTGCACTAACCATTTTAAATATAATACTTGTTTAATTCTTTTTAAAGAATGGTGTACCTACTATGTTTAGCTTTGAATGTTGTTTTGAAAGACGGGTGCCTCCTTGGGTCCTTTTTAAGGATAAAGGTGGGATTAAAATATTTTTAATATATAATAGTAAAACGCTTAGCCGTAGCTTCTGAAAATGTTTCAGTGGCAGCCCTATAAAGAATGTAAAACAGCAGACTAATCAAGAGCATGGCTCACTATGTCCACTTTCCCCATTACAGATGCACTTGGCTCTTCCCAGGTGCTGATGGTCCACCTTTTGCCTTTGCTCTAAAGCAGGCATGTCCAAACTTTGGCCCTCCAGATGTTTTGGACAGCAACTCTCACAGTCCTTTGCCGCTGGCATTCTAAGCTTAGAATTCTGGGAGTTGTGGTCCAAAACATCAGGAGGGCTGAAGTTTGGACATACCTGCTCTAAAGACTGCTTTGAGTTCCTTAGAAAGGAGCAAGGAAGTTTATAAAATCCAATCTTTCAAAAAGGAAAACACACACACTCAGCCTCTCATTTATGAAGGCGGGACATTGCTTTTTTACACAATTCAAAATGTCAGAAAACAGCCCAGTACTGGCAATGTTGTGCCCACACTACCAGCAGGAAGAGATATTCCAACGTTTACATAGCAATAGCTTGCATGAGCACTGAGAGCACCAATGCCAGTACTTAAGATGGCCTACAGGATCCCCTCTTGTGCTCAGTACCATCTACATACAGGCACCAAACAAGGGGTAAGTGGACTCCTTTCTTCAATCAGTTAACCACTAGAAATGGGCTTTTCATTTCAGAAGTGGTCCACTTCAAAAATGAAATGAGGGAGCCCAGATGGCGTTCAGAATTGGAAGAACATGAACAACCAGTCCCTTACCTTGCACTAGTCTTGAAGAGGGATGAACTCTAACGAGGAAGAAGCCTCCAACGTCATCTTTCCTTCTCCCTGGTGCTGGCCATTCAGGAGCTGTGCAGGGAAATGCATCATCCCACCTCCCTGTCTGATTGGCCAGTAGCAGGGAAAAAGAAAGATGACATAAGAGCTTCTTCCTCATTGGAGTTTAGCCCCCGCGTGAACCCAACACAAGGTGAGGGATTGGTTAATTGTGTTCCTTCAGTTCTGAATGCCACCGGGGCTTCCTCGTTTTGTTTCAGTAGCTGACCACTTCCGAAACGAAAAGCCCATCTTTATTAATCACTTGCCTCCCAGATACAAAAAGAACAATTAGGGCTGTTTTTTGAAAACACATATTAAAAATGCTTTCAAACTAAACCAGTGAGTCCTGGGAATGCAGGATGAGAACCACAGTATTTTCCTGTGTATAAGACTATATTTTTGTCTGAAATTGTTAGACTAAAAAGATGAAGGTCATCTGATGGACCGACGCAAGCCAAGAGGAGAACCACATGGTTGTGAAACTGTAATTCTGGGTTGGAAAAAGAGGGGGTTGTCTTATACATGGGGGACATCTTATAGATGGAAAACATTGATCTTCTTCCAGTGTCCCTTGGGATAATAGTTATCTCATTACTAGAGGCCTGAGAAAGCATATCGGCTCCTTCAAACACCACTCTGCGGGTGCAGAGGAGGGCGACCAGGATGGTTGAGGGTCTGGAGGAAATGTCTTATGAGGAACGGCTTAGGAAACTGGGAATGTTTAGCCTTTCAAAAAGAAGACTGAGGGGGGATATGATAGTTATGTTTAAATATTTGAAAGAATGTCATATTGAAGAGGGAACAGGTTTGTTTTCCATGGCTTCAGAGACTAGGACTCGGGGCAATGGTTTCAAATTATAGGAAAAGAGATTCCATGTGAACATTAGGAAGAACTTCCTGACAGTGAGAGCTGTTTGGTAGTGGAATATGCTGCCACAAAGGAAGGTGGTGGAATCTCCTTCTTTGGAGGTTTTTAAGTAGAGGCTGGATGGCCATCTGTTGGAAATATTGTGATGGGGTTCCTGCATGGCAGGGGGTTGGACTAGATGGCCCTTGAGGTCTCTTCCAACTCTATGATTCTATGATTCTATGATTCTATGATTCTACCTAGCTTTCCGAAACCTGTAACCCTAAAGAGATACCAGCCATTGAAAGCAGGACCATTTAGAGCTTGATTTCAAAACCCCAAAAGAAAAGGGGGAAAATCATTTCAGAGAAAGATGCTCAGAGAGGAAAAGATTGCTTCTTTCTGCCACATTCCCACATATCTGTACAAGGGCTACTTTCCCCCTATTTATTCTTATTCATGCTCCTACCTAAAATAATGGTTCTTTAATTTTATTTCTGCCGATAAGCCAAGTGCTAGAGAAAGGGGGGAGGTATAAAGTAATGAAACCTCATGAATATTTATATCAACGACTACATAGCATTATAGTAATAATCTCCAGTACTGGTTTTTACCGGTTCAGAATTAATTATCAAGTTGAGTTTTAATTGCATTCTTCTAAATTACAATTAAAAAATACATAATGAATTAGTTTGAAAGTCTGCCGCTTGGCCTACTGAGTCCAAAAGTTCTGTGAGATCTCATTCTTAATTCTTAATAAGCTGGGAGAGAGGGAGGGGAACGAAGATGGCACCCCAAAGCAAGCCTCTGTTCCGTGCTAGTAACTGAGCATTTCTTTATACACTGTAGTTTTCTTTGCCATTCCTTGCTGGCTTCTGTTCTCTAGGACGGTTACTTCACATCCTTCCTCGAGCCGAGGTGAACTTGCCTCCGTGTTGAAATCGGTTTTAGTCACGTGAGCTAATGCCTGTTCTGCCCCTGTTTCTCTGTACTCACGGGCATGCTGATTGAAACCGGCAGTACTTTAACCGCACATTCTCGATCCTTACCTGGCGGTAAGGAGCAAACACAAACCAGGGTGAACTGTTCGAGGAAGAATCTTGGTCAATAAGCGGGGGAAATGGATTCATAAGAAGGAGTTATAATTCCTGTTGTTCGATACATCAAAATACCGATGTTCCTCCCCCCCTTCTCAACCAAAAAAGAAAAGTAATCGCACTAAGTATTCTCTTGATGCGGGTTAAGAGGAACCGCACATCCCCTGGGGGGCGGATCAAGAAGTGGATTGAAAAGATTCCCGAGCTCCAGGATGGGAATATCTCACCCCGCTTGGAGCGCAGTTCAGGGGGCGTGGTCAGGGTGAACTCGGATTGACCCCACAAGGACGTGAGGTTCCATTCCTTCGAACTCGGATTGACCCCACAAGGACATGAGGTTCCATTCCTTCGAACTCGGATTGACCCCACAAGGACGTGAGGTTCCGTTCCTTCAAACCGGTCTCCAGCGGGGCCGCGAACTGCAGTGAGAGGAACGTGAAGTATCAGCCTAGATCATATCATGCTTCAAGTTAATTCTTCTGTTCCACCCACCCCTTGGCTCTGATCCACTAACAGCAAGGCAAATGTCACCAGGTTCTGTTTCTTGGCAGTATATGTTCTGGAATATTTCTGCGAAATGAGAATCCTATGGTAACATTTGGGACAGAGAATTTAGGGAACACTTAACACCGTTTTGGGATGTGGGATCTGGGACTTGAGCTTCTGGGAGCACATTTGAGTAAACAAACCCTTTCTTATTACACTTGCGGCATTTGGGAAGGGCCTCTACTTTGCTTTTATCGTCTTCTGATGGCAGTGGCAGCATAGCTGTTTCCAAAGGCTGTCCCCCTCATTTTCCCAGAATGTTTCAGGTGTCACTTGTTTCCAGAACAATGGTTGCCCACTTTGGGTCCCCAGATGTCCTTGGACTACAGTTCCCAGAAATCCTGGCCAGCACAGCTGGTGGGGAAGGTTTCTGGGAGTTGTAGAGCAAAAGCATCTGGGGACCTAGATTGGGAACCTCTGCTCTAAGGCATTGTGGGAGATAATCATAATTATTATTATTTAACTTCTGAAAAATGTTTTAAATACTGAAACCCTGGTTCAGCCCAAAGAGGTGGGTCTAAGAAAGCTAGGGTGGTGGAGTCTCCTTCTGTGGAGGTTTTTAAGCGAAGGCTGGATGGCCATCTGTCGGAAATACAGTGATGGGGGTTCCTGCATGGCAGGGGGTTGAACTGGATGGCCCTTGAGGTCTCTTCCAACTCAGTGATTCTATGATTCTATGATTCTTAACTTTGAATCGGAAAGAGAACTGAAGAGGCCAGCACTTCTGCTTCCACTTAGGCTGCTAAGGCCCTTCCTAGCTTGGCCTAGGTTAGTGATGGCGAAACTTACAGAGACGGAGTGCCCAAATTGCGGTTCAAAACCCACTCATTTTTCACAAAGTGCCAATACAGCAATTTAACTTAAATAGAGGTGGCTGTGAAGGGGCCATGTCAGGTGCCTATAGAAAGCCCTCCGAGTGCCACCTTTGGCACCCATGCCATAGGTTTGCCAACAATGGCCTAGGTCTAGTTCCGATATGTTTGTATTGGAAGGCTCAATCTATATACAGTGGTATCTCTACTTACGAGTTTAATCCATTCCGAATGCATGCTCTAAAGTTGAACAACTCTTATGTAGAGCAGCCCTATCTAAAAAAAAACTCTAAATAAATAAATAAATAAATAAATAAATAAATAAATAAATAAATAAATAAATAAATAAATTGTAAGTAGAGCAGTCCGCATCTAAAATTTGTAAGGCATTTTAAATGCCAACAGTTTTCCGCTCTTAAGTCGAATTGCTCTGAAGTCAAGCTGCTCATAAGTAGAGGTACCACTGTACCATAGTGCATTCATCTATATGCAATCAAATTGATGTTTTATTCTAGGATTTGAATATTGTGCTTGTTGAGCTAATTCTTCTATGTTAAGGGTACTCAACCCAGTTGGAGAAGACTTCTTGGATTTTTATCTGAATTTGAATTCAAAAGACTTTACGATTCTACATACTAGCCTTTGGTCAGATGATGTGGCATATAAATAAATAAATCAAATAAGTAATAATAAATACAAGCAACCTCTGAGTCAATGACACCACAGAGGAGGTGGTTGTACAAACTGTAGCATTTGGTTGTTATAATTGTTTGCATTGAGGGTTACACAATTGTGAATAAGAAAGACTCATTTTGTGAAGCTGTGTTTGCAATAGCCCTTTAAATAGAACTTTTAAAAGTGCTACAAGCACTCTCTCATTAAATCAAAAAGTGCACAGTTAATAAACCCAGTCGTCATGTGAAAACTAAGCCACAAACAAAATAGGATATTTGCCACCATATATTGAAATGATTATTCATTCATAAAAGCTGTCTATCAGTTATTTTTTGCGAATTCATGGAATTTGCTTTAAGATTTGCCTTTTTTGCTTCTTCTATAAAATGAATTACAAGATTCAGTGATAATCTGTCTACAGTTCATCTTCTGATGACTAGCTACTCTCGGACCAATTAAAAAGTTAAAACCATTGTGTATATCTTGAAAACCAGCTTGTTCAGATAAAAATAAGAAAATGTATTTCATTTCCTGCTTCTGATAAATGGCATCTTGGAAATGGTTGATCAAGTTCCAGTACTTCTCGACAAAACCCACAGCACACCTCCACTCACCAACATAACAGAAATAACATTGCAAAAAAAAAACCCCATTGTATATTGAAACATAGTTGAGGGTTCAGGTTTTGAGAAATCCACTCTTAAGGGCATTTCCCTTCCATGACTTGGTTGTGAAACAAGCCATAACTTTGAGATGAGGAAAAGAGAAGATAATCTTTTTGTTTAAAAAATATATTGTAAAAATATCAAAGCTCAAGGGTCCTTTTGTTGTTCAATTGGTTATTTTTAAAAAAAGAGATCTATGAAGTTTGAGGCTTGCAAAGTTGAGTCTGAGTGAGAATCAATAAAGCCAATCATGTACAATCAACAGTTATGTGGATTTAAGTCATGCCACAGCTTAAAATAGAACAACATTATTCCCAACACCAACACCAAGGACTTGACTTAAAGGAGATTTTACAAAAGTGTCCCTGGCAGGACTCCCCCCACCCTTGTCCTCAAGGTCTCAATTGTAGTGAACGATGTTTTATATTGCTGGGAAATCACAAAGGCACTTACCTCACAGCCTACCTTCTTCCGCGATTACGTTTGTACCATAACAGGGTTGTCTGCGGTCACGTGGTTTTGTCCCTGTTCAGTCCCTATTTCCGTTTACTCACGGTCATGATAACTTGTCTCATGACAAGTGTTACTTCATGGCCTTGTTCCGTGACAAGATCTGCTTTTTTGGGGGGGGGGGGAAACCCATAAAAATAAAGGGCGCACCACACCCCCTGTGCTTCATCTATTCAAAATGTCAATCCACAGCACTCAAAAGTATGAGAGAAATGGATGGACGCAAGTTCACGAGCGGAATATTGCCTTCGTTGCATGACAGTTGTTACCTCACGTGACCTTGTCCCAGAACAGGAACAGAGACAAAAGAATTCCCCAGCCCAGGGGCAGGTATGGCTTGTCACACTCTGTTCCCAGTTCCGGGGGTGTGGTCGAGACAACTTTTTGCTGTCATGCTATGGATGTGAAGTAAGTTTTTCTTTGTACCGGTCCCAAGTGGGACAGCAAGGAGGGACGAACGGGATGTGAAGTAACCGCCAAAGACACAAAAATTGTGTGTGTGTTGAGTATGGGGGGATATTGTGTGAAAGATGTTCCTGAGAAACCTATACAGCTCTTGTACGTTGTGTGTATTGAGGTGGGAGACAAAACAGACTGTTAGAAGTCCTCTCCTTCCTCCTTCCTTCACAGGCAATTTGCTGGAAGTCGGCTGTTGGAAAGAACAAGCTGACATCTGGCAAAAAGGCTAAACTTTCACTGAGCTTTTCAATATTTATACCTTCAAACATTTGTTAAGGTTTCCTTGCCTTTTTCCTAAGGGTCCTTTTACAACGTAAATCTACATTTATCTTCATCTCTTTTGTTTCACCCCATGTGAGCTCTTGGAGCTCAGTAGGGAGGAGTAAGAACTAGGTGGCGAGACCAGCAGACCACCTCCTTTTATTTTACTTTTTTCTTTTATTACCCACGGAATGCATTAGGGAATGATGCTTTATGAAAAAGGGGGAGGTAGGCACATTTTACTGCAACTGAAATAGGATGCTTTCCATTGAGAACGTTGTCAAGGAAATCTAGAAATTGAGTCATGGCAACTGGACTTATACATGGCCTATTTAGCAGGCAAGCCACCACTCTGAACGGCTTACGGAAAATAACAAAATTATATTACATTTTTAAAATGAACCTATGAAAGCAATGGGGCATGGTGGCTCAGTGGAGTAAGGCTTCACAAAAACTGTCAGCTGCAAAGTCGGCAGCTCGGCAGTTAGAATCCCGGGTGCCACACAGCAGAGCAAGCTCCCACTGATACCCCCAGCTCCTGCCAACCTAGCAGTTTGAAAGCATGTAAATGCAAGTCGATAAATAGGTGCAGCCGTAAAAAGCGGGAAGGTAAAACAGTGTTTCCTTGCAGCCATGCCGGCCATGTGGCCGTGGACTTGCACAACACTGGTTCTTCCGGCTTGAATACGGAGATGAGCACTACCCCTAGAGTCGGACACGACTAGCACGCAGGGGAAACCTTTAACTTTACCTTATGAAAGCAACAACAACTAAAATCATGACATTTATTTATTTATTTATTTATTTATTTATTTATTTATTTATTTATTTATTTTTATGCTTATTGACCGCCCAATTTTCCCATGGGAACTCTGGACGGTGTACAGCACATTACACAAAAACAGCAACTGCCCAGATCAACAACCCCTAACATACCCAAACCCAATACAAATAATGAAAAAAGAAATAGTACAATATGTCTAAATACAATAATATTAATTAAAAAAAATACAAATAGAATAGAAAATGTGCAATATGTCATGCATTGTTCATCTGAGCTTGTGTTTGCCTAATTTTCAGACCTGCTAAGGATCAGGCGATTTTTTAAAATATGTCCTGGTATATAAAACCATAGAATTCAATGAGGGTGTACTTTTCTGTTTTGCATGGTTGTATACGGGGAACCAGAACAATGGAAGGTCCATCCAGGGCAACATTCTGTTCATACTGTGGCTCATGAAAAATGATTGTTCAGGCTCTGAGTGCCAGAGCTCACTGTTTCTCATTCCCTACACACTGTGCTTGTACCTGCTTTTGATATTACCGTGTTTTCCCAAAAATCAGACACTGTCTTATATTTATTTTTTCTCAAGAAGACACACTAGGGCTTATTTTCAGGGGATGTCTTATTTTATTAAGTATAATATGCTTGAATGTCAGCCCTGCACACAACCATCGCCACGCCCATCACTAGGTCTTATTATCAGGGTAGGGCTTATATTTAACAAATGCCTAGATATCCTGCTAGGGCTTATTTTTTGGGGAGGTCTGATTTTCAGGGAAACAGGGTAGAAGTGATTGGCCCACTGATATCAATGGGTGTGCTTTTAGAGAACATTGCAACTCCAAGTACATTTGTAATCTTTCCTAAGTGGTAAGATTCTCACATTATTCCCTGGACCACCACCCAATTTGACATTAGGTGCCTGGCATTGAGAAGAAATTCCAACTAAATTAAATACAGTTAACTATTTAAGCAGTGTGCTTCAGATCATACTGTACAGGATGGTTATTCCATTTTGGGGTGAAGGACAGGGAGGTCCTTTAACAGATCATTCTTACATCAGTTTCCTCAACAAGTCTCTTCACAACACTGCCACATTCCTTTGAGGGTGCCAGTTTCTCCTGCACGTCTAAAATATTAAGGGGGGAAGCTATTAAGCATTCCCTTTACATGCCATCTCCCTTTTATATGTGAATTATTAGAGCGATGAATGCCAGTCATCAAAGGAAATAATGAGTTTGAGAAAGCAAAAATGAAACTCACAAAGACAAAAAGGAATCACGGCCAGCCGGAACGGTCCTCAGAGAAAGGGGAACAAAGAGGTAAGGGATAAAAAGCGGGGATGGGGGGAATCAAGAATCAAAAATAAAATATACATAAATCAACAACAAAAACTAAAATGAAGCTAAAATGAAACTAAAAATGGCAAGAGATTTGATAAAATGGTTTAAAGATAGTGCCTTACTAAATGTTTAAAGAATCAGGGAATGCCATTCTATAGAACCAGGTCTTCAATAGTTTTTTGAAAATTTTAAGCGAGGGTGCCAGCCGAATTTCAGGGGGTAGATGGTTCCATAATTGGGGAGCAACCACCGAGAAGGCCCTACTCCTTGTGACAGCTTTCCGGGCCTCCCTCGGGGTTGGGACTCCCAGGTGTCCTGCCTGGCTGGCACGGGTGATCCTGGCAGTTCTTCTTGGGAGGAGCTGCTCTGTCAGATACTGAGGTCCCAAACCGTTTAGGGCTTTGTATGTTAACACCAAAACCTTGAAGTCAATGCGGTAGCGTACCAGCAGCCAGTGCAGGGCTGCCAGCACGGGGGTAATACGTTGGTGCCTTCATTGCCCCTTTAGAAGTCTGGCAGCTGTATTCTGCACTAGCTGCAATCTCCGCATTAACCTCAAGGGCAGCCCCACGTAGAGAGCACTACAGTAGTCTAGATGGAGGTGTGGGGTGGATTCCCCCTGTGTTTTGTGGCATCGGGCTTTACCGTGTTGATTAGTTCAAAGTGTACAATACAACAACAGGCAGGGTCTGTTCTCAATCATCCCTGTGTCCAGTACACTCAAGAACCATCTTAAGTTAAAGGGGAATGGACAGATTCCTGGAGGAAAAATCCATCCCAGGTTACAAACCATGAGGGAGATGTATCATCTCCAAGCTTAAAACTGGGGTATTTCAAGGGCCAGATGCAGGGGAGTGGTGTCAGGAGACAGATATCTAGTCTCATGTGCTCCCAGATGCATTTGCTGGGGACACTGTGAGATACAGGAAGCTGGACTCGATGGGCCGTTGGCCTGATCCAGCAGGGCTCTGTTTATGTTCTTATGTTATGATTATGGTTGAATGTTAGGAAAAAAACTTCCTAACTGTTAGAGCAGTACGGGAGTGGAACCAACAACCTTCAAAAGAAATTTAGACAACCACCTGGCATCATCCAAGCGAAGTGTGCTCTGCAGAGTCCCTGACGGCCTTCCGCAAAGCTTTAAAAACACTGCTGTTTCGTGAGGCCTTTGGTGACTTATCTTAGTTTTTTTTTTCTTTCCGCCATCCGTTTAAGCTTACGTTTTAAATTTGTTCAGCTCTATGTTTATGCTGGGGTGCGCATTTTGTTTTTAAATTGTTGTGTAGTGGTTTTTTTTTGTTTGTTTGTTTGTTTCTTGGCTGAATTGATCGGCCCATTGTAAGCTGCCCAGAGTTCCTACGGGAAGATGGGCGGGATACAAATATCATAATAAATAAATAATAAATAAATAAATAAATATGCTTTGATCTGTATTCCTTCCTTGAGCAGGGGCTTGAACTAAATGGTCTTAGAGTCCTCTTTCAACTTCATTCTATATCACATTGGAATGTAGGATGTAGCAGACAATCTGGAATAGAAGTGGAAAGAATACACATTATCTTCTTTTTAATCAGATGTAGCTGTCTCCATGTGGTGAGATGTCTCAACAAGGACCCCTAGGATCCACCTCACCTTTTACCCAGCTTCAGCCTCTTTGTAATGTGGGTAAAACATCACTAATTTCCAGTGGAGAAACAAAGCACTCACTTGGGAAGCAAACCCATAAAGAATGGCTGATTGGTAAAAACAAAAAAGAGCCAAACAAACCATCCCATTCTCCAGACACTTGTGGAAGTCATAAGAACATAAGAACATAAGAACAGCCTTGCTGGAAGAGGCCACAGTCCATCCAGTCCAGCATTCTGGCTCACACAGTGGCTCGCCATTTCCTTCAGGATATTCCCAAGCAAATGTCTTCACCTGCTTACGATTCCCTGCAAATGGCATTGAGAGATATCCTGCCTCTCCCTCCAACCTGGAGGCTGTCATATTAACTTTTCTTAATTTTCTGCAAGTTGAGTAATGACAACTGAACTGAGAATCTTCACAAGCATACTTTTCTCAGCTGTACAATTTTGCACAGTGTTAGGCAATTTAGTGGCCAAAATGGGCATTTTAAATCCAAGGTAACATTTTTACTGATGTAGGAACTCTTGCCAAGAAGATGTGAAAATCCCTCATTATCCTAAGCAGGAAGGAGAAGAACATTGCAATTCCTTCTCTTTGACTGCAAATGAGATGAGCAAGGATTTGCACTCCTAGTTTGATTTAGGGAACATCCTTGAGATATTATAGCTGTTGTGAGTTTTTCAGGCTGTTTGGCCATGTTCTGGAAGTTTTTCTTTGTGACGTTTCGCCAGTCTCTGTGGCCGGCATCTTCAGAGGGCAATCTTCAAGAATACAGTACAGTAGCGCCCAGGTATCCACTGGGGATTGGTTCCAGGCCTTCCCATGGATAATGAAAACCATGGATAAGAGAGAATGCCTGCCCACTGACCCCCAAAAAGATGTTTCCTGACAGTAGATTGCTTTATGGCTGCTGTGTATGATAGTAGACTACTTTACAGATGCTATTTGTGACAATAGCTTGCTTTACAGCTGCTGTTTGTGACAACAGCTTGCTTTAGAGCTTGCTTTGTGGCTGCAAAATTATTTAATTTTTCCCCTCTGCCAACCGTGGATAACTGAATCAGTGGATAATGAATCAGTGGATACGGTCCTACTGTAAATCCTTGAGATAGTTTCATGCCCATTGGATATAGCATTTGCTTTCACAAATCCATGTGGCTACTGTGGCCTTTGTCCATCTGAAGGTGGTGCATCATCTCTATTATTTTCTAAGGAAAGGAGATTGAGACTATGGTATTCCACATAGGCTACCATGGGGGTGGTGGTGGAAGAAACAGCTAATACTAAATGTGGGAGCCAGTCTATTGCCTGACATGGTTTCGTTTTGTGGGTTTTTTTGAGACCATATAGTGTAGGGCCATGACTCAACCAAATTTTCTTCTAATTTGCTACTAAACTCAAATCAAGGTGCCAATACTCATCTGTAAAGCTTTCAATTATTTTGGGCAAGGGTACATAACTGATCAGTTATCCCATCTCACAGTATGAATTGGCTCAGGTGCTAAGGTCATCAGAAGAAGACTTTATATCCATCCTGCCACCCTCACAGGTACATCTCGTACCTGTGAGGGTAGTGTACCTGTGAGGACCTTCTCAGTCGCTACATCCAGACTCTGGAACTCCCTCCCACTAGAGGCCAGGACTGCCTCATCACTGCTGTCTTTCAAGAAACAGGCAAATATTATTCCCTTCAGGCAAGCTTTCCCTGAATGATGGTCTACCTATTATGTGCCTTTATACAAACTGCCATACATGACTACACAGACTTTGGGTTTATAACCACTTATAACTTAGTATTCATATATCTTCTTGTGTGATTGCATTGACACTATGTTTTCAATGCTAGTTTCCATCCCTTATAACTTTTAGGTACACCATACATGTTTGCATTGACTAAATTTACAAATACAATTGTCCCCAGCCCTTTCACAGTTCATGTACTGCAAATCCGCAGTATATGAAAAAAAGGGGCCCTGGGGTAAGGAGGAAAGGCCTTCCCAGGCCCGTTGGAGGGCCCAAAAGTGCTTCCCCACAAACCGTAAGTCACTTCCGGTAAACCAAAAGTGACCTCCAGATAACTAGAAAGCACTTTTGGGGCCTCTGGGGGACAGGAAAGCCCCTTTCAGGCCTGTTTGGGGCTGGGGTAAGTACAGGCCTGGGGTAAGTACAAGAGCCCCCAGAGAGCCCACCTAGGCCCAACCCAACCTGCACCCACATATTACGGAGTTTTAGTTATTGCAGGTCGGGTTGGGTCCCTAACCCCTGCGATAGGTGAGGGTTTACTGTACACCAGTGTTTTTCAGTGTTAGCGCCATCCCTCATAATGGATTTTTTTACTCTTTTCTTTAACTGTTCATGTTCTCTTTTAGCTTTAATGTTGTCTCTTGTTGCTGGAAGATGTCCCTCAATTCCCTGTTCTGATATTGGAGAAACTGAAAGGAGAAACCAAATGAAGAACAGTGGAACACAAGTTTAGTTTCAGTCCACAGTGATTATCATTAATCATGCAGAGAATCTTTTTTCATCTGTGAGAATGGGAAAAACATAGGACAAAAGATTGGGCACCTCGAAATAAATCCGTCCTGGAGAAGTCAAGAAGGGTCGACTGAGGCTGCTACCGCACTTCCTTGAGCAGCCACATTTTATTTTGCATTGCCTTATCTCCTCCCACAGTCACGTGGCCACTACAGCGGTTCAGCAGTCTGCACTTCAGCAGTTGCTTAGCAATCGGCTTCCCTGTTTGCATTTGGCTGAACCTCTTTAAGGGGGGGGGCAAAAAAAAGCAGCGTAGTATGTCTGCAAATACAACCAAATCGCTTTAAAAGGGGGTGCAGGAGCCGATTTTAAAAAAAAAAAACATCCCCCCAGTGGTCGTTGCAAGAAAAACCGACACAGCGGTCAAAAATGGGCGTGGCCAAGGGGGCTCTTCAGAAAAAGTGATTTGAAAAGCGGACAGTGATTTTTAAGTTGATTTGTCTTTCAGGAAAAGGTGTTTCAAATCTAAAGTGCGGTAGTGGCCTGAGTCTGCAGGAAAACCACTTGGACTCCAGAGGTGCGACAGTTCCAGCCTGCTCTAACTCTTTTTGCTTCAAGTTGTGTGGAAAGGCACTGTCAAAAAAAGATCTAACAGAAATGTAACATTATTCATCAGGTGGTTGATGACAGGGGCAGCTGGTGTATGACTGGGAGAGAGAGAGAGAGAGAGAGAGAGAGAGAGAAACAGCTTTCGAAAATCTAAGAAAAATCAAAGTTAGTTTTCAGGCTAAAAAGTTTCCTTTCTTTCTTTCTTCCCTTGGTTCATAATTGATCAAGTCCTGTTGCTACACTTAAAAAGAAAATCTGTTTGATCATTCCTAATGCAGAGGTGTCTTTGCCCACACCGTCTCCGAAAGAATAGAAAGCCCAAGTCAAGTTAATAATTTACAGACAGATTTTGCCTAAACTTATCTTCTACATTTTAAGTAATCGATTTCACACCGGCTTGAGTCTGTGTGGGCTTATTTAAAATATACGGGGGGGGGGGATGTCCAAGCAATTAACCAATTCCTGTCTGCCTGGAGAGTGTATGGCGAGCTTGATCTCAGCATCATGACTGGACCAAGCTTCCTTCTCCCCGCCCCTGCCCACCTGCTAGAAAAGGTGGACACTCCTCCGAACATATATTATCACAAGCAGCACCAGAAAGAAACAAGAAACAGAGAAATGGGTGTTTCACGAGGGCTATGTTTGTTTAAATGGCAAGCCAGAATTCTAATACAATGGAAAACTTCAGGTGCCCAATGGGCCTCCTCTTGAGTAAGGCTCAGGCTGCCTAAGGACAGAGGAGGCAACTGGATCAGTTCCTGAGCCACAGCTTTGCAAATATAGATGGATGCTTTTTCTGGCTCATCCATTCCCGGGTCCCATGCCTCCAAATGGCGAAAATGTTTTGTATGCTATAGGGTTGTCCCCTTGGGGCGGAGGACAGTATCCCAGCTGGCTGCATGGGTAAGGCATTTGGGAATCATTAAACCAGGCATGTCCAAACTTTGGCCCTCCAGATGTTTTGGACCACAACTCCCACAGTCCTTTGCCATTGGCCATCTAAGCTTAGAATTCTGGGAGTTGTGGTCCAAAACATCTGGAGGGCCGAAGTTTGGGCATGCCTGCATTAAACCTCTCTATCTGAGCAGGGAGGCCCCGGATGGAAGGAAGTGAATTCCATAGCCCATACACTCAGGTAGCCAGCCTGGTCTGTATCTCTCTACCCAGATCAGCCAGGAAGCCTCTGAGAAGGGTTTGTAGGACAATCAAGCTGCCTGTGATCACTCAGATAAGGTTTGCATAACCCAGCTACTTGACCAGCCAAAGCCACTGCTACTCTAGACAAAGCTTCCCAGGAATTCACCAGCTTACCCGACCCCTGGCCTGTCTCCACCTCTTCTGATGCTTGGTCATTGTAACTAATAAAGCCTTGAGCCCAGGCTAGCAGAAAGAGATCTCCACAGGACTCAGCCTGCTTGAACCCACTAATGTGTCCATGTGTAGTTAATCCTGCAGTGATGTGCATTTCATTAACAACAACAAATGTTGCATTGTTAATCTCTCTCTCTCTCTCTCTCTCTCTCTCTCTCTCTCTCTCTCTCTCTCTCTCTCTCTCTCTGTAAATCGGTCAATTTAGTATCAGAAAAGGAAACCCTGCCTGCATTCCATACCATTAGGATCAAGTCCAGGAAAATGACTTCCCTGGATTCTTCCTCCACTTTCTCCACTACAAAATCATCATTTTGTAGGAGAGAAAAGAAGATCCATATTTGGCAGCATGTGTTGCCCAATAGATATCAGGATAATCAAAATCTCCCATTACTCCTACATTGTGTTTCTTTAACATTTTTTGCAATTCGTTTTTCAAAGTTTACTGGATGTGCACAACACCTTCAGAGCCCTCCAGCTGGAATTGATGAAAACTGGCTGCACTTCACAGAAGCCAGTCCTGAACAGGTATTCTTTAAGGTTCTTTGGGACTCTCTGTAGTCCATATTCTGTACTCCCTCCCAGAATCCACCAACTAGCATAGTGGTTTCTGGGAGTTGTAATCTGATACAGTCAAGTTTCCAAGATCTGTGTGAACTTCATTAGGTCATGTTTGGGCTAGGTTTCTCAAGGTAGCCTAGCTTGTAGGGATGTAAAACTAAAAGAATAGAGAAAAGGGAAAATCATACTCCTTGTGAAGAAAATACTGGTGCTGAATGCTACTTTGTCTAAAGAAGAGAGGTGAAATTGTGATTAAGCTTTTAGATGGATTAACATGCATGATTGCATTGACTGATTTCATAAGAACATCAGTGATTTCCATGCTAGTTTCCCATCCCTCGTAATGGATTTTTCTTTTCTTTTTGCATGCTCTTAGTAGCATCAATGTTACCTTTGAATGTTCTAAGATGCCTCTCCTAATTCCCTGTTCTTAACGTGAATATGTCTTAAATGTTCTGGGCTGTATATTGTCCCTTATTATTCAAAATATTCAAAAATAAATAACAAATAAACAAATAAATAACAGGATGGAGAAAGGAGAAAGGGAATACCATTTTATATTCAATAGATTTGCAGGGTCAGTTCTTTGGTAAACTAGTTAATCTCCTCTGTTGACAGAAAAAAACATTTGTAGAGGGAATAGGAACAAACCTGGATATATTCCTTCCTGTCATGCGAACAGTTAGAAAATGGGAAACACTAACTAGAAGTTCTGAGCTCCTTGCCCTCTGAAGATGCTGGCCACAGAGACTGGTGAAACGTCAGGAAGAAAACTTCAAGAACATGTCCAAAGAGCCTGGAAAACTCCCAACAGCTATTAGATCCCAGCCATGAAAGCCTTTGAGAATACTTAGGAACATTGTTAGAGCAGTACAATAACCGAAGCTATGGGACCTTCGGAGGAGGGAAGTGCTTCAACGCTGGAGGCATTCAAGAGAAAATTGGATAACCATCAGTCAGTTCTGCTTTGATTTAGATTCTTGCCTGGAGCAAGGCATTGGAGATTCTGTCATTCTATGGTTGCTGTCCCATTACTGCATATGGTGAGGCTCAACCACTGAGACTGAGGCTGATACTTCATGTCCATCTCATTGCTGTACTCAGTCCCGCTGGGAACTGGTACGAAGAAATCTAACCGCACGTCCATTGTGGGATGAAGGGAGTTCGTCCCGACCACGCCCCCTGAACTGTGATTTAAGCATGATGAGAGATTCCCCTCCCTGGCCCCGGGAATCTCCTCATCTCACTTCTCATTCCGATACGAGAGCCCGTGAGGTCAGTCTCCTCCCGCAACGTGCCATTCTCCATCTAGTGGCAGGAGTGTGAAGTGCGAAGTACTGACATTCCCTATGGAGTCAGCAAGGCAGTGCAGAGAGATTAAAAGACAAATGCCTCAAACTCAGCTCCATAACGCATTGAAGGCAAGGCTTCGGAGAATTGAAGCATCAAAAAACCGAAGGTCGGGCTGAAAAAAAAAAAACGGTGACCAAAGGCATGGAATTTCACATCTCATCATGGAATGGGGACGCGCGGAAACAGTCATGCCGGTATCATCAATCATGCCCATGCGTACATGGGAACAGGGACAGAACCGCAAGAAGACCACATGACTGCAACTGACATCAACACACAATGAACTCTCTCCCAGGACGAGAGTGGACATGAAGTAACCATTTAAGATGTACATCTCTGCCTGGATTGATGGTAATGGTGATGGATGCATGGCCATCTTCCTGCTTAGGTGATTCTTGCACCTTTCTTTCTACCCTGTATGCCAGTTTTCCATATTTTTTGTCCAATTTTCAGGAACTCACAATTTTACATGCCTAAGAAGCAGACGTTTTACTGAAGCAGAAAAAAAACACCCAAATAGGCCATCATTAGGCCATATTTGCTACTGAGGAGGCCACTTGAAGTCATTATTTCCAAACAGTTAATTTAGAAAGGAACCTGTTCTTTCCCCCAATTTTTTTTTAAAATTGGCTCACTTATAAGTGGAAGGCTAGAAATAAATATATTTGGATCATCTCCCTTTTGTGCACCCATTGTCACAGGTGGTTCAACATCTTCAGGGACAGGTGGGTTAAAGCTTTGAACCTCCAGTGTTAGGATAACCCAAGTCACCCCCCATACAAAACAAAAAAGTGAAGATAATTGGAATTCTGTCTCATGTCCTGAGCGCATGCCTGCTCCCAATGCATAAAGAGGAAAAGTAATGAAAGCAGGGGGCAATTATTCTAATTAGCCACCAAGGTCAGAACGAGAAGGAATGGGATGCCAAAGCAGCAAAGGGGAAATTTAAGTTAATGATTAAGACAAACTTTATAACTATTAGGACAGTTAGAGGCTCTGAGCCGGCTGCCAAGGGAGGTCATAGAACCACTTTGGCTTGCCGGCTTTCAAGGGCAGATCCTTCATCAGTCTTGAGGTAATGGATGAAAGAACATGAGTTCAGCCCCAATGAAAAACAAGCCTCCGGATGGGGCCGCCAAGTCAGGCGCCTGCCCCAGTTCTGCTAACTTTGTGAGGGACTAGCAGGGAGCAGGGAAAGGAGGGAAAGGAGGAACATTTATTTTATAAATTATTCTGCTCTTAAAAAAGAAAAGAAAAAAACATCCGGTTTATGAAGGTGGAATATTGTGCGTATTCCTATAGCATCCCCAGAATAAGAAAATGGCAGGCCGCTTCTGAATATAATCTACCTGAAAAACTCTGAAAAGGGTCTACAGCAGTCCCATTGTCAACTGTAGATGTATGGCAAGAAACGTATGTATATCATAGGCACTTGCTTATCCTTAGAATAATCCTTTCAGAGCTGCAAAAAAAAAAAAAAAAAGAGAGGGACCCAATGGGTCATCGAGTCCAGACCCAGTGGGGAATCAAACTCCCAACGTCTGGCTCCCCATCCAGATGCCAAAACCATGGAGTTATCCAGCAGTTCTTACAGGAATACCATAGTCAGGATGGTCTTAACCTTGGCCTCCCATAACATGTACACTTAAGGGTCTGGTTCTTTTAGGGCTATCCTTCCAAGTCTCAATGACCTTTGATTTCTTACTTGTTGTTCATTTTGAAGCAGTTCCCATCATCAAGTGGGATAGAAGCCAAAACGAGGAAGAGAAAACCTTTTAACAGTTTTGATTTCTTCATTGTCATCACTGAAGTTATAGAATTCTTCTAAATTCATTATTTTATTCTTTTAATATTCAACTGTAACCCTGCTTTTGCTCTTTCTTCTTTAACGTTAATCAGTCCTTGTTTCAGGTAGTCATTATTATCTGCCACTATTGCCACTGTATATCTTAAATTATGTATTGAGCTCATTGTTTCCTCCAGTTATTGCAGTTCTTTCATTTGAATCTAGACCAGTTTACTGTATCCGTTATGTATGTAAACTGAACAGATAGGAAGATAAAGTAAATGCCTAAGTAATACCTCTCTAAGCCATTATATCTCTCCATATTCTGTCTGACTATAGTAAAGCAAATTATTCTGCTTATATACTGTCCCATAGCACTTCAAGCACTCTCTGGGTGGTTTACAATTTAATCATGCAAGCTAGACATTGCCCCCCCCCCAGCAAGCTGGGTACTCATTTTCCGACCATGGAAGGATGGAAGGCTGAGTCAACCATGAGCCTGGTACCTGGGATGGAACCCCAGTAGAGATGGGCACGACTTGAAAAAAAAATTCGAGTTGTCGTTAGTCGGGCCGGTCCCGTTTCGGCTCGTTTCCGGTTTTCGCGAAAATTCGCAAAAATTAGTCGGTTCGTTTTTTCGTTTTTTCGTTGTCGTTAGTACTGGTTTTTTTGGGGGGGAGCGGGCTCCTGGAGGCACCTCTGTGGGGTGGGTGCCTCCTCTGGCCCGCTATAAAGGGAAAGTGGGCTCCTGGAGTCACCCGTGGGTGCCTCCTATCCTCACCCACTAGGAAGGGGAAGCAGGTCTCCCCTCCTCACCTGCTGCTGCTGCAATGCTATGCAATAGCCATATGGATATTGCATAACATAATGTGCAGACAGTGAGACCAGTGAGAGTGATAGCGTCATGCCTTCCCTGCACAAGGCTCTCGCACCACCATGTCTCACACAGAAGGGAATTGTACTTGCTGCGTGTAGTGCAATACAAGCAAGTAGATCTGGCTTTAAGGTGGCTTAGTGCAAGGGCTAGGGTTAGGCTAGTGACGGGTAAGGTTACGGTGGGCTAGTGGGTTGCACCTCTGGGTGCCTCTCTGACCCACTAAGAAGACAGTCTGTGACGTATGGGTACGGAGTCAAGGGTTAGGGTTAGGGTTAGGGGGGCTAGGGCAGGTTTTAGGGGGCTTTTTGGCACATCCCAGAAGTCTCCATGGCCAAGTGGCCATGCGACTGGTGGGATGGCTCCAAAAATTTGCATGGTTGTCCACTCCCACATGGCTGGCCACTCGGCCAGCCCATCATTGCGCAGGTGTAAAAAAAATAAAAAAAATAAAATCAATGGAGAACAGAGGAGGAGAGGAGAGACATTTTGTTGCAAGAAAAAACCCACTGCTACTGTGAAAAATCTGGCAGTTTATAAATTTTCGCATGTTTCTGTTGTGCTTGTGTGTTTTTGGACCACGATTTCAAAAACAATATTGCGTTCGCCGCCCCATTTTGGATCCCCCGCCCGCACCGCATGGCATGGCGACTCGAGTCCGGCTGCCCAGGACGGGGGGGAGGCGGGACCCCCCCTCCAGAAACCACCCCTCCGGTAGGTGCCCTGCGCCCTTAGTCAAGCAGGCATTTTTCCGCCTGCTTTTTTGGCCCGGGAATGGGTGGGGGGAGAGTTTAAAAGTTTTTTCCTGTGCCGTCCGTGCCGCTTGCTTGCGCTTTAATTGCGGCGGCCGGCGGCCTGCGAGACTGGGCTTTTTGCTGGCTGGCTGCGAGCCTGCGGCGACTGGCGAGTCCCACCAGAGCAGCCCAGGACGGGGGATGGGGGGGGGGAGGCCGGGGACCTCCAGAAACAACCCCTCTGGTAGGTGCCCTGAGGCACGGCAGGCATTTTTCCGCCTGCTTTTCGGCCGGGAACCGGGTTTTTTTTACTTTTAAAAACTTTTTTTCTGTGCCGTGTGGCATCACGCGATTGCGCGGTGCAAGTAACGAGCACGACAAATCAGACCAAAATTGTTTGTTCGTCGGTTCGAGCTCGAAGTCTGGCGGAGTAATTCCCGTTACCGTTTCCGTAGAGTAACGGAACCGAGTAACGGAAACGGAAACGGGAATACTGCTAAGTCGTGCCCATCTCTAAACCCCAGGTCACGAGCACAGTTCTGGCTGCAATTCAGGCATTTAACCACTGCACCAAGGGTTTCCTTGGATTAAGAGCATTTTGCAATACAAGCAAACATTTCTTTTACATTTTGCCTTGATCAACAAGCAGTGTGTTGCAATACAAGCACTGGAGCAGGTCATATGATCACAAGAGAACAAATTCTCTCCCTGCTGGATTATGGGGGATTATCTGGAACATTCCATCTCAGGCAGCCTCCAAAACAGAGGGAGGAGAGAGAAATGCAGGTTAGGGTTTTTATTTTTCTTTATATTTATATTTTTATTTAATTTGGTTTTAACAGCTTCTTTTTCAGAGCATTACTAGGCATGGGGCAGAGAGTCAACTGTGTATATGGCTACAAATTGCACTTTATTATTGTCACATTAAAAAACACAGAGTAAAATCTAGTTATTAGTCCCAAAAAGAGCGGATTATGCAGCGAGGTGCCTAAATTATGGTTTGGATGTGGACCTCTAGCCAACTTCTTTTGTGAGTTTTAACATTTTGTGCATAGAGAGTGTGGTCTATGGGACCAGAAATATGCTTTGATATAGGCTAATCAAATTTTGAGACATACCCATTTGTTTTAGTACAATCCATAGCTTTCTCTAATCCATGTAATGGAAGACTTGACTGTAACCTTTAAAACACAAACTGATTTCTTCTGAATTTCTTGGATGCATTCATACTGAGTTAAATTTCTGTCACTGTTTCTTAACATAAGAAGTAGTGATGGGCATGAAACGCCAAAATGGTGTTTCGTTTTGTAATTTGTTCCCCCACCCTGCTTTGTCTCATTAATTACAAAAAGAATTTTTATTTGAAAAATTGTTTTGTGATTTGTTTCAGTTTGGGTTCATATTTTTTAACCCCAGGCACCGGTAGGGTTATTATTATTATTATTATTATTATTATTATTATTATTATTATTATTATTATTATTATTATTATTATTATTATTATTTAATCCTGCCGGTCCGCAGACCGGTTTTGTGGTCCGTGGGCTGGATTGTGTTATTTTTATTTTACTTTACTTTATTTTATCTTTATCTTTCTTTATTTAATTATTATTTTTGTCCCGTCCACCTGGCCTGCCTACCAGCTGTAGCACAGGCTGGTTGGATTTTTAAAATTATTTTTTTACTTTTGCCGGTCTGTGGGACAGTTCGGCGATCCGCAAGTTGCATCCAGTGCTCTCGGGCTGGTACCAGGGCCCACATGCTGGATTGTTTTGTTTTGTTTTAATTTTCCTGGCCTGCGGGCCAGTTTGGTGACCCGCGGGTCAGGTCCAGTGCTCATGGGCTGGTACTGGGGCCTGCGGGCCAGATCAGTTTTTTTAATTTTAATTTTAATTTCATTTCATTTCATTTAAATTAATTTAGTGCCAACCATGTGGCCCACCTACCAGCTGTAGCGCGGGCCTGTTGGCTTTTTTTGTAAATTTATTTTTCTGGAGCCCAGCAAGGAGGACCGGACCACTCCACCACCAGGTAGGAGACACTGGCGGTACAAAAACAAACCAAAATGAAATTTTGTTTCGTTTTTCTTAGAGGGGGCATTTCGTTATTCATTTTGTTAGGTAACGAAATGAATAACGAATAATAAAAAGAACCAAAAGTTCGTTTCATGACCATCTCTAATAAGAACAGCCATGCTGGATCAGGCCAAAGGCCGATCTAGTCCAGCTTCCTGTATCTCACAATGACCCCATCAAATGCATCTGGGAGCGCACAAGAGAAGATCTCTATCTCCTGTTACCACTCCCCTGCATCTGGCCCATTCTTGAATCCTTCTGGGTGATAAAGAAGTGGTTCATGATCACCTTCTTCTGTGCGGTACTAAGAAGAGTCAGGAGGAATCTGTGGTTGTCAATGATTGATCCACTCCCAATGTTGCTGTCTGCTACTCCTGCTGCTCATAAGAACTGTTGAGAAGTTTCTCCCGCACCACCACTAGATCTTCTTTTCTCTTCTGCTGATGAGACTATAAATTCCAGAAGATAGTGAATTCATCTAAGTCTGGTGAGTCAGTGTTGACCATTCCACCTTGGGTGACCCTGCTGGAAGTCTAGACTCATAACTAAGACTACATGCCTGATGGCATCACTCTGATCTTCCCTGGTACCATCAAACCCATCTTAATATCAAGGTGTGCATCTAATGGGGGGCATATTCCTCTCTGCGTATTGAACAGTAAAAATTAGATACCTTTGGATTCATGAAACTAGTGTGCTCCTGATTTTATTCTGCAATCCCCCATCCCCCCGCAACTCCAGTTTCAGTTCAGCAATCAGTGATGATGCAAAGAACATGGCAATAGTAGTCTGTTTATATGGTTTTGAGCTATTCTTATTGTTGTCAAGCTCGACGATGAACCACCTTGAGTGTGATGTATTCAACGAGGCACCGTGCAGATAAATTGGCAGTGTCGCCATATTGCAGGAACCGTGCACGCAGCATCCTAGGCACATCTAAAACCTGTGATATGACAACGTGACAATAAAATCCACTTCCCCCGACAAATTGACAGTGTAATCTTCCAGGAGGATGTGGCAGGGATGAGGCCAAAAGGGAGATCTTAGTTCATTATTGTGTTAGAATTGATCTGAGGATTGTTTGCAAGGTACTTCTGTTTTCTTTATAATATCATTAAGTGACAGAAGCATCTAACAAGCTTTGACACCAAATGCCATACTATGCATGAGTCTCTGCTCATATTCTCTCCATCCTGAAAAAGTCAAGCGCAAAGATGTGAAAAATCTGTCAGTCTCATTTTCATTTCATTTCTTGCCGTCTTGCTGGCATTTTCCTTCTATTGCAGCTCCATATTGTGCGGGGAGACTCTGTTTACTTTCCAACATGGCAATGCACACATTTTCCTCTGTACTTTGGCCAGAAATGTGTCTAATTTTTACTCTACGCCCTTTTTATTGCACACATGTTCTAAAATGACAATGATGCTGATTAGAGATGGGCACGACTCAGCGAAATTTTCGGTTTCGTTTTCGTTTTCGTTTTTTCGTTTCGTTTTGTAACAAAAACAAAAACAAAAAAATTTCAAAAACAAAAACGAAAACGGAACAACCAATTTTGCTGTGTTTTTCGTTTTCGTTGAGGCAAATCCATTGAACTGAAAAGAATGCTAACGAAACAGCAATTTTTCATTTTCATTTTCATTTTTTCATTTTGTTACAAACCGAAAACAAAATGAATTTTTTTTAAAAATCAAAACAAAAAACAAAAACGAACCGAAACGGATCCCCAAACGACCAAACGAAAACGAAACACAATTTTTTTGAGTCATGGCCATCTCTAATGCTGATTTTTCCCAGTCATTAATCGTGTGTGTTGTTGTTCGAAGCAAAACAAGGTGGGCTCCGAACCGAAGCTTGTTTTTAGAGATGGGCACAAACTGGGGGGGGGGAATGGCAATTCGTTTTGGTTCAGTTCGTTTTAGGGTTTGGTACGTTTTATTTTTAATGAATTTTTTTGAAAAATTCATTTTGTTGGTTCGTTCATTCGTTATTCGTTTCCCCCGCTTTGCACGATTTAATCCATTTGACAGTGCACAGGCGGGAAAACAAAACAAAACAAAACAAAATAAAACAGACGTTGACAACAACTGCACAAACTGGACTGGCAGCATCCTCATCCTCATCATCCACATCCACATCATCATCTTCAATCACATTATCCTTACCAGGTAGTGGTGGCGGCAGCAGCAGCGGCAGGTGATCCTGGCCCCTGTGGCAGGGGCTTTTTGAGGTGCTGGCTTGGGGCCAGTGCCTCTTTTTTATTTGTCAAGTGCTGACTGCGCGGCCCCTGGGACTGGGTCAGTGGTAGTTTTATTTTTTTATATTTTTTCTTTATTTTAGGGCACAAACCTGGCCACCCCTGGGGCTGGGTTGACGTTCCTTTTTAAAAAATATTTTTTTAATTTATTTTTTCAAGCACCGACTGCACAGCCCCTGGGGCTGGGTCAGCGCTGGTTTTATTTTTTATATTTTTTCTTTATTTTAGGGCATCACCTGGCCACCCCTGGGGCCAGCTAGGTGCTCCTTTTTATTATTTTTATTTTTATTTTTATTTTTATTTTTATTTTTATTTTTATTTTTTTTACTGCTGACCACATGGCCCGTGCTACAGCTGTAGCATGGGCTGGTTGGATTTTTTTTTCTGGTTGCCCCTCCCTGCATCCAGGAAGACTGGACCTCCAACCAGGAAGGACCAGCACCAGGTAGGAGACCTCTCCGGTGGCACCATTAACAAACCAAACTGAACTGAACCAATTTTTTTTGTTTGGTTCGTTTTGTTCTATATCCTCTCTGGGGTTCTTTATTCATTTTGTTACATAACAAAACAAATGACAAATAATGAAACAAACTAAAAGTTCATTTCATGCCCATCTCTACTTGTTTTCATAAATGAATAAGAGAAACGAGGTTTTGTGAGACCAAGGTTTTGCCTAATCCAAGCCGGTGGTGTGATAAAATTTAAGCCCTGCACTAAAGATACACTTTCTGAGCATAGCAAGGTTGCCCACCAAAGACTCTCTGACTCCTGCAAGACAGCTCAAAGGCAGGAGATCTCAAAAACAGAGTATGAACAGGACAGCAATGTGAGGATTTCTGCTGGTGGGCCATCTAAGCTGAGACCCACCACCTCCCTCTGTTTCTTTGTTTTCTCTTTCCCTCATTGATCCCCTTCCAGTTTTCTACTTCAGTTTCCAAGTTACAAAGGGCCTCCTCGTAAAGTAGAACAGAGGGGCAAGTGCTCATGCCGATTGTGACCAATGATAGTATAATGATGTTTAATTATGTCAATGTTTATTTATGATGATGCAACATTGACATAAGTTGTGCAGTTCCTTTTTTTCCTCTCAATGGTGTTGTAGTTGGTTTTAGAATGCTGTGATTGTCTATGATTGTTGTTATCTGTCCGGAGTGGCTTTCTGGCCAGATAGGGGGAATAAAATGCAGTAATAAATAAATAAATAAATAAATAAATAAATAAATAAATAAATAAATAAATAAATAAATAAAAATACCAGAAATGGGCTTGAATCATAGAATCATAGAATCATAGAATAATGAAGATGGAAGGGACCTATAAAGCCATTAAGTTCAACCCCCTTCTCCATGCAGGACTACAGATCAAAGGCTACCTGTTAGGTGGTTGTCCAAATTTCAGTTGAATGTCTACAGTGTTGGAACTCTCACCACCTCTTCGGATCATTAGTTCCATTGTTGTTCTTCTCTAACAGTTAGGAAGTTTTTTCCTGATATTCAGCCAAAAGCTGGGCTCTCTTAACTTTTGCACATCTAGGATGAACCGAACCACCAGCCAGAAAAGCTTTGCTGAAGCAAAATGCAGGACCAGAGTTCCCCTCCCCTCCCCTCAGTGTTTCATTTTGCTTTGGCAAAACAGGTGCCTGCCCACCCACTTCCTGCTGCCTGCATCACACCCCTATCTAGTCCTGCTGCCACCCCTGTTTCCACTGTTGCCACCACCATCTTCAGAGACGGCCGGCCTGGTTTCTGTTTCAGGAAGGTGAAAGGCAGGCGCAAGTCCAGAGGCAATGGGCCCAGCTCAAAAGGAAGCCAGGCCCACCATCTCTGAAGATGGTGGTGGATGCAGAGAAAACAGTGATGGTGGCAGAACCAGATAAAGAGACAACAGAGGGCAGTGGGTGTCAGAGGAAGAGGTGGTAGGTTCATTTTCCAGGGGTTCATAGTGGTATCTATGTGTTTCACCAGTTTTCTGGTTCACGCCCATCACTATCTCTGCCAAGTAGAGATGGGCACGACTTGAAAATTTTTTTTTCCGAGTTGTCGTTAGTCGGGCCGGTCCCGTTTCGGCTCGTTTCCGGTTTTCGCGAAAATTCGCAAAAATTAGTCGGTTTGTTTTTTTGTTTTTTCGTTGTCATTAGTACTGGTTTTGGGGGGGGGGCTCCTGGAGGCACCTCTCTGGGGTGGGTGCCTCCTCTGGCCCGCTATAAAGGGAAAGTGGGCTCCTGGAGGCACCCGTGGGTGCCTCCTATCGAAGCAGGCTCCAAGAGACCCCTCTACATGGGGGTCTCCCCTGCTCACCTGCTGCTGCTGCAAAATGCTATGCAATAGCCATATGGATATTGCATAACAGAATGTGCAGACAGTGAGACCAGTGTGAGAGTGATAGAATCATGCCTTCCCTGCACAAGGCTCTCACACCACCATGTCTCACACAGAAGGGAAGTGTACTTGCTGCGTGTAGTGCAATGCAAGCAAGTAGATCTGGCTTTAAGGTGGCTTAGTGCAATGGCTAGGGTTAGGCTAGTGACGGGTAAGGTTACGGTGGGCTAGTGGGTTGCACCTCTGGGTGCCTCTCTGACCCACTAAGAAGACAGTCTGTGACGTATGGGTACGGAGTCAAGGGTTAGGGTTAGGGCTAGGGCAGGTTTTAGGGGGCTTTTTGGCACATCCCAGAAGTCTCCATGGCCAAGTGGCCATGCGACTGGTGGGATGGCTCCAAAAATTTGCATGGTTGTCCACTCCCACATGGCTGGCCACTCGGCCAGCCCATCATTGCGCAGGTGTAAAAAAAAAATCAATGGAGGACAGAGGAGGAGAGGAGAGACATTTTGTTGCAAGAAAAAACCCACTGCTACTGTGAAAAATCTGGCAGTTTATAAATTTTCGCGTGTTTCTGTTGTGCTTGTGTGTTTTTGGACCACGATTTCAAAAACAATATTGCGTTTGCCGCCCCATTTTGGATCCCCCGCCCGCACCGCATGGCATGGCGAAATGGCGACTCGAGTCTGGCTGCCCAGGACGGGGGGGAGGCGGGACCCCCCCTCCAGAAACCACCCCTCCGGTAGGTGCCCTGCGCCCTTAGTCAAGCAGGCATTTTTCCGCCTGCTTTTTTGGCCCGGGAATGGGTGGGGGGAGAGTTTAAAAGTTTTTTCCTGTGCCGTCCGTGCCGCTTGCTTGCGCTTTAATTGCGGGCGGGCGGCGGCGAGACTGGGCTTTTTGCTGGCTGCGAGCCTGCAGCGAGTCCCACCAGAGCAGCCCAGGACGGGGGATGAGGGGGGAGGCCGGGGACCTCCAGAAACAACCCCTCTGGTAGGTGCCCTGAGGCACGGCAGGCATTTTCCCGCCTGCTTTTTGGCCGGGAACCGGGTTTTTTTAACTTTTAAAAACTTTTTTTCTGTGCCGCGTGGCATCGCGCAATCGCGCGATGCAAGGAACGAGCACGACAAATCAGACCAAAATTGTTCATTCGTCGGTTCGAGCTCGAAGTCTGGCGGAGTAATTCCCGTTACCGTTTCCGTAGAGTAATGGAACCGAGTAACGGAAACGGGAACGGGAATACCGCTAAGTCGTGCCCATCTCTAATGCCAAGTGCTATCAAGCGACATAAGATTTCCTGCACTAATCCACCAACCTATGTAGGAGCAGAGGGCTCCATATAAATAGCATGGGATTGTCCTACTCTTTTCCATGCCATCCCCTTGTACTGGAGAGATAGGTTTGCTGTAAAGGGCACATGTCACTGGTCACAAAATACTCTGCTCTATGCATTATGCTTAGAGATGGGCACAAAACAGAAAAATAGCATTTAGTTTCATTTCATTTCCAGAGCAGTTTCGTTTCATTTGTAATGAAATTTTAATGTAGTTTTGTTATGAAACAAAACAATATGAAACAAAACGCTATGCACCCCTGGGTTCTAAAGGACCAAAGTGGCAGGGGTACCTTCCTCAAGTGATTCTAGGTAACCCCCTGAAAATTTAAAAGGTTTGGGCATCAGGGAGCTGAGTTATGAAGCTCCAAATGGGGTGCTCCCAAGGAAAAAAATATTTCTATTGGAATTGGAAGCTTATCAGGCGAGCAATAGTGCCCGCTGCTGCTTGGCTTCCAATTGATTCCAAGTAGAAAGATTTTTTTCCCAGGGGCACCCCAGTTGACATTTAATAACTCAGCCCCATGAGCCCGAAACCTTTCCAAATTTGGGGGGTTTACATGGAAGAGTCCAAACTTGGTCTCCAACCATTTTTGGTGCCGATTCATGGCTGCTGCAATACTATTCTGGAGTAGTATTATTTTGCTTTGGCAAAACAAGTTTGGATTCTTCCAGCAATTTAGGAGTTAAAAGGAGTTAAGCTGGTGGTTAAATTAACTCCTAAATTGCTGGCACATGTGCATCACACTCTCTCAATTAACTACCTGGACCCCCTTTGGGGCTTCATAACTCAGCTCCCTGACCCCTAAAACCTTTCCAAATTTCGGGGGCTTTCAGGGGAGATCTTGAGATCCCCTGCCTTTGATTCCTCTAGGATGAATCATTTCATTCGAGATGGAAAAATGGTGTTTTGTTTCATTTAGTATCAAAACACTGTCTGCCGTTTTGTTTCATTATGAAACATTTCGTAACCTCATGACAGGACGAATCAGTGTGTCTTTTTTTTGTGCCCATTTCTAATTATGATTCCAGATACATCCCACTGGGCTCCAAGGGCAAATCTATCTCTCCCACATAAAGCCAGATTGGCCCCCTCCCTGTTGTCCTTTGGCCTCAGGGCAGAAACCTTTTATTTCAAGCAGGCTTTTAAAACATAAATTGTTGCCAAGGAAGGGATTTTAAGGGGGGGATCTGTAATATATTTTTGACATTTTTGTATAGTTTTAAAGGGATTCCTTTTAACAGCAAATATGCTCTGTCATTTATTTAAAAAATGTTATTTATGTATGTATGTATGTCATAATATGTTAGAATTGACAAAATGTATGTAATGTATATTTAACAGATTGAAAAGAGAATTTGTAAAATGGAGTCAGTCAAAATGCAGTGTCATGATGTTAGCCACAAGTGCAAGGGATTAGAAATCACTAGGATGTTAAAGTGATTTAGCACAGGTGGAGTAGTTTAATGACATCATGGTGTCATGTGATTGGTTAAAATCATGTCTGATGAGTTCCAAATGTGTATAAAGGAACTGGCTGGTGTAATGTAAATTGGGACTGTTTATGGTGAGAAAACAGTACCCCACACTCTGTTGTATATTTTGCTTTGTATATATGTTTTCCTTTCTTTATGCTGCTGCTGTATATCAACTGTATATATTCAATATAAGAGTTTTATTCTAAGTCATGTTTCTATGTCTCTAAGTTCCAATAACACTTATTGCAATTATCTACACGTTATCTACATGCTGCTGCTGCTAAGCTAATTTTCTCTGCTATACACATAAACATGTACAATTGTGTATTTCTTTCATAATCCCCTTATAATGTTGATATATGTGTATTTATATTTTTTATTTTTTGTAATATTTGTATTTTCTGAATATTTTGTCAGCTGTGCTTGGTCCTTTCCTGGAAAGACCAGAGAGATGTCTGGGAGGCTCTTTCCTTCAGAGGTTTTATGGAGAGTTCCATAGACGGCTTTTCTCTATAGCAATGGTACCCAACCTTACATTCCCCAGGTGTTCTTGGACTGTAAGTTCCAGAATAATCCCCAGGAAGCACAGCGGGTGGTATAGGCTTCTGGGAACTGCCGTCCAAGAACACCTGGTTTATCCAAGGTTGAGAACCAATGTTCTACAAGGCTCAGAAAGCTTAGCTGAAACATAAATTCTCCTCCAAGTCTCTGAGGGGGTAGACTCTGTGTTTGTGGGCTAGTTTGTATGCATGGCTTACCGAGCTGTGGTGCTGGAGGAGAGTCTTGAGAGTCCCCTGGACTGCAAGGAGATCAAACCGATCCATCCTGAAAGAAATCAACCCCGAATATTCACTGGAAGGACAGATTTTGAAGCATAGGCTCCAGTACTTTGGCCACCTCATGAGGAGAGAGGAGTCCTTGGAAAAGTCCCTGATCTTGGGAAAGATTGAAGGCAAAAGGAAAAGAGGATGGCAGAGAATGAGATGGTTGGACGGTGTCATCGATGCAACCAATATGGATTTGACAAAACTCCGGGAGGCAGTGGAAGACAGGAGGGCCTGGCGAGCTCTGGTCCATGGGATCACAAAGAGTCGGACACGACTGAAGGATTGAACAACATCAACAACACTGACTACTAAGAGTTTTTTTTAAGAGATTGGCTGTAATAATGAGGAAGCCCCTGGCTAAGTTCTCTGTCCACTTATTCATGTTCACTTCGGCTGTATGGGTAGAAGAGACGGCAATTAACCAGCACAATCAGGCCTTCAGCTGGTCAAAACTGATGTACCACAATTGACTCTGGCATAGCTACATTGATTTATGCCAGCTGAGGAGCTGTCCCTATGGGTTTATTGAATGCATGGTGCTGCTTTAATTACAGTACTTCCTATTAGAGGAAATTGCCTATCCAGCATCCTTAATGGGAAGTCAAATGCCTCTCTCTGTTTGGGGGAAGTGAATGAGAGTGCGTGGAAAAACAACACAAAGACATTGCCTTGAAAGGGGAAAAATGCAGAGAAGGAAATATTAACTCAAGGTAGTATTTGATCATGCTTCCTTGGAGTGTATTTGATAATGCTTTCTTTGGGAAAGTCTTTTTTTTTTTTTAGTATGTGGTTTGTCTACCTGATTCAAGTCATCTTTGTTATTCTGTTTGGGCCACATCTATTTGCTGGGATCCTTTTCTGGCAGGCTGTTCATGTTTATGTACTGTGGAAGCTGGTCTGCACTCAGCCCCAGCCTTACTGGAGCTAAGGGATACTGGTGGGTCCTCTGACTGTATGGCATTTTTTGGATTTAACCTATAGCTGTCAAAGGTAGGTAGAATGAAGAAGCATTATTCTAGCTCACACCTGCTTTCTGAAATCCAAAGCCATTAACTATGATTCAAAGAGGATAAATAAATCAATGCACATGTGGACGAGACTACATCAGGAGACGATGGATTCAAATACTCACTCAGTGCTACAGTCATTTCAAGTCATTTCAAGCCTATGACCATAAGATATGATTGAAATGTACGAAATAATGGAGGGCACGAGTAAAGTAGAGAGAGGGACACTCTTCTCCCTCTCACAAAATACCAGAACTAGGGGATATCCACTCAAACTGAGGATCGGGAGAGTGAGAACAGACATAAGAAAATATTTTTTTACCCAGCGTGTTGTTAGTCTGTGGAACTCCCTGCCACAGGATGTGGTGATGGCATCTGGCCTGGATGTCTTCACAAGGGGATTGGACAGATTCCTGGAGGAAAAGTCCATCACAGGTTACAAACCATGATGGAGATGTGTCATCCTGTTCACAAACCAAGCTCCTTCACTCTCTTAGAAGAACAATTGCATAGTCATAGAAGCTGAAGGAACTTCAGGCTTCAAACATGAGACTTCCTGAAGGTGATCTTACTTCCTCTGTCTGAGGTCCTACGTGAGGCTGTTTCCCCCTCTTGCTATGTCTCTTGGAGCTCAAACTTCTTCCATCAATTATCCACCAAACTGCTGTACATTTTCTGCTCTTTTCACAGCTCAGCACTACTCATGTTTCACCCATACTGTAAGTCTCTCTTACTCCTATATCTCCTACCATATCTCTGTTTCTGCCCTGAAAACTCTCACTTCCTCAACTCCATCTTTCTTTCTGCAGTGACATCCCAGGGTACACTAAGCCGATAGTGAGACAGGGATAGGCCCTGGTCCATTTTCTGTGAGCATTTTATTTTTTAAATAATCTCCTGGAGCAGTTCAGCCTCTGGTTCTAGAAGGAAAGCACATATTCCACCTGGCCTGAACTCCAGGATGAAGCACAACGCTTGTAAAATGCCCGATAAAACTCGTATATCCAAAAGGCACAGGCCTCAAAGGCTGAACTTGCGCCAGCCATTAGCAAGGACCTTCTGTATATTTTTAAAAATATCTCTGTCATGGTTTCTGATGGATCCATTCTCCAAGAACTTAGGCCACTACTGCACTTCAAACAGCAACCACTTTTTGTTTTGAATCGTCTTCTGCCCTTCCCCCGGCCGCGTGGTCGCTGAAGCGATTCAGCATTCCGCACTTGGCGTTTTCTCATGAACCGGTTTTCCCGTCCACACTTGGCTAAACTGCTTTTTGTTCTGATTTTTTCCGCCATTTTCCCATCATCTGCTTCTATTTTGGATTATTATTTTTTTAGGGGGGTAACGTCATGCTGTTGTTCTTCCATCCTAAGTAATGTAGCTAATTTTCTGCTTTTCCGATGGCAGGATAAGGCATAGAGAGGGGGAAACCCAGGAAAAAACGGTGCATGCTGTCCGCAGTTTCAGCCAAATCACTTCAAAAAGCGGTCTAAGAAATTGGTTTTTAAAAACACCACCCCTAGTGGCCATCGCAAGAAACACCAACACACCAGCCAAAAAGGGGCATGGCCAAGGGGGCTCCACAGAAAAAGCAATTGGAAATGTGGTAGGTGATTTTTAAGGCGATTTGACTTTAAGCCAAAGGCGATTCAAAACCTAAGTGCGGTAGGGCTATGTGAAGTTTTAAGAATTTATTCTATCCATTTGTGAGGTTGAAAAGATGGTCCATTACCACTTCTTTGGTACATCTGTATAGTCTTAGAGTATATACAGAAGGCCCAATGGGGAAAAGGAAGTCCTGACCCTCTGCTCTGCAGGCCAGGTACGCAACACACCAAACTATAAAGCCATGAAATGTCTTTGTCCTCCAGCTGCACAAAGTGACAGATGAAGCAACTAGAAGAAGCTAGATTCAAAACCATCTAACATTTGACTGTCTGGATAGAAGAATGGGGGCCTTCAATCATGTGAAGTTCAGGCAATTCTCAAGCATTGACTATAAAGCGATTCTTGGTTGCATCAACAGAATCATAGTGTCTAGATCAAGGAATGTGATAGTACCACTCTATTCGGCTCCGGTCAGACCCCACCTGGAGTACTGGGTCCAGTTCTGTGTGCCTCAGTTTAAAAAGGATGTTGACAACCTCGAGCAGGTCCAGAGGAGGGCGGCCAAGATGATTGAGGGTCTGGAGGAAATGTCTTATGAGGAGCAGCTTAGGGAGCTGGGAATATTTAGCCTTTGAAAAAGAAGGCTGAGAGGGGATATGATAGCTATGTTTAAATATTTGAAAGGATGTCATATTGACAAGAGAACAGATTTGTTTTCCATGGCTTCAGAGACTAGGACTCAGGACAATGGTCTCAAACTGCTGGAAAAGAGATTCCATTTGAACATTAGGAAGAACTTCATGATGGTTAGACCTGTCCGGCAGTGGAATATGCTGCCCCAAAGGAGGGTGGTGGAGTCTCCTTTGGAGGTTTTTAAGCAGAGGCTGGATGGCCATCTGTCGGGAGTTCTGTGATGGGGTTCCAGCATGGCAGGGGGTTGGACTAGATGGCCCTGGAGGTGTCTTCCAACTCTATGATTCTATGATTCTATGATTCTGTCTTGATGTCATAAAATGATGTCAGTTGGAGCCCTTTCTAAAACCTTAGTGGTTGGTTGGTTGTCCATGGGAAACTTGAGCAGATGTATTGAACTTTGCTATGGGTGGTTTAGTTGACAATCCCCTTTTCGTTCAGCGCCAGGTCAGGAATTCAAACTTGTGGATTACTTTCAGTTTCTGTATTCCTCAGGTTCACATCATAGACAGAGGTGGGCACAAGCCAACAGCATGGTACTCTGTCTTTGCTTGTGCTTCATGGAAATCCATGAAGCATGGATTTATGAATTTCACCCCAACAAACCATGAATCGGTCCCTCAGTTAAGTCTGGGTGCTCCAGTTGGAATGAAGCTAATCCCATCTGAATCAAAGATCCAGCTATTTTTGAGGAAGTTCCTCGTTTGCTTCTGTGTTTCTGTCCATCTCTAATCATGGACCATCTTTTCAACCTCACAAATGCCAAATGGGATATGAGAGATCCATGGTGAAGTTACTTCACCCAAGCAGTAAAGAGCAGCTCCGTCGTCTACCCTGCAGTCCTGATGGAACTGAAGAAGTACACCTGCTCACATCCATTTCTGCATGATTTATGAGGACATTATATATGCCTGTTTCAAACTGGAAACCCTCTGCTTCTTCATGGGAGAAGCTGCAAACTTTTGATCCCTGGATGTTGGTTTTCTTCCCAGGTGGGTACCAAGCCTACAAATCAAGAATTAAGCATGCTTCTGTGAATGAATATTCAGTTCAGCTTTTGGATACCCGACTTAACTATTCCTGGCAATCAAACACAGGCTGTGCAAACAGTTTGTTCTATTTGAAATTAAAGAGCACAATTTAACGTGACATTTCTTCGCATCTCGGCAGTAGCTTCCCTATAAGGAAAAAAGGGTACATCCTGTTACCTTGCTTTCCATCCTGTGCCATTTTTTTTTGTCTTCCTCCACATGTTCCTCTTTTACTACTCTTTCCTTCCTTTTCTAAACCGGCATATATTTGAAATCCCATTTGGAGAAGGGAACAATGGTTACAACCCCCATTTCAATTGCAGTTGCACTTCAAAAGGGTGTTCACACATGATGAGTTACACTCATTCAATCACAAGCCCCCCCCCCGCAGATATAGATACAATGCAATGCAGTGCAGAAAGAGTGTGTTGCACCTGCAAGGGGGTGTAAGGAGACAGGCAGAATTACTTCATAGGAAGATAAATCTCTTGCTTCATCCATGTGATGGAGGACTAAGAATTCCCACCACCTGCAAGGACCTGGCAAGATTTCTTTCTTTCTTTTTCTTGACCCTCTCAAATCATCTTTGCAGTTACAATGATGTGTGCGCGCGCACGCACGTGCATGCACATATTTATTTATTTTATTTGTACTTATTAACCACCCGATTTTCCCATAGGGAACTCTGGGCAGTGTACGGCACGTCGCCAAGCGACTACCCAACCTCAAACCCGACATAACATAATCGAACAAACATCATAAAATACAAGACATGATAAAATACTAGCCAAACAGCCAGGGAAATAAGCCAAACACCACCCACCAAAAAAATTAATAAAAAATAGTAAGCTCAGGCAAGAGGCAGAGAGAGAGAGAAACAAACAAACCACTATAACAGAATGCCCAGAGGTCCCCAAAGCATTGCCTGAAAAGCCAGGTCTTTAAGGCCCTTCTGAACACTGCCAATGACTCGGCCTGCCTAATCTCCGGAGGCAGTTTATCCCACTGTGCCAGGGCCACCACCGAGAAGGCCCGATTCTGGGTCGAAGCCCTATGGGCCTCTCTCGGTGCGGCCACTCGGAGAGAAAGGGAGGACGAGGCTCTACTTGGTTGGGCTCAGATTGACCTCTGGGAGATCCACTCCACCAGATAGCCATGGAGGTAGAGATGGGCACGACTTAGCGGTATTCCCGTTTCCGTTTCCGTTACTCGGTTCCGTTACTCTACGGAAACGGTAACGGGAATTACTCCCCCAGACTTCGAGCTCGAACCGACGAACGAACAATTTTGGTCTGATTTGTCGTGCTCGTTACTTGCATCGCGAGATCGCGCGATGCCACACGCGGCACAGAAAAAAAGTTTTTAAAAGTTAAAAAAACCTGGTTCCCGGCCAAAAAGCAGGCGGGAAAATGCCTGCCGTGCCTCAGGGCACCTACCAGAGGGGTTGTTTCTGGAGGTCCCCGGCCTCCCCCCTCATCCCCTGTCCTCGGCTGCTCTGGTGGGACTCGCCGCAGGCTCGCAGCCAGCAAAAAGCCCAGTCTCGCCGCCGGCCGCCGCAATTAAAGCGCAAGCAAGCGGCACGGACGGCACAGGAAAAAACTTTTAAACTCTCCCCCCCACCCATTCCCGGGCCAAAAAAGCAGGCGGAAAAATGCCTGCTTGACTAAGGGCGCAGGGCACCTACCGGAGGGGTGGTTTCTGGAGGGGGGGTCCCGCCTCCCCCCCGTCCTGGGCAGCCGGACTCGAGTCGCCATTTTGCCATGCCATGCGGTGCGGGCGGGGGATCCAAAATGGGGCGGCGAACACAATATTGTTTTTGAAATCGTGGTCCAAAAACACACAAGCACAACAGAAACACGCGAAAATTTATAAACTGCCAGATTTTTCACAGTAGCAGTGGGTTTTTTCTTGCAACAAAATGTCTCTCCTCTCCTCCTCTGTCCTCCATTGATTTTATTTTATTTTATTTTATTTACACCTGCGCAATGATGGGCTGGCCAAGTGGCCAGCCATGTGGGAGTGGAAAACCATGCAAATTTTTGGAGCCATCCCACCAGTCGCATGGCCACTTGGCCATGGAGACTTCTGGGATGTGCCAAAAAGCCCCCTAAAACCTGCCCTAGCCCTAACCCTAACCCTTGACTCCGTACCCATACGTCACAGACTGTCTTCTTAGTGGATCAGAGAGGCACCCAGAGGTGCAACCCACTAGCCCACCGTAACCTTACCCGTCACTAGCCTAACCCTAGCTCTTGCACTAAGCCACCTTAAAGCCAGATCTACTTGCTTGCATTGCACTACACGCAGCAAGTACAATTCCCTTCTGTGTGAGACATGGTGGTGCCAGAGCCTTGTGAAGGGCGGGTATGACCCTATCACTCTCACACTGGTCTCACGTCTGCACATTATGTTATGCAATATCCATATGGCTATTGCATAGCATTTTGCAGCAGCAGCAGGTGAGGAAGGGAGACCCCCATGTAGAGGGGTGTCTCTTGGAGCCTGCTTCCCCTTCCTAGTGGCAGGAGGCACCCATGGGTGCCTCCAGGAGCCCACTTTCCCTTTATAGCGGGCCAGAGGAGGCACCCACCCCACAGAGGTGCCTCCAGGAGCCCGCTCCCCCCCCAAAAAACCAGTACTAACGACAACGAAAAAACAAAAAAATGAACCGACTAATTTTTGCGAATTTTCGCGAAAACCGGAAACGACCCGAAATGGGACTGGCCCGACTAACGACAACTCGAAAAAATTTTTTTTTCAAGTCGTGCCCATCTCTACATGGAGGGTTTTATAAACCAAAACCATGACCTTGAACCTTATGAAAAGCGGTGTGCCCCAGGGCTCGGTCCTGGGACCGGTGCTTTTCAATCTGTTCATAAATGACCTGGAGACAGGGATAAACAGTGAGTTGGCCAAGTTTGCCGATGACACAAAACTTTTCCATGTGGTAAAAACCAGAGAAGATTGTGAAGAGCTCCAGAAGGATCTCTCCAAACTGGGGGAGTGGGCTGAGAAATGGCAAATGCGTTTTAATGTAACCAAATGTAAAGTAATGCATATTGGGGCAAAAAATCCAAACTTCATCTATCAACTCATGGGCTCTGAGTTATCCGTGACGGATCAGGAAAGAGATCTTGGTGTGTTGGTGGACAGCTCCATGAAGGTGTCTCCCCAATGTGTGGCAGCAGTGAAGAAGGCCAATTCCATGCTAGGGATTATCAAAAAGGGGATTGAAAATAAAACAGCCAACATTATAATGCCGTTATATAAAACAATAGTAAGGCCCCACCTGGAGTATTGTGTACAATTCTGGTCACCGCATCTCAAGAAAGACATAGTGGAACTGGAAAAGGTGCAGAAGAGAGCGACTAAAATGATTACTGGGCTGGGGCACCTCCCTTATGAAGAAAGGCTAAAACAATTGGGCCTCTTTAGTCTGGAAAAAAGGCGCTTGAGGGGGGATATGATTGAGACATACAAAATAATGCAGGGTATGAGTAAAGTGGATAGAGGGAAGCTCTTCTCCCTCTCTCAAAATACCAGAACTAGGGGACATACACTCAAATTGAGTGCTGGGAGAGTAAGAACTGACAAAAGAAAATATTTTTTCACCCAGCGTGTTGTAAGTCTATGGAACTCCCTGCCACAGGATGTGGTGATGGCATCTGGCCTGGATGCCTTCAAAAGGGGATTGGACAGATTCCTAGAGGAAAAGTCCATCACGGGTTACAAACCATGATGGAGATGTGTAATCTCTAGGCTTTAAACCAGGGTACTTCAAGGGCCAGATGCAGGGGAGTGGTATCAGGAGACAGATATCTAGTCTCATGCGCTCCCAAACGCATCTGGTGGGGCCGCTGTGAGATACAGGAAGCTGGACTAGATGGGCCTTTGGCCTGATCCAGCATGGCTCTTCTTATGTTCTTATGTTCTTATGTTCTTATGTTCTTATCCGGGAAGCAACGGGTAACCAGTGCAGGCGGGCCAGGATGGGGGTGATAGGGCATACCTGCTCCCACCCACCACCAGCTTGGCCGCCGCGTTCTGCGCCCGCTGCAAACGCCAGACAAGGGTCAAGGGCAACCCCATGTACACACATACAAAAAAACTCCAGGTATCTGCACAAATTAGTCGCACAAAACTGGAAGGGTATTTTCATCTTTTGTGGCTCCATTCCTTCAGTTCTGCTGTGCGGCTTTGTTTGCTGTTCAAGAGGAAAGGATTCTCTGGAAAATACAAAGACTTCTGGCCAAGCAAACTTTCTCACTCTGAAAGGGAACATGGGGATCTCGCCAGGCCATCACATTCTTTGTACAGGTGTCTGATAGGGTGAGGAGGCTAAAATCAGTTAGGGTGAGTATCCAACACATCCTTTGAACTTAGATTAGTAAAGTGTAATTTGATCCAGATCTTTCTTTACCATGAGGCTGAGGGAGGCTCAGACAGTCAATCTGGGGAGGGGGCAATTTATCCCAAGTCAACCCTGTGTGTTCCGGATAGCCACCAATCTAAACCTGACTTTCAATCCTGCCCTTCCATCACTAGATTCAATAAGACCAGCTGATGTTCTGATGGGCCCTCGAGGATCAACTTGTTCTTGCTCTGGCACCCTGTAGCGCTGGGTGTAAATTTGAACTCTCTGTTTTAGTTGCATTTGTGGATTCATTATATTGAGGCACAGACCCGAGGAGCATCCTTCGTTCACCATATCTGGAGTGTCAGAGCTTTCTTGGTAGCCGAACCCCAACTAGAGATCTCTTTTCTATCAGATACTCAGTTGTCATCCACACTTTTTGTCTTTTGGAAAGCCATTAAAAAGACACCTCATTGTCTGCTATTTGATTTGATTTGTGCCTTATTCCCTATTTGAGGTTATATTGATCTCAATTCTTATTTTGGTTTACTTATGTTTTAATTCTTGTTTACTGTCATAGATGGGCGATAGAGGAAGGAAGGAAGGAAGGAAGGAAGGAAGGAAGGAAAAGAAAGAAAGAAAGAAAGAAAGAAAGAAAGAAAGAAAGAAAGAAAGAAAGAAAGAAAGAAAGAAAGAAAGAAAGAAAGAAAGAAAGAAAGAAAGAAAGAAAGAAAGAAAACGAAAGAAAAGGAAGGGAGGGAGGGAGGGAGGAAGGAAGGAAGGAAGGAAGGAAGGAAGGAAGGAAGGAAGGAAGGAAGGAAGGAAGGAAGGAAGGAAGATGACTTTCAGGCAACAAGTGTTCAATTTGCCATTGGACGCTGCTTGCCTTGAATTGCTTTTATCGTTTTTCTTCAGAACATTTAATCTCCAGTTTTAGATCTTTGCCATTTTTACAGGTGAGTGATATGTGATCCCCTATATTTGTCACTTGCACTTGTAGATATTTAGAACTGGTGAGAGTTGTGGTTTTACGTGACTTGCTAGTCACTTTGAACTCCCACGAGGATATTGTTTGAATAAGCCCATTAAGAAAATAATAGATAAATGAATGAATGTGTGGAAACCCAACCTGTCTCTGAATCCCCAGAGTGTTGTCAGTCTCATTAGTGGCTTCTGTCAGCCAACAAACCTCAAATCATACTGAGATACACATAGATCGCCATCTCCTGAGACCACCAGCAATGATCAGGCAAGGCACGGGTGACCTTAGGGAGTCCTTGGGCCTTTTTACACAACCCCTAAACTCCACCGCAAATGGCTCCCAGCTCCGGAGCTTAAAATTGTTTACCCACCAGCTCCGGGGTTTACTGAAAATTAAGTGCGACCACGCCCACCTAAGCGGGTCCCAGCGCACTTTTCTTGTACCTGCTCTCCAAGCGTGAAAAATCTTGATGCGGATGTGCCGGGCTCTCCTCGCTTCTTTTTGTTGTTGTTTTTTGCCTCCCGCCCCTTTAAGAGAAGGAACCAGGAAGTGACGGGGCCCCGGGAGGTAAGCCTTTATTCTTTTGTCTCTTTTTTTCTCCGTCCCCTCACGGAGCCAGCAGCCAGGAAGTGCGGAGGGGTGGGGACACACGAAGAGCGACAAACCCCTAAGATCTCTGGTCCGAATTTAAAGGACCAGCGGATCTTAGGGGTCGTGTAAAAGTGCCCCTTGTCTTTTTTCACCAGGGTCCTGAAGCATCGCTCTGAAGAAGTACCACTCTTTATCCTTCAGACAATGATTTTGGGGGGCTCAAGATCTTTCCTCCTCAACTTTTTTTCTCCCTCTGGATCTCACACTCCATGCCTGTTGTAGCCAGTGAATAAGGCAAGCCTTCTTACATGCACAACTGTCTTCACTGGGACTAGATTGTTTTGTTGTTTGGATTTCTACTGAGCAGGAAAGAATTTCAAGTACAGTATAGCTATGGGGACATTTAAAAAGAAAGACCTGCTTTCTAATAGTAAAGAGTAAAAAAAAAATCCTATTCTCTTTTACACTGGTTTCTATTACTTTAAAACCTCCCTGGCATTTTATTGCTAATAAAAAAAGATCCAATAAAAACAGTAAGCTTTTCTGGAAAAAAGGAGAAAACATGCCCCAAACTGCAGTTCTGGCTTTACAACCACAATTGTTCATTTTATCAGAACTGAATGACTCTCTCCCTCTGGAATATCAGGAGAACAGGGACAAAAATTACCTTGAGGACTAGAACACCTGGAATCTTTCACTACACTACACTCAGGTAAAAAAAAAATCTGGGAAATGTCCAAATAAATACTATTTGCAAACGCTGATCTGAATTTTGAAAATAACAAAATAACATGATGCTGGCTGGATAGCTCAATGGTCTAGGGCAGGGATGGCAAACCTTTGGTGTAGCATTATTAATTACACATACACAGAGTTTGAGGTACAACCATCTCTGGTCCCAGGCTGCATGTCTCTGTGAGTGAGTGTCTCTGTGTGTGCATGTGTCTCTCTGTGTCTCTGTGTGTCTTCATGAGCTGAGTGAGGGTGTGTGTGTGTGTGTGTCTGTGCATGGGTCCATGTGAGCTGCCTGGGACTCAGATGTCTTTATTGATAAGAGTAAACAAGTACACACAATGGGAATGGACAGACGAAATACAACAGTGCATTCCATTGGTGGGGGGGAGAACTGCACCTTATCTGGAGGAACTTAGTGGGGGTTATTGATAAGGACAGAGAGGAAGGGGCTTTGGGGCTTGGGTCACAGAGCAGATGTGTCCTGAGATCCTGCCATTGTTTTTCTGGCATTGGCATCTGCTTTGCTGCCTCATTGAGCTAGTAGGTCAGCTCTGGGTCAGCTTAACCACACACTGGCTTTTCCTGCGCAGTCTCTGGACATGCCTGCCCATGCCCTAAGGATGATCCTCAGTGCTGCCAAGTTATTGGGGTTCAGAGCTTATTGGGGCATGGATTTCCCACACTTCGGCACTCCAGTTGTTCTGGACCACAACTCCCATAGTCCTTTGTCAATGGTAATCTAGGCTTGGAACTCTGGGAGTTGTGGTCCAAAACACCAGGAGTGCCAAAGGTTCGCCACCACTGGGCTAGGGATTTGCCTGTGAAGCTAGAGGTTGGGAGTTCAATTGCCCATGGTGGTAGCTGAAAAATCCCAGGATGCCCCAAGAAAAAGGGATTGGTAAACCACTCCTGAGTATTCTGTACTAGGAAAGCCCTGAAAGTGGGCTGTCATAGGCTAGAATTCACTTGATGGCACCTGATTATCATTGTTTTAACTGAAATGCTGGAGAGCTCTGTGGCTTAGGTCCCTGGTTATGGTACCAGACGTCGGGAGTTCAGTTTCCCACTGGGCCTCCTTGAGATCGTTTCAACTCAACAATCCATAGGGTTCCTTCCAGCTCTGCAATTCAAAAATTATAAGATAGAATAAGATGTAGTAAGGGTGTGGTGGCTCTGAGGGCTAGGACACTGAAAACTGACGGCTACAAAGTCCCGCTGATAACCCCAGCTCCTGCCAACCTAGCAGTTCAAAAGCATGTAAATGCAAGTAGATAAATAGGTACTGCTGTAAAAAGCGGGAAGGTAAAACAGTGTTTCCATGCAGCTATGCTAGCCACGCGGCCACGGACTTGCACAACACTGGCTCTTCGGCTTGCATATGGAGATGAGCACTACCCATAGAGTTGGACACAACTAACATGCATGTGCAGGGGGAACCTTTACCTTTTTAAGATGTAGTAGCAAAACTAAATGCTTAACACAAAATATTGCTATAGAAAATAAAGCACCTTGTCAATATTCTGCTTCGTCTTCCCATCCTTCTTCCTATTATTATTGGGGGCAACAAATTACATTTTGGCAACTTAGGTCCAGCCTCCTGGTAGGTAGAAAAATTTGTTTCCAGCTACATTCTAGGGCAGTGATGGTGAACCTTTTAGAGACCGAGTGCCCAAACTGCAATTCAAAACCCACTAATTTTTTTGCAAAGTGCCAATACAGTAATTTAACCTGTATACAGGTGGCTATGAAGGGGTCATGTCGGGTGCCCACAGGAATGGCTCCAAGTGCCACCTTTGGCACCTGTGCCATAGGTTTGCCATCACTGTTCTACGGCATACACCTCCCAAACGATATCCCGTCATGGCCTGTGGTCAAGGTTCATGAGCCATGAACCATGAATCCCATAGCCATGAACCGATGACCCGACAAATCTTTTTGTTGGTTCATGGTTGTTTTTAACTTAAGCCCCCCCAATCACCCCCCCCTACTTTCTCTCAGCTGCCACCCATGCCCATGCATGCATTGCAGGGTCAGCACCTCTGGTTTCCCTTTGCCCTAGGTCAGGCATGTCCAAACTTCGGCCCTCCAGATGTTTTGGACCACAACTCCCACAGTCCTTTGTCATTGGCAGTCTAAGCTTAGAATTCTGGGAGTTGTGGTCCAAAAGAAGTTTGGACATGCCTGCCCTAGGTGAAGCCACTGCCTCCATCTTTGCAAAGGGCACTCCAGTTTCCCTTAGATGAAATCAGAATCCCTGGGCACAGGTGGTGGCCACAAAAAAGGTAGGGGAGGTGGTGGCGGCGTGGGGGGTCTTTTTCTGTCTGTCTGTCTGTCTGTCTGTCTGTCTGTCTGTCTGTCTGTCTGTCTGTCTGTTTGATTGATTGGTTGGTTTGGTTTGGTTTGGTTTGGTTTTAGTTCTTGGATAAAGGTAAAGGTAAAGGTTCCCCCCCGCACATGTGTGCTAGTTGTGTCCGACTCTAGGGGCAGTGCTCATCTTCGTATTCACGGTGAAGAGCCAGTGTTGTGCAAGTCCATGGCCACGTGGCTGGCATGGCTGCAAGCAAACACTGTTTTACCTTCCTGCTTTTTACAGTGGTACCTATTTATCTGCTTGCATTGTATATGCTTTCGAACTACTAGGTTGGCAGGAGCTGGGGTTATCAGCGGGAGCTTGCTCTGCTGCGTGGCACCTGGGATTCGAACCACTGAGCTGCTGACTTGGCAGCCAACAGTTTTCAGAGCCTTAGTCTACTGGGCTAAATAAAATGAGGAAACATCTGTATTCATTGTGGCCTCCAGACTCAATGAATATTAAGGAATCAATATTAAACAAATCACCAATATTTGGTGAATATCACGGTTCATTTTTAAAATCAACCCCATCTCTAGTATAGATTCCTTAAATGTGTCCCTAACATTTAGGGTGGTGTTTCAGTCCATTTTGGGGGCATCCCTCTCATTTCAAAGCAAGGTCACCAACACCTCTAAGCTTGGCATGCTTCATCGTCATCCTTATCATTTCTAACTGACAAAAAATAAAATTCAAATTTAAAAAAAATTAAAACTCCAGTTGGCCAAAAGGGGATTTGACAAACTGAGACAGCTATGATTCTGTGGGGAAAGAGCCAGCTTTCACACTGCCGACCGAGTATTTTGCATGTTTCCATCAAGACAAATCCTACTTTAAGTTAGAGCAAACAAACTCCGAACAAACAGACTCTTGTCCAAGCCCTTGGAAAGCAGCAGGCAAATAGACTCCAAAGTATTTTTAAAAAGAAAGGAAGAAGGGAAATGTGGAAGGAGGGATATTCTCCCAGCCAGGCAATTAGATGCCTAAAGTCAGCTTAAATATAGACAGAGTGGATTAACAAACAGACCCCTTCCCCTTTATGGAGAATAAAAACACCAGCTTGGCCATTTAACACGCTAGTGCTGGCAAAGGAAGCATTAAATCTCCTGATCTCTTTTCTCCAGCTAGGGCTGCATGACAGGCCTTGTTCACGCATTCAGAATGTCTCTCCACTTTATTTATTTATTTATTTATTCATTTATTCATCTGAATATTCTTGCCCCTCTTTTCTCCTTGGAAAAGGACCCAAGGCGAGTTACAATCATGAGGGACAATAAACATTGAAAACATGTTCAAATTAAGAGCAGGGAATTAGAAATGGCATCTTACAACATTAAAGGGTAACATTAAAGCTACATGTGAAAAGTTTAAAAAAAAAATCCATTGTGAGGGATAGAAATTAACATGGAAAACATTGGTGTTCTTATGAATTCAATCGATGCAATCATGCATGGGGTAATCCATATAAAGTTATGTAGTAGGTAGTCCCTCATTCAGGGAAAGCTTGCCCGAAGAGGAAGGTCTTTGCCTGCTTCCGGAAAGACAGCAGAGACGGGGCAGTCCTGGCCTCTAGTGGGAGGGAGTTCCAAACTCTGGGAGCAGCAACAGAGAAGGCCCTTTCATGTGTTCTTCTGAGCTACACCTGTGAAAGAGGAGGAGGCATGGGGGAGGCCGGCCTTCTGCTTGGATGCAGGTTTTCCTGGAATAACTGGAATCTTCCTCCCAAGCCCCTGAGCATCCCATTTTCTGGTGGGTTCCATGAACACGTCACGAGACCAATATGGTGCAGCAAGAGCTTGGACCTCTAAGGGTCAGACTCATATTGTCGAACAAACAATGATCTGCCATGCACTGGTCACACACCTACCGCACAACATACTGGTTGGATTCAAAAAAGGTCATTTCTAGTTACCCCTGCCCCCAATAATAATAATAATAATAATAATAATAATAATAATAATAATAATAATAATAATAATAATAATAATAATAATAATAATAATAATAATAATAATAATAATAATAATAATAATAATAATAATAATGATGATGATGATGATGATGATGATGATGATGATGATGATGATGATGATGACGACGACGACGACGATGATGATGATGATGCGGAAACATTGATTTGCCAATGAAATGTCAATGGTGTCCAAACACAAATTTTAGGTGCTGGTGTCATCCCTCCTGATAGGATTCTATCAAGGATTGGTGGGGTCAGGGGTCTGTGTGTTTCAAGCTGATCCGTTCTCTTCTTCCTTTTCTGATTTCTCTGGTGGAATCTGTGGGGGCTTCTTGATATCGTAGATCTGTCTTTTTAATTTCTTCCCACTCTTCTCTCTGCACTCTCACAGGAAAAACAAACACATGCCCACTGCTGTTGGAATGGATCGACACAGCACTTGGTATATGTAAAATTTATTTATTTATTTATTTATTTATTTATTTATTTATTTATTTATTTATATTTCCCCTGGCAAAAAGTCACTCTGGGTGGTTCCCACTTAAGATTCAGTTTCTCTTAGAGACCAAGATACAACTCCTTTTCTTTAATAGCCCATTAAGTATTAGCCTCACCTATACCAGTATAGTATTGGAAACTTGATAGAATTTAGGTGAGTAGACAAAATAATATATGGTTAATATTGTTTAATTATTTACTAAATCTTGTAGATCAGATAGGATAACTTAAAAGTCAAATTTTCTATCTTCTCTCTTTGCATTACGTGAAAACAGATATGAATGTACGCTTATCATATATTGAGCTAGGCAAATAGATTTTAAGCTGCTTAGTAAAATGAAGAACTATCGATAACATGGTTAAGATTAAATAGGCTAGCTTAATATTCTACTTGGTTAGTTTTACTCTTTGTACTAGATGAAGATAGAGATAAGTAAGGATGAATATAATGACGGAAAGGAAACATGTAAATTTGGAAATATCAAACACTTGGGCCGAAATACTGGGAAAGTACTTGTATTTTGTGCTATGTAACACGGCAACGATAAGCAATGTATTTGTTTTAACTTGTTAGGTTTAGAAAATTCAATGAAATGTTTTTTTTTTTTTAAAAAGATTCAGTTTCTGAATTTGCCATCAACTGCACACAGTATTAAGATCAAATGAGATTGCAGGCTGTTCCCACAGAGTTATGTCTTACAGAACTTTCACTGTTCATCCTCATATGTGCCGTTCAGCAGACAAAAACGAAACAAGGCTAGGTATGCTTTATATTCCAAGAGTGTTGTGGAGATTGTAGCAAGGGGTGGCACATCATTTTGTGGGGGGGGGGGGGGTTTAATTGTTTATGTTGCAACATAATGTTGTTTGTAAACCGCCCTGAGTTCCCTTGGGAAAATTGGTGTGGTATATAAACTTAATAAATAAATAAATAAATAAATAAATAAATAAATAAATAAATAAATAAATAAATAAATGTTACTGTGAACCATTTTCTGCAAATGCCAGATAAATCCATCCTACTTTTGGGGCATAGGATCACATTTCACTGGTCGGTTACACAACAACAGCTTTGTCCCCCACCACCCCCACCCCAGAAATAAAGAGGCAAGACAACTTCGGTTTTGGGATAAATTGGGCCACAACTGTATTTATCACATATTTAACTTAAAACAACTAACATTCCTATAACCTGCTAAGGGGACCTGAAACGTAGTTCAAGACGGTAATGTCCGGGGAATAATCCCTTACCAGCCAATATGTATTTCCAGTTCCACTATGTCTTTCTTGAGATGCGGAGATTCACCCTTGGGAAGATGCTGCCCACCAGTTTGGGTGAATCTGCTAGCCCATCACAGCCCTTGGGTCGGCTTAACATTAACTTAACTGACTTTGTTTAACTCCTAAAATTGCCAATGATGTTTAACTTTAACCGAGGTCTGTCTAGCACCTCAAGGGTGACTTACTTGAGCCTACCTGAATACCATTACCTCTCCCACTACCCACCTGATGGTATTGTTGCCATAGGGAAAGAAAACAATACCCATCCCTTGCAAAAAGAGAATGGGATGAGTGAAAATGCATGGCTCCTCACAGCCAGAGTAGCCACAAAAATTCCCATGGTCCCTGTAGCAGGGGATAAGAGGGCAGGTCCTCTTATGGATTGAGAACTGCTTGAGATCCAGGAAACAAAGAGTAGGTGTCAATGGGAAATTTTCACAATGGAGAGAAGCGAAAAGCATTGTGCCCCAGGGCTCTGTCCTGGGACCGGTGCTTTTCAATCTGTTCATAAATGACCTGGAGACAGGGATAAACAGTGAGGTGGCCAAGTTTGCAGATGACACAAAACTTTTCTGTGTGGTAAAAACCAGAGAAGATTGTGAAGAACTCCAGAAGGATCTCTCCAAACTGGGGGAATGGGCTGCGAAATGGCAAATGTGATTTAATGTAGCCAAATGTAAAGTGATGCATATTGGGGCAAAAAAATCAAAACTTTATTTGTCAGAGCATGGACTCTGAGTTATCCATGACGGATCAGGAAAGAGATCTTGGTGTGTTGGTGGACAGCTCCATGAAGGTGTCTCCCCAATGTGTGGCAGCAGTAAAGAAGGCCAATTCCATGCTAGGGATTATCAAAAAGGGGATTGAAAATAAAACAGCCAACATTATAATGCCGTTATACAAAACAATAGTAAGGCCCCACCTGGAGTTTTGTGTACAATTCTGGTCACCGCATCTCAAGAAAGACATAGTGGAACTGGAAAAGGTGCAGAAGAGAGCGACTAAAATGATTACTGGGCTGGGGCACCTCCCTTATGAGGAAAGGCTAAAATATTTGGGGCTCTTTAGTCTGGATAAAAGGCGCCTGAGGGGGGATATGATTGAGATGTACAAAATAATGCAGGGCATGAGTAAAGTGGATAGAGGGAAGCTCTTCTCCCTCTCACAAAATACCAGAACTAGGGGACATACACTCAAACTGAGTGCTGGGAGAGTAAGAACAGACAAAAGAAAATATTTTTTCACCCAGCGCGTTGTTAGTCTGTGGAACTCCCTGCCACAGGAGGTGGTGATGGCATCTGGCCTGGGTGCCTTCAAAAGGGGATTGGACAGATTCCTGGAGGAAAAGTCCATCACAGGTTACAAACCATGATGGAGATGTGTAATCTCCAGGCTTAAAACCAGGGTACTTCAAGGGTCAGATGCAGGGGAGTGGTATCAGGAGACAGATATCTAGTCTCATGCACTCCGAAACGCGTCTGGTGGGGCCACTGTGAGATACAGGAAGCTGGACTAGATGGGCCTTTGGCCTGATCCACCATGGCTCTTCGTATGTTCTTATGACCAGCTAATCTCATTCTCCGTTGTTAGGGTGGGTGGGAGGTGCTTCCCTTCTTGCTAAGGCTGGGACAGTGAAGGAGCTGCCTTATATTGGCTCCCGTCCCTGGGCAGCAGAGCCACAGATTGGCACGAAGCTTTCATGCCAGAAGTCTGGGGTGAGCGGGCAAATATGCTCTGCCCCTGGACCTCCCCGGGCTCATAGCTGCCATTAGTCAAACACAGAATATTTTAGTCAAACACAGAAGAAGAATGGTTATGAGGGAATTAGCAAGAGCCCAAAGGGGAGTTTTAATGGGAACATACAAAGAAATATTCCAGATCCATGGGTTTACACAGGACATAAAACCAAAAGTAATACGGGGCAGAATGTGGAATTAAAAAGTAGGAAGTCCATAGCTGGCAGCATTTGCCATGGATTCAGCACAACTGGGGGTGGGTGGAAATGTGATGTAGAACGTGCATCATCTAACCCTCCCCCCAAAACAACCCCAATATCAGTGATGGAATCTGGAGTGACATGTTCGATGTCTGAACACAGCCACAGGATCAGTGAATCAGGATGGTTTGAATTCTGACATGGGGGAGGATGAATGGGCCAAGACGATCGGAGCTGGTCTTCAACTGGGAAGCAATTTGATTTGTTTTGTGCAGATTTGTTGCTGTTCAGCTGGGTGGCATCATGTTGCATGTGTTCAGTGGAGCTTCATGTTTCGCACAATAGAAACAGGAAATACATTGTGCCCCCAGATGTGGGGGAAAGGGGAGACAGAGAGGCAGCTAAAGACCTGGTCTATCCCCATTGTGCCACTTGAGAAGATGAGAAAAATATTCTCCTTACCACAAGATACGTGGTGTTTTTTGGGGGGGGGGGTGCATGTATGGCTGTTTCTGAGAAGATGGGTAAGTTTGCAAGACTGTCATTTGCACACAAACACACACACACACACACACACACACACACACACAGTAGCTGCTGCTATGCTTCATAGGCTATTAAAATGTTAATGTTTTGGTTGGGTTGTGTGCTTCTTTGTGACCACTCAGCCTGTCCTTTGTGTGCACATGCTTAGCTTCACAAAGGATAATAGGATCGCTGGTATTTTACATACAGAGCACAAAGCATTTGATAGATAGATAGATAGATAGATAGATAGATAGATAGATAGATAGATAGATAGATAGATAGATAGATAGATAGATAGATAGATAGATAGATCATATACATGCTGGGTTACCTTCTTCTCTCAACAGAAAATTAAACCTACCCAAGCCATGAAACATGTCAGCTGATCCTCCCCTCCAGATTTAGGTTCTGCAAGTTGGACTCCCAAGAAGAGAATTATGAGTTTTGTAGACTAAAACATCCAAAATCTTCAATACTACCAATGATTGCCATCAGCAAGGGATGGGCATCCAGCCTTTGTAGACACCTCCCCTCTTGTTCAAAACTGATAACTTCTCTTTCTCCAGCATGGTTTGGCTGGAGTTGTGACTCCAGCAAATACACCTTACAGAGAATAACACTTCTCTGAGACTTGTCTGAGACATGTTGCACGCCCTCTGCAACATGGCAAACTTGGACCCATAAAGATGGTCTGCCCGTGCAGGCTATTAAATCGTCTTGGGTTTTAGAATGCCATGTGTGGGATTCCTGATGAACTGGTTGGTGCACCTGTCAATACCCTGGTGGAGTGCTGATATGCCATCTCTGCCAGGGCTATTGACAAGCTCGCCCCTGAATGCCTTCCTGAACAGGCCTGCAGTGTGGCATGGTTTAACCAGGAGCTGTGGACCTCGAAGCAGAATAGGAGGCTAGAAAGCACTTGGAGGCAGTTCCTGACTGAGTATAATTTATCTGCTGTCAAGATCGCATCTACCATCAACTGACCAAAGATTAAGGCCACAAGAAGATCTTACTTCACTAATAAGGGAAGCTCAAAACCCATCAGGCTGAATTGTTTCATATAGAACGTGATCTGTCTGGGGTTGGTCACAGTGACAGGCCTCCTCCTAGCATATCCTGTGACCAATTTGCAGAATTTTTTTCAATCATTATTGGAGGCCATCCGCCGGGAACTTAACCTCCAGTCACCAAGAGTTGATCGAGCAGAGGCATCTAGTGCATCACCTTGCCCTGCTACTTTACCATCTTTCACACTGTGACATCATCTGAAGTGGGCCAGGGCCCTTGATCGCTGTTGACGAACAGCTCCTTCCTTGACCCTTGCCCGGCCTCGCTTATAAAAGCTGGCAGGTTGGTGACCACCAAATGGGCCACTGCAATAATCAATGTGTCTCTTCAGGAGGGCAGGGTTCCCCCTACCCTCAAGGAGACATTCATTAGGCCCATTCAGAAGAAAATAAATCTGGTGGCGGACCAAATTGATAACTATAGTCCCATCGCCAATGTTTCATTTATTAGCAAGATAGTCGAGAGGGTGGCAGCAGATCAGCTTCAGGGGCTCCTGGATGAAGCTGATGCTCTCGATCCATTCCAGTCAGGGTTCAGGCTGTGCTATGGTACAGAATTGGCATTGGTTGTTTTGTAAGATGAGGGAAGCTGATCTTACAAAACAACCAATATCCCAGCAGCCTTTGATACCATCGACCATGGTGTCCCCCTGGGAAGGCTCTTTGAGATGAGGCACTCTGAGCTGGGGGAGATGATTTCCACCCCTTGGTTCCCTAATTTTGGGGTGCCACAGGGTTGAACATTTCTCACATGCTCTTTAATATCTATATGAGACCACTGGGTGAGGTCGTCAGGAGGTATGGGGCCTCATGTCACTAGTACGCTGATGACACACAGCACTATATCTGCAGTTCATGCTGTTTCACCTCTGTATTGCTGTTTGGATGATGTTTTGGGATAGATGAGTGAGAACAGACTGAGGTTGAATCCGGGCAAGACAGATGTCTTCCACATGGGTGTGCTGGGTGTTAGTGGGTTGGGAAACTCCCTCAGGTTTTTTTTGGGGGGGGGGGTTACTCTCTCCACACAGGATGAGGTGTGCAGTCTGGGCATTTTATTGGACCCGGCACTCACCATGGAAGCCCAGGTGTCCTACAGATGTAGCTGGCAACATCACTGGGCCTTACAATAAGACCACCCTTGCCATGGATTTGAATTTGCAAGTCTAGGTCAGGGCTGTTAATGGAAGACCCTTTCACAAGTTTGCTGTAAATTGGAGGCAACTGTTTACTGTACATCACAACAATTGTTTCTTCTTCCCCCCTTTCTTCTTATTGTTTTCTTTTTCTTTTCTTTTTTTCAATTTCTGACAGTAAATAATTTCAAAAGGTCGCTTAAAGCCAATGGCAAGAATTTACCCAGGCGCCATCATGGTTTTCTACAATTGAAGATGTACGTTCTCAGCACTAGCAAATCTGCAGCTGGAAGAAAGGGCAATGCAGTCACCCTAAGAAACAAACTCTCCTCTGCATAGCGCAGGGGCAAATGTGGATCTGTTTTTTTATGAACTTTGCTTTAAAGGCATTTTCCTTATTAAGGCCTGCTGGATTAATTGGCAGTGGCGGCTCGGGCCCGGAGGTTCTTCCCTGGATCTCTTCCGTTCCCGTTGGCAGTGTCAGGGATTGTAGAGAGCACGGAAAACTGGAACGTCACCCTCCTAAAAATTCTGCAAGATCAACTTTGATTTTCCTTGGGCTGTAATACACAAGAAGTAACAGGCAGGCAAGCTAGGGAACCTTGATTCTTTTAGAGGAGATCTCCTGGGCGTTTGGTTCCCCGCTGCTTCAGGATGGCAGAACAAAGCTGGAGCTGCGCAGAGTCCAGGGCCTGCTATCTTGAGATAAGATGGCATGTAAACAAGCCCGGGCTGCAAAAGCTTTGCAGAGAAGTATTGCATTTCCTCGTGGCACTTGAAAGGTTAATTCCTCCTTCTTGCTTCACACACACAAAGACACATAACCACCACTCCAGCTCTCCTCCTCCCTTCATTTTTCACTTGAAGCTAAAGTTATGCTTATCCAGGATCTAACATGGTGAGGTTGGATTTCTTGAGACAGCCTCAGGCTTCCAACAACAGCCTTCACATTCAATCAGCATCGAGAGGCAGGAGTAGAAATTCATTTCGCAAACAGTGAGAGGTCCCTTTCCCCCATCCACGCGTCTGCTGAGCGCACCATCTCGTGCATATGCCGGTGGCAACCCAGCGGGATCCCTGCCATTTTCCTCAACCACTCTTCCCTCAAATGCTGATAATTAAACACCATTTTATCCCTTTCATTTAATAAACCGATCGCTCTGCCCACCCACCCTAGCCAAAGATATGAGCATGGTAGCTGTCATTCATATAGGCTGTGGTTGACCTTGGTAGCTGCCTTTTTCAATGTTCTCAGGCTTGTGCGGAATAGACTTTTGGGCAGGATTACTCTCCTGAAGAAAATCAGTTCTGTCTTCCTCTCTCTTACCCTCCCAATTCCTTTACACAAGTCTCTCATCTCCTGCTGTTTCCCCGAAGGAAAGATCTTGGACTAGGCGGGTTCATGAACTGGTAAATTCAATCTAATCATCTCCCTACTTGTATTTCTAACAAAGCATGTGTCTTAATTTCACTAAATACTGAATTAACTCCCTTGAGAATCCCATTGACTCACTGGGTTCTTTAAAAGACAGAACCAGGCACACTTGGCCTTGAGAAAAGAAAACTAAGGAGAGATAAGATAGCAATTTTCAAACGCAGCGGACCCTCGTATAACGAACAGTTTGTATAACATAAAATCTGTACAACATAAAAATTCTGGAGATGGGGGAAATTTGCTTATGGGGCGAATCCGTAAAATGTAAAAATGGTCGCGATTAGGGATTACTCTGTTTTCAATGCATTCCTATGGGAAATTAGTATAAAAAGAAAATTTGCTTAACATAATTTCATTTGGAACAAGTTAATTCCTTTATACAAGGTACCACTGTACTTGAAAGGTAGCAATCCAGAGGAGGGACAGGATGTGTTCTCATCCCAGAGTACAGGACACATCTTAATGGTCTCACAGTACATGAAGTCAGTTTTAGGCTGAATACCAAGAAAAACCTCCTCACCGCTACCGCACTTCAAACAGCAACTGCTTTTTGTTTGGAATCACCTTCTGCCCTCCCCAAGCCACGTGGTTGCTGAAGCGATTCAGCATTCCGCACTTGGCGTTTTCTCATGAACCGGTTCCCCCATCCGGACTTTGCTAAACCGCTTTTTGTTCTGATTTTGTCCATCATTTTCCCATCATCTCTTTTATTTCAGATATTGTTTTTTTAGGGTAACATCATACTGTTGTTCTTCCATTCTAAGTAATGTAGCCAATTTTCCACTTTTCCAATGGCAGGATAAGGCATACAGAGGGGGAAAGCCGGGGAAAAAGGTGCATGGTGTCCGTAGTTTCAGCCAAATTGCTTCAAAAAGCGGTCTAGAAATCAGTTTTTAAAAACACCACCCCTGGTGGCCGTCGCAAGAAAAAACAACACAGCGGCCGAAAAGGGGCGTGGCCAAGGGGGCTCCACAGAAAAAGTGATTGGGAATGCGGTAGGTGATTTTTAAGGCGATTTGACTTTAAGCAAAATAAAACCTAAGTGCGGTAGGGCTCACTGTTATAGTAGTACAGCAGTGGAATGAAGGACTTTGAGCACTCCATGCTGGAGGCATTCAAGAAAAATTTGGACAGCCACCTGTCAGATCATGATCAGGGGGTTGGACCCAATTGCCTTCTAGACCCCTTCCAACTTCATAATTCTGTGATTCTATTACTTACTACAAACACACAATTCAGGATATTGCTTTCAGTGATACCGAATCAGGTGTCCAGCAAATCGACCCATCTTTCTCTTGGTCATTTTTCTTTGGCCCTTTGTACACGACCCCTAAACTCCACGGCAGATGGCTGCCAGCTCCGGAGCTTACAATTGTTTCCCCACCAGCTCCGGAGTTTGCAGGAAATTAAGTGCGGCCACGCCCACCTAACCGCGTCCCAGCGCACTTTTCTTGTACCTGCTTTAGAAGGGTGAAAATCCCCAGGTCCTGATTTAATCTGGTGAGTGCGGGGCTCTCCTCGCTTCTGTTGTGTTTTTTTTGCCTCCCGCCCCTTTAAGAGAAGGGGCAGGAGGCAAAAAAAGAAGAAGAAGAAGAAGAGAAGGAATCAGGACGACGGGGCTTCGACCGGCTTCGGAGGTGAGCCTGCATTTTTTCCTCTCTTTCTTCCTCCCTCCGCTCACGCAGACAGGATCAAGGAAGTGCGGAGGGGTGGGGACGCAGGAAGAGCAATGAACCCCCAAGATCCCTGGTCCGAATTTAAGTGGCCAGCGGATCTTAGGGGTCGTGTGAAAAGACCCTTAGTTGTCCCTGTCTTTGACCTCATTGTCTTCCATGGCTAATTGGTTGTGGAAGCTTATTTATAATGAGAGACATCCATACTGACATCATTTGTATTACCATCACGTGACACTGAGAAGAAGCAGATGAATTACTACAGCTAAACCCAAACTGGGGTACCAGAAGTTCTTGGATTAAAACTAAAAGAAGCCTTCACCACTACCTGTGCTGGCCAATATTTGTGGGAATTGTAATCTAAGAACAATGTTAGGAATCACTTAGCTAAAGCAATAGTGCTCAGTCAAATTGCTAGTTCTCACTAGAGAAAACCTGTTGAAAAAGGTCTAATATCTTACCTTTGGGGGGGAAAGTAACATATAGTCCAAGATCTTACCTTCGGGGGAAAAGGTTGACTAACTCAACATTAGAGATCAGTATGGATCAGAAAATTGTGATTTTCATCAAAGCTGATTCATTTTTGCCTGTAAAACCCTACAAAATGCCCTCTCCAGGGCACCCAGTGATACCAACTTTTCCAAAAAAAAAAGAACTCCACTGCCTCTGCTGCACAAGCCCTGAAAGTTATAGTGTCTCTAGATTTCTTGGAGGGGGGGGGATTAATAGACCAGCTTGGAAACTAGAGCTGGAAAGAAGGACAAAATGTGAAGTAGACAGGTAGAGAACGAACCAGAACACAAAAATTAGATGCAGAAGAGAGGACACTAACTGCACATTAAAAACCACATAACCACTGGGGGAAAAATACGCAGGAAATTTATATATGAAGAAAACTCTGGTAAGACTGCAGCCTAGGTTCGTTGCTACAAAAGAACTGTACAGCTTGAAGGCTGGCAATGAAGAAACGGAAATGCTTAGATATTGTGTATCTCTTGGTTCTGTGATCAATCCCAAAGGGGATATCAGCCAAGAAATTGGAAGAACAGTGAAGACTGAGAAGTGCAGCAATGAAGCAAACAGAGAAGATCATCAAGTGTAAGAATGTGGGTCACCATGTATGGGTGCTAGAATCAGACCATAAAGAAAGTTGACCGGGTTCCTTTGATGTGTGCTGCTGGAGGTGAGCGTTGCTGATATTCTGGGACACCAGAAAAACCAACAAGTAGGTTCTAGGTCAAATCAGTCTAGAACTGTCTCTGGAGGCAAGTGAGGCTGTCCTACTTTGGGCACATCACAAGAAGTCAGGACTCCCCGAGAAAGATGATAATGCTTGGGAAATTGTAATGCAGCAGGAAACGAGGTTGACCACAGACACGAGATGGATTGACTCCCCAAAGGAACCTACAGCCTTATTTATTTATTTATTATTTGTTTCATTTTTATACTGCACCATCTTCCATCAGGAACTCTGGGCAGTACAGAATAAATAAAAAATCAAGTTAAAAATAATAATATTAGCAAAAAGGGGGGGGGGATACCCTCAGCAAGATGCAGCAACGACATACCAGGGGAGTGAGAGCAGAATTAAATTAAATTAAATTAAATTAAATTAAATTAAATTAAATTAAATTACATTACATTATTAAATTAAAGGTCGCCATTAGAGATGGGCACGACTTAGCGGTATTCCCGTTTCCGTTTCCGTTACTTGTTTCCGTTACTCTATGGAAACGGTAACGGGAATTACTCTGCCAGACTTCGAGCTCGAACCGACGAACAAACAATTTTGGTCTGATTTGTCGTGCTTGTTCCTTGCATCGCGCGATGCCATGCGGCACAGAAAAAAAGTTTTTAAATGTTAAAAAAACCCGGTTCCCGGCCGAAAAGCAGGCGGAAAAATGCCTGCCGTGCTTCAGGGCACCTACCAGAGGGGTTGTTTCTGGAGGTCCCAGGCCTCCTCCCCCATCCCCCGTCCTGGGCTGCTCTGGTGGGAATCGCCAGTCGCCGCAGGCTCGCAGCCAGCCAGCAAAAAGCCCAGTCTCGCCGGCCGCCGGCCGCCGCAATTAAAGCGCAAGCAAGCGGCACGGACGGCACAGGAAAAAACATTTAAACTCTCCCCCCACCCATTCCCGGGCCAAAAAAGCAGGCGGGAAAATGCCTGCTTGACTAAGGGCGCAGGGCACCTACCGAAGGGGTGGTTTCTGGAGGGGGGTCCCGCCTCCCCCCCCATCCTGGGCAGCCGGACTCGAGTCGCCATGCCATGCGGTGCGGGCGGGGGATCCAAAATGGGGCGGCGAACACAATATTGTTTTTGAAATCGTGGTCCAAAAATACACAAGCACAACAGAGACACGTGAAAATTGATAAACTGCCAGATTTTTCACAGTAGCAGTGGGTTTTTTCTTGCAACAAAATGTCTCTCCTCTCCTCCTCTGTCCTCCATTGATTTTATTTTATTTTATTTTATTTACACCTGCGCAATGATGGGCTGGCCGAGTGGCCAGCCATGTGGGAGTGGACGACCATGCAAATTTTTGGAGCCATCCCACCAATCGCATGGCCACTTGGCCATGGAGACTTCTGGGATGTGCCAAAAAGCCCCCTAAAACCTGCCCTAGCCCTAACCCTAATGCTAACCCTTGACTCCGAGTCCGTACCCATACGTCACAGACTGTCTTCTTAGTGGGTCAGAGAGGCACCCAGAGGTGCAACCCACTAGCCCACCGTAACCTTACCCGTCACTAGCCTAACCCTAGCCCTAACCCTATCCCACCTTAACCCTAAGCCAGATGTACTTGCATTGCACTACACGCAAGTACAATTCCCTTCTGTGTGAGACATGGTGGTGCGAGAGCCTTAGTTAGGCATCTCACTATGGCTCTGGGTTCATTGCCATCCACTAGTCTTCACAGTCACTGTCTGCACATTCTGTTATGCAATATCCATATGGCTATTGCATAGCATTTTGCAGCAGCAGCAGGTGAGGAGGGGAGACCCCCATGTTGAGGGGTCTCTTGGAGCCTGCTTCCCCTTCCTAGTGGGTGAGGATAGGAGGCACCCACGGGTGCCTCCAGGAGCCCGCTTTCCCTTTATAGCAGGCCAGAGGAGGCACCCACCCCACAGAGGTGCCTCCAGGAGCCCGCTCCCCCCCAAAAAACCAGTACTAACGAAAATGAAAAAACGAAAAAATGAACCGACTAATTTTTGCGAATTTTCGCAAAAAACGGAAATGACCTGAAACGGAACCGGCCCGACTAACGACAACTCGAATTTTTTTTTCAAGTCGTGCCCATCTCTAGTCGCCATATGCCTCCTTTAAAAGCATAGTTTTCAAAGTGTTTTTGAAGGCGGGCAGGGACTGTGCAAGGTTCAGCTCACTTGGTAGATGGTTCCACAAGAAGGGGCTCACAACAGAGAAGGCGCGGCTGTGCGTAGCCAACCTACGTGCCTCCCTAGGAGTGGCCACCCTAAGTGAGCGCACCTGTGACATTCGAGTGGGCCTGGCCTCAGATGACCTCTGGGAGATTCGCTCCGACAGGTATTCAGGACCCAAGCCGTGGAGGGTTTTGAAGACCAAAACCAGACCAAAACCAGGACCTTGAACCTAATCCGGAGAGCCACGGGCAACCAATGCAGGCGAGCCAGAACTGGGGGGATCTGATCATATCTGTGAGTACCCACCACCAATCTGGTTGCCACATTCTGCACCCGTTGGAATCTCTGGACAAGGGTCAAGGGCAACCCCACGTAGAGTGTATTGTAGTAATTGATCCATGATTACCTTGAGTTTAAATGTGCTGAGGACAGGGCCTGTTGTCATTATTTCATAGGGTCACCCTACATTGGAAGGGACTCAATGGGCCATTACAACAAAATCGTAACTGCTGTCTCAGTGCATTGCACAGTCATTATCAACTAGGTTACAGATTATCACAGAATATACTGTATGAGAGCCATAGATGGGTGAGGCAAAATCTCATAACCTAGGGGAGAACATGTGGCGTGAAATAAATGCCCTGCTTCCTCTTCAGCTCAGTTTTTTAGAATCCCTTCCATCGTTATCTTCCCCTAAGCTAGATTTCCCCAATGTGCTCATGGTTACAAATGATATAACCATGTAGCCTGTGCTTTAATTAGTTTTCTAAACACATGACAAAGTAAACCGAATAAATCACAGTGACCTTTAAATTCCCAGAATTACAGCCTACTTAAATGACCATAATATGGTAATAATAACCAGTCCTAATCGCTGGGCTCCGTTCCGTACTATACCCTTGCATGGTATGCTTTGTTATTAATTTCACCATGATTGCAAATTATTCCCATAGTTCAGGTTTAATACTTTATTGATGTTGTTATTAATATAGATTTGTCAGTAAAGATACAAAACTAAGCCACTCACACTTAATGCCAGTTGACAAAACCAACTGGGGAAGGATCAGATAGAGAGGGTGTGTGTGTCTGTTTTCCCCTTACCAAGCAAAAAATGATACAAAGAAAGAAAGAGGAGAAATAATGATTTCATTTCATTAGAGGCCTCATTAATCTGAATTAAGGAAGATGAAGGAGGTGAAGGTGCACACGATGCAGGGAGCTATTTTGCTTTGGGTTTTGTTTGGAAGGAAAGTATGCTTCGCTATTGTTCCAAGTCAGTGACTCTAGCTTCAGGAAAGCTGAGGGCTACAAGGTATCAAGCGTAAGGTTAGAAGCTTTGGACCCACCGGGGGGCCAGCAAGGTCCTGCCGAGACAAGCCTGGGTGAAAAACACTTCATAAAAAACGACTGCAAACAGGAAATGTGAAATGTATTCCACAAACATTCCAGACAGACTCACACACACACACACACACACACACACACACACACACACACACACACACACACACACACACACACACACACACACACACCAGGTTCGTTTACAAATATAGGTCAATGCCTGTGTTGGTTTTCTTATTGATGGCAATGGTTTTCCATCAAGTCAATTCTAACTTATTGTGAATCTTTCCAAGGTTTTCCTGAATACTCAAAAAAGGTTCACCATTCCCTTGTGCTGGGGACTAGAGATGGGCACGAATAAAAAAAATGGCATTTCGTTTGTTGTTTGTCATTTGTAGGGTTTGTTTCGGTTCGTATCCGTTTTTCGTAAATTTTTGCAAAAAAATCGTTTTCGTTTTCGTTCATTTTGTTACCATTTCATTACCATTTATTTCAATTTTTTGTGATTTTTTTTTAGGATTTTAAGCAATTCACTCATATTGCAGTAACGGAAACGGAACGCACGACAAAATTTCCAGTGTTTCTGTTTGTTTCGTGTCATTTTAGAGACAAAATTTGTTTGTCGGTTCGTTACGTAATGAAATGAAAAAACGAAAATGGAAACAAAAAATTGTTTGTTTCGTGCCCCTCTCTACTGGGGACTATGCAGCTCACCCAGGACCATACAGGCTGGCTCTAACCACAGAAGGCACAGTGGGGAATCAAGCTGATATTTAACCAGTAAGTTATCCAGGCAACCAAGACAATAATCAATCAGCTTTCTTTCTTTCTTTCTTTCTTTCTTTCTTTCTTTCTTTCTTTCTTTCTTTCTTTCTTTCTTTCTTTCTTTCTTTCTTTCTTTCTTTCTTTCTTTCTTTCTTTCTTTCTTTCTTCCTTCCTCCCTTCCTCCCTTCCTTCCTCCCTCTCTCCCTCTAAATTTCCCTCCCTTTCCTGCTTTACATCATCATCATCATCACCAGCACCACCAACAACAACAACAACAATAGTAGTAGTATTCTGCCCATCTAGTGCCCAAGCACTACTCTGGTTGGCTTAACAACAACTGAAAATAAAATGACCCACCCCAGCCTGCAGGATAATAATGAGGTCCAGACCAAAGCAGTAATAAATTAAAATACAAAATAAAACTAGAGGCAATGGTTTCATCAAGATCTTCTGCTTATTTGGAAATGCATGAAGTCATGATGAAAATATATGAATCTATACCTGAAGATCTCTTAAGTTCAGGTTTCCTACCTCTGCTCTAACCAATGCTTCATGAATATCTAGGCAATTTTGTCCTCCATAGCTGCACAACACAGAGTATTGGTTCTTGATGTATTTATGTATTTATTTAAATATCTAGTCTGTTTCTCCTACAATGAGTTTCAGGTGGTATATACATAAACCTCCCCTCCTCCATACTTCATCCACCAAAACACCCTGTTAAAGTTGGAAAAGCAAGACACGCCGAGAGGAGGGAAAACAGCTACCCAGTGAATTTCACAGCTTGGTGGGGAATTAGAACTCGGAGCTCCAAAGTCTTAGTTCATCAGCACTCAACCAGCAATCCACGCTGGCATGCCAGGCTGTACATAAAGCCCCGGGTTGTGATTTCTTGCTCCAACACACACACACACACACACACACACACACACACACACACACACACACACACACACACACACACACACACACATCAGGTTGAGTTTTGTTCTAAGATTCATCCTTCCTCCATTTCACTCCCCCTTTCCCTGCTTCCATCATGTAAATTTTTCTAAGACGACACCATGGACGGCAGCCAAGGTCTAACAAGAAATGCCCTGTAGCCATGTTTATGCCATGTGACTCAGAGATTTTGCTCCAGGCTTTCTCCAAGTTCCACTCTTGTTCAGCAAAGAGAGAGACGGAGAATATTTATACTTGAGGTCTGCTGATAGACCGTAGAAGGCTGTCTGGAGACACCATGCCAATTAGCTTTGAACTTAAGAGAAAGGGCTGGCGTGTGATTGGTATTGGGCATGCAGTGGGTTGAAAAGAAATAATGAGAAATATTCAAAGGCACTTTTCTTCTCCTCCCTCTGCCTTGGTTGCTTTCTGCCTCTTATCCCCCTTCCAAAATATCTCAGGTTGTCAGTGTGCCCCTGTCTCGAGACAGGCAGGTGCCTCTCTGCCTTCCTCAGAAACTTATGAAACAAGCAACTGTCTTAATTCAGGGGTTCAAGAACGGTGGTAGATAACCCTGCTTTTGGATTTTGCACATGGGTCCCATAACTCTATCCTATCCTATTCCATTCTAAAGCAAAAAAGCATCACACATTTTGCTTTATTCTACATTATTCTACTCTGTTCTATTCTGTTCTATTTTCTTAGGGGATAAGTTTCATGGAGGTGTCAGGTCCCGATCCAGGGCTCCTAGATCAGAGACGTAGCTAAGGCTTCCAGAGCCCGGGGAACAGTCAGTTTTTGCGGGGGCCCCATTGCAAAATATAATCTAGATGGTGGGTGGGGGCAGTGGCAGGGGAGTCAGTAGGCAATTTGGCACCCCCTAATTGCTGCACCTGGGACACCCCGTCCCTTTGCCCTCCTCAAGCTACACCCCTGCCTAGGACTTGGACAATTGATTGTAAGGGCTGTAACTTAATCTCCTTCCACAGGTGACATTGCTTACTAAACCTAGTCCAAGACTGAAGCACATGGGTCCTCTGCATCAACGCTTCTCTCCCCCACCCTCTCTGGCCAATAGGGGTTTGCATGTCTCATAGAGCCAAATGGAGATGAGGGGTATGTGAGTGGGGGCGCGCTGTATGACCCATGTTCCTTTGTTTGGCGAACAGGGGCGTGAAACCCATTGCTTAAGCAGCTTTTACAACTACCCTCCGACATCCTATCTCTAGAAGACTATTTGCTGGCATACATCATCTAGCCAAGAACTTTAAGAAGAACCTCCTGGCAAAGCACACCTTTTGCCATGTTTGAACTATTGGGACCTGCTTTGAAGAAGAGTGTGTTGCACTCCAAAGCTTGCAACGTTATTAATTATTCTTATTAGTCGCCTATAAAGTTATCACCTGTAGCCCAGTTTTGCATTTGTATTTTGTGATGGCCACGTGGCTCAACACCACCCCTTTATTGCTAGAAGGGTGTCTGTGGTCCAAAAATCTTTTCACCCACCTCCGTTCTTGGTTTTTGAAGCAATTATCCATTCTAGGAGTTCTACCTGCCAGATGGACATCTTACATACAGCTACACAAGGCTCCTCCATGTGAAAGGCCTCAACTAGAAGACCTTGGATTTTCTTGTCCCGGTGCTCAGCTTTCATTTTTGAGCAAGAAGCTAGGCAGAACCAGGCCCAGCTAGGTCTCAAAGTCTTCCAGTTGAGGATTTTCCCTACGGGGGAGCCACAATCAGGCATCTGGTTAAACTAGGCATGTCCAAAATCCAACCCAGGGGCCAAATGTGGCCCGTTTTCAAATTTCAAGCAGCCCTCAGTCTCTTCTCCCCACCAGCTCAGTCTGTCACACATCCCTTCCAGATGGCACATGCTGGAGAGAGATGTCAGCTTGCAGTTTTACGGTTTGCCTGCCCTCTCTTCCCTCTGTCTGTCCCCCAGCCACCCGCCCAGCCTACCTGCCCCCGGCTCCGTTGCTGCCGTGTCCTCCCTGCCTCCTTACATGTCATAGAGGCTTGTCCAAAGTTTGGCCCAGGGGCCAAATGCAACTGAATGGTCGGCCCCCACACATTTTCACCTCACCAAATCTGGCCCTCCTTGCAAAACCTTTGGACACTCCTGGGTTAAATTTTGAGAATGGAGAATTATAGAACCTATAGTCCATGAAATAAAAAAGTCCCTAATCTTCCCTACTAAGTGACCGAAGAATATTAGGTATAAGCAGGAGTATCTCAGGACATCGTAGGTCAACTTCAGTCCTGGATTTGAAACCACCTTATGGGCTCAGGAGCTTTTTACTTCTAAGGCTCCCTTTAAATGCTACAGTTCCGGGTGTCTTTTATACTTCCTTGGATGACAAAAGACACCCAATTGCCATAGCTTGGACTTCAGCACCCTGTATTCCACTGAACATAGTTTTGTCATTGGTCACTGGAACATCTGCACAATTTTACCTTGGAATTTGAATAAGCTAAATGCCATTCCTGCAGAACTGTTGTGTTCTCCACAGATTGAGCATACCACTGGAAATCTGCCTATACCATCAGAGAAGCAAAACTGTTGCCCAGTTCCAAACCATGGTTGGAGGATCTTGAATATTTAAGGCTGGGGGGGGCACACACATCATTTTAATGCTTACCCATGCATTTTCTTTTTTTCCCCTTTCTTTTCTTTTCTTTTCTTTTCTTTTCTTTTCTTTCCGTCCTTCCTTCCTTCCTTCCTTCCTTTCCATTTGTATTTATCTATCGAATTTATCTACCGAATTTTCTTAGAGAAAGAGTTATTGGGAAGGTGAAATGGGGACAAGGATTCTTATTAGGGATGGGCACAAAAAATGAAATGTTGTTTTGTCGTGTTGTTACATAACAAAATGAAACAAAATGAGGAAGCAGCATTTCATTACAGATGAAACAAAATGGTGTTTTTTGTTGTTGAAATGAACCATTTTGTTCCATCTATAAGCCAAATGCCTATGCTTGGGGAAGGAATTTTTTTCTTTTTTCTTTTTAAAGCCAGGGGCTTTTAAAAAATGTGCACTGCTCTTAGGCCAGTATCTGGAAGTTGAGTCATGGCAACTGGACTTCTTTTTTCTTTTTCTTTTTCTTTTTCTTTTCTTTTTTCTTTCTTTTGAGAGAGATTGAAACGTTTCGCTACTCATCCAAGCAGCTTCATCAGTCTGCTTGGATGTAGAGATGGGCACAACTTGAAAAAAAAATTTCGAGTTGTCGTTAGTCGGGCCGGTTCCGTTTCGGTTCGTTTCCGTTTTTCGTGAAAATTCGCAAAAATTTGTCGGTTCATTTTTTTGTTTTTTTGTTGTCGTTAGTACTGGTTTGGGGAGGGGGTAGCGGGCTCCTGGAGGGAGCTGCAGGAGTCAGCCAGAGCCACAAGTGACGGACTGGCAGACTCTTTGCACCCGTTGTGTCTCACGTACTTGCATGTAGTACAATGCAAGTAGATCTGGCTTAGGGTTAAGACGGGTTAGCGCAAGGGCTAGGGTTAGGCTAGTTACAGGTGAGGTTAGGGTGAGTATTGCGGTGCACCTCTGGGTGCCTCTCTGACCCACTTAGAAGGACAGTGTACTGGCGTATGGGTTAGGCTTAGGGTTCGGGTTTGGGCTACGATTAGTGGGCTGTTTATGCCCGATTGGCACATCCCAGAAGTCTCTGTGGTCAACCTGGCCAAGTGGCCATGCGATTGGTGGAACATTTGCATGGTCTACTCCCATGGGCGAGCCCATCATTGCAAATGTGCAAGTGTAATAAAATAAAATAAAATAAAATAAAATAAAATAAAATAAAGTAAAATCAACGGAGACCTTTTTTTGCAAGAAAAACCCACTGCTGCTACTGTAAAAATTCAAGCATTTAAAATAGCTAATTTTCGTATGTTTCTGTGGTGCTTTGGTGGGGTTTTGGGCAACGATTTCAAAAAAAATATTGCGGTCGCCATTTTGGATCCCCCCGCACCGCATGGCAAATGGATGTGCCCTCCCAGCCTGGTACAGTCAGCAAAACCTGGCCATGCTATTGGTGGAATGGCTCCAAAACTTTGCATGGTCCAATCCCATGGGCGAGCCCATCATTGCGAATGCGCAGGTGTAAAAAAATAAAATAAAATAAAATAAAATAAAATCAATGGAGACTTTTTTGCAAGAAAAACCCACTGCTGATACTGTAAAAATTCAAGCATTTAAAATAGCTAATTTTTGCATGTTTCGGTGGTGATTTGGTGGGGTTTTGGGCAACGATTTCAAAAAAAATATTGTGGTCGCCATTTTGGATCCCCCGCACTGCATGGCAAATGGATGCACCCTCCCAGCCTGGTACCAGCAGCGCAGCAGTAGCAATAGCCAAGGAGAGGGGGGCGGGGAACCCCCCCCCAAATAAAACACCCTTCTGGCCTGGTAGGTGCCCTCAGACAGTTTTCGCCTACTTTTAGGGCCGGGAATCGGGGTTTTTTTTTAACTTTTAAAAACTTTTTTTCTGTGCCGCTTGGCATTGCGCGATCGCCGCAATGCAAGTAACGAGCACGACAAATCAGACCAAATTGTTCGTTCGTCGGTTCGAGCTCGAATTCTGGTGGAGTAATTCCCGTTTCCGTTTCCGTAGAGTAACGGATACGAGTAACGGAAACGGAAACGGGAATACCGCTAAGTCGTGCCCATCTCTACTTGGATGAGTAGTGAAACATTTCAATCTCTCTCAAGAAAAGTAGTCCAGTTGCTATGACTCAACTTCCAGATAAACTCACCTGGATGACTGAGAATCTTCACAGACATTTAGGTCAGTAAGGTAATTATTTCTACCTCTTTCATTATTTTCAAGACCTTATGATGTCTTAGAGACTTTGTCCCCTTGTGATCATCTTAAAATTGTCAGTCTTGCTTTGAAACGGTGGAGAAAGCAGAGAAGGACGTGGGCTCACCCAAGGTGGAAAAACTGACACCAAAGTGTCTTTCCACATCGAGTATGTACAGAAAGATGAGGAGGTGAAATTCCTGCCAATCCTTAAATAATTCTTCTTTTTCTCACTTTCCACCATGGAATAACCCCGAGGAAACCAGTGGATCCAGTGGAAAATGTATAAGCCAGTGGCTCCCAAGGTTGGGTACCCAGATGTTCTTGGACTAAAATTGCCAGAAGCCTTGGCCCTCAATGTGCTGGCAAGGATTTATGGGATTTGTAGTCCATCTGGGGAATCAAGGCTGGGGACCACTGGTAGAAACTAAACCAGGGTGAACCTAAACAAGATAGGCATGTATTAAGATTGAGGTGTGTTTTCTTCCAAAGCAATGATAGGCAAGGGGGATCGTGACATTCTCCTAGATTTTTTTGGAAGCTTTTATAACTTTGCCTGCTACGAACCATGTCCAAAATGAAGGAATGTGAAATATTTTTGCCCTGCACTGGAAGAACGGAATACTTACAGCTGCAATTTCTTGTGTGACGCCTGAAATTCTAGTCTGGATTCTCCCCCTCAGCCTCTGTCTCTCCCAAGTACTACGATAATCCCTCCAAAATGAAATGAAAATATTTGCAAGGAAGGTCAGCTCAACATTTCCAAACCAAGTGAAGAACAAGCATGAGCCTTCTGACGAGATGCTCAGCGTGATTTTTCCCTGCGTTGTCAATACACAAATGAACATGTGCGCACACACATAATTCTGCTTGAGAAACCTCAGCCTTCTTTTCCCCATTATTCCTCAGAATTTATCATATCAATAAACACACGCATACAATGCCCAAATAGATTGCAAGCTGAAATGACTTATTTATAATCAGAAATGCTAGGACACCAGATGGCATTCAGTACATCTTCATATAATGGGTTCTCTAGTACAGTTCCAACTCCACAGGAACAAACAGTGGAATATTATTAGAATGTCAATTAGTTTAATTTCTGCTCAAATCTATAATAGGAGGGAGTAGGGAGCGTTTTGGCACATGCTTGATTTTAATTTGGTTATAAGGTTCTGAATGCTAATAAACACACAAAACTTTGAAATGTGTCAAGAAGAACAGATGCAAAGGGGAGAAAAAAAGGGATTATGCAGAGGAGAGGGAAATAATATTTTTAAATGAAAATGACAGTGCCTTGTGTATTTCCAAACACAGACATTGTTGCACCTGGTTTAATCAGCCGCATTGCCAAGTGTTTTGGTGAGTTCACCCTTAATTGCCTTAAAGATAACTCTTGAGGAACAATGGCAGTAAGGGAAGGGCAGCACAAAATATTGCAATTTTCCATTTGTGGGGGTAAATGGCTGTGGGTAATAAACAAACTAACTGAAATGTTGACACTAGAGATGGGCACGAATTAAAAAAAACATGCATTTCGTTTGTCGTTTGTTGTTTGGAGGGTCTGTTTCGGTTCGTTTCCGTTTTTTGCGAGTTTTTGAAAAAAATTCGTTTTTGTTTTCATTCGTTTCGTTACCATTTTGTTACCATTAATTTCATTTTTTTGTGATTTTTTAAAAGGATTTTAAGCAATTCACTCATATTGCAGTAACGGAAACGAAACACACGACAAAATTTCTGGTGTTTCTGTTCGTTTCGTTTCATTTCAGAGACAAAATTCGTTTGTCATTTCATTACGTAATGAAATGAAAAAATGAAAATGGAAACGAAAAATTGTTTGTTTCGTGCCCATCTCTAGTTGACACACCTGTTGGTTTCATTCTGAATTTGTCCTCAAGACTGACAATAAAGAGGGATTTTGGGAGTAATTTTAATAGAAGTATTTTCAAGGTGGGAGAGAGTTTTGTTCCAATTCAAACGCATAAAAACTCCCCATTGCCAATTTCCAAATTTCCCCATATTCAGGATGCTAATTCAGAATTTTTCAGAAAGTAGATCCCCCTCCTCCCTCCCTTCTTTCCTTCCCTTGATTTTTAAAGAATATTGGAGAAACTGCAATTCAGAGTTCTCCATCCAGCCTGTGGGATATCAGAGCTTCACTCCAGCCTGACTAGGATTGAATGAAGGTTGGAAGTTCCACCGTCTACCAGCTCATTTTCTGAGAGGCATCTTATTTTTAACACATACATGATCCAACATGTAGTTACTGACTTTGGCTACCTGCTGGTGAGGCGAGCGAAAAACCATTGCAGTATGTTTCTGAAAAAATTGCAAATATTTGTTAGTCATATATTTTGCTGGTCATACACTTACGACTGTAATGTCCAATTTGACTCAAGTGACCCGCAGGTTAGCTACCTCCTGCTTAGATTACTGTAATGCATTGTGGGGCTGCCTTTGAAGATGGTTCAAAATGCAGCAGCCAGACTAATCACTGGGGCCAGTTACAGGGGACAAGTAACTCTCTTTTTATGTCTGTGAAAATTCTCAGTCATCCAGGTGAGTTTATTTGGAAGTTGATTCATGGCAACTAGACTTCTTTTTCTTGAGAAATTGAAACTTTTTGCTGCTCATCCAATCAGTCTGAAGAAATCTAGTTGCGAGTCCTCCATTTTATAGCTGACTTTGACCTCTTGTCACCCTGGTCTGAAATAGGCTCATAAGATGAACAAGGGCCTGAATAGGCTCATTAGGTAGACAAACAGTATCAATAGCATTAAGGTGAACGAGTTCGTACGGGAAGATGGACAGGGTAGAAATTCAATAAATAAATAAATAAATAAATAAATAAATAAATAAATAAACAATGGCCTATGATGAAAACCCCTCTCTCAACAGAGGGGGGGTCAGGCATAGTCTATCTGCTACTTATCAAGCTGTTTTCAACAATACCCAGACAAATCAAAAAGCCTTCAGCTCCAAGGCCATAGCTAATGACCCATCTTTATGGGTTTCAGCACCTTAGGCCATTGCTCACCGTTACTGTTGTCTAGCTAATGAGCCTATTCAGGCCATTTTTCATCTTATGAGCCTATTTCAGACCAGGGTGACAAGAGGTCAAAGTGAGCTATAAGATGGAGGACTCACAACTAGCTTTCTTCTGACTAGTTGTGAGTTGTGAGTCCAGTTGGCATGACTCAACTTCCATATAAACTCTCCTTTTACAAAAAGTTCACTGGATACCACTCTGATTCTGAGACTGTTTCTCCAGCCTGGAGAAAGACCTGACAACCTATTCCAGTACTCTTTGCCAAAAAACGTTTTGGATCAGCTAAAAAAAAAATGCAACCGTTTGTTAGTAGACAACTGGAATTGTGGATCATGTTGTCTTGGTAAGGAAAAATGTCCAATGGAAGTAGATCTGTCAGATTTGTAAATCTCTACCTAATTCTAATCTTAATCCATTGTTGTGCATTGGTGTGGAATAAAGGACATTTTTTCTTCCATTGTGGATATAGAGAGTGACCAAAGACTCCATCTAAACAAGGCTGAAATTTCTCACCGTATACTAGAAATTTTACTCAAAGGCAGTGCTTCTTCAAAATGCACAACAATCGTATGAAAAAGTTGTTCAACTCGATACTGAGTTCACAGTATAACACAGGCATGTCTTTGTAGCAATCAGAAATAGCTTCTTGGAACCTAACAGCCTGCATTTTCTAAGGCACTGGAAGTTATTTCCTTTCAGCCCCAGCAAACACCAATAGTCTGTTTATGAGCTTCAGGCTTCTTCACATCTCACAGGAACTCTGCCTGTTTTGTTAGTCTTTCTCCAAACAAATCTTTGGCATTTAGCTTAGCTTCCTGAATGTAATGTGGCTTCTTCCCCTGCTGCTGACACACACACACACACACACACACACACACACACACACACACACACACACACACACACACACATAATCATTCTCCCAGCAGACAAAGGCAATGCCACAGTGGTGATGAACACATCTGACTACCAAGCCAAACTATCCAACCTACTACAAGACCCTGCTTACATACCTTTGAACACAGACCCCACCACCTACCTGGAAAAAAACACCAAAGCCAAAATAAAAGCCTCACCCTTAAGTGAAGAAATCAAGCCAAGCATCATCCCCAGAGAGAAATCATCTAGATGTCCCAAGCTCTACGGCCTCCCCAAGATTCACAAAGAAGGAACACCTCTCAGACCCATAGTCAGCTCCATAGGCTCACCCCTACAAAACCTCGCCAAATTTCTTGCCAAACAACTCCAGCCCTATGCAGAATCCATCTCTTCATACGTACAAAACTCGTTCCACTTCATAGAAATTATAAAGAAACAAGACCTACAACCCAATGACCTACTCGTGAGCTTCGATGTTGTTTCGCTCTTCACACAAGTGCCCATTCAAGAAGCCTTGACAGCTATCCACAACAAATACAACCCCCCCAAGCACATCCTAGATCTGACCAACCACTGCCTAACCAACACATACTTCATCCACAATGGACAAAGATACAAACAGATAGAAGGAGAACCCATGGGATCACCCCTCTCACCGGTCATCGCAAACCTATATATGGAACACTTTGAAACCAACGTGTTACAGAAGTCCGAACATAAACCCAAACTCTGGCTCAGATATGTTGACGACACCTTTGTTATCTGGCCACACGGGAAAGACAAACTGAACAACTTCCTCACACATCTCAACAGCCTACACCCCAAAATACAATTCACTATGGAAATAGAAGCCAACAACCAACTTCCCTTCCTGGACGTCCTAATCTACAAAAAACCCGACGGCTCCTTAGGACATACCATCTACCGGAAAAAAACACATACAAACCGCTACTTAAATGCACAATCACACCACCACCCTGCACAGATCAACTCCGTAGCAAAAACCCTCATCTCCAGAACCAAACGCCTCGCTGACAAAGACCACCTAAAAACTGAATTACACACTCTCTCGAATGCTTTAATTGCGAACGGATTCCAAAAAAACACCATCACCAAACTAATCCAAAAAGAAACACCCCCCAAGAACCAAGAAACAGAAGAGAACAACGGCACTGCCCTCCTCCCTTACATCAAAGGCACCACAGACAAAATAAGCAAAATTCTCCACAAACACAATATCAAGACAGCCTTTTGCACCGAACAAAAAATAGCCAACATTTTAAGAAACCCCAAAGACAAGATTGAGCTAGAAAACCAAGGAGTCTACGAAATACCATGCAAAGTCTGCCCAGCCACATACATCGGACAGACAAACAGGAGAATAAGCGCACGCATCGCAGAACACAAGAACGCAGTCAAAAAAGAAGAAAAATCTTCCTCTCTCTTCCAGCACATAAAAACAACAGGTCATGAAATTGATTTTAAAAGAACCAAACTCATCTCCAAAACTGAACACTTCAACAGTCGAATAATCATGGAAGCCATTGAAATAGAGAAACACCCAAACAACATGAATAAACGTGATGACACCTCCCGCTTGCCTGACATCTGGAAACTAGCCCTGGTCAACAGACGAGCCTCTGTCACAAAGACTGACACCAGGTCCAAAAGGACACAAGATGCCACCACCTTCCATCCACACCAAACACAAACCCAGACCCTTCCCACAGATGAAACGAAACCACCATCCAATAACAAAACCACGACTGCACCATCTACCGCTACTCCCCACTCCAGCCACCACATGAAGCACACTTACACACGCCAAAAAAACATTGGGAGACCACAGATACGCAGCCAGACCAAAATGAATTCACAAGACACAGGACCCCACTCCACCAAAGCCCAGGATGCTGCCAGAACGCCCATCACCAAGGTCGTTAAGAAACAAAAGGCTAATAGACACACATCCAGCACCTCACCCACACAGGATGTCTCTAAACAGCCATCTAACCCACCAGCAGTTAAGCCCTTAACGATCGCCTCAGCCACACAGCAGATCACAAAAGAACAAACGAACCTACAATCAGCAACAGAGCAAGCAAACCACACACCCCCCCAGCACTATTTATAGAAGGACTTCAACTGAGATCACGCTTTGCTTCAAGAAGAAAGAAGCCAGAACACCAGCCTGAAGATGACGAGTGAGACCTCGTCGAAACGTCGCCAAAACAACCAGATTTCTACACGGGAAGAAACCCGAATCCACCCTAACATGCATATATATATATATATATATATATATATATATATATATATATATATATATATATATATATATATATATATATATATATATATATATATATATATATATATATATATATATATATATATATATATATATATATATATATATCTGGCAGGTTTCCTCCGTTCACAATGCAAACATTTAAGTATGGCAGTGTTGGACCTCCCTCATGGTATTTTTTCGGGTGCCTTGATTTCCTTTTCTCAAAAAATATGGTGTGAACTTTCCAGAAACAAACATGTGTTTATGAACATACCTTTTTCATTACTGAGAATGGAAATCTTGATTGTGTAGGAATATAGAATCATGTGCTCTCCTGAAAATGAAGTTGCTTTTCAGAAGCTGGTTTATACCCAAATCAAACAGGCTGAGGAAGCTATGTTGCCTTTGGTATGGAGCGATGACCTAACTCTGTTATGAAAAGCAGAGGTGGATCTACAAAGCTGTGCAACAAAACATTATTGTTTGCCCTTCTATATACCAGACTCAAGTCTTTAGGTCCATACCATATTCAGTAAGGATATATGGGGGGGTGCCATGTTTTGCTTCCAGTATCTACTGGAGGTCCCAGCCAGGCACACAGATGAGGAAGAGGATGAAAAATTGAAAGCTATTTATTCATTTGTTGGTTGCTTAGTTGGTTGTGTTTTCTTTCTTTCTTTCTTTCTTTCTTTCTTTCTTTCTTTCTTTCTTTCTTTCTTTCTTTCTTTCTTTCTTTCTTTCTTTCTTTCTTAATTGATACACCACTCACTTACTGCAAGAAACTACTCCAAATGGTTTACAATGATAGACAGTAACCCCAATCTCCAACAAAAAATAAGATAAAACTCTAAATTCAATAATTTGTAGGCTGCCTTTTTCTTGTTGAGGGGACCCAAGATGGCTGATGATGGTAAAACCTCTCTCTCTCTCTCTCTCTCTCTCTCTCTCTCTCTCTCTCTCTCTCTCTCTCTCTCACACACACACACACACACACACACACACACACACACACACACACAGCACAATAATTTACATAGTTTAAAATGTTGTTTTGGGAGGGGTAGCTGTATTAGTCTGTGAAGCAAACCAAGCAAAACCAAAAGAACAAAACAAAAAAGACAAAAACACATGTGGCACCTTAAAGACTCACTATTATATTTTAATGTAAGCTTTCATGGATCAAGTCCACTTCTTCAGATGTATGGAATAAAATGTCTGAAGAACAGGAGTTAATCGATGAAAGCTTACATTAAAATATAATAGTATTCAAGGTGTCACACGTGTTTTTTGTCTTTTGTTTTGTTTCTTTGGTTTTGCCTGGGAAGGTTAAAAATGATTAAACATATAGTAATAATTAAAAATCAATGTATTAATGTACAGTAGAGATGGGCAAAAAATGGAAAAATTGTGTTCCGTTTCTGTTCTGTTCGTGGCCCATCTCCCTCCGTTTCCATTTCCGTTTCGTACGGGTTTTTTTAAAACATTTGTTTCTGTTTTTCTTTTTTCAGAAACAGGGGTCTTAATTCACCGTGCCGGATGACAGCGCCCTGTCATCCAGCGTGGGAAAGATCCCTCTCTCTGCCCTCTGCCTCGATGCATGGCAGCCCTGTGGGCTGTCATTTCTGGGGTGGAGATCGCTGGACAGGGGGCTCCGATCCGGCCTCTGTGTGCGGAGACTGGATTGCAGGCCCCTCTCTCCACCCTCTACCTCAATGCATGGCAGCCCTGTGGGCTGTCCTTTCTGGGGCGGAGATCGCTGGACAGGGGGCTCCGATCCGGCCTCTGTGTGAGGAGACTGGATTGCAGGCCCCTCTCTCCACCCTCTACCTCAATGCATGGCAGCCCTGTGGGCTGTCCTTTCCGGGGCGGAGATCGCTGGACAGGGGGCTCCGATCCGGCCTCTGTGTGCGGAGACTGGATTGCAGGCCCCTCTCTCCACCCTCTACCTCAATGCATGGCAGCCCTGTGGGCTGTCCTTTCCGGGGCGGAGATCGCTGGACAGGGGGCTCCGATCCGGCCTCTGTGTGCGGAGACTGGATTGCAGGCCCCTCTCTCCACCCTCTACCTCAATGCATGGCAGCCCTGTGGGCTGTCCTTTCCGGGGCGGAGATCGCTGGACAGGGGGCTCCGATCCGGCCTCTGTGTGAGGAGACTGGATTGCAGGCCCCTCTCTCCACCCTCTACCTCAATGCATGGCAGCCCTGTGGGCTGTCCTTTCCGGGGCGGAGATCGCTGGACAGGGGGCTCCGATCCGGCCTCTGTGTGAGGAGACTGGATTGCAGGCCCCTCTCTCCACCCTCTACCTCAATGCATGGCAGCCCTGTGGGCTGTCCTTTCCGGGGCGGAGATCGCTGGACAGGGGGCTCCGATCTGGCCTCTGTGTGAGGAGACTGGATTGCAGGCCCCTCTCTCCACCCTCTACCTCAGCCTCTGCGTGCAGAGACCGGATTGCAGACCCCTCCCACCGCCCACCGCCATGCATCTCCGGAGGGTGGAGAGAGGGGACTGCAATCCGGTCTCCATGCACAGAGGCCAGATCGGAGCCCCGTGTCCAGCGATCTCCACCCCGGAAGATTGGGGTCTTCCTTCCTGTCCAGCGATCTCCACCCCGGAAATGACAGCCTGGTGGGCTGCCATGCATCGAGGCGGAGGGTGGTGAGAGGGGGCTCCGATCCGCGCAGAGACCGGATGGCAGCCCGTTCTCGACTCTGCCCCTAACTGGACCAGGAAGCCGGAAGCTGGAAGACTGGACCAGGCAGGAAGGCCAGCAGCACCAGCAGGTAGGAGGACTCATTCTCATCGTGTGGCCAGGCCAGTAATGGAAACGAACAGAACGAAGAAAATGTTCTTGGTTCTGTTCGGTTCAAGCCTGGCCTGTCCAAATGGTCGTTAGTCGTACCATTACGGAATGGTAACGGTAACGGAGAACGGAAACGAAAAAATGGTCATTTCGTGCCCATCTCTAATATGCAGTAATAATTAAAATAATTTAAAAACATGTTGCTTCAAGAAGGTTAGGGCACCATACAAATCATTTTATGGTAAAGCCACTGTGCTGAGTCTAAAGCAGAGATATAAAGTCTGCCCAGTAACAATAGTCCACATCATGGTTGGCTGATGGTTTGAAGAAGCCATCATCTGCAAGAGAATATATTATGATAAGAGGGAGCTTAAAGCAAGAAAATGAAATGATTGTTTCATTTCCTTTTTAAAATGAATTTTTGTAAAAAGAATTCATAACAAAATGATTTGTTACCTTATAAAATGGCTATCCTGGGTCCTAGAGGCACCAAATTTGGTGGGTAACTTTTTATAAGGGAGCCATTTTACAGAACAATGAAACATTTCATTTTAAAGGGGAAAAGAAGCATTTTGATTTGTAACAAAACTCTGCTTCCTGTTTCATTTAATTTCATAACATTTCAAAAGCTTACAAAACAACGAAACACCGTGTCGGCTTTTTGTAAGGCGCCCATCTCTAACGGGGGCGTCTTATAGATGAAAAAATATGGTATGTTGTTTGATGAGGAAAAGCAGAGAAAGAGTTAAAGGGCTGATAAACTGCAGAATGGTCTCATTAAGTTGCCTCATTAAGAACTGCCTGAATGGTACACTTGGTATGAAATGTAACTTGAGACTTTAAGAACCCCTGATGAAGCTTGTGCACTGAATATTTGGAGCCACACGGTTGATGAACTGTTATGAAACTGTGATGCTTTGTTAATAAACATTTTTGTTCACTTACATCTAAGAGTGTGGGACTGGGCTAATAGAAAGCCTGAGAAACAGAGTAAAAAATATTTGGTGGCAATCAGGTTTTTAATTGGTGGCTAGCATGGGACAGGAGTGGTCAAAATCACCATACATGCAACCCTTGAGGGGGGGAAAAACATTTTTTGCAGATTTTGTTTTTTAAATCATTAACTGTTTCAATTACTATACTCATAAATTAAATAGGAAACTTAGTTTGACTTATAATATTGATCTAATTTTTTTTTAGAAATCATGCAATCTTTCTTCAAAACCTTTGTAATGTCCATCTGATTTCAATAATGCTGAGATCTTGTCCATTTGTGCACAGTTTAACACTTTCATAATTAACTGGTTTTTTTGTCAGGAATCTTGGTTATCTTCCATACTTGTGCATACAACATTCTAGCTGCCTTGATAATATGGATTACAGTCACCCCCCACCATTTCATGGTTCAGGTACTGCGGTCCCACTATATTGCGGGATTGCAGTACCTGGGGGGGGGGTGGCAGGGAGTGATCCAATCGCTCCCCGCCGCCCCCACCCGTTCCGGGAGGCCTCGGAGCCATGTGGGGGCGGCGGGGAGCAATCTGATAGCTCCCCGCCGCCTTTCTGATCACCCCCCCACCCACTTCCGCATATTGCGGATTTTCATGTATCGCGGGTCGGGTGGGTCCCTAGCCCCCACAATAGGTGGGGGGGGTACTGTATTACAATTTTTTTTTTACCATCACCAATATTTGGTTGTCTCATTGACAGGCACCCACTTAAAACAGCTCAGCAGAGGGCATACACTGATCCCTGAGCTTGGACTTTGAAACCTCAACCCCACCACATGCATCCCGCCAGGCTTCCAGACCTCCATGCATTGAAGAAAGCGAGATGACTTGGTGGGGAGGAGAAGCCTTAGGGCTGATGTGGAACTTAGAGATGGGCACAAACTGAAGAAAAAAATGACGATTCATTTTGGTTCGGTTCGTTTTAGGGTCCGGTTCGTTTCGTTTCATTTTAAATGAATGTTTTTTTGGAAAAAAAATTCATTTCATTGATTCAATGATTCATTATTCGTTTTTTGTGTAGTGTGTGTGTGTGTGTGTGTGTCTGTGTGTGGTGCTTGTGCAACTTTGGCTGGGGGAAAGAGGGGCTTAATCTTTCCCCCAGCCACTGTGGGGTGGGGGGAAAGAGCTCCCCCAGCCAGCGCCTCTCAGCTGAGAGGCACTGGATTGGGGCCAGCAACTCAAAGAGACCCTTCCTTCCACCCCTGCATGCGGAGGCGAGAAGCGGGGTCTCTTTTGACATTTTTCCCTGGAGCGGATGGCAGCGCTGAGCAGGCTCTCGGTGCTGTCATCCACTGCAAGGAAAATCCCTTTAAAGAGACCCTTTTTCCCTGTCATTGGCTGGGCCCCTTTAAAAATGGCCCAGCCACCAACAGGGGTTCTCCCCAGTGCTGACAGCTTTAAGAAAGTATTGGACAAGTTCATGGAGAACAAGGGTATTGATGGCTATTATTATGGATGCCTCAGGAAAACCTCCGGGTTGGAGAGAGAGGCAGGATCTATCTCAATGCCATTCACAGGGAATCGTAAGCAGGTGAGGACATCTGCTTGGGAATACCCTGAAGCAAATGGTGAGCTACTGTGTGAGACAGAATGCTGGACTGGATGGGCTGTGGCCTGTTCCAACAAGGCTGTTCTTATGTTCTCATGTTCATACAGAAGAAAGAAAAACCTGCAGCAAAAGGGACAAATAAATATGCAAAACCTTTTATTTTATATTTAAATAGAACACATGCACAATCTATGTTTCGGATTGGTGGATTAGGGTAACAATTCTGTTCCAGCAGATCACAGTTGTTTGTCCTATGAAGTCAAAACGTTGAGCCCTCGGTTTAAGGTGGAACGGTGTCGCATCTTAAACTGGGTTCATGGAAAATTTACCTTGCAAAAATTCTTTCCACTGAGTATTGCGAGCCAGTTTGGACTTGTTAAATCGGCACAGTTGATCAGCATTCCCCTCACGCATTCACACTTTTGGAATCTTAATTTGCAATGTGGAATTATGGATAATGAAATTACACTTACAGGTTTTAATATGTTTCATTTTTGATTGCAAAAGATGTGTTGAGTTTGTAACTCAGGCCCGGCATCAAAGCTGGAAAGACTTCTCAGCTGCTTAAGTCATGGGGGTGGAAGGGTGGGTGTGTGAGAGAGAGGAGATATGGAGGTTAGGGAGAAGAACTCGAATCCGGTTGAACCCTGGAGTCATTTATTTTCCGTTACACTGGATTTTTCAGAACAGCAATTTTGTATTTATGTATAATGTTTATCAGCACTCTAATGGCATTTTTAAGAGATTAAATTAGCATCAGGCTTGTAATGAATGATACATTGGGAAAGAGGGAATTGATAATGTTTAGCCATTTGAATATGGGCAGAAATTCTTGTTTAGATGTACACTTAGGAATTATTTATATCCCCTTATGCCATATCAATTTAAATAATAATCCATGCATCCAGGCAGAAAGAATAACGTTAATACTAAAGGTTCTGTTTTAAAATCGCTAATTGCACATGAAGGAGTTTGAGTTGCTTTATTTGGCGGATCCCCCCCTTCCCCCCCTCTTTTTAAAAATTTAATTTAATTTAACCGTATTAGAAAAATCCATGTGGTTAACGCTGCAGAAATCATTGCTTTTAAATTTTTTGTTAATAAGACCTACGATCCTCTTCCGAATGCCAGGAGATGTGCTGTCATCCCTGACCAAACTTCCTTAAAGCTGGGTGTGAAGAGAAAAAAAATCAAAATGAACCAGGAATATACATTCTTGCTTCTACTTTTCCTCCCCTGTGCACATTGTGGTCTGTTTGAGATAGCCAAGGGCTAGCTGAGTTTTCTGCAAGGATCTCAAGATGGATGCACTCCGTGATGTCCTGTTAGCAGGCACAGATCGTCCTGCACGGACAGGCTTTGTGCAGGTGAGTAATTGCCAAGGAAGAATTTCAACAAGGGACACTACACTTTTTTCAACCTGCTTTTGCATGTGCGTACTTTTCATCGTTTTCTTCCATGGTTGTTTGGAGGTTTAATGTTCTGAACTTTCATATCTCTTCCGCTTGCTTCTGAACATGTGATGAACCTAGCAGGGTTCAACAAGTGGTTTCCCACAGTTGACAATGACATGGAATTGTCCTGGGTTCACTTGGACCCAGCCCACGACTGCACCAAATGGAAGGCAAAATCAAGAGTAACGGACCCCACCACCAATTGGAACAAATGCTAAGAAACAGAAGAATTCAACAAGTGGTTTCCCATTGGCTGCCTCCTGGGGAGTTTCCACGACCCAGCAAGGGTTAGAACCAAAGTCTTCTATCCCCTATGTCTCCCTGGCGTGTGTGTGTGTGTGTGTGTGTGTGTGTGTGTGTGTGTGTGTGTGTGTGTGTGTGTGTGTGTGTGTGCGCGCGTGTGCGTGTGCGTGTGTGTGTGTGTGAACTTCATGGCACAGTGGTTGAACTGCTGTACTGAAGTCAAAACTGCGCTTCCGACTCAGGGTTCAATCCCAGGTTGCCAACTCAAGGTTGACTCACACTTTCATCCCTTTGGAGATTGTAAAATGAGTCCCCCCCCCCTTGCCGGGTTGTATGTGCAAGGTGTAGCCTGCATAATTAAATTGTAAACTGCCCAGATAATGCTTTAAGTGCCGTGGGGCAGAATATAAACAGCACACCTTGTTTTATTTATTTTTAATAGATTTGATTAATTTTTGGTATGGTGATTCGTTGTACTTTTAACTTTGTCTTTGTAAAACATCATAAGCCAACTTAAATCTTTTTATTACCAAATGATGGAATATCAAGTCCCCTTATCGGGATAAAGGTGGCCTGTAAATAGGATTAATTAAACAAATTATACATCAGTTCATCCTAACTTCTTGGAGCCTGGATATGGAGATACTACTTAGAGTTTCCCTAACTATGTCCCGGTGCCGTCTCTCTGCCCATGAGGCAAATTGAGGCTTCTGCCTCCAGCAACATATTTGGGGTGACATGAAAAGACAGCAAATTGGCATAATATTTCCTTTTATTGTTATTATTATTATTACAATTTTACTACAGTGTTCAGGAGAGTTACCCAGGGCTACCTGGTTCATGCCAGCTTTGAGGTGTTCTTCACCCTGACTTGGCTGGGATAGGGTAATGGAATTTGCTTTCCAATAGACCTGAGTTTGCCATAGCATACTTCCACCTTGGCCATGCTCTTTATTTGCCCCTCTTGTGACTTCTTTGCCCACAGCTGGCAGACTGAGCAGCCGACAGATCTCTGAGAGCTGAGTAACCCCAGTTCTTCTCAGTTAGGAAATCATCTACTGTGCCACACACTTAATATTGGATATAAGGTCCCACAATGTGGCTGTGAACAAACCACACACACACACACACACACATCTACACTAGCATTTAAGACTCTTGTGATTTGAATTGCCCTGGAACCAGTAGTCTATAGGGTACAGTCCCTGTATTTGTGGGGGATTCATTTCAAGATCTACTGTGAATGCCCGAAACTGCAGATAATAGCAAACTTTATATTTTCTAGACAAGGAGGCAAGGCAAAGACCTCAGCGGGATGGGACAAAGGCCACCAGGCATGCCCTCTTGGATGTTGTGTATAGGCTGTAGAAAATGGTGGCTAAGTGAATCAGTGGATAATAGATCTTATGGATGTGGAGGTCATGCTGTACTCTGAAGTGGCTTGTAGAGGAAGGGATTCATCCATGTTTTTCTGGGGACCACTCCCTCTACTCCAGTCATGAGCCACCCCCTTTGCAGTAAAAGTTTAGCTTTGGGCAGGGGGAGGTTCCCCTAAAATTTTGAGTATTTTGTTGGCCACTATTTCCAAACTAAAAGGAAAAGAAATAAGAAATAAGGCACACTTATTCTATCTATATATTAGTATTCCTGCCTGGAGCAGGGGGTTGGACTTGATGGCCTTACAGGCCGCTTGCAGCTTCACTATTCTATCATTCTGCGATCTGTACAGTGGTCCCCTGCCCTTTCGTGGTTCATATACTGCGGTCCCGCTATATCATGGGACCTGTACTGTACAGTTTTTCTCCCCCACCCTAGTGCCAATGATCTTGGCCCTAGGACTTGAGGGAGGGGAAAAGTTTTTAAAAGCCCAGGCTTTAAAACCCCCTTTCCCCCTTCCTCAAGCCCCGGGCTCCAGCTGTTGGTGCTGGGATGGGGAAATAAAGGTTTTTCTCCCCCACCCCAGCGCCAATCAGCTGGAGCCCCAGGCTTGCCTCCATGGAGGCATCATGTGCCACTCCCCCGTGCCAGGAGAAGCGCTGCTGATGTTTAAAATGTCTTTAAGCAATGGAGCCAAAACTTGGCTCCGTTGCTTAAAGACATTTAAAACATTACACTCCACTCCCCTTGCCCCAGGGGGTGGGGTGGGGTCAGGAGAAGCAGTGTGCAATGTTTAAAATAGCTTTAAACATTGTGTGCCCCGCATAGGCCCAACCCTACCTGCATCCGTATATTGTGGATTTTGAATGATCGCAGTCGGGACGAGTCCCTAACCCCCGCAATAGATGGGGGGGTTACTGTATTGCCCCCCTTTTGATTCTGCTCCCTGACTTCAGCAAGTAACTGTTTCTGATTGTGTAGCATCTTGACATCACTCCCCCCCTCCCCCCCCGTTTAAGGCTTCATGCTTCCCAATGAAGAAAGATCACCTAGATGACTAATCGTGGAATGAGGAAGATGCTGCAACAGTACAGTGGTCCCCAACCCCCGGGCCGCGGACCGGTGCCGGTCCGTGGACCGGTTGGCACCGGGCCGCCTGGGGAGGCCGGGGAGGCTCCTCCCCTTTTCCTACGCCGCCCTCCTCCTCCTCCTCTTCTCTCCCGCGGGCAGCCGGAGGAGGAGTCGCCGCTGCCGGGCACGGTGCACGGGCGGGGTGGGGGGGAGCCTGGGGCTCCTGGGCGGGCGGGCCCCGCCTCCTCTTCCTGTTGGCAGCTGGAGGCAAGCGGCGGCGCAGAGGTGCCCCAACTGAGGCGGGCCGCAGCGGCCACGACCGCGGCCACTGCAGCCGCCCGGGTTCGGCTGTGGCTCTGCGGCCGGCAGCGGGGGCGCCCCGCGGCCACCGCGGCCGGCTCGGTGGTCCCGGTGGCGCCCTCGGGCCGGAGACGCCACCCCCCACCGGCCTCCCTCCCCTCCCCCCTCCCGCTCGCCCTCCCGAAGGCCGCAGCCGGAGGCAACCGGCGGCGCAGAGGTGCCCCACCGAGGCGGGCGGCGGTGCCGGCCGCGGGGCGCCCCCGCCGCCGGCCGCGGAGCCACAGCCGAACCCGGGCGGCTGCTGTGGCCGCGGTCGTGGCCGCCGCGGCCCGCCTCGGTTGGGGAACCTCTGCGCCGCCGCTTGCCTCCGGCCGCCGACAGGAAGAGGAGGCGGGGGCCCGCCCGCCCAGGAGCCCCGGGCTCCCCCCCGCCCGTGCGCGCGGGGGGGAGCGCACGCCCGACGCCCCCAGCCGGCGAGCGCCGCCGCCGCTGCCGCCGCCGCTCCTGTGGCCCCCCCAAGGTACACACGCCAACCCCCCCGCACCTCCTCCTCCCCCTCCTCCCTCCCCCCATCCCCCGCCCCCCACACCCTCCCCTGCCCCCCACCCCCCTCCCCACCCCCACCCCCGGGCCACGGGAAAATAATCAAACAAATAACGGTCCATGGAGACAAAAAGGTTGGGGAGCACTGGTATAGAAGCATCAAGAGAAATATTAGCTGTAGTGAGGCTTTTGCAAGGAGGGAGAATTACTCTGTGTGGGGGGGGAGGGAGAGGTAGTTTCTACCTGAAAATGAAGTTTAAAGCACTTGGAGATCATTTTGACGGTCACTTCTAAAGGAGCATTTGTGGCCTTCAGACAAGGACAGCTCAGTGGCATTCCAATTCTATCCCTCTCCCCGACCCAGGATAAAAAGCTTTCTAGTTCATCATTAAGCAAGGTGTATGCAGGGCAGAATTCATTAGATCTACATTTTCCTCCCAAGCTAGTGATAACACTTCCGTTATACAAACTGGGGGATTTGTAAGGGGAGGATGCAGTCAATACAATCAATATCAGTAAGTAAAATTTACTTTAGCAGTATGCTTTATTTGCATTGCATATGGAGCAATCTATTTATGCGCACACAAGCCCACACAAACATCATAAATTGGAAACTCCCCGGTGGACAGCAAGAGGGCAGAGAAGGGAACGGCCATCTCGCTTTCCCTGGCGGCGTCCAAATCTCACCATTAAAATTGACCCACGGCAAACAGCCCAACAAGGACCGTAATCAGTGAATTTCCATTTCCTCTCCTGTCTTCTGAGTTAAGATGCCACCAGCAGCCGGATAAATCTCAAAAGTCCCTCCATAAACAGAAGCCTCGGTTTCTACTGCTTGCTTGAGTTCATTGATTAAGCTGTTTTGTAAGATAATAAAAGGGGAGGGGGGACTGGAGAACATTAATGGCCCCAAGGTTGTGCAATGCACCACTCTTTGAAAAGATTTCATAAATGCTGTTCTGCGAGCAAAAGCGTTTTGGTCACTGTGCTACAAAGACACATGAAAATGGACAGCGATTTGGTTGGAGAAACAATCATCAGATTGCCAGAAGCAACCAGAACATGTCATTCATGGCCCCACCAAGTTTTATCTTCCACCAGCTCCATGGATCATAGCTAGAGATGGGCAGAAATTCCCAGTTCGGTGGTTTGTGCTGGCTCAGCCAATGGCCAAACAGATGTTCATTGGGGTGGCTCCCTGCCCCATATGATAGTCACTCAGACGCAGGAGCCAGATATGAGGGGGGGATATGACTGATACATACAAAATAATGCAGGGTACGAGTAAAGTGGATAGAGGGAAGCTCTTCGCCCTCTCACAAAATACCAGAACTAGGGGACATCCACTCAAATTGAGGGTTGGGAGAACGAGAACAGACAAAAGAAAATATTTTTTTCACCCAGCGCGTTGTTAGTCTGTGGAATACCCTGCCACACGATGTGGTAATGCCATCTGGCCTGGATTGGACAGATGCCTGGAGGAAAAGCCCATATCAGGTTACAAGCCATGATGGAGATATTTCTCATGCTCTCCCGGACATGTTTGGTGGGGCCACTGTGAGATACAGGAAGCTGGACTGGATAGGCCTTTGGCCTGATCCATCATGGCTCTTCTTATGTTCTTATGTTATTTTCTTATGAGGCAGAGCAGGGGAGCTTCTAAGTGGGCACCTGCCAGAAGGGAGCATTGTGCCAAACCATGCAACATCTGCTTGACTCCTGAGCAAATCAGCACGAACCTCAGAATCAGTGGTGGTGCCCATCACTTGGCATACCCCCCCTTTTTTAATCAGGTCCAAGTGGGTTACTGTTGCTACAATTTGTTTTATTTTATTTCCAAAACCCTTTTAACCCCACCTTTCTTCTGGAAGAAGACCCAAGGTGGCTTACACCATCGAAATCTAGTGCTGAAAACTAACAACAGTGAGTATACAAATATTTAAAAATATTAACCATGATCAAAAAGCATAAACGACACCCAAACACATTGGAATCAGTAGGATACAACAGTCTATTTAAAAGCCTTAGTCAGGCTTACAGAGAAAGGCCTTTGCCCGCTTGCAGAAGGGTAACAAAGATGGTGCCAGCTTGGCCTCCAGTGGGAAGGAGTTCCAAAGTCCAAGAGCAGAAACAGAAAAGACCTTCTCCTGTGTCCTCATAAAATGCACCTGTGAAGATGATGGGACTAAGAGAAAGGTCTCTCCTAGTGATTTTAACACCTGAGTAGGTTCGTAAAGGGAGAGACAGCCTTTGAGATACCTTGGACCCAAGCCATTTAACACTTTATATGTTAAAACCAACACTTTGAATTCCACCTGGGAACTGTTCAGCAGCCAGTGTAGCTGCAGATACTTATCAATAACTAGTGGCAAGTTAATTGCTACTTCTTGCTATATATTATATCCAGGCAGGCTTTTTGTTTAGCTCTTGAGCTATACCGCTACAGGCTAAACTGAATCTTGCATCATATATATAGTTAAAAGAGTGTTTTTGAAAATGTGCATATGTTTTAGTCAATGCAAAATATGCATATATGAATAAATGCATGAGAAACAGTTATTCCAGCAATTCATCTAGGAATGAAAGGGTTTGTAAAACGTGCACCCATTTCTGGACATATTTTTGTTCAGGAGAAGCAGCAATATGTTCCATTATTGAATATATGAATAGAACAGAACAAAATACATGGGACAACAAATTGAGAAATCTGTTAAACATGAGTGATGGATTTCTGATTACTAAACTTAGACTAGAGCACCTTAGACATGTGACGAGAAGAGAAGACTCATAGGAAAATACAATAATGCTAGCAAAAGTTGAAGACAGTAGGAAAACAGGAAGAATTAGTATGGGATGGATCAGTGAAGCCAAGAGGAGCGATGTGGTTAATATAAAATACAATACAAATGCAAGAAATCTATGGACCAGTGAAGAAATCACCATACCATATGTGAGCTTCTGTGGTTCAGGGCCACTTTGTCAAGGTGGTACCAGTAGGAAAAAAATTAAATGTCCACACTTTCATGGGAAGATGTCTGTGAAGATTCTCAGTCATCCTGGTGAGTTTATCTGGAAGTTGAGTCATGGCTACTGGACTTCTTTTCTTCTTCTTCTTGAGAGATAGAAAAGTTTCGCTGCTCATCCAAAGACTGATGAAGCTGTTTCTATCTCTCAAGAAAAAAAAAAAGAAGTTCAGTAGCCATGACTCAACTTCCAGATTCATGGCAAAACGGATTTTGACTGGTGTGATAGAATCATAGAATCATAGAGTTGGAAGAGACCTCAAGGGCCATCTAGTCCAACCCCCTGCCATGCAGGAACCCCATCACAATATTTCTGACAGATGGCCATCCAGCCTCTGCTTAAAAACCTCCAAAGAAGATGTAGTGGGTCTGACAGAGCCAGATGACACCCAAAAGTGATTATTCAGCTCTTTATTTCATCATACTCTCACAGATTACATAGGGATAAAAAATGGCAGCTAAAATGGACCAAGGGTCAGTTTATATACACTACTAGGATTTGCCCCTGGCTGGCCATAGGATGGTTTAAACAGCCTGCTAGCCCCCAATTGGATCGGACAGAATTCTATCCTTCTACTGTTCTCCAGCCTCAAGCTCCCACAGCCTACACCTGTCTCTAACTGACTATGCCTGGGAGCTTAATCAGTCTCTGTTTGGCTGGAATTAAATGTGAACTTGAATCCTTCCTCTCTCTAAGGGCACATCAGCTGGAAAGTTACTGGAAGATGCAAGTCGGAAAATACGCAGGCAGCATCCTAGCAATGATAAGAACTAGGAGTGGGGTTTGGGTTAGGGTTAGGGTTAGGGTTAGGTGGAAAAAATAACATAAATTGGATTTTGATCACAATACAGTAACCTCCCACCAATCTCGGGGGTTAGGGACCCACCCCATCCACAATCTGTGAAAATCTGTGATATGCGGAAGCGGGGCTGGGGGGCTGGGGGTAGGTGGGGGCCTGTGGAAGAGCGTGGGGGCGGCACGGAGCGACCCGATTGCTCCACGCCACCCTCCCTCCCACCCAGGAGGCTTCTGGAAGGGTGGGGGGGGCACACAGAGCAATCAGATCGCTCCGCGCTGCCCTCCCACCCACCCAGGAGGCTTCTGGAGGGGCGGGGGCGTGCAGAGTGATCGGATTCCCCCTCGCCCTCCCATGCACCCCGGAGGCTTCTCGGAGGTGCGGGGGGTGGCACAGAGCAACCCAGCTCCCCCACCGCCACCCCACTGCCACCCTCCCTGCGGTGCAGGTACTGCGGTCCCACGATGTAGTGGCACCACAATCCCTGAACCGCGAAATGGCGGAGGGTCACTGTAGCACTTGTCTGAATCATAGTTCATTATATTTGTTCAATTCCTGCCATCCCTGACTGGTGGGGCTTTGTGGATGGTGGGGATGGAGCGATTTATCAGTGAAATGTCAGAAGACATATGTCCGTCAACGTAAGGGACGCTGAGTTGGACGCATGGTGGGGCCTGGTTCAAAGCAATGGCCCTGAATTCTTAGGAACGTCTGTGTATTGTTGCACATGCAAAGCAGAGTTTTCCATGTTTCGAGACCTCAGATTTCTGACATAGAAGCCATGATGTGCTCTCGTGAAAGGTGCACAAACTCCCAGCCAATGCGGTCCTTGAAAGCACAGCAGATGGCAATGGCAGCAACAATTCTAATCGCCCTCCTCCGCCTGTTCAAACGAATGTCTGAATGAATTACCCTCGGAGAGAATGAAAGAGAAGGTGACCTTAAAGGTACAGAGAAGCTAATTTACTGCCCAACACATTTCAAGAATTTTATCTCTTCCTCAGAGCAGAAGGTCTTTCAAAGAAAAGGCAGTCCTGGATGTTTCTCTGTCTCTCCTCCCCCCCTCAACAGCATTTGAACAAATGGTTCAGAAAACAATTTTGCCTTCTCTTTGAATGAACTGCAGCTAAATCGGCACGAATCAGACACCTCCCCACTTCATTTCTATATCCCGGGACTTCCTTTTGTTCCTCCTGCGCAAACTGCTGTAAGCTGCTGAGTGGTGCAGCGTCCCAAGACGAGAAGTGCTTCCAAGCTTTTAGTACCTCGTGGAATCACTTAATCGATAAAGCCAAGATTGTGCAAGTCAGTGCGGGAGCTTGTTTACTGCAAAAGTGTCTATGCAAAATTTTCTTTAACCACCTCGCTGACCTGGAACGTTGCATCGTGCCTCTTGACTCCTTTTCCCAGTCTGTCCCAGTTCTGGAACGGCATTCGGATGGAAAGAAATGATACCAAAGCTTGAAAGTTCATACAAGCAATGAGAAACATTTTTTTTAAACTAGCCGGATCCTTGGATTCATTTCTCCCTTTTGCTCCTCCAGTGTTAAACCACTTTTAGCACTTTTTTTTTCACCCAGCGTGTTGTTAGTCTGTGGAACTCCCTGCCACAAGAAGTGGTGAGGGCATCTAGCCTGGATGCCTTCAAAAGGGGATTGGACAGATTCCTGGAGGAAAAGTCTATCACAGGTTACAAACCATGATGGAGATGTGTAATCTCCAGGCTTAAAGCCAGGGTACTTCAAGGGCCAGATGCAGGAGAGTGGTATCATGAGACAGATATCTAGTCTCATGCGCTCCCAAATGCATCTGGTGGGGCCACTGTGGGATACAGGAAGCTGGACTAGATGGACCTTTGGCCTGATCCAGCATGGGTCTTCTTATGTTCTTATGTTCTTATAAATAGCTTTCAATAAACCGCCCTGAGTCCCCTATGTGGGAAATAGGTGCGGTATATAAGTGTGAAAAATAAATAAATAAATAAATATGATGACACTTTCAGGAAGTCCAAAAATAGAAAGTCATGAAACCCATTTTGTATTTGTGTTTGCACTTGCATTTGTGTTGGTCCCCCATCAACACATTCTCATCTGTTGAAACCTCTCCTCTGAAATGTTTGGTGGACATTGTTACTTCCAATACACATCTGAGGTGTCATAACACAGCGGACCCTCGTATAACAAACAGTTGGTATAACATAAAATCTGTACAACATTAAAAATTCCAAAGATAGGAGAAATTTTCTTAACAGAAGCATCTATGGGGCGAATCCGTACAACATAAAAATGGTCGCGATTAGGGATTACTCCGTTTTCAATGCATTCCTATGGGAAATTTGTATAAAGGAAATTTTCCTTAACATAATTTCATTTGGAACAAATTAATTCCTTTATACAAGGTACTACTGTATATGGTCCATTTTACAGCAGTTGCTGTACCAGTATCATGAAGACCTCAAATCCTGGTTGTCTTTCCCTGATCCTGTCGTTCCCTACTCCTAAATGAGCTCTTCAAATCCTCACTCTTTTTAAAATAACCTTTATTAAATTTATACATGATACATCCAATAGCTCTGTTTAGTAGTGACACATATCGATGAGGTAGTCTTTAACGTATTTACATCCATATACATATATATCCACCTACATACACAGAATCACCATTCTAACCCTTTTCTATCCTCTCACCGGGTTAGAATGAGCTCAGGATTGAGCCGATTTGCACTCCTCTTTCTCTTTAAGTTTGCAAGTTCATAGATCCATGGTTGCACAGTATCACCATTTCATCCATTGGTGTCTTGTCTGTTTTCCGGAACTGTGCATAGGCCAGCCTTGCTGCTGTGAGCATGTGCAACACCAAATAGTTATTTTCTTTAATTCCATTATTTTTGGGGGGGGATTCCTAATAGGCACAGTTCCTGTTTAAATTTTTGGTTTTGTTTTGTCATCTGCCTTAACCTGGTCAATAATTTAGCCCGAAAATTCCTAGCTTTTGCACAAGTCCTCACTTCTGATCCCATCTGACAGTGCTTCCCGATCTTGGGTCCCCAAGGGTGCTTAGATTAAAACTCCCAGTATCCTTTGCTGGCCAGGATTTCTGGGAGTTGTAGTCGAGGGCCACATGGGGAGCCACGGTTATGAACCACTGCCCTGAAGCATAGTCACTGGTCCCAATCCATTTAATGTTCTTAAGTCAAAGTACAAGTGAGGTACTTTTGCTCTATTTGATTTTGACTATTTCAATTCAACAAGACACTTGAATGATATTTCTTCAAATTCCATAAGATCCTTTGCCTACCGGTGGAAGGAAGATGCGGGATAATCTTCCAATGGAGACCTCTATAACTTGTGCAAACTGTCTCCATCACAAACTGACTTCTTTTTCCCATTAAGAAGCAGCACCCACAACAAAAGCACAGTAAAAACCTTGCTGGTTCTTTTAAAAGATGCAAACAAGAGGTCAGACTCTGCTAATCTTTGAAGGTTTCTGCACGAGACTAGCAGCCATTGCAATTTTGCACAAACCATGTTCCTTGCCTTCAGATCTGATTTGCACAATTTTGCTTCCTTTGCACACAGTCAAAAAATCCTTGTTCTTTTCAAGAGCATTGGAAACCTTTTCTTTTCTTTCCTTCTTCAGAGTAGAGAGAATAATTTGCAACAGTTACTCTCACGTGAATACTGAAAGCTTCTAGAAGCGCACTCTTAAAAGTTTGGAACCATGATGTTATTACTGATTAAGGGTTGTCATCCTTTCCCCCCTAGACTCTTCCTTCATTGGGAGTCCGGCTCAGAGGGTGCAGATAAGAGCCAGCTTTTAAAGAAGGCTTTTGCCCCCACCCACATTCCATTTTGTAAAATTTGTTCCTTCCTGTTAATCAAGAAACTTGTAATTGTTGCTAAATCATTACTTTGGGAGTTGGGGGGGGATTGAGACAAACAGGATTCCAACGCATTCCTAAACTGCTGTAACAAAGGCTGATACTTCACGTCCATCTAATCACTGTTCACGGTCCCGCTTGGGACTGGTTCGAAGTAATCTTACCGCACGTCCATTGCGGGATGAGGGGAGTTCGTCCCGACCGCACAATTAGCAATGTAGCTAATTTTCCAGTTCTCCCTTTAGATTACTTACAACATGGCACATTGATTTTGATAGCTTACTTCCATGACTGGAAAAAGCAAAATTGTACCCAAAACAGGAAATAGAAGGACCGGAGAAGTTGGCGGAAATGATTACACTGCAGGAGGATTTCTTTTTTGGCTTTTCTGATGGCAGGATAAGGCATATAGAGGGGAAAACCTGGAAAAAAAACGGTGCATGTTGTCCGCAGTTTGAGCCAAATCACTTCAAAAAGCAGTCTAGAAATCGGTTTAAAAAAACACCACCCCTGGTGGCTGTTGTAAGAAAATCTGGGAGTTGAGTCATGGCTACTGGACTTCTTTTTTGAGAGATAGAAACGTTTCGCTGTTCATCCAAACAGCTTCATCGGTCTGAATGCAGCTGGTGCAAACCCTGACTCTTATAGGCAGCTTTGACCTCTAGTCACCCTGGCCTCAATTAGGCTCATCAGATGAACTAAATAGGCTTGTTAGGGAGACAATGGTCTCCTTAGCCTTGAGGTGAACCATGGCTTAAGGTGCTGAAACCTATCAAGAAAGGGTCATTAATGGGTCGTTAGCTATGGCCTTGGTGGTAAAGGCTTTTTGATTTGTCTTGGTAGTGTGGAAAGCACAGCTTGATAAGTAGCAGATAAACTATGCCGGAGGCCACCACCTCTGTTGAGGGAGGGATTTTCAATGCTCACATGAATGGCTTCCCTTACTCCTCTTTCAAACCACCTCTCTTCTTTGTCTCATATGTGTACATCCTCATCTTTGAAAGAGTGGCCTTTTTCCTTCAAATGGAAGTGTACTGCTGATTCTGGTCCTGAGCTGTTACCCCTCCTATGTTGGGCCATCCTTCTGTTTAATGGCTGTTTGGTTTCCCCAATGTAGAGGTCTGAACACTCCTCACTGCATTGGACCGCATATACTATATTGCTCCTTTTATGGTTGGGTACCGGATCCTTTGGGTGGACAAGTCTCTGCCTTAGTGTGTTTGTGGGTTTGAAATAAACAGGGATGTGGTGTTTGCCAAAAATCCTTTTAAGCTTCTCTGACACTCCAGCCATGTAAGGAATGACCAGGTTCTTCCGCTGGGTCTGGGTCTCAGACTGATCCCTTGTTCTTCTGGGATGGCCCACTGCTTTGTTGAAGGCCCACTTTGGATATCCACAGGCCTTAAGTGCTGTCTTCAGGTGCCTGTCTTCCTTCTTCTTGGCTTCTGTGAAGGTGGGGATGCTCTCTGCTCTGTGGCTTAGGGTCCTGATGACTCCTAGTTTGTGCTGTAATGGATGGTGGGAGTCGAACAGTAAGTATTGATCTGTGTGGGTGGGTTTCCTGTAAACTTCTACTTCCAGGCCACGGTCAGGTCTGATGATGACTGCACAATCCAGGAAAGCCAGCCTGTTGTCTTGGGTGTCTTCTCTAGTGAACCTAATATTAGGGTCCACTGCATTGATGTGGTCTGTAAAGGCCTGTACTTCCCGAGTCTTGATTTTCACCCAGGTATCATCTACATACCTGAACCAGTGAGATGGTGTTGTCCCTGGGAAGGTGTTGAGTGCCTTCTTCTCCACTTCTTCCATGTATAGGTTTGCAACAATTGGTGACACTGGAGAACCCATGGCACAACCATGCTTCTGTCTGTAGAAGTCCCCTCTGTACATGAAATATGTGGTATTCAGACACAGGTCCAGGAGCAGGCATATCTGGTCTGGGTTGAGTCGGCATCTGGAGGTGAGGGTGCTGTCTTCTCTTAGTCTTCTCTTTACCATCGTTAGGGCATCAGTGGTGGGGATGCTTGTAAAGAGCGATGTGACATCAAAGGATACCATGGTTTCCTCTGTATCCAGTTTGAGCTCCCTGACTTTAGAAACAAACTCTTCTGAGTTGTGTACGTGGTGGTCCGTGTGTCCAACCAGTGGGGCTAGGATAGTTGCCAGGTATTTTGCGATGTTATAAGTCACTGAATTTATACTGCTGACAATAGGTCTGAGGGGGATTCCTTGCTTGTGGATCTTGGGAAGTCCATAAAAGCAGGGGACTGTCTCTCCGGGATATAACCGGTGGTAGGTCACCCTGTCAATTGCGTTTTCCTGCTCCAAGAGTTTTAAGCATTCTATTACTTTCTTCTTGTAATTGCTGGTGGGGTCTCTTCTTAGTTTTTCATATGTATGCTGATCATCTAAAAGTGTGATAACCTTCTCATGGTAGTCCACCGTATTGAGGACGACAGTGCACCTTCCTTTGTCCGCAGGCAGAATTGTGATGCTCTCATCCCTGCTGAGGGATGTCACAGCACTTCTCTCTTGGCTGGTGAGGTTGGATGGTGGTGGTTGAGCACTGGATAATGCAGCAGAGACTTTTATCCTGAGTAGTTCTGCTTCTGCTGCTGGCAGATTGTTGCTGTGGATGGCTGATTCTGTCGCTGTGATGAAATCCACAACAGGAACCTGTTTGGGTGTGATGGCAAAATTTAGGCCTTTGGATAGGACCTCTCTCTCTGTCTGGGTGAGTTCCCTGTTTGAGAGGTTCTTCACCCATTTGTCCTTTACATCTCCTGTCATGGTCCCTTCATCCTTCTTCCTCCTGCCAAGCTCTTTAACTGCCTCTTTCCGGCAGAGGAGAAGATCGAACTTCTTCATTTGCCTCTCTTTGCCTTTGCCGGAAAGAGGCAGTTAAAGAGCTTGGCAGGAGGAAGAAGGATGAAGGGACCATGACAGGAGATGTAAAGGACAAATGGGTGAAGAACCTCTCAAACAGGGAACTCACCCAGACAGAGAGAGAGGTCCTATCCAAAGGCCTAAATTTTGCCATCACACCCAAACAGGTTCCTGTTGTGGATTTCATCACAGCGACAGAATCAGCCATCCACAGCAACAATCTGCCAGCAGCAGAAGCAGAACTACTCAGGATAAAAGTCTCTGCTGCATTATCCAGTGCTCAACCACCACCATCCAACCTCACCAGCCAAGAGAGAAGTGCTGTGACATCCCTCAGCAGGGATGAGAGCATCACAATTCTGCCTGCGGACAAAGGAAGGTGCACTGTCGTCCTCAATACGGTGGACTACCATGAGAAGGTTATCACACTTTTAGATGATCAGCATACATATGAAAAACTAAGAAGAGACCCCACCAGCAATTACAAGAAGAAAGTAATAGAATGCTTAAAACTCTTGGAGCAGGAAAACGCAATTGACAGGGTGACCTACCACCGGTTATATCCCGGAGAGACAGTCCCCTGCTTTTATGGACTTCCCAAGATCCACAAGCAAGGAATCCCCCTCAGACCTATTGTCAGCAGTATAAATTCAGTGACTTATAACATCGCAAAATACCTGGCAACTATCCTAGCCCCACTGGTTGGACACACGGACCACCACGTACACAACTCAGAAGAGTTTGTTTCTAAAGTCAGGGAGCTCAAACTGGATACAGAGGAAACCATGGTATCCTTTGATGTCACATCGCTCTTTACAAGCATCCCCACCACTGATGCCCTAACGATGGTAAAGAGAAGACTAAGAGAAGACAGCACCCTCACCTCCAGATGCCGACTCAACCCAGACCAGATATGCCTGCTCCTGGACCTGTGTCTGAATACCACATATTTCATGTACAGAGGGGACTTCTACAGACAGAAGCATGGTTGTGCCATGGGTTCTCCAGTGTCACCAATTGTTGCAAACCTATACATGGAAGAAGTGGAGAAGAAGGCACTCAACACCTTCCCAGGGACAACACCATCTCACTGGTTCAGGTATGTAGATGATACCTGGGTGAAAATCAAGACTCGGGAAGTACAGGCCTTTACAGACCACATCAATGCAGTGGACCCTAATATTAGGTTCACTAGAGAAGACACCCAAGACAACAGGCTGGCTTTCCTGGATTGTGCAGTCATCATCAGACCTGACCGTGGCCTGGAAGTAGAAGTTTACAGGAAACCCACCCACACAGATCAATACTTACTGTTCGACTCCCACCATCCATTACAGCACAAACTAGGAGTCATCAGGACCCTAAGCCACAGAGCAGAGAGCATCCCCACCTTCACAGAAGCCAAGAAGAAGGAAGACAGGCACCTGAAGACAGCACTTAAGGCCTGTGGATATCCAAAGTGGGCCTTCAACAAAGCAGTGGGCCATCCCAGAAGAACAAGGGATCAGTCTGAGACCCAGACCCAGCGGAAGAACCTGGTCATTCCTTACATGGCTGGAGTGTCAGAGAAGCTTAAAAGGATTTTTGGCAAACACCACATCCCTGTTTATTTCAAACCCACAAACACACTAAGGCAGAGACTTGTCCACCCAAAGGATCCGGTACCCAACCATAAAAGGAGCAATATAGTATATGCGGTCCAATGCAGTGAGGAGTGTTCAGACCTCTACATTGGGGAAACCAAACAGCCATTAAACAGAAGGATGGCCCAACATAGGAGGGGTAACAGCTCAGGTCCAGAATCAGCAGTACACCTCCATTTGAAGGAGAAAGGGCACTCTTTCAAAGATGAGGATGTACACATATTAGACAAAGAAGAGAGGTGGTTTGAAAGAGGAGTAAGGGAGGCCATTCATGTGAGCATTGAAAATCCCTCCCTCAACAGAGGTGGTGGCCTCCGGCATAGTTTATCTGCTACTTATCAAGCTGTGCTTTCCACACACTACCAAGACAAATCAAAAAGCCTTTACCACCAAGGCCATAGCTAACGACCCATTAACGACCCTTTCTTGATAGGTTTCAGCACCTTAAGCCATGGTTCACCTCAAGGCTAAGGAGACCATTGTCTCCCTAACAAGCCTATTTAGTTCATCTGATGAGCCTAATTGAGGCCAGGGTGACTAGAGGTCAAAGCTGCCTATAAGAGTCAGGGTTTGCACCAGCTGCATTCAGACCGATGAAGCTGTTTGGATGAACAGCGAAACGTTTCTATCTCTCAAAAAAGAAGTCCAGTAGCCATGACTCAACTCCCAGATAAACGCACCTGGATGACTGAGAATCTTCACAGACGTAAGAAAAACCGACACAGCGGCCAAGGGGGCTCCGCAGAAAAAGTGATTGGAAATGTGGTAAGTGTTTTTTAAGGCAATTTGACTTTAAGCAAAATGTGATTCAAAACCTAGGGCTCTTTAGTCTCTGGATCCATGGAAAACAAACCCGTCCCCTCTTCAATATGACATCCTTTCAGATATTTAAACATAACTATCATATTCCCTCTCAGCCTTCTTATTTGTAAAGCTAAACATTCCTAGCTCCCTAAGCCGCTCCTCAAAAGCCGCTCCTCTAGGGCTGGTGCTCGTTTCTACATCTAAGCCAAAGAGCCAGTGTTGTGCAAGTCTGTGGCCATGTGGCCAGCATGGCCGAACACATTTCTGCACACGGAACACTATTTACCCTCCCACTTGTTATGGTGGTACCTAATATTTATCTACTTGCATTTACATGCTTTCAAAAGGCTAGTTTGGCAGGAGCTGGGGTTAGCAGTGGGAGCTCACTCCGCTGTGTGGCACCCGGGATTCAAATTACCGACCTGCTGACTTTGTAGCTGATGTTTTCCAGTGCTCTAGCCCACTGAGCCACCATGCACCACACCTTCTAGTACCAAATAAGAGAGCCAATTAGGTAGGGGGGAGGCAAGGAACCCCAAAACTCTAGAAATTCCTTTACTGAAGTATCTCACCAAGAAAGCCTGAATTTAAGACTTGCAAAGTTAATAAGTGTTTAATAAGTAAGAGGTGGGGGTGGGAGGATGCAGGAACAGGAGCCTGAGGGGTGGGCAGTTGGGGGAGAGATTGAGGGGGTGCTTTTTTTGCACAACGCTCCATCAATGAAATATATTTGCAAATAAAACTTTCAATAAAACTGGATTCATTGGGCAGTAATAACAACTCTTCCCCAGAGTTCAGAGGGATGGGACAGCGGCGCTGCGCTGCACAGCAAACTTCCACCTATGGTTCCATGGTGGATCATGCTTCAGAAATGGGCAGAAATGTACAATCCAGTTTACTTTGAATGCTTCAATGCCACATGGATTTGGAAGGGGCCTCTAAGGCCATGGAGACCAATCCCCTGCTCAAGGCAGCAACCCAGATCTGACAAGAGGGTGGTCCAATTTTCTCTTGAAGGCCTCCAGCACTGGAGTACTTTTTAAAGGGTTACCTTTTCCCACCTAGATTATTTAGAAGATATGTTCATTCCCTTGGTGTTCCAATTCTTTGCTTCATTCTTCCGGGACACTCACATCCTAACACATTTGCATGGAAACTAGACAGTGCTTGCCATGTGCCTTGGAACATGTGGTGTATACAGTACAAGACTATATTTCTGTCTAAAATTGTTTCTGTCTAAAATTGACTAAAAATTGAGGGACCTCTTATACACGGAAGTACGCTGAGGAGAGAACTGTGTGGATGTGAAACTGTAATTTTGGGTTGGAATAGTGGGGATCACCTTATATGTGGAGGTGTCTTATAGATGGGAAAATATGGCAATAGTTGTCATTTATTTATTTATTTATTTATTTATTTATTTATTTATTTTGATTTATACCCCACCCGTCTGGCCATCTGGCCACTCTAGGCAGCTTACAACACTATACAAAATACAATGATATATAAATGCAACCAAATTAATACGATAAAACCACAACAAGTCTGTAAGCAAAATAAAAGCATTAAATTAAATTAAATAAGACTTTAAATAAGATTAAAACGCAATAAACTAATTGAACAGTTGGTACTTTTCAGAAAAATACATAATTTTACATTACAATAAAGGAGTGTGACTAGGTAAAACTTTAAGAGCTAGCTCAGTGACCGAATAAAGCAACATAGCCCACACATGGAACAAGACCAGACTGGATCTGTTACCTTTCATCTTTCAACCTCAGTATCAAGGCAAAATGGTTAAGTGCATAACTGGTTGGGGAAAATTTAATATAACTGCTTATGCTCCTTTAGACTGCATTTTTCTCTGCCTTGGCTGAATGACGTTTCTTAAATATCACCTGACTCCTAGCAAAGCAAGGTTTTGGACTACCTAAGGGCATTTATACACGACCCCTACGCTCCGCTGCAAATGGCTCCCAGCTCCGGAGCTTAAAAATGTTTCCCCACCAGCTCCGGAGCTAACAGAAAATTAAGTGCGACCCTGCCCACCTAAGCGCGACCCAGCGCAGCTTTCAAGTACCTGCTCTGGGAGAGTGAAAATTTTTGATGCGGAGAGTGCCGGGCTCTCCTCGCTTCTTTTTGGGTTTTTTTTTGTTTGTTTGTTTTGCCTCTCGCCCCTTTAAGAGGAACCAGGAAGTGACCGGGGCTTGGAGCAACTTCCACCGGCACCGGAGGTAAGGCTTTATTCTTTTGTCCCTTTTTAAGGCTTTTTTCCTCCCTCCCCTCACGCACACAGAAGCAAGGAAGTGCAGAGTGGTGGGGAGGAAGGAAGAGCAACAAACCCCCAAGATCTCTGGTCCAAATTTAAGGGGCCAGCCGATCTTAGGGGTCATGTGAAAAGGCTCTAAGACTGCTTCAACCAGTCGACGTTGCAACAGTCAATAGCATAGAGTTTTCCATGACCAAGGGCGTGGTCTACTTCCCATTTCCCAAGCACCTGAGTTACTGTTTTGCACAGTTTGATGCAGGCTCTTTCCCTTGCCGAAGGGCCTGAAACTACAAGGAATATCTTGGCCATACAAAATGGCTGCTTAAACGCAGCTTGCTGATTGGTGAAGAGATAAAAATGCTTGCAACTAGGGATGGGCATTTCATCTTGGAACCAGTAGGCACGCTGCAACGTCATCTGTGCTAGATCTGTGATGCTGGCCAATCAGGAGCTGTGCAGGAACAGGCATCATCCTGCCTCCCTCTCTAATTGGCCAGCGGCATGAAGCAGGAAAGATGACATTGCAGCATGCTTCCTTGTTGGATTTTAACCCTGCGCAAGACAGAGAAAGGTAAAGCAATTGGATCTGCATGTATCGGCCGATTCTGAGGACCACTTCGGCTTGCGTGGTTCATTTTGAAACCTACTGGTTCTGAAACTAAAAGCCCATCCCTACCTCCAACCTGCTGACTGGCAGCATTAGTTGTTTGTTACTAGAGATGGGTACGAACTGTCAACTCAACTGTTTGCACCTGCTCATTATCTGAATGAACAGGTGTTTGCCTGTTCTGCCTCCTCTGGTGGGCACCCCATGCAGAGGCAGGGGCTCTGCTTCCCTGCCTATACTTCTCCTGGAACCTGTGAAGATGGTGGGACTGAGAGGGAGGACTGAGGGGTTATAAAGGGAGACACAGTCTAGGAGATACCTTGGGTATATCACCTAATAACCCTAAGTTATCACGGCTTTATAGGTTAGAAGAACTAGTACTTTGAATTGTGCCTGAAAAGATATTGACAGTCAATGGAACTACTGCAATAGGGGGTTAGGGGATAGGTAACCAGGACTATCCAGGAACAGGTTCAGAAAAGAAGAGAAATAATTTTTTTCCAGAAACAGGAATAAGATCTCTACAGTTCTAGATTTTCTTTTCATATTGCACATTTTGAGAGAGTTTTGATTCAGGACTAGCTTCAGCGCAGATGGTCTCTGGACCTGTTGGCTGTGAACCCTCAATCAAGACTGATTTTCACACCCATGTGATGAATTGGTCCATTTTAGGTCCATGTCAATTTTACTTGTGTTCTTTCCTACACCGGTTCCTCCCCCCCCCCCCAAAAAAAAATAGGGTGGGGGACTGAAATCGTCATTTAATTATATAATATAATTGCACCCCTCAAAAAAAGCATACATCTGAACACACAATGAGGTGAAAGTTTTGAGCTAAGTACTTAGTCACAGTGTTCAGAGATCAGTGGAGACTGACCAGGAGTTAGTCCTGCAGAATACCTTTTAAAGACCAGATTCTTTAAATTTTTGACTTTTGGTACCAAGAGGAGTGACTGGCGAAATAATTAAACACACAATTATTCCCAAACAGGTTTTAATGGGTGTTCAGAACAGTCTTATCAAATTCAAATCTTTGCATAAGTCCAGAGAAGACAAGAAAAATAGAATTGGGGTTATTCACAGAGAAAGACCGACAATTGACAGTACAGTAATTTGCCTGATAACAGAAAATTAAAGAAGAGATAAGTCACAGCCTGAAAAATTTCATGAAGATTTGAATCTGCTGTATAATTAGCCACAACAGTTAATATCCTTTCTTCCCATGCTTTGGGGGAAAAATATGAGGGCATGAATGGCAGAAAATTGTAGCAGAATAGAGACATCAGTGCAAGATTCAGCAGGATAGTGAAGTTTAGCAAATGGCTGGAATATGAGGAGTGGGGGACTTGTGGAAGGAGAAATGAGTTTGGAACTGGCAAAAAAGAGAAAGGAACAGGAGGACGATATGTGTAAATATTGACCAAACCGAGACTGTTCGGTCAAGTCCTGTGGTGACAAGATAGTGGAGTAGGTAGACTCTGTTCTAATTTATTTATTATTTATTTATTTATTGCACTTCTATATCACACCATTTCCCAGAGGGACTCTGGGTGGTTTACACATAAAAAACATCATATAAAACAGTAATGAAAACATCAGTAGAAGGACAGCGATAAGGGCAAGAGAGGGGAAACCCTCAACAAGAAGCAGCAGGCACCAAATAAATAAATAAATAAATAAATAAATAAATAAATAAATAAATAAATAAATAGAGATAAGGTCACCATAAGCCTCCTTAAAAAGCAAAGTCTTTAAAGCCTTTTTGAAGGCGGGCAGGGACGATGCAAGGCACAACTCAGAAGATGATTCCATAGTGAAGGGCCAACAACCGAGAAGGCGCGGCTACGCGTTGCCGACTTCCACGCCTCCCTAGGGGTGGCCACCCTGAGTGAGCATGCCCACGACATTTGAGTGGACCTAGCCTCTGTTGATCTCTGAGAGATACGCTCCACCAGGTATTCAGGTCCCAAGCCGTGGAGGGTTTTGAAAACCAAAACCAAGACCTTGAACTGTGTCTGGAGAGCTACGGGCAACCAATGCAAGCGGGCCAGAACTGGGGTGATGTCGTCATATTTGTGAGCACCCACCACCAGTCTGGCCGCCGCATTCTGTACCCATTGGAGTCTCTGGAGAAGGGTCAAGGGCAACCCCACATAGAGTGTGTTGCAGTAGTCAATCCTCGAACTCATGAAGGCCTGCACAACTGTTCTCAGGGAGGACTCATCAAGATACGGGGAGATCTGGGTGATCCTGCGGAGTTGGAAGAAAGTGGCCCTAGAGACTGCCATCACCTGGGCTTCCAGGGTGGAGCAGTGTTCCATATACAACCCCTGTGCTCAGACTCATCATTTGGGGCCTACAAGTTGTAGATGCGGGACTCAAGTTGCAGAACTCACTCTCATAAGAACATAAGAAGAGCCATGCTGGATCAGGCCAAAGGCCCATCTAGTCCAGCTTCCTGTATCTCATAGTGGCCCCACCAAATGTGTTTGGGAGCGCACAGAGACTAGATCTCTGTCTCCTGATACCACTCCCCTGCATCTGGCCCTTGTAGTTGGAGCTACAGGTAACTTGACTGAGACACAACTTAGGTTCATTTTTTCCATGGCCAGTACGCAGCTAGTGACTCAGAACCCACCTAGCCCTCCCCTTTATTAATATAGACTCAGATTTGAGGCTTAGTACTTGGTACTAGACTTGTACTTAGAACTCGGACCAAGAGACCCAAGATCCCTGCTAAAAGATGGGGAAACAACCATGCTTAGTGGGAAAGGAAAAAATGAAAATAATATATAGTATGGAGATGACTGATCTGGTGCCAAACTTGCCCACGCCCAGCCAAAACTCAAGATTTCTTCTTGAGTTCCTGTGTGAACTCACCCAGCTGTGGCAGCACAGACTGAATTAAGGGGCTGGCGGCCGGCTCAGGTTCACCTGGTGGGGCTACTGAATAAAGCACCACTGGAGGCCCTCCCTATGTGGCATGAACTGATGGCCTTCTTTTCTATTCCCCAGGTTTCCCATGTGTGTTTGGTGGGGACACCCTATAAGGCCTTCACTGTGGCAGCTCCCAATCTTTGGAACAGCATGGCATATTAGAAGACTGACAGCTGAGTGTTTTGTTGATCATTTTGTTTCATAATTAATGAATAAATCCATTAATTACAAAATGAAAAAGACATGCAATCAGGGCTGGTGCTAGGTTTTTTTGCGCCCTAGGTGAGGGGCGGGGATGGGGTGAGTGGGGCAGGGGGCAGGGCGATGGGGTGGTGGGTGGGCAGCGTGGGGGTGGGTGGGGGATGGCGGCGGTGACAGGCGCGGGGGTGGGCAGCGGGGGGCACAGGGGGCAGTGGTGGCCTGCGGTGGACAGCGATGGGCAGACGGTGATAGGCGGCTGGCAGGCGGTGGGGGACGGATGGCGGTGGCCAGTGGCGGGGGGCAGCGGGGGGTGGCAGGCTGTCCAGCACCCTCTCTCCATTTTGGCGCCCTAGGCAACTGCCTAGTTCGCCTTAATGGAAGCGCCGGCCCTGCATGCAATGAGCAACAAAACGAAATGAAATGAAATAGCATTTTTCCATCTCGTGCCCATCCCTACTTCGAACCTGACCTGGGATGCAACAGCTATTCAGTGCAGGCTGCCCAGGCCTCGGGTGAAGTGTTCAACCTTACTCAGGCCCACCACCACCTTGGCAGCTGCATACTTAAATTATAGTCTTTAAGTCAGCCTCAAGGGAAGTCCCATGTATACAGTTTTACAGTAGTCAACCTGGAATGATGATCCTCACATGCACCAACATCCTTATGGCTCCCTCATCCAAACTGGGGAAGAGTTGGGTGATCAGACTCTAGAGACGGTTGCCATTTGGGAATCTCAGGACAGAGTTTGGTCTAGAAATAAATCCAGATTTCAAACTTGATTGTTAAATGGGAGGTCTGTGACAGTGAGCCTAGGCGCAATCCCCCCTCCCATATCAGAGGACTTTCTCCAGGAGAATGATTTCCATCTTGCTTGTATATGTACCCAGAGATGGGTATATCTCTGCCCCAAAGTAATTCGCTCTTTTTGTAAATTCAAATTGTTTTCGGAGGTGGGAATTACAGGGAACTAGCTGTGTTAGCAAACCACACAAAGATTCTTGTGATATGCTAAGAGTGCTTGTTATTAGGGACCCTGAAGTCACCAAATAACACTTTTTGAATATTTGAAAGGCTTTCCTGCAGAGGAGGGGCCACATTGATCCTCCCCAGACGCACAACAACGGGCTCAGATTAAGAGAATCCAGCCTTCGGTTGAATATCAGGAAAAACTTCCTGTTAGAGAAGTACAACAAGGGACCCGAATACCTGAAGAGGTGGTGAGTGCTCCAATGCTGGAGTCATTCAAGAGAGATTTGGACCATCATCTGGCATCTCTCCTTTGATTTGTATTCCTGCATGGAGCAGTGGGGTGGACTTGATGGCTTTGTAGGCCACTTCCAACTTCATGATTCTATGATTTTATTATCTCTGGCGTATTGTGATCCGATGAATTAGTGGTCCCTGAAAGGTCCAATAATGGAAAACCTTACACAGGTCTTGCAAATTTATTCATTTATTTATTTATTTGATTATATACCGCAACCATCTAGCAAAAAAGCTACTCTGGGCAGTTTCCAAACCTATACAAAATACAAAAACAGATTAAACAACTTAAAATAATAAATAAAAACTAATCAATCAGACCAAATAATCAAAACATAATGATACAAAGAACGAATAAGCAAATAAGCACAAATACAATAAATCAAAATGATTTTACAATTCAAAATAAGAACAAATGGAAAACGATAACTAGTAGCAAAGTGATGTCTGTTTCTCATCTTGTTTTTGCAGAGGGAATAAAGATTCCCTGTCTTCTCCTTCCGGTTATAACCTTTCCCATTTCTCTGTTGGACATCTAGGGATGTCCACTTGGGCAATCGTGTACATAGTTGCCTAACGCCTGTGCTTGCTATAAAACAATTTTTTAAAAAATGGCTGGATTCTCAGAATTCTATAAGGCCCTCTCATTTTTAACACTTATTATGCCAGTGTGGGAATTTTAGTAACCCTTCCCCATTTTAAAAATGGGGTGCATAATTTTTTAAAAAAATTGTTTCAATTATGTTTCTAGATATTCGTAATGAATAGGGGGCATATGAATAATATATATATATATATGTGGTTATCAGCACATCCTGTTTTTTGGTGTGTGATCAATTTTCTGCTGGAAACCCACATCAGAGATTTCAATTTCTTTTTCCCAAGTATCTTTAGCTGGAGCACAGATCCCAATGATGATTATGTTGATAGGGTTCCTCCCTGTTAGAGCCACACCACTTCTTCTGCATTTGTCAATTCCACAATAAAACCCTATAAAACACTTTGTAATTACCTGAAATGGCCTTTCCTAACCCTCTTTAGCTCCCTCACCCTAAGCATTGCAGCATCTCTCCATTCCATTTCTTGCTTTATGATTTCAAACATATCTTGGTGCAAATGTATTACATTTCAGTGTCACATTCTTCCTTTCGCATCTGCATGCCTCATCTGATCCAGGAGCTAACACTTTTTGGTGGTTACCCCATAGTACATGATGGAATGCCCTCTGACCCGAGATTCTCATCTTCCAGCATTATCACTTTTGAAATTCTGAAGAGCCTCTTCATAATATTTTTCAGGGAGCTAGCATTAATTTCTTTGGACTAAAAATCTCCAAAACTCTCCATTCTGAGAGTCCCATGTCGTATGGACCTAATGGGGAAGGAGGTGGCGGGAGCGAACCACACAACCTGACATAAGTTCCAACTTTTGTTGACTATCACTCAGATTGGCTTAGAGTGGTGGCAGGTTTCCGCCCATCCCATCCTCTCCAATGTGTGGGCAGTGGTGTTATTATACCCCCAGTCACAATTTGGCAGGTAGTGCTGGAGGTATCAGGATCCCCCCCCCTGGATTTGGTTCCAATATGGTGCTAGGCAGCGCTCAAGTAAAATTAAATGACATAAGCAGAAGGTGTAGGATTAGCAATAGATAAAGTTAAATAATATCAGGTCAAGTGAAATGGAAGGATGCACTGGGCTGAGCAGATGCCTGGAATTGTGAGGGATGCTGCTGAACAAGATGGCAGCATCCACCTGAAGCAGGAAGCTCCCAGAATCCACCCAGGAGTGGATATTTGTTACCATCATTCCCAGATACCTTCTTGCACTACTTATCAGATCCTCTTGCTACCTCATAGTTAGCGTTAGATATGATTATTAATACATTGTGGCCCAATGTTAAGCCATATGCTTCGTCTCATCTCTTTATTCCATTCGGGGGGGGGGGCAAAGCTTTAATTGTAGGGAAATGCAAACAACAACAACAACTGGCTATCAGACATAAAAGTTTATTTTAAAAAAACATTTTAACTCAGTGGGTTTTCAATGGCCTTCAGGAGCACCATGAAGATATAAGAGCAACCTTTCTAATAATAATAATAATAACAATAAAAGTACCATTTCATGAATCATAGAATGATAGAATCATAGAGTTGGAAGAGACCTCAAGGGCCATCTAGTCCAACCCCCTGCCATGCAGGAACCCCATCACAATATTTCCGACAGATGCCCACCCAGCCTCTTCTTAAAAACCTCCAAAGAAGGAGACTCCACCACCCTATGTGGCAGCAGATTCCACTGCCGAACAGCTCTAACTGTCATGAAGTTCTTTCTAATGTTCAAATGGAATCTCTTTTCCTATAGTTTGAAACCATTGCCCTGAGTCCTAGTCTCTGAAGCCATGGAAAACAAACCTGTTCCCTCTTCAATATGACATCCTTTCAAATATTTAAGCATAGCTATCTTATCCCCCTCAGCCTTGTTTTAGAGAGGCTAAACATTCCCAGTTCCCTAAGCCGTTCCTCATGAGACATTTCCTGAAGTTCAACCACTAACTTCCCCCCCCTAGCACCTCTCTGTGGTGAAAGATCTTCCAGATATATTAGAGGTGCTCCTTATTGTCCAGCTCATTTTCACCCCTAGAGAGAAGCATGAGAAGGAGAGAAGTTTAGTTTCTCCCCTACCAGTTGCCTCCAAAATTCTTTACTGGTCTTTGTTATTACTTCAGCAATTAGTTAATTCCACCAGCAGGAAGGCGATAAACTGACCGTCTAGATTTCCTGCCCAGCATCAACTAATCAACAAACTGTGAACTGGGCAATAAAAATGAAATTGTGCCTGAGCAATAAACTATAAGTTGTCTTTTAAACCAAGGTTGGAATGGAACCTACAAGGCAGGGCGAATAGGAAGGCTATGAATGAAGTCTAACCGGAGGTTTGGAAAATAACTTTGGGGGGGGGGGAGGAAACAGCCATAATTTATGGGATTGTGTCTGCCTTGGTCATTTTTCAAAGATCCCATTGTGATTTATTTCAGAGCACCACAAATGGCCGGTGGAATACAACCTTGTAATTTATCACAACAGAGAAAAGATAAAATTAGAAGCAGAGGATGAGATAATCACAGCTAGAGATGAAAATAAGAAGCTGGAAGAATCACGGAGTTGTGGGGTTGGAAGGGGCCTAGAAGGTCATAGAGACCAATTATCTTCAAAAGACAGGTATCCAAGTCAAAGCAGGTCTGATTGCGGGCTGTGCAGTTTCCTCTGGAATGCCTCCAAGCATTGAAGCGCTCACCCACCTTCTGAGGTAACTGGTTCCATTGTTGTACTACTCCAGGCCTGCCCAACAGGTAGACCGTGGGCTACTGGTAGCCCGTGAAGCGTTCAAAAGTAGCCCACTGGCCATCAATAAAAAAGTGAGGGGATAAGTTCTCCACCCCTCCCCTCTCCATCCCAAGGACCACCACTGCCCCAGCAACGTTCTGGGTCTGCCAACCCACTGTCTCAGCCGAGCGGGGCACTTCAAGGGCCATGGTGCATTGAAACCTGTTCCCTCCAGAACAGATTAATTGGTTTTCAATGCATTCCTATGCATTCTTATGGGAAACCACTGCTGTACTTACAAAAGTTTTTACTTATGAGCATGTGGTCGGACCAGATGAAATTCAAGAGTAGAGGTTTTAGTGTAGTAGACCTCAGGCAAGTAGACCTTGGCAGGTTCAAAGTTGAACAGCCCTGTACTACTCTAACAGTTATCTGGAAGTTGAGCCGTGGCAACTGGACTTCTTTTCTTGAGCGGTTGACATGTTTCACTGCTCATCCAAACAGCTTTCGATGGGCACTGAAAAGTTTCAATCTCTCAAGAAAAGAAGTCCAGTTGTCATGACTCAACTTCCAGATAAACTCACCTGAATGACTAAGAATCTTCACAGTTAGAGGTTTTCCTCCTAGTCAACTTAAATCTGGTTTTTTGTAGCTTAAGCCCATTATTATGTGTCCTGTATTCTGGGATGGTCAAGAACAGATCCTGCTCCTCCTCTGCATGACCATGTTTTCAGGTATTTGAAGAGTGCTATCGTATCTCCCACAAGTCTTCTTTTCTCAAGGCTGTAAAGGCCCACTATGTTCATTCTGTCTAAGGGCTTCCCCCCAGGCCCCTGATCATCCTTGTTGCCCTCCTGTGAACTTGCTGCAGTTTCTTAGCATCCTTCTTAAACTGTGGTGTCCAGAACTGGATACAGAACTCTAGATGAGCGTCAACCAGAGCTGAATAGAGAGGAATTAGTATGTTAAGGGATTGCAAAACTATACTTCTGTTAATTCAGTGGTCCCCAACCTGGGGGTGGGCACCCCTTTGGGGGTCAAAAGACCATTTCACAGGGGTTGCCATGAGCCAGTGAAGAAAAAGGCACAAACGGTTTGGGTCTGGAGTGGGGGTGAGGAGGAAGGGGGAAGAGTGAGTTACAGGTTGATAGGTTGGAGGGGATGTCAGTCAATGGCACCGGAGGCTGCAACTGGCTGAGGGTGCCTATAGAAGGAAGTTCTCTATGTCACCTGCATCAGTGGCCTGCCAAAGGGGGCTTGCGGCTAGAGATGGGCACGACTTAGCGGTATTCCCGTTTCCGTTTCCGTTACTCGTTTCCGTTACTCTACGGAAACGGTAACGGGAATCACTGCCCCAGACTTCGAGCTCGAACCGACGAACGAACAATTTGGTCTGATTTGTCGTGCTCGTTACTTGCATCGCGCAATGCCAAGCGGCACAGAAAAAAAGTTTTTAAAAGTTAAAAAAAACCCGATTCCCGGCCCTAAAAGTAGGCGAAAACTGTCTGAGGGCACCTACCAGGCCAGAAGGGTGTTTTATTTGGGGTGGGGGTTCCCCGCCCCCCTCTCCTTGGCTATTGCTACTGCTGCGCTGCTGGTACCAGGCTGGGAGGGCGCATCCATTTGCCATGCAGTGCGGGGGATCCAAAATGGCGACCGCAATATTTTTTTTTGAAATCGTTGCCCAAAACCCCACCAAAGCACCACAGAAACATGCGAAAATTAGCTATTTTAAATGCTTGAATTTTTACAGTAGCAGCAGTGGGTTTTTCTAGCAGAAAAAGTCTCTGTTGATTTTATTTTATTTTATTTTATTTTATTTTATTTTATTTTTTTACACCTGCGCATTCGCAATGATGGGCTCGCCCATGGGAGTGGACCATGCAAAGTTTTGGAGCCATTCCACCAATCGCATGGCCAGGTTTTGCTGACTGTACCAGGCTGGGAGGGCGCATCCATTTGCCATGCAGTGGGGGGGGGATCCAAAATGGCGACCGCAATATTTTTTTTGAAATTGTTGCCCAAAACCCCACCAAAGCACCACAGAAACATGCGAAAATTAGCTATTTTAAATGCTTGAATTTTTACAGTAGCAGCAGTGGGTTTTTCTTGCAAAAAAAAGTCTCCGTTGATTTTATTTTATTTTATTTTATTTTATTTTTACACCTGCACATTTGCAATGATGGGCTCTCCCATGGGAGTAGACCATGCAAATTTTCCACCAATCGCATGGCCACTTGGCCAGGTTGACCACAGAGACTTCTGGGATGTGCCAATCGGGCATAAACAGCCCACTAATCGTAGCCCAAACCCGAACCCTAAACCTAACACATACGCCAGTACACTGTCCTTCTAAGTGGGTCAGAGAGGCACCCAGATGCACCCCAATACTCACCGTAACCTCACCCGTAACTAGCCTAACCCTAGCCGTTGCGCTAAGCCGTCTTAACCCTAAGCCAGATCTACTTGCATTGCACTACATGCAAGTACGTGAGACACAGCGGGTGCAAAGAGTCTGCCAGTCCGTCACTTGTGGCTCTGGCTGACTCCTGCAGCTCCCTCCAGGAGCCCGCTACCCCCTCCCCAAACCAGTACTAACGACAACGAAAAAACGGAAAAACAAACCGACTAATTTTTGCAAATTTTCGCGAAAAACGGAAACGAGCCGAAACGGAACCGGCCCGACTAACGACAACTCGAAAAAATTTTTTTTCAAGTCGTGCCCATCTCTACTTGCGGCCTTTTCCAAGCAGGGCAAGGGGGTCACCAGAACATGAGGAACTGTATTAAAGGGTTGCGGCATTAGGAAGGTTGAGAACCACTGTGTTAATGCATCCTAAAACTGCATTTGCTTTTGTAGAGAAGTGAAACAAGTACACAATCAAGCCGTCTGTCATATGAAAGCAGCAACAGAGGTGGCAAACTATGCCACGTGCTGCATGGGCAGATATAGGGTTCCCTTTGTGCCTCTCCCGAAAGTTCCTTTTTGTGTATTGACAACATATCCCCTTTGTTTCTGCAGTGAATCTGTCTACCCACCTCTTTCATCTCATGAACCACTAGCAAAACCAGCTGTCCTGGGACCAAAGGAGTGGGAAGCCGTGTTAGCAAAGGGGAGGGGGAGGGGACGTGTCCTCAGGGCTGATCTCAGATCCCTTTGTAGGCCCACAACCCAGAGCACAAGTGAGACATCCATTGAAACCAGCAAGCTTTAGAAAAAGGTTCCTTGAATGAAGCTGACAAAGCTGCTTGGATGAGCAGTGAAATGTTTTGATCTCACAAGAAAAAAGTCCAGTTGCCATGACTCAACTTTTGGAAATTAGGCCATCCTTCGAATCAACTTATTCCTCCAAGACTCTCCGCACTTCATTCTGAGGTCTATCCATCCAATAGGGACAATACTAAGTCTACTAAGTCTACAAAGGCCGCAATCCTACCAGCATTTTCTGCGTAGTTTCCCAGCAGCGAAATGCATAGTAAAAGATCATGTGCTAACCGGGAAGAGAAGTAAATTCTGGTCCCGGCCGACCATGCCCCTGGAACAGTAGTTTCAGTGAAGTTTCCTAAACCACCGCCAGGGGCTGGATTTAGAAATTTCGCTTGAAAATGCTTACTTATTTGCTTCTGTAACCACAACAGGACCCTGAAAATATGCAGTAAAATCAGTTGTTCCCCTTTAACACCACGGAGGCTTGGAAACTAGAGCCGGAAGGAAGGACAAAATGCGAAGTCGGCAGGTAGAGACCGAACAAGAGTACGAAAATACGACGCAGAAGAGAGGACACTAATTGCACGTTAAAAACCACGTGACCTATGCAGGGAATTTATATATGCAGAAAACTCTGGTAAGACCATGGCCTAAGTCTTCTGCCACTCCAGCACCTCCCATGGTGATCCCCCCCTTACAACAAATCAGCATTTTGACTGAAAATGGATCAACAACATGTATTCTTCAGCCAAGACAGCTATACTTGGAAATTGCAAACATTACAGTGAATCAGGGGAGATGGTGAAACAGGATGCAGATTATAATATCTCTCAGTCACCTCATTCAGATGGACGGTTGCTTCATAGATCTAGAGGAATATGAGAGGTTGCCTCCATACCGGTCTCAAAAAAAGGCTGCTATTAAAATTTGCTATTCCAGTGATTCCCATGGCTCCTTTAAATTAAAAATAATAAATAAACCAAGGAAGTGGTAGCCATCCAGGTGGACTTATAGCTCTACCTAAAATGAGACTGAGGACCGTCATCATTTCAAATATTTGAAGGCTAGCCACTTTTCTAATGAATGGCTCATCAGTGGCCATTCTTAGTGGGACTGAGGGCAAGCAAAGTCCACATGTGTTCATAAGACCATAGTTTCTCCAGCTCTCATTGAATGCTCAGCCTGGAGTTGTTTTCCTGAAGCCTCATTTGAGAATTTTAAAAATATATTTCCTTTGCCTGACTTTTACTTCCAGGACACTTCCTGGAAGTGGAGGCTTTCCTTGCTCCGTACCCATTACCTGGCTGTGGAACCTCAACGGGCAGACACAACCTGCCTTGAAGGAACATTTCTTCCCCAAAATGGGCATAATTTCAAGCTACAACCCACTTCACTGTAAGAACTGTAAGACAATGGAACCAATTACCTTGGGAAGTGATGAGTACTCCAGTGCTGGAGGCCTTCAAGAGAAAATTGGACAACCACTTGTCAGATTTGCTTTGATTTGGCTTCCTGTTAGAGGCCACTTCCAGTTCTGCTATTCCATGATTATGTGATTCCACAGTGTGATTTCACACACATGCTTCTTGTTGTTTCCTTTTTCATTAACAATTTGATGTGAAGATAAACTGCTCTCAGCTACCTGCCGATTCCCTATTCTGGTTTAGGCAGTTGAGATTCTAAATAATTTAATGATCGGTTACTGGCTGAGTAATGGTACAAACAATAGTGTGCCATCAGGATGATTTTCAGGGTGTTGTAGGTATGTAGCACTCCAAAGCTGTCATTTTTCCAACCTGAGAAGACTAAGTTGACTCAGAGAACATAAGAAGGAGAAGACGACAAAAATCACAAGTTCAGAAGAACTACACAACTTGAATGTTGACAATCAAGAAACTGAAATAGTTAGATACTGAGTATACAGTGGTACCTTGTATAAAGGAATTAATTCATTCCAAATAAAATTATGTTAAGCAAATTTTCCTTTATACAAATTTCCCATAGGAATGCATTGAAAATGGAGTAATCCCATTTTTATGTTGTACAGATTTGCCCCATAGGCAATTCTGCTAAGCAAATTTCCCCTATCTCCGCAATATTTTATGTTGTACAAATTTTATATTATACAAACTGTTTGTTATACAAGGGTCCATTGCACCTTGGTTCGATTATCAATCCAAATGGAGACTGAAAAAATCAGAAGACTGGCACTCAGAACGGCAACAATGAAGGAACTAGAAAAAGTTATTGTGTAAGGATGTGTCCCTGGAGACTAATACACACTATTGCATTTCTGATCAGTATGGATGGGTATGGAAGCTGGGACAGTAAAGAAAGATGACATGAGAAAAATAGACTATGGACAATTCCTTCATAGGCTGCTAGTAGAAAAATAAAAAAGTTGCTGAGCTTTCGAGAGCACAACCCCTCTTTTTCAAAGCAGGTTTAAAAGTCCAAACGTGGCAAGGGATGTAGTTTGCCAGGAGAGAGTTCTTAAAAGTTCACATGGCAAGATGGATGCCAGTATGAAGGTATCACCCATAGTCTAGTTTTGATTTTGCTGATTTTAATGGCTACACAGGACTGCCTCCTTCTGTACGAACCTACCCGGCAATTAAGATCGAGCCAGGGGGCCCTCTTGAAAGAGCCATCCCTCAAGGAGGTGAGAGGGATGGCTTGCAGACACAGGGCCTTCTCGGCAGCTGCCCCCAGGCTATGGAATGCCCTCCCAAGTGAGATCTGCCTGGTGCCAACACTGATGACATTTTGGCGCCAAGTAAAAACCTTCTTGTTCCAGAAGCTTTTTAATTGACACAATATAGATTGTGGGTCCTCTGATGGCAATTTTAGTGTAATGATTTTAGTGTAAGGTTTTTGTTATTGTTTTAATTATTTATTGATATTTCATGTTTTAACTGTTTTAATTCTTTGATTGTAAGCCGCCCAGAGACCTTTGGGTAGTGGACAGCATATAAGTTGTAAAAACAAACAAACAAACAAACAAACAAACAAACAAACAAACAAACCTGTTTTTACTGCAATGGAAAAAATAGAGGCATTTGAAATGTGGTGCGGGAAGAGAGCTTTTTGAACTACCTGGACTGCAAGAAAGACAATCAAGTGGATCCTAGAGCAAGTCAGGTTTGAACTACCCCTGAAGGCAAAAACGATGGAGCTGAGGCTTGGGGCACATCAGGAGAAGACATAATTCTCCCGAAAAGACCATAATGCTAGGAAAGGAATCAGACAGCAGAAAAAAAGAGGAGGACCAAGAATGAGATGGAATGTCTCACTAAAGGAAGCCACAGGGTTGAGTCCTGAGGGCAGGGCATTTTGTAGACCACGCACGGAGCTAGCACAGGTCAGAAGTGACTTGACAACAGGTAACTGCCACCACAACGCCAACATATTGCGTGCTTTGCTTTGAAAAATGGCGGGGTGCCAGCTTTGGAGATCTTTGGAGACCAAGTCCTCCACTTACTGAGCCAATATTAACATTGTTTGTGTTAATATCATTTGTCCATCGTACACGCTTGTTTAGGGGTTGGGCGGAGCTCTGCCTCAACGTGCTTCTCTCTCTCTCTCTCTCTCTCTCTCTCAAGAGATATAAAAGGAAATGTTAATAAGGAAGCAAACAAAATGAAACAGGAATTAATGGCGATTCGGGAGGAAAAATGGAACGAAATTGAAATGAGGAGAGCTGTTTAGATAACAGGCTTAATCAGGATGATCTTTCTTTTGCTGTTCTTTTTTTAAAAGCAGTCTTTCAGGGGAGCAATTTTGTAACTCATTACCAAACTCCTTGGGCTGCCGGCATCTCCCCTGAGTTTGGTGATTTACTTCAGCGTACTAAAAACGTGATCATTTATTTAGCTACACGGTTACATAATTTTCCAGGATACTTTTGTAGCACTAAACAGGATGTAAGCAAAAGAAAGGTTGGAGGGAAACTCTCTCTCTCTCCCCCCCCCCTTTCTCTCTCTTTCTTTTCATCTTTTATCTCTGGAAATCCTTTCCGATTTTGATGCATGTTTAACAGGATTTGATGAAAAAGAACAACAAGTAGTAAACTAATTACAACGGAAATGCAGCTCGGCTAAATTTTTAAGGGGAGGGGGTGGGAGCCCCACCATGTGTTATATTGTTTTAAGGTTCAGTTAAGATACTTTCATTTATCATCTTTATAGGAGATATGCAGACTGGTGATGAATAACCTCTGGCTTCCAATCAGGAAATGTAAATTATCCTGTCTTTTAAAAATGAATAATGAATACTAGCTAAAATGTGGAAGCTTGTAATAAGCAAGACTACCACCTGATACCACAGCCATGCCGGCCACATGGCCACGGACGTGCACAACACAGGTTCTCTGGCTTGAATACGGAGATGAGCGCTGCCCCTAGAGTTGGACATGACTAGCACACATGTGCGGGGGGACCCTTTACCTTTTTTACCATCTGAGATCAGCTGCTAAACCCAGAAAAACTGGAGAAGAAAAGACCATCTAGACCAGTGGTTCTCAACCTGTGGGTCACTAGATGTTCCAGGACTGCAACTCCCAGATATCCTGGTTAGCTCAGTTAGTGATGAAGACTTCTGGGAGTTGCAGTCCAGGAACATCTGGGGACCCACAGGTTGAGAACCACTGGGCTAGATCAAGGAAAGTGATAGCACCACTCTATTCTGCTCTTGTCAGATCCCACCTGGAGTACTGTGTCCAGTTCTGCGCTCTTCAATTTCAAAAAAAGGATGTTGACAACCTTGAACGGGTCCAGAGGAGGGCGATCAGGAGGGCTGAAGGTCTGGAAGAAATGTCTTACGAGAAGCAGTTTAGGGAGCTGGGAATGTTTAGCCTTACAAAAAGAAGGCTGAGAAGGGATATGACAGCTATGTTTAAATATGTGAAAGGATGTCATACTGAAGAGGGAACAGGTTTGTTTTCCATGGCTTCAGAGACTAGGACTCGGGGCAATGGTTTCAAACTACAGGAAAAGAGATTCCATTTAAACATTAGGAAGAATTTCCTGATGGCTAGAGCTGTACAGCAGTGGAATCTGGAGAACGTTTAATGCACTGCCGAGAAATATGAGAAGCTTGAAGTTCCTGTTTCAGGAAAATTGTTTTGCGGTATACAAATATAAATAATAATAATAACGGTGATGCTCGTGATGGAGGCTTCCAACAGCCTCAACCCATGAATTAGACCAGTGGGTCCCCAGATGTTCCTGAACTGCAACTGCCAGAAATCCTTTCCAGCAGCGTGAGTGGTGGAGGCTTCTGGGAGTTGTAGGCCAGGAACATCTGGGGACCCACAGGTTGAGAACCACTGATTTAGACTGAGCCAGTGATGGGTATTCTCCTTCTTTTGTCTGTAGGGTCCTTGAAGATGGGGTTTAAGAGATAGCCTAGCAAGTTGGGATTTTGCTTAGAAAATGAGAAATTCTTTCAATTCTCCCACTTCAGATAGAAATTTAAAAGCAGTCTTTTTGTTTATTTTTAAATATTTTTGCTTCCTCCCTTCCTTGCTAATTTATTTATTGAGCTTCTATAGCATGGAACTTTGTAAAATACTACTCAGGATGATTTACATAATTAAGCACGAGAAATTGCTCCACCAATTTGCAGTGGACCACAAATTGAACATGAATCAGCATTCAGCAGTATGAGGCAGTGGCCAAGAAAGCGAACACAATTCTAGGTTGCATCAACAGAACCATAGTGTCTAGATCAAGGGAAGTGATAGTACCACTCTATTCTGCTCTGGTCAGACCCCACCTGGAGTACTGTGTCCAGTTCTGTGCACCTCAATTTAAAAAGGATGTTGACAACCTCCAGCGGGTGCAGAGGAGGGCGACCAGGATGGTTGAGGGTCTGGAAGAAATGTCTTATGAGGAACGGCTTAGGGAGGTGGAAATGTTTAGCCTTACAAAAAGAAGGCTGAGAGAGGACATGATAGCTATATTTAAATATTTGAAAGGATGGCACATTAAAGAAGGGACAGGTTTATTTTCCATGACTTCAGGGATTAGGACATAAGAACATAAGAACATAAAAAGAGCTATACTGGATCAGGACAAAGGCCCATCTAGTCCAGGTTCCAGTATCGCATAGTGGCCCCAACAAATATATCTGGGAGCACATGAGACTAGATGTCTGTCTCCTGATACCACTCCTCTGCATCTGGCCCTTGAAGTACCCTGGTTTTAAGACTGGAGATGACACATCTCCATCATGGTTTGTAACCTGTGATGGACTTTTCCTCCAGGAATCTGTCCAACCCCTTTTGAAGGCACCCAGGCCAGATGCCAGCACCACATCCTGTGTCAGGGAGTTCCGCAGACAAACAACATGTGGGGTAAAAAATGCTTTTTTCTGTTCTTACTCTCCCAACCCTCAGTTTGATTGGATGTCCCCTAGTTCTGGTATTTTGTGAGAGGGAGAAGAACATCCCTCTATCCACATTACTCATGCCCTGCATTATTTTGTAAATCTCAATTATATCCCCCCTCAGGTGCCTTTTTTGCAGACTAAAGAGCCCCAAATATTTTAGGCTTTCCTCATAAGGGAGGTCTGGGACTGGGATAGGAGATTCCTTCCAGGTATGTAAATGAAATGTCCCTTCAAAGAGAGGAGGAGGCAGTGGAATTATAGTCCACAAGTTATACGCCTCCACTTTTTAATGTTCATAGCAACAATGTCTAACATTTAAGTTTTACTGATTTTTAACCTGATGTTCCATGTTCTGAACAACTCTATGCTTACCATTAGAGTCCCACAACTGTACAGCTCCCCAACTAAAATGCTTCCATTGTGGACCAGACGTCTGCAGCCAGATTTTTTACAAGACTGAGCCGACTGTCTAACCAGCGAGGCCAGCCCCGAGCTCCAGGCCCTTCTTCTCCTCCGGCAGCAGCGGTAGCTTCGCTGAGGCCGAGGACCAGCTCCAGGTGCTCAGAGCTGGCCTCGCCGAATCCGCCGCTGCCGGAGGAGGGGAAGAAGGCAGGAGCAGTTGGAGGCAGCAGCCGCGATGTTGGGTCGTGGCTGCCGCCAGATTCCAGTGCCTTGTGCCGGGGCTCCGCGCTGTAAGTCAAAGCCTGCGACTCAAGTCAAACAGGCCCCTTCTTGCTGCAAGTCAAATATGATGTAAGTCAAGCAGCAGGTAAGTCAAGGTTCTACTGTAATCATTTTAGACGCTCTCTTTTGCACCTTTTCCAGTTCCACTATGTCATTTTTGAGATGCGGTGACCAGAATTGCACACAATACTCCAGGTGCAGCCTTACTATCATTTTAGTCTCAAACTACAGGAAGAGAGATTAAATTTAAACATTAGGAAGAACTTCCTGACAGTTAGAGCTGCTTGGCAGTGGAAGATGCTGCCACAAAGGAGGGTGGTGGAGCCTCCTTCTTGGGAGGTTTTTAAGCAGAGGCTGGATGGCCATCTGTCAGGATTCCTGTGATGGCGGTTCCTGCATAGCAGGGGGTTGGACTGGATGGCCCTTCAGGTCTCTATGATTCTATGATTCTATAAAAGAACATGTAGACAACAGCACAAACAAATGAGAATGAAAATATATTAATTAATATGGCAATAATAAAGCAACCAAAACCACAGCAACATAAAGGGAATTCAACTAACATATCCACTAAACAAAATAAATACAAAAGAAAGCATACATGATCCACCCCGTGCATCTCATCACCCTCAGGGCAGGTTTACTTATTTATTTTACTTTATATTTCGTAGCTGCCATGTTTCTTTCTAGAAATATAATTATTCTTTCCCAGAGGTAGATCATTTCCCTTTCCCAAGCACATGTACTAAAAATAAATTCCATATATCTTTAGAATCATTTCTATTCAATATTCCTTTTCTTGTCTTAACTTCACATGATAGTTTATCATTAATGCTCACATTCCGCATTCCTTTATACCATTCTTCCATATTAATGGAGTTCTGGTTCCAGTCATGTTTCACTTAGAAATTTATTTTATATTCTATTTTATTTATATTTTTATCCAGCCCAACTAATAGTGAAGTTCCTTTCATTCTACCATTTCAAAGAGAGGTTTGCCATCTATGTACTACCTTTGACATAATCTCCTTAGATTTTGCAAATACTGTATTGATTTATATGGTTGGGTAGTCCATTTTCCCCCATATATATTCTAGTATATTCGTTTTTAAGTTTGTTTCCCAGACTATCCTAAATCCTTTTACTACTATAATTTTTTTTTATCCAGAATATTTTTATAAATTCTTTAAATTGTTTTTTTATAAATTTTATAAACTATTTCTATAAATTAATAGAGAAACATCAGAATTATGTTGGAGAAAATGTGGACACAAAGGGACATTAAAACATATGTGGCTAACTTGCCCCAAAGGCCAAACATCCTGGTTTGTTGTGATCAGTTGGTTGGGAAAAAATAACAAAAGAGAAAATAATCCCAAATTACATTTTATTATTGTTTTCACTTTTTACTCAAGAGAATGAAAAATCTATTAAATAAAGAATTGGTGGCAACGCCCATAGGGGCAGCAAGGTGTGAAGTACCCTGGCGCTGGAAATCTGCACAAGACTTAAATATGAAAAAAATATAGGAATAAAGTATGGGCAGTGGTTTTAATGGAAAAAAAATGACTTATCGGGTCAGACTGTACAGAGGGGAAATTAAACAAGACCTTTTTATGAAAATATGGTACCCACTGTTAAACTTAGATATCAAACCTAACAGTAGATTAAGCAAGATGGAAAATGGGTTACATAGTGGGCTGTTATAAATTGTGCTAGTATGCTGTATATACTTGAGTATAAGTCGACCCAAGTATAAGTCAAGGCCCCTAATTTAACCCCCCAAAACTGGGGAAACGTATTGACTCGAGTATAAGTCTAGGGTGGGAAATGCAGCAGGGCCTGGCAGCTCCTCGTTTGTGAGCTGGCAGAGTGGTGTGTGATGTTTAAAATATCTTTTAGCCACCGATGCAAGTGCTTGGGTCAGTGGCTAAAAGTCATTTTAAACATTGTGTGCCACTCTCCTGTGATGCAGAGGGGGGGGGGGGTCATGAGAAGCGGCATGCAATGTTTAATACTGACCCAAGCACTTGCCTCAGTGGCTAAAAGTATTGACCCAAATATAAGCTGAGGGCCCTTTTATTCAGCCCAAAATTAGGGCTGAAAAACTAGGTTTATATTCGAGTATATACAGTAATTTAAAATGAAAATAATGTATGAAGTTATGTTACAGTATGGTTGTTAAATTGTTTTTGATAAGCAGTACAGTTTAAAAGAAAAAGAAAAAAACAAACAGAGGCTTGCAAGGCAAATACTGTACTTCCCCTTAGAATCTGACACATTTGTGAGCCATTTTATAACATTAGGAAGGAACAAAAAGCATACAAAACAATGTACAGTTTTTAAAAATGGGAATAATGGTGTAGGTACACTTTGGTCAAGGACAGAAATGGATATGTTAAATGAAATGTTAAATATACACACAAGCATAGACATTTTCCTGCCAAATTGTAGCAATGGTTTTGTGGCTAGTGTGAAAGTAGAAATGGGGCAAAATTTCACACAGTCTTTGAGGAAATGTAGCTAAATCAAATGACGCCAGGATCAGAAAATTCTTCATGCCTTCAAGTGTTGTTGTGAATTTACCCTTTCACAACTTTTTATGAAAATTGGGGAATTTCTACCAACACTTCTCAGTGCCATTGCCACTTTGAAACATGTGTGCACAGAGTATTTTAGTTGTTGTATAAATTATTCTGTAAAGGAGAATTGCATTTATTTTATTTTGTTTTATTTTATTTTATTTTATTTTATTTTATTTTATTTTATTTATTTTATTTATATACTACCCATCTAGCAGCACAGCCATTTTGGGTAACTTAACACAGTTAAAAGACAGTGGGAGAAAAGGTATACACAATGATATGAGCCTGGTCAGATGTTAACAGGATGCAAAGAGGTGAAATTTCCAGTATTTGATGCTTCCAGAGGTGTTTTCCCTAGGGGCACCTCTCCCAGCTAATTAAAGGTCAGCCCTTGGGGCCAAAGTCCAGCACTCTGAATAACTACCCAGTGACAGATGATGGGGCTAGATGTAAGAAAACATTTTGGAATCTGCTGGTGTCCTTCTAGAGTCGACTGGGAGCCTGGGTGCCCAAGTTGCAGTGGTGCTTAAAAATATATCTGCACAGTTAAGGCTAATATCTCTGCTGTGCCTTTTCCTGACGATGTCTTCGCTGGATAAAGTGACAAATGCCTTTGTTACATCCATCTAGATTAGAGATGGGCACAAAATGATTTTTTTTTTTCATTTTGTTTTTCATTTTTCATTTCATTTTCTAAAGAAATGAAAAACATAGGGCCCTTTAGTAAACCAAAATGAAACAAAATGGAAATTTTCATTTCATTCCATTTCAGTTTTTAAATTATTACCTATTTTGACCAGCCCCAATCTCGGTGCTTGTCAAAAAATATAACAAAAATAAGCACCGATCAGCTGGCATGCGGTGCCGTGCATCAGCTGGTCAGCAGGAAAAAAAATATTAAAACACCACTGACTGGCCTCCCCATGGACCAGCTGGTTGGCAGGAGTTAAAAAATACCATGCTGACCAGCCTCCCCACAGGCCAGCTGGTAGGCAGGTTTTTTTAAAAAAAAAACATGCTGCAGGCCAGCTGGTTGGCAGGATTTTTAAAAAATAACACTGACTGGCCAACTCATGGGCCAGCTGGTTGGTGTGAGTAGAATACATAATACATGTTCTGTCAGATAGCCATGAATTGTAACTTTCCTGTTTACCTTTTTATTGACTTTACTTTTACTTCTTGTTGTTCTTGAGTTCATTTTCAGCCAACATTCTCCTTTTCCATTTCTTTAAAACATGCTGTCAAAATTATCTGCTAGAACTACTACATCATCACTATATCTAAGTAACACTAAGAGGACACATGTGTCACTGCTGAAATAAATCAGGTGATGGATTGGGGATTTTGAAGTTGGTTTATAGTCATATGGTAGTTATGTGGTTTTGGTGTCAATGTGTGAGACCACTTTGAATCACTTTTCAAATCTGTGTTGCATATCAGTTAAGAAAAGCATTTAAAAATCATTACATTTGAGGCTTTGTCCTGTGCCCACCCATCCTCAGACAGGCCTGTCTGGTTAATTATGTAGGGTTTGTCAAGTAACTAATGTCAAGATCAGGAGTTTCAGGCTGCAAGGAAATCTTGCTGTCCAATTTGTTATTTCCCCCTATCTGTAGTTGTAGAGTAACACTATCTCAATTTGAAAGAAATATAAAAATGTCAGTGGCAAGTAACTGTGAGAAGAAGTTACCATGGGGTTGGGTGGACACCACAAATATATTGCATTTAAGAATTTGTCCTATTCCTGCTCTTATGCAGGCTCTCATGCAGGCTGACCCTCACATCCACTCACTGGTGCTGCGACCAGTGTTTTGTTTCTTTCAAACTGGGGTAGTGCTAGTTCATTAATACAGATAAAAACATATATACAGATTGGATTGCAAGGTTTCCATGTAGCCTGAAAACCCATGATCCTAGCATCCATTACTTGACAAACCCCATAGACACACTTTACTCTGACACAAGAAGCACCAGAATGGTTCAAAATAATTCAGATCCAAAATTTAGTTAAAATGAACTGAGTAGAGATGGGCACGGAACGAACAATTTTTCATTTTCGTTGTTTGTTTTTCATTTTGTTATGCAACAAAATGACAAATGAAATTTTCCCTAAAATGAAACGAAACAAACAGAAACGTGGGGATTTTGGATGTGCGTCTCGTTTCCATTACTGCAATGAAGTGAGTGGCTTTAAATGCTAAAAAAAATTATTAAAAATTGGAATAAATGGTAATGAAACGGTAACAAAACGAAAATGATTTTTTTGAAAAATTTCACAAACAACGGAAACGAACCGAAACGGACCTCTAAATGACAAACGACAAACGAAACTCCTTTTTTTCTATTCGTGCCCAACTCTACTACTGAGGCTGTTTTCTTTCTGGAAAAAAATCTTCCTAGACAAAAAAAATGCACACTCAGCTGTATGCCCTTGTGAATGTATAATTTAAAATTGATTTCAAACATGCAACCCCTTTACTATTTTGACATGTAACTGCACCCCGAGTCAGTCACCTTCCACTGGTGCTGATTCCCTTAGATTCCTCATCCATGTTTTTGACTACATCCTTTAATGCGGTTATACACATTGTTGAGTAATCGAGTCTCCTTATTTCAGCCCATGCTTAATTAATATTTCCCTTGAATTGTCATACAGGTACAACTCTACAACTGTTGTTGCTTGTTCATGAATTGATTGTATGCAATGATCAATGGATAGAACTGCACATTTTTAGGGGGGGGGGAATCTGAATGCTGATAGTGACTGATGATTAAAGGGGAAAAACCAGATTTTTGGACATAATCCAGCTACCTCTCTGCTAGCCATGTGTCACTACTAGAGCACAACACCTCTAACATTATTCTGTGCCACAATGCAATATAAAATGTGCATAGAACAAAATGTGTTCTACCTATTGGAGACACACACTGGGTTTATTTATCCCCCCCCCACTCACACACTTTGGTGATTTATCTATAAATTAATGGAAAGACATAGAAGGGGGAGGATGGGTGTGGGCCGAAGTATAGGACCTGCAAAGAAATTCAAAGGTAAAAGTAAGGACATCTCATGAGTCACTGGAAGGTGAATAGAAATATTTATAAAGATGCAGGGAAGTGATTTACTTTAAAATGAATGGAGATTGTGGTGTAGCAAGGCATGCTCAGGGATGCTCCAGGCAGGCAACCAGCCTCAGTAGACTTTAAATGCTGTTTAGCACCACAATGCACCGGAGCTCCTGCCAAGCAGAATACTTGCTGATTATGATTTCCATTACGCGGTGAAGTAACTGCCCGTAAACTTGTTTGGTTATTTTCCTTTTTTTACTGGCTTGTAAAAACATAAAACACAAATACATAAATAAATATTTATAATGCATGGATCGGAGTGCTAAAGGCGTGCTTCAAGCAGCTGCAAAGGGGAAGAAAAAGGAATCGATGATAAGCACACTCATCACCTGGGTGGACTTTTTTTTATCACCACCAGCATGTTCCCTGCCAAAGAGGAGAGCGGATATTTCAAAGAAGACACCCATGGCAGGTCCAAAAGAAGGGAAGCCAGGAGAAGACTGAGCCCAAGAAAGGAAGATCAGAACATGCATTCAGGACTAGAGGTGGGCACAAAACAGACCACAAAACAACCCCTGGCCACACAAATCAGGATGCTTTGTGGGAACGCACCTGCCCAGAACAAAACACTGAACTGCTATCAGCATTGGTGATTTGTACGGGGGCAACAGCTTCATCATCCCAAATCCAATCTCTGATGAGCTTGCACTAACTCTTGGGATGACACTGCTGCCCACCCACTCCAAGTTTGGCAAAGACTCTATTTAGGACATCCAAGCTATAGTTTCCCCCAAAGCAGGTACTCCAGGACAGTGCTTTTAGTCAGCTATGAATTAAATGGTTCATAGTTTGTGAATCGCTATCAACCATGAACCCTCATTAACTGTCATCTTCCAGGTTCCTGCCCATCTCTATTCAGCACCTTTGCAACCCTTTGCAATCAGAACTTCTCTTTTGCAAGTCTGTGGAAGACAACACTCACCTTGTCTTAAGAATGTGCACTTTTTTGGGGGGGGAGGGGGATGGCAGATATTTTTGGAGGAGTGGCACATGGCTATCCAGTTATGTTTCTACCACCTGTCCTGAGATGTTGTGCCTAAGCCTTAGTCATAATAGACAACAAAAGCTGAGCTGGTGCACAAGAGCCAATAGGTCATATTTCCCAACTCCACTGAGCCTCACCTGCATCAGTGTTGTGTTGTTTGGCCTTGTCAAAAACTATGTCCAGCCCATGTAGACTGGGAATGGGGGGTTGGGAGAGCCAATTTGATTTGATTTCCATTTGTGTGTGTGTGTGTGTGTGTGTGTGTGTGTATGTGTGTGTGTGTTAATGTGCATGAAATATCCCTCTTCACCAAAAACACCAATATCTAGAGCAGGTGTCCTCAAAGTTTTCAAACAGCGGGCTGGTCCACCACCACCCAGACACCACTGGGGGCCGGATCACAGTCCAAAAGCAGCTGCGGAGGCTGGCTTGCTCACAAAACAGGGGGTAGGTGCGGGGCTTGCAATTGGTCCCAGGGGCCGGATTCAGGACCTTGGGGGGCCGCATCCGGCCCCGGGGCCTTAGGTTGAGGACCCCTGATCTAGAGAGACAGCTTCCAGAAATTCAGCTCATCGCCATCTGGGTATTCCGTCATAAGAAAAGCATAATCAACTTGTAGAAGATACTGTTTTTCCTTTTTTTTATTTTTTAAATTGACTCAGTAAGACTCCTCCAGGGAAGGCTATTCAGGTCCCATGAAAAATGCTCACCTCTGGACAAGAAGTGCTATATTTTCCTCATTATGTCCACAGTTTGCATCTCTGTGTAAAATTAGTGTCCTTTTGATTTGAAAAGAAAATCACACACACACACACACACACACACACAGAGAGAGAGAGAGAGAGAGAGAGAGAGAGAGAGAGAGAGAGAGAGAGAGACCCAACTGATGTTATGTGGTTTGGTTTGGTTTAAATATAGAAACTCCTCCTCTGATGTTTCTATGGTGTCTGGTTTAGCTCAATCCGAGTTAAAATGCCCCTTGTACAATTTGGCATCATCTTCCTCTTCTCTGGTCCTGATCACAAATTGCCCGGTGCTTTGTGAATGTGGAACATTGTGCTTCTGCTTCCACGTGGCCCAACATTATGATCTGCTACAACGATGTCAAATTTGGTGTTATTTACAATGCAGTGAAGTGAACGTTTGGGCAGATGCATAATGTTGGCCAGGGCACACTTGACATGCATTCCCACTCTTCAAGGAGAACTTTTCATGTCCTGCCAGGACAAGATTCTGCCTGGATCATCTGGAAAGCACCTTAGAGATGTTTAAGCAAAGTGGGGAATTGAAGGACTATTTAAGTAAAATGGCTGAATTGGACGCAGGGCATATTTTCTGTGACTGTGGAGAAATTCGCTCAATGCAGCAATTATGTGCATGCAATTTATGCCCCACCACGCATATAAAAGAAGATCTGGCTAATGTCCAAAAGAACTCTGCTGAAAACAGTCCACTTATGGTCAAAGACAGTCTAAGCTATCTTGACATTTTCATTGGTGTTTAATTTTACCGATAGTCCACCTACGTCCATGAATTTAAATTGCACAATGCCTTGGTATGGATAAAAGCAAAGCAAAGTGTTCTGCTTATATACCACCCTATACCACTACAAGTAGTCTCTGGGTGGTTTACAATTTTAATTACAGTGTGCAGGCTACACATTGCCCCCCCCCAAGCTGGGTACTCATTTTACCGACCTCGGAAGGATGGAAGGCTGAGTGAACCTTGAGCCTGCTACCAGGGATTGAACCCAGGTTGTGAGCAGAGGTTTACCTGCAGTACAGGCATTTAACCACTGCACCACGAGGCACAGTGCTTAAAGAGGAATTCCAACTCAATCCAAAGATGAGCTCCAAAGGCATAATCTTTTATTTGGGCTGCGCCCATTTATTTTTTAGACTGGCCCTTGTAGAAGCTTGATTTGTGAATCCATCCAATATCAGAGGTGTGATCTCTCATTTTGCAGTTCCTTATCTGTGCGTGTGAGGGTGGCTGGTGTGGAGATGAAGAGCCGGGATCCAGGCTGGGCTACTACAATGCGCAGATGGATCCTCCTGTTAGTATTAAATAAATAAATAAATAAATAAATAAATAAATAAATAAATAAATAAAGCAACAAGCTATCTTTGCATATATTTTTTAAAAAACCTAGTCTTCAACACAGAAAGGTAGGATAAAATATCTCTTTCTGACAGCTAGTGTTTTTTAAAAAATTGTGTGGAATTTTGTATTACTACTACTACTACTACTACTACTACTACTACTACTACTACTACTACTACAGTGGTACCTTGTATAAAGGAATTAATTCGTTCCAAATGATTTTAAGCAAATTTTCCTTTATACACATTTCCCATAGGAATGCATTGAAAACAGAGTAACCCCTAATCACGACCATTTTTATGTTGTACGGATTCACCCCATAGACGATTCTGTTAAGCAAATTTCCCCTATCTCTAGAATTTTTTTATGTTGTACAGATTTTATGTTATACAAATCATTTGTTTTATGAGGCTCCACTGTATTATTATTATTATTATTATTATTATTTATTATTATTATTATTATTATTATTATTATTATTATTATTATTATTATTATTTATTATTAAAAGTTATCACACAGCAGACTACGCTGGATTTTGTATTACAAATCACTAGTTGAACGCTTCCCAAGCGTTTAGGACTATGATGTATCGGTGAATTATGTGAGCAGATCCCAGTAAGGTGGCCTTCTGCAGCTGACTGATGGTGACTTTGTCAACTCCAATTTCTTCTAAATACTTGCTTAGCTCTTTAGGTACCACACCCAGCGTGCCGATTACCACTGGGACCACCTGTACCAGTTTATGCCAGAGTCTCTGAAGTTCAATTTTCAGATCCTGATATTGGGTAATTGTTTCAAGTTGTTTCTCAGTGACTCTACTATCACCTGGTACAGCAATTATTATTATTATTATTATTATTATTATTATTATTATTATTATTATTATTATTATTATTATTATTATTATTGTGAAACCCCAGGACCAGTTTCATTTCCTTGGCCATGACTAAGTCTCCCTCCTTCCTCAATTTTGGCAAGCAAGACGTATCCTGTACCTGTCACGCTTTGGGTGTAAAACACAATTCTTCTCATAGAGTACAAAGTTGGATCTTGGTGATGATTCTTTCGCCTCTCCCTCTGCTGGCCACTTTTAAAATAGTTCCTTCTTCCTTTTGGTAAATGTTGCAACTTGCATTTCTGACACAAGGAGAATACTTCAGTCTGTTTCTGCCACCCCCCACCTTTTGGGTTTTGGGTGATCCATACAAAAAAACAAAAAACAAAAACAAAACAAAACAAACCCAAGCTGGTTTTCATTTACACTGTTGAATTCCCTTCATGCTATTCTCTTGGATGTTGCTACGAGGAAGGGTACATTAAAAAAAGTAACAGAGACAGACAGACAGACAGACAGACAGACAGACAGACAGACAGACAGACAGACAGACACACACACACACACACACACACACACACACACACACAGAGAGAGAGAGAGAGAGAGAGAGAGACATAGGGACAGAGGGACAGAGAGGCAGAAAGGGAGAGAGGCAGAGAGAGATAGGGAGACAGAGAGAGTTTACTCTGTATATAAGCAGAACACTTTTATTGCACCCTCACATTTTGCTATTTATCTGTTTACCCTTTTTCCTGCCTGTTCTCTAACTATCTGGCCATAAACAAACATCTCTCTGGCATCTTAAGAATGGAGGAAGTGCAAGTGTGATGGATGGAAGGTGTCCCCCTTGGTGTCTGTTTTGGGCAAAATGTTCTCACCTCAGATCTAACATGTCTTGGCTGGGAGGAGTTGGAAAAACCTTGGAAATAATCCTGGCCTATGTGTGTATATCTGTAATTGTTTTCCTCCCCAGTACATCAGAAGGAAATTACCCTCAAGGAGGTTGACAGTTGTATTGCTGCTAATGACGGCCTGTCTGTGAAGGCTTAAACCAGCCTTTGGTGTAATTGTATGTTCTGACCTTCCACAGGCCCATTATACCCAATAAGTAAATATCTAAAGAAATAAACCATGCTTCAGTCTTGACGGAAAGAACAGAGTGGAAATTACCACCGTTTAAACTGAAAGCATTGCCCTGCAAATCTCTAAAGGCACAAGTAATTGGGGCCACATCCGCTCCTTTGCGAGCAGAACATGAAAGGGGAGGAAAGAGGGAGAGAAGATGAGGGAGTGGATGATGGGAAACTTCTCCTTTGTTGGTCCTTTAAAATAAGTGTTGCATGGAAGGAAGAGGCAGCTGCCATGACTTGGGCCAACAAAAAAACTGCTTGTGCATTTGTGTGTGTGTGTATGTGTGTGTCTGTGTGTCTGTGTGAATGTGTCTGTGTCTGTGTGTCTGTGTGTCTGTTTGTGTCTGTGTCTGTGTGTCTGTGTGTGTGTTTCAGATCTTCAAGCCATAAACTCACAAATGCTTGTTTGGACACGGAACGGGATGCAGAATGGTACCAAGCTTGGAACAGGTGGTTTCGTAACTGCCTTTCTCAGAAACCTGGGTTCTTGGGGTTATCTTTTTTTTAAAAAATGTAACTTTCCCAAGTTGTGATGTGGTGGCATGTGGTATGTATCCCAGAAAGACTCAAGATTCTGTTCTGTCAAGACCTTAGGGTTTGCACAAGAATTCTCCAAAGTACTTGAAAAGAATCGTACGTACACATTCCTATAGAACCTGGGAAATTATTTTTAAAAGGGACCTATTGAGGTATGTGTTTTGATGTACACACCCAAAGAGTGTTTTGTTATTATAACCATTAGAATTTTAAGGATCTTTTCTTACTTTCTGTTTCTCAAAACAAAACAAAACAAAACCAAGAACCAGCAACCTTCGGCTCCTCTTGGAAAGATGACATCTGGATGCAGCAGGACCACACCAGAAAATGAGCATCATGTGATATTTCTCATTTTGTGAGGACACCTCCAGATAATAGTAAATGTTGCTTAAAAGTCACAATTATGTCATAAAATTAAACAAACGATCTATTCCCAATTTGCAACAAAATATAAGATATCATTTTTACTAGGAAAAAAGCAGTGCCTTAAATGTAGCCCATTATTTTTTGCCTTTGTTTTACTTTACGCTTTTTGTGTAACTTTACACTTTCTGTGCGCCTACCCTTCTTGCTTGTTCTTTATATTGGGAGCTGTGTAACAAGTTAATTTTCCTGATGTGGGATTATCTTTTTTATCTTATCTTATTTATCTCATCTTATCTTTTCAGTGTGCTGTAACACAGAGAAAGAGAATATTTTTCTGCTCCAAAAAATGGCCACCCACAAAGTCTTTGGGGAACCACATGATAGCAGTTGTCACGACTAGAATGTAAAGAGGAAGTGTTTAAAACCCAAAGATATCCACCCAGACCTCTTTCCTCCACCACCACTGCCCTCATCTTCCACTCACACACAACCGAGGCTGGTGACTCCAGTTTTAGTAGGGCAGCACATCTCCTCCAGGTTTTAGCCTGAGCTTTACAAGAGCTTTCTGACATTTTGAACTCTCCATGCAAAACAACTTCAGCACCTTGGAGAGCTCATGAAAATATCAAATTCCGGAGCAGGATCATCACCCCCATGAAATCTGCACCACACGTTGTTGTTACATCTATATAGTCACATACACTCATACAAGTATTTCCTGCATCCTCTTCCCACTTGATCCATACACAGCAGTGTTTCTCATGCTCCTTTTTTTTCAGCATTCCCAGAGGAAAAGCTCTTATCTCTGAATAGCTGCTGGTCAGAGCAATCCAGCAGGACAAGGAGATCAAAAATGTCTCCAGCTCACATGGCCGGAGGACTTGCAGGTTAGGGAAACTTGGGGGGAGGGATGTGTAGTCCTCAAAGTAACTTTTCTGAGTTCTGGTTCGGAGATGTTATCCAAGTCAGATTTTGAAAAAGAAAGCTGTATATTTGTGGTCCAAGAGCTTTCTTATCTTCCTGACTTTAAGTTCCTACTGAAAGCTCTTTCCCCCCTTTTTTTTCTTTCTTTTTTAATTTCCCCCCTGCACAGGGAATAAGGAGAAGCAGAGACAGTGAGAAGTGTTCAGTGCCCTATCAGCACATCTATTAGAAAAACAAATATTGGGCCAGAGATCAGGTAATGACTTCTTGTACACTCGTTAACCTCTGCCTGATCTTTCTTGCCAGAAACAAGAGTATTTTCTTGCTTCTCATTCTGACACCTTGAAATAAAGAGGCATGTCTTGACATCTGGCTCAAGATGGCTACATAAGATATAGGAGATCTCCCAGAAATGTCTCTCCCCCCCCCCCCACCACACACACCAAAAATTATCTAAATGTGTAGGCAGGGGAGTTCAAGGGCATAGCAAATGGAGGTTTGATCCAAGTTTAAAAGGTGCTGATTAAAGTTTGGGGATAGGGTTTGGAATAATATAATCATAGAGTTGGAAGAGACATCAAGGGCCACCCAGTCCAACCCCCTGCAATGCAGGAACCCCCATCACAATATTTCCGACAGATGGCCATCCAGCCTCTGCTTAAAAACCTTCAATGTGACATCCTTTTAAATATTTAAACATAGCTATCACATCCCCTCTCAGTCTTCTTTCTGTAAAGCTAAACATTCCCAGCTCCCTAAGGTGCCCCTCGTAAGATATTTCTTCCAGACCCTCAATCATCTTGGTCGCCCTCCTCTGGACCCATTCAAGATTGTCAACATCCTTTTTAAATTGAGGTGCACAGAACTGGACACAGTATTCCAGGTGGGGTCTGACCAGAGCAGAATAGAGTGGTATTATCACTTCCCTTGATCTAGAAACTATGCTTCTGTTGACGCAACCAAAAATCACATTGGCTTTCTTGGCTGCTGCATCACACTGCAGCCATCACTACATCCTGGATGTAGCTCTTGCCAAGTTCAGACTAAAACACCAAACATACTCACTGGGGATGCACAACTGGAGCTGCCAGACTTAGCTGGCAGGAGGCTCAGATATACGGCCAACCCAGCCCTGGGTTGGCCATATATCTGAGCCTCCTGCCAGCTAAGTCTGGCAGCTCCAGTTGTGCATCCCCAGTGAGTATGTTTTTTTATATGAGTGCTGGGCATTTCCTATCAAGTCCTATACAGTTTGGGTCCAGGCTATTTGACAGACCTTATCTCTCCATATGATCATCAGCTTGTTCTGATTCGGGGCCTAGGGAAGTGCTCAGAATCCGGTGGCTCCAGCACAAGGCAAAAAGCTCACCCATTTCCAAGAAAGATAGAAAATGGTTACATCTGAAATGGTGTACATCTTCAGGCGTAAGATATTTTTCCCTCGGACATTTGTCTATGTCCCTAAGAGGTCACACTTCCTATTTCACCTTTGGGGACGATTTAAGGGAAGAAACACTTAAACTGTGTACCCCATCCCTCCAGTCATTAAATCAAGGACAAACAAAGATTGGGGTTCATTATTGTGACTGCTGGTCCTCTCTAGCTTCCTTGGGTCCTTTTTAAGGGTGAAAAAATGGTAAATAAATAATAAATAATAAATAAATTGACTTCGTCAATATTTTAGAGTGATAGTCTACATTTCAGAGCCACCAGGAAGGTTCCATTGGAATGCATTTGTAATTTGGAATAGACACACAACACACACCCCTTGTTTATTTCAATGGGACAATGAGGATGCCAAGAAATAACCCCCAACCCCATGTACTGACAAGAAGGAACACGGACTCTTAACACCAGCAGCACCGGACTGCAACCACTAGGTAAACTTCTTACTTTAGTCTTGACTCTAATTGGCTATACCTATTGGGCTTGCTAAATTATACCCAAATCCCCCAATGGAGGGCATAGACTTTCTACATCAACACTCCTCCCTAGCCAAACGGAAACATACTATACAAAACTATAGTAAGGCCACACCTGGAGTATTGTGTACAGTTCTGGTCACTGCATCTCAAAAAGACATAGTGGAACAGGAAAAGGTGCAGAAGTGAGTGACTAAAATGATTACTGGGTTGGGGCACCTCCCTTATGAGGAAAGGCTAAAATATTTGGAGCTCTTTTGTCTGGAAAAAAAGGCGCTTGAGGGGGGATATGATTGAGACGTACAAATAATGCAGGGCATGAGTAATGTGGATAGAGGGACACTCTTCTCCCTCTCACAAAATATCAGAACTAGGGGACATCCACTCAAATTGAGGGTTGGGAGAGTAAGAACAGACAAAAGTAATGTTTTTTTACCCACCATATTGTTAGTCTGTGGAACTCCCTGCCACAGGGATTGGACAGATTCCTGGAGGAGAAGTCCATCCCAGGTTACAAATCATGATGGGAATGTGTAATCTCCAGGCTTAAAACCAGGGTACTTCAAGGGCCAGATGCAGGGAAGTGCTATCAGGAGACAGATATCTAGCCTTGTGTGCTCCCAGATGCATCTGGTGGGGCCACTGTGAGATGCAGGAAGCTGGACTAGATGGGCCTTTGGCCTGATCCAGCACAGCTCTTCTTATGTGCTTATGTGCTTATGTTTTTATGTTCTTAAGCATGCCTATTTGGAAGAAGAGCCAAATGGAGAGGAGGGGTGTTTGTGTGTCTCTGTGAGACCTCACCTCTGTGTTTGAAGACCTAGGGTGTGAAACCCCAATCAAAACAGCTTTGGTCACAGCTTTGAAACCACAAGCCTTCTGCCTCCTGCCTCATCTAAAGCTGTGCCAGATGAAATTCATCTTGCCGAGAACTTTACATCTAGGATCAACCTCCTGGCAAGCCCCATCTTACCAGTTTTGGACCTGTGGTGCTTAAAGAATTGGGACTTACCCATCCATGCTCACATACTGCATGTTTTTTTTTTAAATTGATGGCCTATAAAAAGGCATTGCCAATGGTCCAGTCCCCTACCTTGGATCATTCAGACATTGAGAGACCTGCTTTTCCAAAGCAGTAGCAGACTTTTTGCTGGCTTTTCACACACTAAGGCCATGGTTCTACCAGCGTTTTCTGCGTAGTTTCCTGGCGGCAACCTGCACAGAAAAAGATCGTGTGCTAACCATGAAGAGAAGTAAATTCTGGTCCCGGCCAACCTCACCCCTGGAACAGCAGTTTCAGCGAAGTTTCCTAAACCACCGCCAGGGGCTGGATTTAGAAACTTCACTCGAAAATGCTTACTTATTTGCTTCTGTAACCACGACAGGCCCTTGAAAATACACAGTAAAATCTGTTGTTCCCCTTAAACACCACGGAGGCTTGGAAAGTAGAGCCAGAAAGAAGGGGAAAATGCGAAGTAGACAGGTAGAGATGGGACCAGAATAGAAAAATACGACGCAGAAGAGAGGACACTGACTGCACATTAAAAACCACGTGACCGCCCAGAAAAAAAAGTACACATGAAATTTATTTACGCAGAAAAGTCTGGTAAGACCACAGCCTTGGTGATCTTCTTGCCTCCCAGAGTAGCCTGTGGAAACAATGTTGATCTAAACCACCCAAGTTCCCCACTCCTCCTCCCCAGGATGTTCATTGCATACAGGCTAGCTCTGGAGTTGCAGGTCAGATTAATACAACAATCCCTTGCATTTCAGGACCCAGTGGGACAAGGTAGCAGCATGCAGGCAGTTCCCGCTGCAAGGACTGGAGCCATGCACAAATCCCTGAGGTTCTTAGTGCTGAGATGCTGGAGAGGAAGGGCAACCTGGTTTCCTAAAGAGATCCTGTGAGGGAAGTCATTCTGAGAGAGCATGACCTATATTAAATTCCCTTCTTGGCTTGCATAATGTAAAGGAGTGGACCCGTGTGTGGGCTGAGAGAGAGAGAGAGAGAGAGAGAGAGAGAGAGAGAGAGAGAGAGAGAGAGAGAGAGAGAGAGAGAGAGAGAGAGAGAGAGAGAGAGTAAAAAGAGAGATGAGCAACTTTTAAAACATTATTGGAGAGACACTACTTTCACATTAAATACTAAAATATTAAAATTGATTGAGGTTGTGAAATAAGTGAATTACTTAGTCCCCCATGCATTAAAATTAATTTTTCATCTCCTTATGTGAATGGCTCTCCTATTGGCATTTGCAGGGCCTTTTAAATCTTTTATATGCTTCAGTGGGGAAGAAAAGCCTCCCCTTGACATCCTGGCATTCCCAAGGATGTTTAAGTTTATTATTGTTATCTCCTCTCCCCCAACCTCCTTTTCCTTCTCGGTTGTCCAGGGAAAAAAGGAAACAAAATGGAGTTTCCTGCAAGGAGACTGATGTTTACAAGGAGCATTTATGGACTCAGAGAGGCAGGGGGCAAGAGCAGAAGCACAAGGGTCATGGGAAAAGGTCCAGACATCATCCTGTTCTGTTCCTCGGCCATGTGATGATGTTCCCCCAGCAAGGGAACACTTCTTTCTACAACTCCATGATCTTACATTGAGTTTTCCCTATAAGCTTTCTCAAAGGGACAGTGTGGCAGTGGACAGAGGGTTAGACCACCTGGTTTCAAATCTCTATTTGACCATGGAAACTCATAGGGGGGAAGTGCTAAACCACTCCTCAAACATCCCACATCCCCACACACACACAAAACTCTTCCAGGGTCAACATTCATCAGAAGGGTTTTGATGGCCCCAAACAAAAAGTAGCATTCCTTCCCACTTGTCTGTTAACAATATGAGAAATACTTCCTAAGTGCCTGTAACTTGAGATGATGAGACCTCTAACAGGGTCCAAGGACAATGAATCCCAGCACTGCTAGTGGGGTAGGATTCTGGGAATTTTAGCCCAAGAACATCTGAGGACCCAAGGTCCGAAACCACTGGGAACAGCTTCCTGGGTTTAAGAACTCTATGGCACCATGACCCTATCAGAAAGCACTAAGCTGTCCTTAGATGGGAGGCTATCACTTAAGAATGGATGGAGTGTGTGCGCAGGGGGTGACCTGGTCTTATAGATTGGCCTTCCCTGAGTATGTTGTCAATGAACGTTCTTAATTATGTGCCATCCTGACAACCTTTGATAGGTTTTTCTTAAATTTTCTTTTGATGTCTAATCTGGATGACTTTATGAGTTATAATTTATAATTTATACTCGATCTCGGTTTTCTTTGCATCTCTATTACATTTTAATGTTAGATGTATCTTTGCTGGTTGATGTTTTTAAAATGTGTGCCTTTGTTTGTTGTTTACAGCCCAAAGTGACGTTCAGGCCAGATGGGTGGTATATAAAATATAATAAAGATAGATAGATAGATAGATAGATAGATAGATAGATAGATAGATAGATAGATAGATAGATAGATAGATAGATAGATAGATAGATAGATAGAGTGACCCCCAGCCTATTGCGGGGGTTAGGGACCCAACCTGACCCACAATGACTGAAAATCAGCAAAATGCAGATACAGGTCAGTTTGGGCCTGGGGCGCCTAGCTGGGGGCTCTTGTACTTACCCCCAGCCTGGTGCTGCTCCAAACAGGCCTGTGAGGGCCTTTCCAGGTCTCTTGGGACCCCCAAAAGGGCCTCCCTGCAAACCGGAAGTCATTTCTGAGGACTCCGACAGGCCCTCCCCCACTTACCCCAGGTCTTTCCCCCCCCTTACCCCAGCGGGTCTTTTTTTATATATACTGTGGTCCCGTGATATAGCGGGACCACATTATATGAACCACGAATGGGTGGGGGACCACTGTAGATAGATAGATAGATAGATAGATAGATAGATAGATAGATAGATAGATAGATAGATAGATAGATAGATAGATAGATAGATAGATAGATAGATGAGAGGGAATGAAAGAACTGATGATAGATAGATAGATAGATAGATAGATAGATAGATAGATAGATAGATAGATAGATAGATAGATAGATAGATAGATAGATAGATAGATAGATAGGGAAGGAAGGAAGGAAGGGAGGGAGGGAGGGAGGAAAGAAAGAACTGACAAGAGAGAGACAGAGAGAGAGGCAGTGTTGAAACATTTTAAAGAAATAAATACAGATATAAATTTTCCCAAGCTCTGTGCCTGAGTTTAGCTGTTACTGTTTTCCCCAGCAAGTGAGTCTAGTATAACCGCAGCAGAAAGGTAGAACTGATCACATTTGAATGCTACTAAATTTAATAAGAGATGGTGAAGCAGCTGGCTTTTTTCCCTCTTTCATTCATTTTTTTTTTGCGGGGGTGGGGTGGGGTGTTGAGATAGAGAACCGGCTTTCATCCCTCTCCATCTGCAGTTCTAGAAGTTTTGCATTCTGCAGGATTTTAATCGGTAGAAACACACCAGTCCTCCAGTACCGCAGCACTGATATAAACAGAGAAAAACTGCTGCTGTCGGAAGATAAGTCCTTATTTCGTCCCCCCGCTAACAAAAGGGTTTTACTGTATCAACGCTGGTGCAAAAAGCCAAGTCGGCAAACCGTCCCCACAGAAGGCCAGCAAGTGCTTAAATCAATGCCCATGTGGTCTGCTGAGGTTTGCCAAGAAATTAAATATGTAAAACCTTCACTATTATGGTTCTTATATTCACATGCTGAGTCTGTATCATTTGATACAACAGGATTTTATGCTCCGGGATCCTCCGTCAGCGCTGCAGTCCTTCCAATAAAGCTGCAATTTTATACCTTCCGGGATAACATTAGATGCGGACTTAACCTTGCCGGGCATTACATAATGGGAAACGCCAGATCCCAGCCTTCCCACTAAATCCAGATGGATGGACCCTACAGAGAATACGGGTCAGGGGGATCATCCAGCAGCCGGTGTTTTGGGCCAGAAATGGTGGGCTGGCAGGGCCTCCGCACCAGCATATAACGATTGTGTCCAGGTAGGCTTGTGCTGATGTAAGAGGAAATTGTCAAGTATTTTTAATAGTTTGGCAAGGTTATAAAAGCATAAATAAAATATTGAAAATACCTTTGTAGCCCCAGACCAGAAATAAGGCTCTGACACAAAATGTTGGAACTAAATAGGGCCACAACTGTGTGGATTAAATATTATTGGGTATCACCACCACCACCACCGCAATCATCATCATCATCATCATCATCATCATCATCATCATCATCATCATCATTTACGGTCTTAGACCAAAGTATATTATTAGGTAAAGAAGTTAAAGAAGTTTCTACCGGGGAATTTTCTGTTATCTTATTTAGCACAGTTCCCAAACTCTGGAGAAATTCCCCCAAGGCAGCCATGCCAGCTTTAAGTCAACCTAATTTTAATATCTAACTAAACTTAACTTGAACTCTAATTATTTATCATCAGGCTGCCCTGTGCCCTTATTGGGCCATGTATACTGAAATTCAATTAGCTAACACCTTGCACTATCTGCCATTGTGACCTAAAAGGATGAACCCTGCCTATCCCAGTAATGAGGATGGGATGGGTGAAAACCCACCATCACCCAATAGCCAATCAGGGCGATGATCAAAAATTCTCATCTGGCCCCAAAAGTGACCAGCTTGTCTCATTCTCATAACTGCTGGGGTGAGTGGGCGCGTGAGTTTCAATGACTCGAAAGAAGGCAAGGTAAGCATCTCTCTCTCTCTCTCTCTCTCTCTCTCTCTCTCTCTCTCTCTCTCTCACACACACACACACACACACACACACACACACACACACACACACACACACACACACACACACAGAGAGAGAGAGAGAGAGAGAGAGAGAGAGAGAGAGAGAGAGAGAGAGAGAAAACATCCATGCTTAGTAAAAAATGTTCAAAACACACTTGTAATCTCATCCAGCAGGTTTAAAAATAAATAAATTTATATATTTCTCATTCTCAACCATAGTGCACAGGATTTCTGTCGTGCTTCAACCCTCCCATTCATGCTGTGATCCCTGATTAGATGGAATAATGCACACACCCTCCCCGGGAACCCAAGAAGCTTTGCCCTTACTGTCCCCTGACTTGGCTTCTCAATAAGCTCGTTACATTTGCCCTCCCGAGCACACTAATAAGAGCTCTGATTGCATCTCACCTATTGCTTCTCCAGGTTCCAAGAAAATGCTACATGGGAACCCAGGGTGTGGTGTGGGGTATTTGTTTGTTTATTTGTTTGTTTGCTTGAATGCTACTACAGGACCACTCTGGGCAATTTACAACAATTCAACCTATAACAGCAGATAAAATCTACAATAAAAGTACAATCACTAAAACAACATGACCTAATATACATACTACCTAGTACAGTGGACCCTTGTATAGCAAACAGCTTGTATAACATAAAATTTGTACAACATAAAAAATCCCAGAGATAGGGGAAATTTGCTTAACAGAATCGCCTATGGGACAACTCCGTACAACATAAAAATGGGATTACTCCATTTTCAATGCATTCCTATGGGAATTTGTATAAAGGAAAATTTGCTTAACATAATTTCATTTGGAACGAATTAATTCCTTTATACAAGGTACCACTGTATAACCAGAGCCTTACTCATAAATCAGAAATCAAGAATAAATTAGGAACAGGCAGGGGCGGATAGCAATGTCAGCAGTCAGAGCAAGGCAAGTGTTGCTTGGCACAGGTGATGTGCCCCTATGCAGGGTGAGGTGTGGGTGCACAACGGGAGGAAACCCCCAGGGTGGCACCAAGAATCAGCACCTTGGGATCTCTCCCCTGGTGCCCAACATGTCCACTCAAGGTCTGTGCTGGCACCAGAGGCTTGGCACACCTTGGCAGCTCAGACCAAGAGGGCTGGGAAGGAAAAGTGTAAGGAGAAGCAGCAGAAGCAACCCAGGTGGGGTGACCCATGGCCCTCTAACTGGGTGTGTTTAGCCTAGAGGAAAGAAGACTGAGGGGAAAATCTTCACAGAAAACCTTCACAGAAAGACTGAGGTGGAGATAGGATAGCACTTTTCTACAGAGGAGGGGCAGGATCGGTTCTCGATCATCCCAGAGTGTAGGGCATGCAACAATAGGCTCAAGTTAAGAAAGCCAAGCTTTGGGCTGAATATTAGGGAAAAAATTCCTAACTGTCTGAGCAGTACAACAATGGAACCAATGACCTCAAGAGGTGGTGACTGCTCCAACACTGGGAGGAGCCAAGCTGCCAGAGTTCGAAGTCATAAATCATTTAGGGGATGGTATGTAAACATGAGAACCTTGGCAGCCAGTGTAGAGAGGTCAGGGTGAGGGTGATATGCTGAAAAAACTTCACCCTAGTTAGTGGTCTGGCAGCAGTGTTCTGCACAAGCTGAACTTTCTGCACTAGCCACAAGGGCTGCCCTGTGAAGAGGGCACTGTAGAGCCTATTCCATGCAATGTGCAGCTTTCTTCTTCACTCCCTTTACGAAGCTAAGCACACCACAAAGCCACCCAAAGCTTCCATTTTTCAACCCCTTCGCCTAAAGAAAACAAAGCTACAGTGGCCATATCCATCCGTTTCACACGTTTTGTTGTTGTTGTTGTTGTTCAGTCGTTCAGTCGTGTCCGACTCTTCGTGACACGTTTTATAGAAATGCACAAAAACTAGTCCCCAAAAGTAGTTAGTTAGTTAGTTAGTTAGTTAGTTAGTTAGTTAGTTAGTTAGTTAGTTAGTTAGTTAGTTAGTTAGTTAGTCAGTCAGTTAGTTAGTTAGTTAGGTCGGTTGGTCGGTCGGTTGGTCGGTCGGTCGGTCAGTCGGTCAGTAGGTCGCAGCAACTTGGTTCTCAACTCTAGGACCTTCACCCTACGCAGACACACACACACAGACACACACACACAGAGAGGGGGGGAGGGAGGGAGAGAGGGAGGGAGGGAGGGGGGAGAGGGGGGGAATCGATCACTGCACTTTTCGTCTCTCAACCATGGGTTACAGAAGGCTCCTGAGATTTCCCCGTCTGGGGTGGCCTGGTTTTTGTCAATTCCAATTTGGCCAGATATGCTTTTACCTTTTTCCTAGACAACAAGAGGTTGGGGATCAATAGAAAGCCTCATAAAGACCCTGGCAGGTATTGCTAAGCCTCCTTGCCTCTAGGGGTTTTGGAAAACGTTCTTATGCAGTGCTCCTCATTGGCTCTGTACTGACATATAGAGTCGCTGTAGCTATTCATCAGGTTATTCTTAGGCACCGTCCCATAACACCTTGGTTTTGAAAGCATCCGCTATCTCCTTGCCTCTACAATATTTTCACAGTTCTTCACCTTTATACTAGCAGGAGATGAATAAGCACAATCAAATTGTAGCACCTCGACTCTTCCTGGCCCAAAATATGCTCCATCAGTAGACGCTGTCGCTGAAAGTGGTCTAGTCTCCAGTCATGGGATGATCTTTGTTTTAAAGGGGGTGGGTGGGTGACATGTTGCGTAGTTCTAGAGGTGTGAAGAAACCATCCTATTAGGAGAGGAATTTATGACCCTGATTTAGTTATGCTTATTATGTCCTGTAATGTTCTGCCATGTATTTGTTGTATAACGTTTATGTTTTGTATTTTGCTGTAGTTCTGGAAACCGCCCAGAGTGGCCTCATTGCTAGATGGTGTGGTATTTAAATCTAAGAAAGAAAGAAAGAAAGAAAGAAAGAAAGAAAGAAAGAAAGAAAGAAAGAAAGAAAGAAAGAAAGAAAGAAAGAAAGAAAGAAAGTCTGCTCCCACTTTTTCATTTCATTTATTTCTTTTATTTAAGCAAGAAACAAATGTTTCGGCCAGTGTTTTCCACTAGAGATGGGCACGACTTAGCGGTATTCCCGTTTCCGTTTCCGTTACTTGTATCCGTTACTCTACGGAAACGGAAACGGGAATTACTCCACCAGAATTCGAGCTCGAACCGACGAACGAACAATTTGGTCTGATTTGTCGTGCTCGTTACTTGCATCGCGGCGATCGCGCAATGCCAAGCGGCACAGAAAAAAAGTTTTTAAAAGTAAAAAAAAAAACCGATTCCCGGCCCTAAAAGTAGGCGAAAACTGTCTGAGGGCACCTACCAGGCCAGAAGGGTGTTTTATTTGGGGGGGGTTTCCCCGCCCCCCTCTCCTTGGCTATTGCTACTGCTGCGCTGCTGGTACCAGGCTGGGAGGCGCATCCATTTGCCATGCAGTGCGGGGGATCCAAAATGGCGACCGCAATATTATTTTTGAAATCATTGCCCAAAACCCCACCAAAGCACCACAGAAACATGCGAAAATTAGCTATTTTAAATGCTTGAATTTTTACAGTAGCAGCAGTGGGTTTTTCTTGCAAAAAAGTCTCCGTTGATTTTATTTTATTTTATTTTATTTTATTTTTTTCCACCTGCGCATTCGCAATGATGGGCTCGCCCATGGGAGTGGACCATGCAAAGTTTTGGAGCCATTCCACCAATCGCATAGCCAGGTTTTGCTGACTGTATCAGGCTGGGAGGGCGCATCCATTTGCCATGCAGTGCGGGGGATCCAAAATGGCGACCGCAATATATTTTTTGAAATCGTTGCCCAAAACCCCACCAAAGCACCACAGAAACATGCGAAAATTAGCTATTTTAAATGCTTGAATTTTTACAGTAGCAGCAGTGGGTTTTTCTTGCAAAAAAAAAGTCTCCGTTGATTTTATTTTATTTTATTTTATTTTATTTTATTTTATTGCACCTGCACATTTGCAATGATGGGCTCGCCCATGGGAGTAGACCATGCAAATTTTCCACCAATCGCATGGCCACTTGGCCAGGTTGACCACAGAGACTTCTGGGATGTGCCAATCGGGCATAAACAGCCTACTAATCGTAGCCCAAACCCGAACCCTAAGACTAAGACTAACCCATACGCCAGTACACTGTCCTTCTAAGTGGGTCAGAGAGGCACCCAGAGGTGCACCCCAATACTCACCCTAACCTCACCCGTGACTAGGCTAACCCTAGCCCTTGCGCTAACCTGTCTTAACCCTAAGCCAGATCTACTTGCATTGCACTACATGCAAGTACGTGAGACACAGCGGGTGCAAAGAGTCTGCCAGTCCGTCACTTGTGGCTCTGGCTGACTCCTGCAGCTCCGTCCAGGAGCCCGCTACCCCCTCCCCAAACCAGTACTAACGACAACGAATAAATGAAAAAACGAACCGACAAATTTTTGCAAATTTTCGCGAAAAACGGAAACGAGCCGAAACGGAACCGGCGCGACTAACGACAACTCGAAAAAAAATTTTTTCAAGTCGTGCCCATCTCTATTTTCCACTCTCCTTCTCTTTCCCTAGTTCATAGAATCATAGAATCATAGAGTTGGAAGAGACCTGAAGGGCCATGCAGTCCAACCCCCTTGCCATGAAAGAACCCCCACCACAGTATTTCCAACAGGTGGCAATCCAGCCTCTGCTTAAAAACCACCAAAGAAGGAGACTCAACCACCCCCCTCCTTTGGGGGCAGCATATTTGCCTGCCAAATGGCTCTAACTGTCATGAAATTCTTCCTAATGTTCATAGAATCCTAGAGTTGGAAGAGACCTGAAGGGCCATCCAGTCTAACCCCCTTGCAATGAAGGATCCCCCACCACAGTATTTCCAACAGGTGGCAATCCAGCCACTGCTTAAAAACCACCAAAGAAGGAGACTCCACCACCCTCCTTTGTGGCAGCATATTCCACTGCATATGTGGCAGCATATTCCATATTCCTAATGTTCTTTTCCTGCAGTTTGAATCCATTGTCCCTAGTTTCTGAAGCCATGGAAAACAAAATGGAGACCATACTTAACTTGTGCCAGATAGAGAGGGACTAGTGCCACATAGGGTTTGGTGACTGCACTGTGACCCAAGTGTGAGTAAACTTTGCATCCCGCTGCGAGCCAAGCGGGACTGCAATTTCACTGCACATTTTTCACTAGGGCTGCGAAGGGAGGAGGTGAAGATGAGCAAATTAATTAATTCAACAATCTCAACTTTTTCAAGAAATCCAAGTAAACCTCTCCTTTCTCCCCCTCCTCACTCTTAGGAGCCTTGCTTGCCCTGTGGAGAAAAGAAAGGAAGATTGTGTTTGTTAGATGACTTCATTGTTTATAAGGAGCTGTCTCTATTGATCAGCAGCTGAAAGAAGCAAGGAAGGAATGGTTTGTGCTTTCCATTTTAAGTGTGAGATAGCTATGTTATTTCACTAACGTGTGTGTGTGTGTGTGTGTGTGTGTGTGTGTGTGGTGGACTGTGTGATCACTGATGTTTAATTTATATTCCCCTCCCCAAATACCAAAAGCTTGGTTTGGGGGCACTGGCTAAAACCACAGGCATCAACTAGTAGAATTCTGAGCTCCTCCGCACAAAGTATCTAAATACTATTTGATTTACCGTACTATAAAATAGCTGCCTAGATGCCTTAAGCACATCCAATCTTGCCTGATTTCGGAAGCTAAGCAGGGTGGGCCCTGGTTAGTACTTGGATGGGCAACCACCAGGGAATACCAGGTGCTGTAGGTGCCTGGAGTAGGAACTGGCAAGCCACTCCAGTATTCCTGCCAAGAAAACTCCATGGACATGGGGTCACAAAGAGTTGGTCATGTCTGTAATGACACAACACACACACTATAAAATAACAAAAAGGTAATGGCTGGAATTCTATTGCATGTAAATGGTATAGCATTTACAGCTGAGTTGTTGTCACCCTTTGCTAGTTATGGGAAATGAATATGAGCACCACTAACCACAACGAACTTTAGCATGTGCCACTACCAGTACAATGGACAGAAAGCAAACTGGAGGGGTAATGGGTTGGGGTGCAAATCACCTTAGACTGTGCAGGTTTTCTAAATATTTTCAATGCAAACCTCTGAAAGTAGCTATCTGATATTTTTATGATGTTCTCCCCTCTCAAAGGTCAACCATGTTTCCATTTTTCCCATGAAACTTAGTGCAAAACCAGAAATCTTACAGCCAGTCTGAATTTCCAGTGTCACGATGTGAGACCAGGGCCGGTGCTTCCATTAAGGCGAACTAGGCAGTTGCCTAGGGTGCCAAAATGGAGAGAGGGCACTGGACAGCCTGCTGCCCCCCAACGCCTCACCACCGCTGGCCACTGCCGTCCGCCCCCCACCGCCCGCAGCTGCCCGTCGCCGTCCGCCTGTCGCTGCCCATCGCTGTCCACCCACTGCACCCCGCGCCCATAACCGTCCAGAGACTCTGGCATAAACCGGTACAGGTGGTCCCAGTGGTAATCGGCACTCTGGGTGCGGTGCCTAAAGAGCTAAGCAAATATTTAGAAGAAATTAGAGTTGACAAAGTCACCATCAGTCAGATGCAGAAAGCCACCTTACTGGGATCTGCTCGCATAATTCACCGATACATCACTGAGTCCTAAACGCTTGGGAAGCGTTCGACTAGTGATTGGTAATATAAAATCCAGCGTAGATAGCTGTGTGGTTAATATAATAATAATGTTATGGTCATTTTGGATACACAAATATACACACAGGGAGAGAAAAATTCAAGACAAACCCATGGGGTCCCCTATCTGTCCTTGAAATCCATTGCACATGCCGTCTGAGAGCTCCACTCCTCCTTGGCTTCCGAGTTTCTGCTCAGCCAAGCCGAGGGAAGGCAGGTCAGAGGTGAGCATGAACCTTCCCCCCCCCCGTTTGCATCTTTGTTATCCAGCATCTGTTTCTACTTTTGGTACAACTCAGGGAAAAAATAGCCACAGGGCTGTAGCAGCTACAATGTTTGCTTGTAATTATACCACTAGGATTGAGGTAACCCAGAACGAGAGACCAGGTTTTCCGTTATCTGTTGGAAGTCCAGATAACGCCAGGCGAGATGTCTAATCAAAAACTGTATTTACCACAGGAAAGAGCTGCCGATCGCTAACTGGATGCATCTGTCACTCAAGGTTAGCCTGGCGGAGGAGTCAAGCGAGCTCCGGACACAAGGCAGCAATACTTTATCATTTAATTTCAGGTCTGGAGCGGGCTCCCTCCCCCCCACCAGCCTGCTGTGCCAAAAAGAAAAAGAAAGAAAGAAAGAAGACACATGGAGGTCAGAACAGATTAACTTGGCATTGACCCAACAAAGGAGGGCTGTGTGACTTATAAGAAGGGGGAGGGAGAGTTTCCAATTCCCCTGGCCAGAGGAGGAACCGGAAGGGAACGAGAGGGCCATGGCTCAAACTCAAACCTTCCGTTGAAGGGTGAAGCAACCCACTTCTGGAACTTGCGAAAAGCTTCAGTCATTAATGGATCTCCATTCTCCTTGTTCCACCATCAGGTTTGTTAGGCTTCAGGCTCTTTCAAGTCCGAATACAGAGTGACTGTCACATTCAGCACACACCTTCAAAGAAGGACCACAACAAAAAACGTGTCCAGTTGCGTTGTCCATATTTGCTAGTTACACTGATTCTCGGCATGGCCTGTGATCTTGGCCGTCTGTGATCCATAGGGAATGCTCCACCTTGGTTTTTTGCTGCAGTTCTCAGAACTTTGCATGCTGCCTGTCATTGATTTGACTGGGAGGGACCTATCTGGGCTAGGGTGACGGTCAATCTTTTCAGCTCTAACCAATCATTCCCTTTGTGAAGAAGCACATATCAGCTGTAGCGCGGGCTTGGAGCTGGGGGGGGAGTTTAAAAATTGTTCCTTTTTGCCGTCCCAAGCACCGATCAGCTGTAGTGCAGGCTTGGGGCAACCAAAAAGAAAGAGAGAGAGAGAGAGAGAGAGAGAGAGAGAGAGAGAGAGAGAGAGAGAGAGAAGGAAAAAAAGAAAAGAAAAGAAAAGAAAAGAAAAGAAAAGAAAAGAAAAGAAAAGAAAAGAAAAAAGAAAAGAAAAGAAAAGAAAAAAGTTTTAAAACCCTGCCTTTCCCCCACCCACACGCAATCGGGCGTGGGGAAAGCAGGGGATTTCTCTCATTTTTTCTCTTTTTTTCCCTTTCCTTTCCTTTCTTTCTTTTTTGGCTGAGCCTCAAGCACTATAGTTCGGGCTTGGGGTTGACCATAAAATGTTTTAAAATTGCTCCTTTTTTCACAACTCAATGGGGTGGGGTGGGGAGGTGGGATTTTAATCTTGTTTTCCACCCCAAACCCATGTTACAGCTGATCGGCACTTGGGGCTGCACAAAGGAGTAATGTTAAACTTTTTTTGCCAGCCCCAAGCCCGCACTACAGCTGATTGGTGCTTGGAATTCAGCAATAGATAGATAGATAGATAGATAGATAGATAGATAGATAGATAGATAGATAGATAGATAGATAGATAGATAGATAGATAGATAGATAGATAGATAAAAATAAAAAATATAAATCCCCCTCTTTCCCCGCACTCGATCGGGTGGGGGAGAATGCGGGTTTTTAAACCTTTTTTTGTCACCCCAAGCCCGCACAGCAGCTGATCGGCACTTGGGGCTGCAATTTTTTAAAAAACAAATCCCGCCTTTTCCCACACCCGATCAGGTGTGGAAAATTATACAAGCACCACACTCGCGCCTCACACACACAGAGAAAGAGTACACAAATGAAAAATGAAACAAAACAAAAAAATGAAACAATTATTTTACAAAAAAATTGTTTCAAACAAAACAAAACAGAATGGAATGAAATGAAATGAAAAAAATGAAAAATGAAACAAAACACTATATCAGCATTTCATGCCTATCTCTAATGGCCAATTAAAGCTGGCAGAATAGGACTATAAAGAGCAAGGGTCTGGTTGAGAAAAAAGAAACTTCTTCAGCTCCAGTGCTAGCCAGCTAGATTTCAGGTAGACATCTTTGCAGCCACTTTACCTCTGACACAGGTGTTGACCTGCTTCTAGGATTTCCTGCCCATGCAAAGCAGGGTCTGAATGAGTGAGTTCATAGTACAGGTGCAGCTTTTAGGATATATGGTGTACAGCTCCCTAAAGCTGCACCTGTACAATGAACATTCCACAATGTCTGTGGATCATACAAAATAATTTTGCACGTTCCCATATCACATAATACCATCTTCACCAACAACCACTCGTAGAATTGAGATTTCATTCAACAGCAGGCCTTTGCATCTGACTGGGATCCACCTCTATTCTTTTCTCTACTGAAATCTCAAAAGCATTGTTGCTCTGCTACCTTGGCCGTTCCTTCTTTTCCAAAGCTTATCACTCACTCCATTCCTAACATGCATGAAACTGTGATACACTCACCCACCCTTGCACTCCTCTGAACACCCTACCAGTATCAATCAAATGCTATTATTCATGCTTCAATTCGCAAATTGATCTCAGTATTGGTATAATAATAATAATAATAATAATAATAATAATAATAATAATAATAATAATAATAATAATAATAATAATAATAATAATAATAATACAGTGGACCCTTGTATAACAAAACAGTTTTTATAACATAAAATCTGTGCAACATAAAAAATTCCAGAGATAGGGGAAATGGATCTGCTACAAACAACCCACAATGTACACTGTAGACCAGTTTCATCTATAGGCATCCATTCCAACATTGAACTAGAGAATGCCCGCAGTGAACTCAACGCCATCCATTTCCAAAAAGTACTTGGATGTGTGACCATCCGTGAAGACCAAAGATCTTTAGCTAAAGCTGGAAAACAACCATGCTTGAAAACCTGAGGTAAAAAGGTCAAGGTTCCCCATGCACATGTGTCTAGTCTTGTCCAACTCTTGGGGCAGTACTCATCTCTGTTTTTAAGCCAAAGAGCCAGTGCTGTGCAAGTCCGTGGCCATGTGGCCAGCATGGCCAAAGACTATTCTGTGCAGGGAGCAGGAAAACCTGAGGAGATGCTACCAATTTAGGCCTGCCAATACCCTTCTAAATGGGTTCGGCTTCTGATTCAGTATAAGGCTCCTTTTTATGTTCCCATTAGCGGTGGGCATAAACTGGAATATTGGTGGTTCATGACGGTTTGTAGTTTGTGGCTATCCATAAACCGAGAACCAACCTTGAACCCACAGAAAAAACAATTTGGTTGTTTTTCTGTTTTGTGCCCCCCCCCCGGGGAAGAGGGGAACCTACTGCCTTTTCCCCCTCTACCACCCACCTGCCCCCTTCCCATTGCCCTTTTACGTCCCTACTTGGTCCCACTGCATTCTTCACCCCCACCTTCTCCACTGCTGACCTCTTCACCCCATAGGCGTGCCCGTGAGCTAGGGCCAGGTAGAGAGGTGATGGGGCCGCAGGAAAGGGGTGAGAATCCGTTTTGCCAAAACAAAATGAAGATCCAGATGAGGGGGGGGAAAACAGTTTGCGGCTTTGTTTCATTCTGAGAAAGGAAGCTTCACGAACCGAACCAGAAAGCAAATCATGAAACAGCCCAGTGTGTGTGTGTGTGTGTGTGTGTGTGTGTGTGTGTGTGTGTGTGTGTGTGTGTGTGTGTGTGTGTGTGTTTTCCCGTCCCTAGTTCATAATTCAGTTTCTGCTCATCTCTAGTTTCCACCCTTCAGTTTTTATGTCCAGTTTTGAACCCGGGACGCAAAAACATACCCCGGCCTCTGGGATCTTAATTTCTTCTCTCACTCTGTTGGCTTGGGGAGCAATGGACCTCCTCCTTCCCTCAGCTCCTTCCTACCGCCTGTGAACACATTTTTTAATTTCAGCCAAGTTATCTCATCACGCGCCAATACCTCCCTCCCTCCTCCCCGGATCTCCCCTACCCATTCCTTATGCTCCTGCAAATATTAGCTCGTAGAGCAAATTGGTGACAAACTGAAATTTTGTCTACCAACTTTTTTTTAATATGGAATCTTGTCCAGCATGAACCCGAGTCATTAATAATACAGGAAGGGAGTGGGGGTGGGGGACGGATTTGTGCTACGGTTAACCTTAAATTATAACTTACAAAGGGCTTTCTTGCAGTTTCTCGCTTTGATTTATGGGCTCAGTTTATTCTATGCAAATTCATGCACAGCTTCTAATAAGAGGGAGGAGGAAAGATAAAGCAGCCCTGAATATTTTATAAGCTTTCCCACTTACCTTAATTTAGAATTATGGAGCTGAATACGTAAGTAGAGAATAATTACCTATTACTAATCTCCCACATAGTTTATCTATTTCCACCCTGGACATCGTGAGTAATGCAAAACATAGCAATTTTACTACCTGCACCACTGTAAATATGATAATTAGGTATACTTTGGAGCCCCTTGTTGCTGATTCATGAGAAGATACATACTGTAATATCATCAGACAACGTTGTGCTATTGTTTTATACCCCTTTTAAAAATAATAATGCCTGCTGTTTTGGTATTTCATCCACTGGACGCAGTAGCAGCAGAAATTTTAATGGACAGATGCTTACCTAGTTGGAGTGGGCTATGGATGTCTACCCACCTCAGTTTCCTGAGATGTCCTTTGACGTTTATTACCAGAAGAGCAAGGTGAGCCTGGCTGCTACTAACAGGTTTCCAAAGATGGCTGGTGGAAAAGGTTTCCTTGCGTGCACATTGGCCGCCTACCTATAATTCACCAATGGAACTCTCTGCTACAGGATTTTATGTACTGTGGCCTCTCACAGGCTTGTTTTTCAAAAATATCTTCTGGATTTTGGCTTAGACCCTTTAGCTCCAAATTAAAAGAGCTTGCATCCCAGTTCATGGGAAAGTGGCTAAATTGCAGTACTGCAGCCATGGCTCTGCTCAAGCCTTCCATCCTTCCAAGGTTGGCATCCATCAGATGGAATACCCAGATGGAAGCCTGAGTGAACCTTGAGCTGGGTAGCTTTGATTGAACCTGTCCCCTGAGCAGTGTTTTGGCTGAAGTATAGCAAACCTGTCTCTCAACTCCTCCTACCACAACTCCTCCTCCTCCTTTCCTCTTTCTGTCTTTGTCTCTGCTATGCCTTCTCTGTGAGGGTGCATGAAATAAATTGGGATCACATAGAAGTTGTTGTTCAGTCATTCAGTCATCTCTGACTCTTCATGACCCCATGGACCAGAGCTCGCCAGACCTTCCTATCTTTCACTGCCTCCCAGAGTTTGGTCAAACCTACTTCTATGTGGAGGAGAGTCTTGAGAGTCCCCTGGACTGCAAGGAGATCAAACCTATCCATCCTTAAAGAAATCAACCCCGAATGTTCACTGGAAGGACAGATTTTGAAGCTGAGGCGCCAGTACTTTGGGCACCTCATGAGGAGAGAGGACTCCTGGGAAAAGTCCAAACTTGAAGTAGGTTATAGTCCTCATGAAAAGAGATGAGATACTGGAGGCTTCCATCCTGGTTAAATAAAGTTGTGACTCTGCTTTACCTACAGTTATAACATAAAGCAGACATCTCTCACCTCTTAGCTGTTTTTCTTCTTATCTCCACACTTTGCAGCCACTGTTACCATAACCTTTGAGGTTTTGAGGTTCAATCACCTATGAGGATTTACTGTCTCGGTCCAGCACACTTCCACTGGGCTGCCGAGAATCAGAATTTCCTAGTACAGCCATACAACAGAGAAGATATGTAAAGTCAGAATCTAAAAGTCCCCTAGTGGACAGTGACAGTGAAAAACAGATTACACCTCATAGTTCTTGGTCAGAGAGGGTAACTAGTGGAACTTTGCCAGAATTATCAAGGCATTCACAGCAAAATCTGAACCAGAAAGTTTTGAAGAAGTTAGAAAATTACCTCAGGAAGAAGCAGATTTATGGTATGAAGCTATGAGAAAAGAGTTGAATTCTATGAGAGAACTCGGTGTGTTTTCTATCACAACACTGCCAGAAGGTACAAAGTCAGTAAGGCTGATACTTCACGTCCATCTCATTGCTGTTCGCGGTCCCACTGGGGACCGGTATGAAGAACTCTAACCACACGTCCGTTGCGGGACGAAGGGAATTCGTCCCGACCATACCCCTGAACTTTGATTTTAGCGTGATAAGAGATTCCCCTCCCTGGCCTTGGGAATCTCCTCATCTCGCTTCTCATTCCGAGACTAGTGGCCGTGAGGTAAGCCTCGTCACGCAACATACCATTCTCCATCTAGTGGCAGGAGTGTGAAGTGCCATTTGCCAGTACATTCCCTATGGAGTCAGCAACGCAATGCAGAGAGATTAAAAGACAAATGCCTCAAACTTAGCTCCGTAACGCATTGAAGGCAAGGCTTCAGAGAATCGAAACATCGGAAAATGGAAGGTCAGGCTGAAAAAAAAACAGAGAAGAAAGGCATGGAATTTCACATCTCATCATGGAATGAGGACATGCAGTAACAGTCATGCTGGTATCATCCCTCACACCCGTGAGTACACGGGAACAGGGACAGAACTGCAAGAAGACCACGTGACAGCAACCGACATCAACACACAACGAACTTCCTCCCAGGAGAAGAGTGGACATGAAGTAACCATCTAAGTTGTAGATGGGTATATAGAGCTAAGCCAACAGTAACTGGTAAACCAGAGTATAAAGCTAGATTTGTAGCTAGAGGTTTTACACAAAGAATGGGGTTGCATTATACAGAAGTTTATGCACCTACTTCAAGAAGTGAAACTCTGCGTATGCTCTTGGCAGTAGCTGCAAAGAAAGAATTAAAAGTAAACCATTTTGTTGTATCAACTGCTTATCTTCATTCAAATCTGAATGAGGAGCTTTATGTGTTCAAATAGATAAAACTGAAAATGGTAGTTTTGTGTTAAACCAGAAGGGTAAAATATTACAAATGCTGGAAAAATTTGGCATGTCGGAATGCGCAGGTGTCAGAACTCCAATGGAAATGGGTTTTGTTAAAAATAGTGAATTTACAGATAGTGATGAATTCAAACATTATGATGTTTTTCAGTCTGCTATAGGAAGTCTGTTATATCTTTCACAATGGAGTAGACCTGACATAACTTATGCTGTTAATTTGCTTGGCAGAGAAACATCAAAACCTAGCATAAATGCAAGGAAAGGAATTCAAAGAGTGTTAAGATATTTGCAAAGTACTAAAGAGTTCTGTCTTGGATTATCTGCTGAAGGAAAAGCACAACTTAATTGCTGGGCAGATAGTGACTGGGCAAATTTAAGGGACAGAAAATCTGTGTCTGGTTATGTTGTAAAATTTGGAAATTCTCTGATTGGGTGGAAATCAAAAAAAGCAAGATCTGATTGCTTTATCTTCAACAGAAGCTGAATTCTGTCTGATTTATGTAGAGACTTGGAGTATTATAAATGTTTCACCCAAGAGATGTGTCAAAAAGATATTAAACCTATTACTGTTTGGTGTGATAATCAACCGTGTCTAAAACTAGCAAAAAATGGACAGTTCAAAGGACGTACAAAACATTTAGATATAAGGTTTTAAAATGTTTGTGAAACAGTAAGAGCAGAAGTTATAAAACTAGATTACTGTCCTTGTCATGAAAATTTAGCTGATGGTTTTACAAAACCACTTAGTTTCCAGAGACATGGTGAATTTTGTAAAGAAATGAAACTAAACGAATTGTTCATCAATTTTGTTGCAGCATTGTCAGCGAGAGGGAGTGTTAGGTTTTCTGAAACCAGAGACACTGACAAGCTGCAACAGAAAGAATCCTGAAAAGAATTATCTCCTTTTAGAAAGGTTCACACGTGCATGTGTTTGTGTATTTAAGGAGAAATGTTTGAGCCTCCCTTCTCCTCCTGCTCTGAGCCTTGACTCCTGTATTCCTCCTCCATTTTGCTGTGTTCCTGCGTACTCTCTGTACTCTCCGTTACTCCTGTTTATGTTTGTATTGCTGATATGCTGCTGGGTGTCTGTCTGCATTTGTAAGAAAGCTCTACCTTTGTTTTTCTGGAACTGCTTTCAAATAAATTCCCAGCTTGTTTTTTTGAAGAACTCTCCACAAGCGTTTGCAACCTTCTTTATTTATTTATTTTATTTATTTAAATACTTATATCCCGCTCCATCTTCCCGACGGGAACTCTGGGCGGCTAACAGCGCAAAAAAACTAAAAAGCTAAAAAGGCTAAAAAGCTAAAAATGACAAGGCCACCAAGCAAGGGCAGCGGAGGGCAAGATGGCGGTAAACGGTAAGGAAAAGAAAAGAAGGAGAAACTAACTAATAAGGACACCATATGCTTCTTTGAAGAGGAAGGTCTTCAAAGCCCTCTTAAAGGTGGGCAGGGACTCCAGCAGGCGCAGCTCAGGAGGGAGATGGTTCCAGAGCGAGGGCCCCACCACAGAGAAGGCGCGGTTCCGCATACGCGTTTTCCGCGCCTCTCTGGGTGTGGCCACTCTCAAGGAGCGCGCCTGCGACGATCTCGTGGGTCTGGATCCGGATGCCCTCAGGGAGATCCGCTCCGCCAGGTATCCTGGTCCCAAGCCGTGGAGGGCCTTGAAAACCAAGACCAGAACCTTGAACCTGATCCGGAAGACAACGGGAAGACAATGCAGGCGGACCAGGACTGGGGTGATGTGCTCGAATCTACGAGCACCCACCACCAGCCTGGCCGCCGCATTTTGCACCCGCTGTAACCTCCGGACCAGGGTCAAGGGCAACCCCACGTAGAGGGCATTGCAATAGTCAATCCTCGAGATCACCAGGGCCTGCACGACTGTCCTCAGGGAGGACTCGTCAAGGTACTGACGGATCTGGGCGATCCTGCGGAGATGGAGAAAAGCGGCCCTGGAGACGGCCATCACCTGGGCTTCCAGGGAGAGGGCCGAATCCAGGACCATGCCCAGATTCCTGGCCCTGTCTGTAGGCTGGAGGGAAGTACCCCCCCAGACTAGGGAGGGGGCCATTGTACCGAGACGAAGGCGCCCCGAAGAACAGAACCTCCGTCTTCTCCGGATTAATCTTGAGCCGGTTATCTCTGGTCCATTCCAGTACGGCCTCCAGGCACAGATCGAGGGAGCGGACCGCCTCCTCTGCAGATGTAGAAAAGGAGATATAGAGCTGCGTGTCATCATCAGCGTACTGATGACAGCAAACTCCATATCTCTCCTGATGACCTCCCCCAGCGGCCTCATGTAAACATTGAACAGCACGGGGGAGATTGCCGACCCCTGGGGCACCCCACAAGGGAGAGTCCAAGGAGCCGACAAGACATCCCCCAGCTGTACCCTCTGAGTCCGGCCGCTAAGGAAGGAACGGAGCCAGGCCAAGGCCTGACCACCAATTCCCCGCCTCAGCGAGCCGGGCCAGAAGGTTACCGTGGTCGACGGTATCAAAGGCTGCTGAGAGATCAAGGAGGACGAGCAGGGAGTGCTTCCCACTCTGCTAACAAGGATATTCTCGGCAGCCCAGTGGAAGTGTGCTGGACCAAGACAGAAAATCTTCATAGGTCATCGAACCTCTAAACCTCAAAATAACATGCTAGCTAATACTCTGTCCCATTCATCTGATCACACGGTTCAGGATGTTGGGTCCAGTGACACAAGTACATCCAGATGTCTTTCTGTCTCTCCATTAAAAGTGCAGGTGTGTGACTGAGAAGCATCCCAGCACCTCATCAATTAACCAGAATTAGCCACAGTAATGTATACAAACCTTATGTGAACACCAGGGGATTCTAGAAATACAAGGTTCACAAGATGCATAAAATGTCTCTATGCAAAAGTAGCCTTTTTTCCTTTGTGAACTGAACCATGCATGCAACACGGGGATCAAAGTACCTGGTGATTAAACAGAAATATTCAAACAACCCAACCAATGCTTATTAATATGTTACACATAAATCACATATCCAAGTACAAGATCTATTATTGTAAGTCTGCAGTCTGCACTCTATGTGGGACTACTGATGAAAAGTCTCAGGAAACTTCAAAAGGTCCAAAATGCAGTAGCCAGACTGCTGACTGGGGTGAGGTACAGAGATCACATTACACCCCTATTAAAAACAGCTGCACTGGCTGCCAATCAGCTATCAGGCACAATTCAAGGTGCTAACCTTGACTTACAAAGCACTGTACGACCTGGGTCCTAGCAACCTAAAAGATTGAATCTCACAGTATGAACTGACTCAGGTGTTCAGGTCATCTGGAGAGATCTTTCTCTCCACCCCACCACCCTCACAGGTACATCTCGTGGGAACCCATGAAAGGGCCTTCTCAACTTCTGTGTCCAGACTCTGGAACTCCCTCCCACTAGAGGCCAGGACTGCCTCATCTCTGTTGTCCTTCTGGAAACAGGCAAAAACCTTTCTCTTCAGGCAAGCTTTCCCTGAATGATGGACTACCATGATGTGTCTTTTATATGAAACTATAGGTTCACATAGACCTTGCGTTTATAACTACTTATAGTATCTTGTAGCTTTTATGTAATGTTGTCTGTTAATGCTGTAAGATGTCCCTCAATTCCTTGTTCTCAATACTTGAACATGTCTTAATTGTACTGGACTGTATATTATCCCTCATTACTATAAGCTGCCTTGGATCCTTTTCCAAAGAGAAAGGTGGGATAAAAATACTCAAATAAAATAAAATAAAATAAAATAAAATAAAATAAAATAAAATAAAATAAGTCAGAAAGTATCTTGCTGACCAGAATCCTGTTCATGTTGGTGCATCATAAAGTTATGCCAGTGTAAATGCCCTAGGGCAGTGATGGCGAACCTTTTAGAGACCGAGTGCCCAAACTGCAATTCAAAACCCACTATTTTTTTTTCAAAGTGCCAATACAGTAATTTAATCTGTATACAGGTGGCTATGAAGGGGTGATGTCGGCTGCCATAGGTTCGCCATCACTGCCCTAGGGAATCTTTTGGTGCCATTGTGCAATCAGTTGTGCTTCCCCAGCACAGATGATTGTAGCTATACCGTCATTGTTTCAGGGACTGCACTACTGTGTTGGTCGTAGCACATCTACTGGAGGGACAACCTCAAGTTGTTCACGTGGTTAAAACACAGCAATTGGGCCACCATCTGGCAAAAAGGGAAGAAGAAACCTACCGTTCCTTTTTCTCAGTTGAGAAGTAACACCTCCTACACATATCTCCTGAGGTGCCAGTCTCACAGTGTTCCATAGGAGTTACTGCATGACACGTGTACACATGGTGTGCTGTATAGCTGCAGAGAACTGATTTACTTTACTGGACAGGACAGTGGCTACTTCTGTAGGAGATCTTTGCTATACAGGCAGAGGAAGGGTAATGAATGAAGACATTCTGTCATGTTGCAAAGGTAAATCACTGATGCTCTTTGAAAGTGACACCGTCTTTCATTCATTCCTGATTAGCCTACTTGGTATTTCACTTTGAACCTAACCTCTCCTGAAAAATACGGCCTCGCTGAGTCAAACACAGAGTCACGAGGGATGAAGAATCTGTTGTGACATTAATTAGAAGGGAGTTGCTTCCGAGGCACATTTTCTTCCGTTCTATGTGCCAACAATCAATGAGATCACTGGGATGATGGAGCAATCTCGGCTTTCCAGCAGGGCTGCTTACATTCTACCTCTGGAGGAATGGGAGGTAACAACAGAAGGTTACAGCCCTCTAAGAAGTCTGCTGCTGAGTACAGACATTAAGCAAACAAACGCCCACAAGATACAAGCACTCACAGCCCATGACAGGGAGGACGCTCTTAGATGCACAGCCAGGATAAGTACTTTTGTTTTGTTTGTTTTGTATTTTTTATTCTACCATCCCCAAATCCCCAGCTGGCAAGGTTGGCAGTGACGAAACTTTTCCAAGCTGTGTTCAGACGTTATGACTAGAGATGGGCACGAAACAAAAAATGGTGTTTTGGTTTTTTGTTTGTCGTTGAGAGGTCTGTTTCGGTTCATTTCTGTTTGTCATGAATTTTTGGAAAAATTTTGTTACCTTTTTTTCGTTTTTCGTTTCTACCCGCTTTTTGCGCAATTTTTAAAGCATTTCCGTGCACAGGCATTCCCCAATGCCCCAGACCAGAGGGAAAACACTAAAAAAATGGATGTTGGCAGAGACACAGTATAGACTAGGTATGCAGGGAGGCTGCAAAGGCAGTGGCGGGCGTTGCCTAGGGTGCAAAGCAGCCGCAGAGTGACTGCACTGCAGGGCAAGGGAGGGTACTCACCGAGAGGTACGCAGCACGCACACACACAGGGAGGCTGCAGGACTGAAGCTAGAGTCACAGAGACAGCAATCCCACCCTAACTCCCACCAGAGACTGCAAGGAGGACAGGGGCTGCCGGAACTTTTTATGCCCTCTGTGGCTGCCAGACCTGCCCGCCCAGTCTGCAACCTGGGCATGCTATTGGTTGAACATGATCCCATCACATGGCTTGCCTCCATTTTGTGGCTGGTGCGACAGTCATTTGAAAGCGAAAAGAAAAATACATCGCGAAGGGAGAAGACAAAAACAAACATTTTAAGGACCCCAACCCCACTGGTAGGTATTATCAGACAATATAAATAATTATTGCTGCATTTTTACGGATGTCCAGGGCGTTTTTTAACATTTAAAACAGCTCATTTCATTGCGCGTCGCCATTAACGGAAACAAAACGTAACGACCACAATTTTCGTGGTTCTGTTCGTTTTGTTGCATTTTCATCACAATTTTCGTTTGTCGTTTCGTTACGTAACGGAAACGACAAACAGTAACGGAAACGAAAAAAATGTTCGTTCTGTGCCCATCTCTAGTTATGACACCTTGAAACCCCCCCATCCAGTGCTTTGCAACCACGGCCATTGAGTGCTTTGACTGAAATTCACATTCCTTCATGATTTGTTTGCAATATAGTGCTGGAGGAGAGCTTTTCAAATGCTGGATTGCCAGAGAGATGAGCAACTGCATTGTAGATCAAATCAAGCCTGGATGATCTCTGGAGTAGAGATGGGCACGAAATGAACTTTTTTCGTTTCCGTTATTTGTTATTCAGTTCATTACATAATGAAACGGATAACGAACATTGTGATGAAATTGGAACAAAATGAACAAAACCACGAAAATTAGGTTCGTTACGTTTTGTTTTTCATTAATGGTGACGTGCTATGAAATGAGCTGTTTTAAATGTTAAAAAATGCCCTGGACATCCATAAAAATGCAGCGATAATTATTTATGCTGTCTGATAATACCTACTGGGGGGTTGGGGTCCTTAAAACGTTTGTTTGTGTCTTCTCCCATCGCGATGTATTTTTCTTTTCCCTTTAAGGATGACAAAATGGATGTTGCCACTCCAGCCACAAAATGGAGGCAAGCCATGTGATGGGATCATGTAAATTCTTGGACAACTTCAACCAACAGCATGCCCAGGTTGCAGAGTGGGCAGGTCTGGCAGCCACAGAGGGCATAAAAAGCTCTGGCAGCCCCCGTCCTCCTTGCAGTCTTTGGTGGGAGTTAGGGTGGGATTTCTGTCTCTGTGACTCGTTATTTTCACTTTAGGGCAGCCAGGCAGGTGTGTGTCTCTGTGTTCCTGCCGGCTGTAGCCTGGCTCTTAGGAGAGAGAAAGAAGATATTTCTCTTGCAATCTCCCTGTGTGCGTGTGTGCGTACCTCTCGGTGAGTACCCTCCCCTGCCCCGCAGTGCAGTCACTCTGCAGCTGCCTTGCACCCTGGGCAATGCCCACCGCTGCCTTTGCAGCCTCCCAGCGTACCTAGTCTATACTGTGTCTCTGTTTTCCCTCTGGCCTGGGGCATTGGGGGATGCCCGCACACGAAAATGCTTTAAAATGTGTGCAAAAAGCAGGTAAAAATGAAAAACGAAAAATGAAAAACAAAATAAAACAAATTCATGAAAAACAAAAAATGAACCGAAACAGACCCTCAATGAAAAACGAAAAACCAAAACATCATTTTTTCGATTCGTGCCCATCTCTACTCTGGAGGTAACAATGGTGAAACTGGGGTGGTAGTCCTTTGGGTACATCATGAGAAGGTTCTCCAGAAATCATGCTTGGAAAAGATGGGGGCATCAAGAAAAGTGGAATACCCAAGAAGAGGTGAACTGCTTCCCTAAAAAAACAAAAGCTAAAGACTTGAATCTACAAGGGCTGAGCCCAACTGCTGAGGACAGGACATCTTGGAGATCAATCATTCAAGGGGTTGCCATACATCAAGGATGCTCCTTGATGGCACCAAACAACCACCTCTAGTCCAAGCAAGTCTACAAACATCTGCAGTCCTGCATCAACTCCTAATTCCATTCCTCAGTCTCAATTTCCTTTAAAGGAAGTCACAGGCTTCCAGACTTGGACATGAAAAGCCACCTATATTTTCTGGCACCTATCTTGCACAAGTTATTCTTCCTAGTTTGCCCTCTCAGGTGTTCCTCAAGGAGATGTTTACCTTGACAGTTACTTCACGTCCATTCTCGTCCTGGGAGGAAGTTCGTTGCATGTTGATGTTGGTCGTGGTCACATGGTCTTCTTCCAGTTCTGTCCTTGTTCCCGTGTACGCATGGGCGTGATGGATGATACCAGCATGACTATTACCACACGTCCTCATTCCGTGATGAGATGTAAAATTCCATGCTTTGTTCTCCGTTTTTTCCCCGGCCCCGACATTCCGTTTTGATGTTTCGATTCTCTGAAGCCTTGCCTTCAATGCGTTACGGAGCTAAGTTTGAGGCATTTGTCTTTTAATCTCCCTGCACTGCGTTGGTGACTCCACAGGGAATGTACTGGCAAATGGCACTTCGCACTCCTGCCACTAGATGGAGAATAGCACATTGCATGACAAGCCTTACCTCATGGCCACTCGTCTCGGAACGAGAAGCGTGACGAGCAGATTCCCGAGGCCACGGAGGGGAATCGCTCATCCCACTTAAATTGCAGTTCAGGTGGCAACTACTTTGTACCGGGACCGTGAACAGTGATGAGATGGATGTGAAGTATCAGCCCTTGACCGTTTGCATTGGGAAAACCTGAAAGAAGTGGTTTCTCATTCAGGACTGAGGGTCTATGCAGACACTGAGAGGGATGCATCTGCATTTGCTCTCTTACAAGCAGCTTCCTAATCTCAGCAAGATGCAGAACCAGTTGGATGAAGCCTCTACGCATGTCCCTGGCGAGCCCACATCCAGAGCTGGCCTGAACTTTTTAATAAAGTCATACAAGGTGGTCACTGTTTAAAAGCAATAAGTGACAATTATCCACTCGGGGCTTTTGAAATCTGCCCGGAGGATGTAAAATACTTGACCAATCATATCTTTGTTATTTAATGGAGAGCTATGATAATTTAGTTGGCTGGCCTGTCAGATAATGGGACACAGTAAATTCACAGGAGAAAGTGAGTCCAGAGGTAGGATATATGCCACTGTAGGGGCTCTAAGAAGCCTAGATTTATGGTTTTCTCTGTAGCAGTGAAGAGGTGTGTTAGCTCATTTTCCATGCCAAAATCTTAATCCTCAAGACGGAACCAACCTCGAACTCGTAAATTTACTGTGGCAAACAAAGTGGTGAGATGATATATATGAAATATAGATTTAATAAATATCCCTCAGATATGGAGGAACTACAGGTACACAGGCACCCCCATTGTCCAATGCCAATGACTGGTGCCATTGGCTTATCTGGGATTTGGCCTGATATTTTCTAACTTTGAATACAGACTTCCTTTGTTGCACTGGATGATACTGAATGCACATTTATGAAGAGCAGGTGAGAGTGAGCATGATGGTTTTGAGAGCTGGTGAGAAACTGTGCCTACCTAAACATGCTTAATAAAGAGTAGAGCTGATTGGCCTCAGTGGCTTTCACTTCCTATCAAGGTGTCTGAGTTTGCAGCTTCAGCACAAATGATCAGACCTGCAAATGATGTCCAATCTAGCATCCCAAGAACCACTCATGAAACCAACGGAAGCTATATTGCACATAATTGGGAGGGAAGCAAATCTGTGCTAGGATAAACAAAGATCTTCCTTCTTAAGTGAGTTCTGCTAAAGACTTGTGTAGCCTGCATACTGTAATTAAAACTGTAAACCACCCAGAGACTAGTTGAAGTGGTAGGGGGCGGTATATAAGCAGACCACTTTGCTCTACCTATCTATCTTATACAGTATATTAAATTAAAATATATATTTCTGTAATGGCATTGATGGAAAGAACTATGCCTTTCTTCAAATTCATTATTGACTGGAGATGGGCACGAAATGAATTTTAATGTGTTTTGTTATTTGCTATTCATTTTATTAGCTAACAAAATGAAAAACGATCCAACCCATCAAAGGAAAACGAAACAAAATGGAACAGAACGGAAATTTCCATCTCGTTACATTTCATTTTTTGTTCCCCCCATTTCCTACCTTGTTGCCACCAGTCTCCTCATCTGGGAAAATAAACACACTTACCAATCTCAGAAACACTAGTGGACTGATCCCAATTAACTACCTAATGCTTCTTACTTTAAAAGTTTAAGAGACAATTCAGCAGCTGCCTTCATTTTGTCTCGTTCCACAGTTGAAGAGTTGAAGCACCTCATCATAAAGTGCTTCAATGTCCTTGCTACCCTTGTGGTGCTTTCTAACCTGTAGACCCATGGTTCCCAACCTTGGGTCTCCAGATATTCTTGGACTACAGCTTCCAGAAATCCTGGCCAGCATAGCTAATGGTGAAGGCTCCTGGAATTTTTAGCTCAAGAACATCTTGGGCAAGGATGGGAACCACTGCCCTAAGCATTGACAAAGTATTACTTTCATTGTATCTCACCATTGGTCTTTCAGATTGATGAGGAATGGAGTTCCTCCATCTGGAACCCCATGTATTTGCTATCCCTGGTTCCGGCGAACCATAATCCACCTTATAAGCAGGTGACCAGACTTGTTCATCACTAGGTCTTTTCCTGGCCTTTTATTTCTTCCCTGGCCAGATAAAATTCAGGAGCAATTGAACTTACATATTATGTCCAGAAAGGTTTGCAGTTTGCCTACCTTGGTAGGAGATTTTGATAGTAGAGATGGGCACGACTTGAAAAAAAAAATTTTCGAGTTGTCGTTAGTCGGGCCGGTTCCGTTTCGGCTCGTTTCCGTTTTTCGTGAAAATTCACAAAAATTAGTCGGTTCGTTTTTCGTTTTTTCGTTGTCATTAGTACTGGTTTGGGGAGGGGGTAGCGGGCTCCTGGAGGGAGCTGCAGGAGTCAGCCAGAGCCACAAGTGACGGACTGGCAGACTCTTTGCACCAGCTGTGTCTCACGTACTTGCATGTAGTGCAATGCAAGTAGATCTGGCTTAGGGTTAAGACAGGTTAGCGCAAGGGCTAGGGTTAGCTAGTTACGGGTGAGGTTAGGGTGACTATTGGGGTGCACCTCTGGGTGCCTCTCTGACCCACTTAGAAGGACAGTGTACTGGCGTATGGGTTAGGCTTAGGCTTAGGGTTCGGGTTTGGGCTACGATTAGTGGGCTGTTTATGCCCGATTGGCACATCCCAGAAGTCTCTGTGGTCAACCTGGCCAAGTGGCCATGCGATTGGTGGAAAATATGCATGGTCCACTCCCATGGGCGAGCCCATCATTGCAAATGTGCAGGTGTAAAAAAATAAAATAAAATAAAATAAAATAAAATCAACGGAGACTTTTTTTTTGCAGGAAAAACCCACTGCTGCTACTGTAAAAATTCAAGCATTTAAAATAGCTAATTTTCGCATGTTTCTGTGGTGCTTTGGTGGGGTTTTGGGCAACGATTTCAAAAAAAATATTGCGGTCGCCATTTTGGATCCCCCCCCACCGCATGGCAAATGGATGCGCCCTCCCAGCCTGGTACAGTCAGCAAAACCTGGCCATGCGATTGGTGGAATGGCTCCAAAACTTTGCATGGTCCACTCCCATGGGCGAGCCCATCATTGCGAATGCGCAGGTGTAAAAAAATAAGATAAAATAAAATAAAATAAAATCAACGGAGACTTTTTTTGCAAGAAAAACCCACTGCTGCTACTGTAAAATTCAAGCATTTAAAATAGCTAATTTTCGCATGTTTCTGTGGTGCTTTGGTGGGGTTTTGGGCAACGATTTCAAAAAAAATATTGCGGTCGCCATTTTGGATCCCCCGCACTGCATGGCAAATGGATGCGCCCTCCCAGCCTGGTACCAGCAGCGCAGCAGTAGAAATAGCCAAGGAGAGGGGGACGGGGAACCCCCCCCCCCAAATAAAACACCCTTCTGGCCTGGTAGGTGCCCTCAGACAGTTTTCGCCTACTTTTAGGGCCGGGAATCGGGTTTTTTTAACTTTTAAAAACTTTTTTTCTGTGCCGGTTGGCATTGCGCGATCGCCGCGATGCAAGTAACGAGCACGACAAATCAGACCAAATTGTTCGTTCGTCGGTTCGAGCTCGAAGTCTGGCGGAGTAATTCCCGTTTCCATTTCCGTAGAGTAACGGATACGAGTAACGGAAACGGAAACGGGAATACCGCTAAGTCGTGCCCATCTCTATTTGATAGAACTACAGTACTAATGGATTATGGTCAACCCACCTTCCAGAAAAGTTGCCTCTCTTTTTTCTTCCTATGCTTTCCATCTGGCAGGTGTCAGTATCTTCTATCTTTTGTGTGTGTGTGTGTGTGTGTGTGTGTGTGTGTGTGTGTGTGTGTGTGTGTGTGTGTGAGAGAGAGAGAGAGAGAGAGAGAGAGAGAGAGAGAGAGAATATAAACAAACACAGAAGACTAAATCTTCATTTCTACTGTTGGCTTTCTCTTTCCTTCCAGTTATCATCAAAAAACATATCCCCTCTCTAATGTCACTTAATTCCTCCTCCTTCATTACTGGCCCTGGAGCTGCCTGCACAGCTGTAATTTACATGCCCTGCCAAACCTTTTCCACCCTTCTTTTTAAAAAAATTGTTAATCACACCAGCAGCTTGCTTTGATGATTTAAACCCATCATCCTCTTTCGGAACAGGATTTCTATTGCAGCCGCCTTTGGCCGTTTGGCCTGTTCTGGATTTGTCCCGGTCTGTTTGTTCCACACCAGCGTGAGACTCTTGAAACACCTGGGTTCCTTTTGGGGAGAAAAGCAGGGTAGAAATCTTTAAATAAATAAATAATAAAGAAAACTGTAGGATTAGAGACCGTCTAAGAAACCAAGATGGGCACTGGTAATCCTGAAGATCTCCAAATTCTGAAAAATATAAAGACTGATACAATCAGGAGAGCTGGAAATAATTGGTTCCTTCCTGAGAAGAAAGGCATTGAGTCTTGTTGTTATTTATTTATTTATTTATTTATTTATTTATTTAAAATGCCTAAATACCTAACCGAAGATCCAAGAGGACCCATAGTCCTGTAGAAACCTGGAAGTAATCTGAATTAGGCCTGTGAATTGCCGCCCACCAACTCCCACCATGCTGAGTTGCAGTCACACCAGCTTCACCCCCCCCCCCCCAGAGGGTGACCCAGTCCCTAGCCAAAAGCCTCCCTGTCAACCACTGCCTCCAGGGACATTTCTGCACAAATAAATGTTCCGGGAAGACAGTGGGAAAAAGGCTGGAAAAAAATGGTAATGTCCCTGCCAAATCGGGACACTTGACAGCTATGAGCTAGACCAGGGCTGTTCAACTTTGAACAGGCCAAGGTCTAATTTTTCCAACCTAAAATGCCTGAGGGTTACTACACTAGAACCTCTACTTACGAATTTTATCTGTTCCAAGCACATGCTCATAAGTAAAAACTTTTGTAAGCGGTTTCCCATTGGAATGCATTGAAAACCAACTAATCTGTTCAGGAGGGAACAGATTTCAATGCACCATGGCCCTTGAGCTGCCCCTGCTCAGCTGAGACAGTGGGCTGTCAGACCCAGAACTTTGCTGGTGCAGTGGTGGTCCTTGGGATGGGGGTGAGAGGGGTGGAGAACTTATCCCCTCACTTTTTTTATTGATGGCCGGCGGGCTACTTTTGTACCCTTCGCGGGCTACCAGTAGCCCGCGGGCTACCTGTTGGGCAGGCCTGAGCTAGACTACTGATCGGATCGCCTTGCCTTGCCTTGTGTTGTGCCTCATTCTCGAGTGCCAATGTGGCTATCAACCTGAGCATCCTCTGAAATGGCCCGGCTGGTAGCTGCTATTGTTTGAGCGCTTTGTTCCTCTTCTCACCTTTTCCCATTTTGCTCTTTTCTTGAACTCCGAAGATACCTGGGAGTTGGGAGTTCACTGAACCTTTGCTTCACCTCGGAAATGGTTCCCAGAGGAGCACCTAATGCCGGCAATTCCCCAACCTATTGCTCTCGTGGGGGGCATTACAGGCCTAGCCATCTTATTCCTAAACTCCGGGACAGACGTGCAGCCCTATTAAGAAACCATGCCCTGCTTCCAGCAGGCTCGCAAAGTTATCCATCCTCTTCTTTCTAGGTCGATTACCCAATGAGAGACCTGTAGCGAGAGAAGGGGCTTGCCCCCAGGAAGTGAATGCTGGGAACTGATCATCCTGTCCTTGCAGAGCACCTGGAACAGCAATTACTCTCATGTGTCATGGCTGCACAAACGCCCGGTCTCCATGGCAACTGCCTTCTGTGGCTACTGATTTCTGGGCATTGTGGTCTGGAGAAATACGTTTTCAGTACTCTATTTGGACACTGCCTCAGTTTTCCAGCATCATGGCTGTTCCACCTTTTTTTTTAGTTTTCTTGAGTTTCTGTATTCTTCCCAAGCTTAGTTTCTTCTGCCTCCAGCTTTATGCATTCCTTTTCATTTTCCCCCTAGTTGGAGGCTGCTTCAGACAATGCTGTTTGGATTCTGAGTTCCAAATATAATTATTAGGGATGGGCACAAAAGGGAAAAAATATGTTTCATTTTGTTTCCTTTTGTTCTCCCCCACACATTTTTTTCATTTTGTTTCATATGATTTTTTCAAAAAAAAAAATGCATACGAAACAAACCACTAACGAAATGGTTCATGGGGGAGGCTGGAAAGTGGCAGAGGGAAAAAAGTTTTTAGAAAAGCCCTGGGCTTTTTATTTTATTTTATTTTATTTTATTTTATTTGGTGGAGGGAGCAAGCTGGCAGCCAATACAAATGAATCAAGAAGACCCTAGATCAGCCTGGCTGCTGCATTTTGTACTTGCTGCGGCCTCCATACTGCCTTCAAGGGCAGCTCCATGTAGAGAACATTGCAGTAGCCAATCCTTGACTTTGTTGTTATTGTCCTCCTCCTGGGTGTTAATTATATTTTTAATACAAAAGATTAGCAGGTTCAGCCGTACCTCTGTCTGCTATTCTGGCTTCAGGAGCTTACATAGCAACAGCTAATGCTTGGGCCACAGGCAGAGAAATTGGAAGGAGGGGGGAGAGATATAATCACAGTGTACATACCACCTGCTTGGGCTACTCCAGGGGTGTGAGTAATGCCCACAATTATGGACTTCAGGTGCCTTGAGAAATCATTTTTCCCCAAACTGCTGCCAGGGTGAAAAAGACCAGTTTAGATCCGGTGAAGAGTGGCTATAAGAGTTATTTTTGTCCTTGAAGTCTAATACTGGGTTATCAGTAATTATAGGAAAAACAATGAGCCAGAAAGAAAGGGTGGTTTTCCTCCTTCCCCCCCACACAGAAAACACACAACGACACCCAGTCCACCCTCACATTTCCACCCTTAACAACCCCTTTGGGGCTTGCTTCTTTTGTGTGTGTGTGTGTGTGTGTGTGTGTGTGTGTGTGTGTGTGTGTGTGTGTGTGTGTGTGTGTGTGTGTGTGTGTGTGTGTGTGTGTGTGTGTGAGAGAGAGAGAGAGAGAGAGAGAGAGAGAGAGAGAGACTTTACTACCATCATTATTTCAAGGGCTTGGGGTGGGGTGGAGGAAAATTGTGATTGTCCTGTGAGGCACCGTTGTTATTTTTCTAGTCTAAATTTTTTTAAAACAAACATAATTTCTTTTTTAAACGACCACAGTGGGCCACGTCAATAATGCCAAAGCAAGCAGGCCACATTTTACACAGTGGTGCCACTTTCTGACAGCTGGGGAGAAAGATTCCCCCTGCAAGGAGAAAAATGGGGAGTTAGGGACGGATAGAAGGGAAGAAACTGAGGAAAAGTGGAAGAAAGGAAGAGGAAAGGAAGAAAATGTGATGTATTTCTCCCCCTTTTCTTTCTTTCTTTCTTTCTTTCTTTCTTTCTTTCTTTCTTTCTTTCTTTCTTTCTTTCTTTCTTTCTTTCTTTCTTTCTTTCTTTCTTTCTTTCTTTCTTTCTTTCCTTCCTTTCCTCCCTCCCTTCCTTCCTTCCTTCCTTTCTTTGAGTGGAGAACAGCAACTGGGCTTCTTCTTGATCACCTGCACCCCATGCCTTCATCTTTTCAGGTCCTAAACTGGAAACCTGAAAGGGTGCCAAGGTTGGTCATGTCCCCACCGTCCAATTCCTTCAGAATCTCCAACCACACCTCTGAACAGCCATGGTTGTCTGTACAGTAGGACCCCTGTATCCACTGATTCATTATCCACTGATTCAGTTATCCACAGTTGGCAGAGGAAATAATTAAATAATTCAGCAGCCACAAAGCAAGCTGGAAAGCAAGCTGTTGTCACAAACAGCAGCTGGAAAGCAAGCTACTGTCACAATCAGCGACCATAAAGCAAGCTACTGTCTCAAAACAACAGTCATAAATCAAGCTACTGTCAGGAAACAGCAGTTTGGGGTTGGGTGGGCAGGCATTCTCTCTTATCCATGGTTTTCATTATCCACAGGAAGCCCTGGAACCAATCCCCAGCGGATACCGGGGTCCTACTGTATAAGTCGAGCTCTCAAGTCCCAAGGGATGGATTGACTCCATGAAGGAAGCAACATCCACCTCAGGTTTGCAAGAGCAAGGCAGGGCTGGTCATGGTAGACATTCAGGAAGTCGCTGAACCATGGGGGTCACATCAGAACAAGGACACGTCACAAGCATATCATGCCTACTGATTGTAGGTAGAGATGGGCACGACTTGAAAAAAATTTTTTTCGAGTTGTCGTTAGTCGGGCTGGTTCCGTTTCGGTTCGTTTCCGTTTTTTGCGGAAATTCACAAAAATTAGTCAGTTCGTTTTTTTGTTTTTTCATTTTCATTAGTACTGGGTTTTTTTGGGGGGGGTAGCAGGCTCCTGGAGGCACCTCTGTGGGGTGGGTGCCTCCTCTGGCCCGCTATAAAGGGAAAGTGGGCTACTGGAGGCACCTGTGGGTGCCTCCTATCCTCACCCACTAGGAAGGGGAAGCAGGCTCCAAGAGACCCCTCAACATGGGGGTCTCCCCTCCTCACCTGCTGCTGCAAAATGGCATGCATAGCCATATGGATATGCATACCAGTTGCAGACAGTGAGACCAGTGAGTGAATCCAGAGCCATAGGGTGATGCCTAACTAAGGCTCTCGCACCGCCATGTCTCACACAGAAGGGAATCGTACTTGCGTGTAGTGCAATGCAAGTACATCTGGCTTAGGGTTAAGGTGGGTTAGTGCAAGGGCTAGGGTTAGGCTAGTGACGGGTAAGGTTACGGTGGGCTAGTGGGTTGCACCTCTGGGTGCCTCTCTGACCCACTAAGAAGACAGTCTGTGATGTATGGGAAAGGAGTCAAGGATTAGGGTTAGGGTTAGGGGACTAGGGCAGGTTTTAGGGGGCTTTTTGGCACATCCCAGAAGTCTCCATAGCCAAGTGGCCATGCGATTGGTGGGATGGCTCCAAAAATTTGCATGGTCGTCCACTCCCACATGGCTGGCCACTCGGCCAGCCCATCATTGCGCAGGTGTAAATAAAATAAAATAAAATAAAATCAATGGAGGACAGAGGAGGAGAGGAGAGACATTTTGTTGCAAGAAAAAACCCACTGCTACTGTGAAAATCTGGCAGTTTATCAATTTTCGCGTGTTTCTGTTGCGCTTGTGTGTTTTTGGACCACGATTTCAAAAACAATATTGCGTTCGCCGCCCCATTTTGGATCCCCCGCCCGCACCGCATGGCATGGTGAGTCCGGCTGCCCAGGACGGGGGGGAGGCGGGACCCCCCCTCCAGAAACCACCCCTCCGGTAGGTGCCCTGCGCCCTTAGTCAAGCAGGCATTTTTCCACCTGCTTTTTTGGCCCGGGAATGGGTGGGGGGAGAGTTTAAAAGTTTTTTCCTGTGCCATCCGTGCCGCTTGCTTGCGCTTTAATTGCTGCGGCCGGCAGCGAGACTGGGCTTTTTTCTGGTTGCGATCCTGCGGCGAGTCCCACCAGAGCAGCCCAGGACGGGGGATGGGGGGGGAGGCCAGGGACCTCATAAGAACATAAGAACATAAGAAGAGCCATGCTGGATCAGGCCAAAGGCCCATCTAGTCCAGCTTCCTGTATCTCACAGCGGCCCCACCAGATGTGTTTGGGAGCGCATGAGACTAGATATCTGTCTCCTGATACCACTCTCCTGCATCTGGCCCTTGAAGTACCCTGGTTTAAACCCTGGAGGTTACACATCTCCATCATGGTTTGTAAACTGTGATGGACTTTTCCTCCAGGAATCTGTCCAATCCCCTTTTGAAGGCATCCAGGTCAGATGCCATCACCACATCCTGTGGCAGGGAGTTCCATAGACTTACAACGCGCTGGGTGAAAAAATATTTTCTTTTGTCAGTTCTTACTCTCCCAGCCCTCAATTTGAGTGTATGTCCCCTAGTTCTGGTATTTTGGGAGAGGGAGAAGAGCTTCCCTCTATCCACTTTACTCATACCCTGCATTATTTTGTATGTCTCAGTCATATCCCCCCTCAATCACATTTTTTCCAGACTAAAGAGGCCCAAATATTTTAGCCTTTCTTCATAAGGGAGGTGCCCCAGCCCAGTAATCATTTTAGTCGCTCTCTTCTGCACCTTTTCCAGTTCCACTATGTCTTTCTTGAGATGCGGTGACCAGAAATGTACACAATACTCCAGGTGGGGCCTTACTATTGTTTTGTATAATGGCATTATAATGTTGGCTGTTTTATTTTCAATCCCCTTATGATAATCCCTAGCATGGAATTGGCCTTCTTCACCGCTGCCACACATTGGGGAGACACCTTCATGGAGCTGTCCACCAACACACCAAGATCTCTTTCCTGATCCGTCACGGATAACTCAGAGCCCATGAGTTGATAGATGAAGTTTGGATTTTTTGCCCCAATATGCATTACTTTACATTTGGTTACATTAAAACGCATTTGCCATTTCTCAGCCCATTCCCCCAGTTTGGAGAGATCCTTCTGGAGCTCTTCACAATCTTCTCTGGTTTTTACCACACAGAAAAGTTTTGTGTCATCTGCAAACTTGGCCACCTCACTGTTTATCCCTGTCTCCAGGTCATTTATGAACAGATTGAAAAGCACCGGTCCCAGGACAGAGCCCTGGGGCACACCGCTTTTCACTTCTCTCCATTGTGAAAAAATTTCCCATTGACACCTACTCTTTGTTTCCGGGATCTCAACCAGTTCTCAATCCATAAGAGGACCTGCCCTCTTATCCCCTGACTGTGCAATTTTCTCAGCAGCCTTTGGTGAGGGACTGTGTCAAAAGCCTTTTGAAAATCCAGATAGACTATATCAACTGGTTCACCCAAATCCACGTGCCTGTTGACATTTTCAAAAAATTCTAAGAGGTTTGTCAGACAAGATTTACCCTTACAGAAGCCATGCTGATTTTCTCTCAGCAAGGTTTGTTCTTTTATGTGTTTTAAGATTTTCTCTTGGATGAGGCTTTCCACCATCTTCCCTGGGACAGATGTGAGGCTAACCGGCCTGTAGTTTCCTGGGTCCCCCCTCCTTCCTTTTTTAAAAATTGGTGTGACATCTGCTATCCTCCAGTCCTCCGGCACTGTGGCCGTTTTAAGAGACAAGTTGCATATAACTGTTAAGAGATCTGCAATTTCATTTCTCAGTTCCCTAATAACCCTTGGGTGGATGCCATCTGGGCCAGGTGACTTGTTAATCCTCAATTTATCAATTAGTCCTAAAACCTCCTCTCTTTTAACCTGTATTTGATTTAATTCTTTAGTCAAGAGGGGCGGCTCAGGCAGTGGAATCCGCTCAAGGTCCTCTGTCGTGAAGACAGATGCAAAGAACTCATTCAATTTCTCTGCAATGTCCAAGTCTTCCTTAACAACCTCCAGAAACAACCCCTCTGGTAGGTGCCGTGAGGCACGGCAGGCATTTTTCCGCCTGCTTTTTGGCCGGGAACCGGTTTTTTTTAACTTTTAAAAACTTTTTTTCTGTGCCACGTGGCATCGCGCAATCGCGCGATGCAAGGAACGAGCACGACAAATCAGACCAAAATTGTTCGTTCGTCGGTTCGAGCTTGAAGTCTGGCGGAGTAATTCCCGTTACCGTTTCCATAGAGTAACGGAACCGAGTAACGGAAACGGAAACGGGAATACCGCTAAGTCGTGCCCATCTCTAATTGTAGGTTAGAAGCCTGAAGCCTGGAACTAGTGCTAATCATAGCTGTCAACTCTCCCATTTTGGCAGGCAAACCCCCATATCTTATTCTCTTTCACATTTTTTCCCCCGGGCCATTGATACTCCGAGAAATATCCCAAATTCCCCCACCCCCTCCGCTCTGACAGCAAGCAAGCATGCGAGCAAATTATGTGCCGGTTGTGGTCCTCTGCTCTTCCCCACCCACCGACCAGATGATGGGTACAGTGGCTACATGCCTGGCCTGTCTGCGGACCAGCTGAAGGGGTGGAGCAAGGCTGGGGAAGAAGGGGTGAGATGGTGTGACAGCCAGAATGGTGTGTGTGTGTGTGTGTGTGTGTGTGTGTGTGTGTGTGTGTGTGTGTGTGTGTGTGTGTGTGTGTGTGTGTGTGTGTGTGTGTTTGTGTGTTTGTGTGTTTGTGTGTGCAAGCGTGCCTGTGCATGCTTGCGCTATTGCCTCCCTCCTCTCATCCTGGGCTAGTGGTCAGCAGAGTTGACAGGTGTGGCGTTAATATTTTTGCTGCACGAGAGTGCAGTAAAGATGACGATGTGTGGGAAGAGCAAATAAACATTCCATAAAGCAATTCTAAAAGGGGGGTTGTGGGGGAGGGAGAGAACCCAAACAAAATGTACAACTTTTAAACGAAGCTCCAGATCAGCACCAAATTTGACATAGCCATAGCAGGCTGCCTGTTATTGCTTCCTGTCGAATTGGGGTGAAGGGATTTTGACTTATGATTTTGAAACAAAAGTAAAACTGTTCCCACCCCTGTTCATAAATATTGTAATATGCTGTCAAGTCACCTCTGGTGACCCTATGGCTGATACTTCACGTCCATCTCATCGCTGTTCGCGGTGCGGCTGGGGACCAGTACGAAGAAATCTAACCTCACATCCATTTCGGGACGAAGGGAGTTCATCCCGACCACATTCCCTGAACTGCGATCTAAGCAGGATGCAAGAGCCCGTGAGGTAAGGCTCGTCATGCAACGTGCCATTCTCCATCTAGTGGCAGGAGTGCGAATTGCCATTCGCCAGTGCATTCTAGAGATGGGCACGACTTGAAAAAAAAATTTTTCGAGTTGTCGTTAGTCGGGCCGGTTCCGTTTCGGGTCGTTTCCGTTTTTCGTGAAAATTCACAAAAATTAGTCGGTTCGTTGTTTTGTTTTTTTGTTTTCGTTAGTACTGGATTTTTAGGGGGGAGCGGGCTCCTGGAGGTACCCCTGTGGGGTGGGTGCCTCCTCTGGCCCGCTATAAAGGGAAAGTGGGCTACTGGAGGCACCCACTAGGAAGGGGAAGCAGGCTCCAAGAGACCCCTCAACATGGGGGTCTCCCCTCCTCACCTGCTGCTGCTGCAAAATGGTATGCAATAGCCATATGGATATTGCATACCAGTTGTGCAGACAGTGATTGTGAAGACTAGTGGACGGCATTGAACCCAGAGCCATAGGTGAGATGCCTAACTAAGACTCTCGCACCACCATGTCTCACACAGAAGGGAATTTTACTTGCGTGTAGTGCAATGCAAGTACATCTGGCTTAGGGTTAAGGTGGGTTAGGGTTAGGGCTAGGGTTAGGCTAGTGACAGGTAAGGTTACGGTGGGCTAATGGGTTGCACTTCTGGGTGCCTCTCTGACCCACTAAGAAGACAGTCTGTGACGTATGGGTACGGAGTCAAGGGTTAGGGTTAGGGTTAGGGGGCTAGGGCAGGTTTTAGGGGGCTTTTTGGCACATCCCAGAAGTCTCCATGGCCAAGTGGCCATGCGATTGGTGGGATGGCTCCAAAAATTTGCATGGTCGTCCACTCCCACATGGCTGGCCACTCGGCCAGCCCATCATTGCGCAGGTGTAAATAAAATAAAATAAAATAAAATCAATGGAGGACAGAGGAGGAGAGGAGAGACATTTTGTTGCAAGAAAAAACCCACTGCTACTGTGAAAAATCTGGCAGTTTATCAATTTTCGCGTGTTTCTATTGTGCTTGTGTGTTTTTGGACCACGATTTCAAAAACAATATTGCGTTCGCTGCCCCATTTTGGATCCCCCGCCTGCACCGCATGGCATGGCGACTCGAGTCCGGCTGCCCTGGACGGGGGGGAGGCGGGACCCCCCCTCCAGAAACCACCCCTCCGGTAGGTGCCCTGCGCCCTTAGTCAAGCAGGCATTTTTCCGCCTGATTTTTTTGCCCGGGAATGGGTGGGGGGAGAGTTTAAAAGTTTTTTCCTGTGCCGTCCGTGCCGCTTGCTTGCGCTTTAATTGCGGCGGCCGGCGGCCGGCGAGACTGGGGTTTTTGCTGGCTGGCTGCGAGCCTGTGGCGGGTCCCACCAGAGCAGCCCGGGATGGGGAATGGGGGGGGAGGCCGGGGACCTCCAGAAACAACCCCTCTGGTAGGTGCCCTGAGGCACGGCAGGCATTTTTCCGCCTGCTTTTTGGCCTGGAACCGGGTTTTTTTAACTTTAAAAAACTTTTTTTCTGTGCCTCCTTGCATCGCGCGATCGCGCGATGCAAGGAACGAGCACGACAAATCAGACCAAAATTGTTCGTTTGTCGGTTCGAGCTCGAAGTCTGGCGGAGTAATTCCCATTACCATTTCCATAGAGTAACGGAAACGAGTAACGGAAACGGAAACGGGAATACCGCTAAGTCGTGCCCATCTCTAGTACATCTGTGGCCCCGGGAATCTCCTCATCTCGCTTCTCATTCCGATACGAGAGTCCGTGAGGTCAGTTTCCTCCCGTAACGTGCCATTCTCCATCTAGTGGCAGGAGTGTGAAGTGCCATTCACCAGTATATTCCCTATGGAGTCAGCAACGCAGTGCAGAGAGATTAAAAGACAACTGCCTCAAACGTAGCTTCGTAACACATTGAAGGCAAGGCTTCGGAGAATCAAAACATCGTAAAACGGAAGGTCGGGTTGGAAAAAAACCCAGAGAACAAAGGCATGGATTTTCACATCTCATCACGGAATGAGGACGTGCAGAAACAGTCACACCGGTATCATCAATCACGCCCGTGCATACAAAGGAACAGGGACAGAACCGCAAGAAGACCACGTGACTGCAACCGACATCAACATGCAACAAACTTCCTCCCGGGATGAGAGTGGATGTGAAGTAACCGTCTATGAATGAGAAATCAGTGCTTGCAAATTTCAGTTGGTGGCTTCCTTTAGGAAGCACATCTGATCTCACCTGATCTCAGAACCTAAGCAGGGTTGGCCCTGGTTAGTACTTGGATGGGAGACCACCAAGGAATATCAGGTGCTGTAGCCACCTGGAGTAGGAACTGGCAAGCCACTCCAGTATTCTGGCCAAGAAAAACTCCATGGACATGGAGTCACGAAGAGTCGGTCGCGACTGTAACGACACAACACACACACACACACAAGCGCATCCGATCTCGCCTGATTTTGGAACATAAGTAGGGGTGGGCCTGGTTAGTACTTGGATGGGTGACCACCAGGGAATACCAGGTGCTGTAGGCACCTGGAGTAGGAACTGGCAAGCCACTCCAGTATTCCTGCCAAGAAAACTCCATGGACATGTGGTCACAGAGAGTCGGTCGTGACTATAATGACACAACAGCAACAGCAACAGCAACAGCAACAGCAACAGCAACAGCAACAGCTACTACTACTACTACTACTACTACTACTACTACTACTACTACTACTACTACTACTACTGTAACCCCCCCGCCTATCGCGGGGGTTAGGGACCCACCCGACCCGTGATACATGAAAATCGGCAATATGTGGAAGCGGGTCGGGTGGGGACGGGGGGCGATCAGAGGGGAGGGTGGGGGCGGAGGGGAGCAATGCGATGTCTCCCCGCCCCCGCCCCCCCAGGTACTGCGATCCCACGATATAGTGGGACTGCAGTACCTGAACCGCGAAATGGCGGGGGGGGGCTGTACTACTACTCATATTTGGTCTTCCTTTTTACCTGCTGCCTTCTACTTTTCCCAGCATGATGGTTTTTCCAGAGAATCCTGCCTTCTCGCACTGTCCCCAAAGTAAAGTAGCATCAGTCTCATCACTTTTGACAGATAGGTTTTATTTGCTCTAAGAGCCACCTGCTTGCACAATGGTATCTATACAGCAATCCTTCAGTACCATATTTCCTGACAATATATGTTTCCCCCCCAAGCGTTTTCTTTACTGTCCAGCTTTCACATCCATACATGATTATCAGGAATACAAGAGTACAGATGATCCTTATATGGGTGAATGAAAGAGGAACAATTAAATTTGTTAAGGAGAGGCAGAAGTCAAAGTAAAAGGTGAAAGAAAAAGGGTCAGAATCCTGAACACAACTTTTCAGGTACAACCATAGAAACCAAGAGAGCTAATACAATTACAATGCTCAGTGCACAGAAGTGGAAGAGAACAACAAAGGGGAGAAGCCAGGAGATCACTTTGACAAAATCCAATACATAAATAGGAAATGCTGGGGATGCTGAAAGACCAACAGGGGAACATAAGAACATAAGAAGAGTCGTGCTGGGTCAGGCCAAAGGCCCATCCAGTCCAGCTTCCTGTATCTCACAGTGGCCCCACCAGATGCGTCTGGGAGCACACAAGACTAGATATCTGTCTCCTGATAGCACTTCCCTGCATCTGGCCCTTGAAGTACCCTGGTTTTAAGCCTGGAGATTACACATCTCCCTCATGGTTTGTAACCTGTGATGGACTTTTCCTCCAGGAATCTGTCCAATCCCCTTCTGAAGACATCCAGGCTAGATGCCATCACCACATCTTGTGGCAGGGAGTTCCACAGACTAACAACACAGTCGGTAAAAAAATATTTTGTCTGTTCTCAGTCTCCCATCCCACAGTTTGAGTGGATGTCCCCTAGTTCTGGTATTTTGTGAGAGGGAGAATAGCGTCCCTCTATCCACTTTACTCATGCCCTGCATTATTTTGTATGTCATACTTAGGAACATACTGCCTAACCTGGTTAAAAAATACAGGCTAGAAACAATCTATTGAAGAACTATATAGAGGAAATACAAGGGTGATAGATTCATTTCAAGGGGAATCCTGCAGTGAAGAACCTGAAGATTTAGAAAGTGAAGTGAAAGCTGCTCTAAAAGCACTTGGAAGAAATAATTCACTAGGAATTGATGGACTACATATACAAAGAGTGAATGTCTAACAACAATATGTCAGCAAATATGAATATAATGGCACACAGACTAACAGTGTTCAGTACACATGCCCGTCCCCAAGAAGGGAGATGCCAATAACTGTGACTATAGGACCATTGCATTAATTTCCCATGCCAGCAAAATGTTGCCCAAGATGTTGTAACAAATATTTTTACAGTCTATAGACCAAGAAATCTCTGATGTTCAAGCTGGATTTTGAAAAGGAAGAAGCCTTAGGGATCATATTGCAAATATATGACTCTAGAACAGTGGTGGCGAGCCTTCGGCACTCCAGATGTTTTGGACCACAACTCCCAGAATTCCGAGCCTAGATTGCCAATGACAAAGGACTATGGGAGTTGTGGTCCAAAACATCTGGATTGCCGAAGGTTCGCCACCACTGCTCTAGAATAATAATGCAATGCAAGAAGAGCTTTTTTAATCCACCCAGATGAGGGAAAATAAAAAGGGGGAATACAAATGCATCATTCTCAGCCATGTCTCAGCAATAAAGGGAGTTCAGAAACATAGCCAAAGAAATGTTTAAGGAATTCTTCAGCCCCAGAGAAAGATGCCACGGGGGGGGGGTGTTTTTTTTCAGGACCCTGGAGAACAGATTTTGGTGCAGCACTAAATGAGAGCCTAAAGACTCCTAAGAGAAAAATGTTGGCTGTTTTGCTGTTGCACCTACTGTCACTCGGACCTATTTGAGAAACTCAGAGGTATTCAGAACATATCAAGCCTAATTTACTGTACAAATTGCCAGACTATCAGGGCTCAAAAGTGTTTATTATTATTGTTTTTAAAAAATGAAGCACAGACCATAAGAGATGTAGACACAGATCACCCGCTCATGGAAGCTACATAATCAGAGGGAGACAAAAGCCCCTAATATGGATAAATCTTATTTTATTTTCCATGCTAGAGAGGGACCCATTATGCAGGTTTTCTTCCTAGACTCAACTGTCCTGAAGTGAGAGCCAGAGTAGGGTGTGTGTGTGTGTGTGTGTGTGTGTGTGTGTGTGTGTGTGTGTGTGTGTGCACGCGCGCGCGCGCGCACACACACACACACACACACACACACACACACACACACACACACACACACCTAATTCACTGCTATTGATTCATTTTAATATCTTTGCAAAGCTCCAGTGATTCACTCCCGGACGTAAAACTCAATTTTGTATCATGTTTGGAACAGAGTTGAATTTCTCTCCATTTGTAACACTTGATTTTCCCCGTCCAGCCAGAAGCAATTAGAAAAGAGTTGAGAGAAAACGGCAGGGTAGCATTCAACAATAATATTCTCCTCGCTTTCAATTTTCCAGCAGTGTGAATGGGAATAGAGAACGCTGAGCCGTGATTTCCCCCAAAAAGTGGAGCAGAAAGCTTGTTCGCCATGCTGAAAGGGAGGGTGTGTGTTTCCGGTAATATGTTGGATTCAGTAAAGTTCAGAAGAACCAAGGCAAAAGTAGGACATTCTTGAATAATGAAGCTTGCTACTGACCAGAACAATTTGACTTCTTCTTCTTGGAATGACACACTGTTTTGTCATTTCATAAGGTTTTGAAATGTTTTGAAATGAAACAAAACAAAATGACAGAGAGCATGTCACCATGAATCGAACAGAAATGATGTTTTCAGTTAGAATCATAAAATCATAGAATCATAGAGTTGGAAGAGACCTCAAGGGCCATCCAGTCCAACCCCCTGCCATGCAGGAACCCCCATCACAATATTTCCGACAAGTGGCCATTCAGCCTCTGCTTAAAAACCTCCAAGAAAGGAGACTCCACCACCCTCCATGGCAGCATATTCCACTGCCGAACACTTCTAACTGTCATGAAGTTCTTCCTAATGTTCAAATGGAATCTCTTTTCCTGTAGTTTGAAACCATTGCCCCGAGTCCTCGTCTCTGAAGCCATGGAAAACAAACCTGTTCCCTCTTCAATGTGACATCCTTTCAAATATTTAAACATAGCTATCATTTCCCCCCTCAGCCCTCTTTTTGAAAGGCTAAACATTCCCAGTTCCCTAAGCCGTTCCTCATAAGACATTTCCTCCAGAACCTCAACCATCCTGGTTGCCCTCCTCTGCACCCGCTCGAGGTTGTAAACATCCTTTTCAAATTGAGGTGCACAGAACTGGACACAGTATTCCAGGTGGGGTCTGACCAGAGGAACCAAACCAGGAAGCCACCAGCAGATCTCCCTTCAGGCAAGGGGCTTCAATCCAGTGTCTGCGACCCTGATCAGTTCTCGCCGCCACCAGCCAGCTGATTCTGACAGCTCAATCTGTCCATTTAAAAAAAAAAACAGCTGTGAGGTGGGGCGGCTCCAGAGAACAGAGCAGGCACTGGTAAATTCAGACAAGCCCTGTTTGAATTTACCGGTGGGGAAACCCACAACAGAGGGCAGAGAGGGCAGCGCTAACGTCAGCGCTTCTCAGCCCCCTGCTGTAGGATTCCCTCTGCAAACAGAGCAGGAGGCTGAGCCCGCCCCACCCTCCTGCTCTGTTCAGGAAGGAAATCCCACTGTAGGGGATAAAAGACTCTAGCCCATCACAAAAGGTGGTGGACTAGAGGCTTTTTAAAATGTCCTGCCACCAGCATTAAGGCTGGTGTGGCAGGACATTTTTAAAAGCCTCTAATCCAACACATAGTTTGGTGGGCTAGAGGATTTTTAAAATCCCCCGCCACAGCAGCCAGAGCACTGGTGTGGCAGGGGATTCAAAAGTTTCCCCAACACCCCTGCTCCTTTCTCTCATGCCACTCCTCCTCCCAGGGGGGTGATTTGGATAGGGAGTACTGTGGGCAGTGGGGGCTGCCCCCACCGCCCACTGAACTCCCTATGCAAAACACCTTCAGGGGTGCCAGATCCTGGGGAGGAGGGGGTGACAGGGGAGAAAGGAGCAATCAGGCAGTGAATTTACTGCTTCCTGCCTGCTCCATTCTCCCTAGCTGCCCACCTCCCAGTTGAGATTTTCTAACACCTTGAGCTGTCAAAACCAGCTGGGAGGTGGGGGGGGGTTAGGGAGAACGGGGCTGAAGATCAAGAGAGAGCCGGTGGGCTGGCGGCTTTTGAATCCCCGATTTCACCAGTGAGACCACTAATGTGGTGGTGGTGGTGGGGGTTCCTTTTGTTTTCATTTTGTTTCCTAATGATTTTTTTTTAAAAAAATAGTTAATTATGAGATGAAATGAAACAGGGTGAGAAATGAAACAAAATGATATTTTTCTGTTTGTGCCCATCCCTCGTTCTTATTTCAAGGAAGATGACAGAGAGGAGGAACTACTCTCATTTTTATGTGTCAGCCAACTGCCTCTAACCTATGGCAGCTTCATGAATTGTTGACCATCAAAAAGCCCTCTCAGAAACATCCCTGTTCAAGGTTTGCAAACTGAAGGCCTTGGCTTCTTTGACTCTGTCAGAGTATGTGCTAGTTGATCAGCCAGCAGAAGCAATACTTATTGAATAAATAGTTAGCCAGAGACAGAGTTTTTCTTAAAAACAACAACCAAACAGCTATATTCCAAAATGTACAAAAATATATCACAGCATCACAGAACTTCTACAAAGTTCAACAAAGCATAGAGGGAAAAATCACATTAGTACATTGATACAAAATTCAACAGCATAACAGCATAATAGCATACAGTGCATAGACAAAATATATGACAGAGAAACAAAGTGGGTGCTTTACTCACAGAAGGCCCAATGAACAATGATTTACAGAACATTTTATACACATGCCTGTCCAATCATAAATGACATTATCTCATAGCTATTGCAACCTCTTGCATCAGCATAAATTCATTATGTTAATTCTTAACATCTGTACTCCATTAGAAAAAACTATACATTGAGTCACTGTGACTTTGCACTTTTACAGACTCCATCTTTAAATCAATTAAATACATATCAAATATATATAAAACATCCTGTCTAATACATGTATTTCACTAACTAATATCTGACAGAATGAATGAATAAACCCACAAATAAAAGTGCTGCTTAGATACTACCTGATAGCTTTTTTTAAAGGTATCTCTGGACAGTTGACAATTTAATTATATACGCTCCCCAGCAAGCTTGGTACTCAGTTTACTGACCTTGGAAGGATGGAAGTGAACCCTGAGCCAGCTACCTGAACCCATTGTGACTGAACTCAGGTCATGAGCAGGCCTTCGACTGCAGTTCAACCACTGTGGCACGAGACTGTTAACTAGTTGATATTGTAAACTGATTGGGACAGTCTTGTACTCCCTTTGAAAAACCTATACGTTAAGTCACTGTGACTTTGCACTTTTTACAGACTCCATCTTTAAATCAATTAAATGCATATCAAATATATATAGAATATCCTGTCTAATACACGTATCTCATTAACTAATATCTGACAGTCTCACTCAACCCATCTCTTATTCCTCTTTTCCTGCTGCCTTCAGTTTTTCCCACCATGATTGTCTTTTCTAGACAACCGTGCCTTCTCATGATGTGTCCAAAGTAGGACACCTTCTGTTTCATCATCAAATCATCAAATAACTGAGTCGAAAGGAGAGTATACAGCCATCAGGTCTGGCCCCCTGCTCAATGTAGGGCCATCTATGCTTCCAGAGGAAGTTCAGGTTAGATTTTATTTAGGATCTACTTGTTATTGTTTGACTGATTTGATTTGATTTGTACACCACCTATCTGGCCCAGGAATACAGTACTTTCCCCCAATACCACACTCCAAGCAAATTATTATTTCTTTTCTTTTCCAGCTGCTTTTCTTCACTGTTGAGCTTTCATATCTGTTCATTAAAAAAACACTGGAATACAATTGCATTTCTTCTTTATAGAAGAACTTTCCAGCTTCTTTTATGTCTTATCCATCCTTTTTTAATGCTCCCTTGTTGATCTTTCTGTATCCATAATCTAGGCCAGGGGTGTCCAAACTTTTTGCAAGGAGGGCCAGATTTGGTGAGGTGAAGATGTGTGGGGGCCAACCATTCAACGTGAAGGGGGAGAAAGGGCGTGGTCCATGTGCATATGCAACAGCCGAAAATGCACCAGTTTCAAGGTGCCCAAGGGCCCAGCAGCTGTTGCATGGTGCGAGAATCAGCTCATGCACACCCATGATGCACCACTGCTCGCATATGATGCTGTCTCTCACAAGGAGGTGGGGAAGATGCTGCAGCAACCGAGCCAGGAGCGGGTAGGCAGGGTGGGTGGCTGAGGGGATGGACGGAGGCAGGGAGGCCAGGCAAACCATAAAACTGCAAGCTGATGTCTCTAGCCAGCACAGAGAAGCTCTGGCCAGCGGTGATGAGTGAAGGCTGAGCTGGCAGGGAGAAGAGGCTGAGGGCCACTCAAAATTTTAAACTGGGCCACATTTGGGCCCCGGGCCGGACTTTAGACATGCCTGATCTAGGCATAAATTTCCCTTTCATTTCCTGGATTTGTTTCTTGCTTTTCCTCTTTTCTTTTCTTTTCTCTTTCTTTGCACCAATTGTGGCAAAAAGTTCTCCTGCTGAAAATTTCTGCTTCGGATTCTCACCCTACTTCAGCACCTTTCACTTTTGCCTTTCACCTGTCTTTCACAACTTTAAGAGTTTCGTCGATAAACGGACTTGTGAAATTAAAATTAAGAAAGGGCTGAGCAAGTCTAATGACTTTAATGGAATATGGGATAAATTATTGGTATATGTATTCCAAAGTGGTAAAGGGTATACTCCAGGAGAAGACTCAGTGTATTTCTTGAGGGAAATGGGCTGGTCAATATCATGAAAGTTGTAATTTTATTCAAGTACCGAGGGGGGTGGGTTGCACAGGGTTTATGTCTGTTATATATGTTATATTTTTGTTATATTGGTGTGTGATATTTTCTCTTCCTTATGTTATTTTGCTGTTTTATCTCTTTTAAAAATAAAAAAAGAATTTAATAATAAAAAAAGAATTTCATCAGCCATCCATGAAGGATTTACTTTACTTTTGACTGCAAATTTTTGGGCATTGCCTTGACAACATCACTCACTTCCTGATCTTCACTGGGAATAATTCTAAAAATTCCCCTTATGTCTCTTCACTTATGAGTTTTGACTATAGATGGGCACGACTCATCGAAATTTTCATTTTCGTTTTCGTTTTTTCATTTTGTTTTGCAACGAAAACGAAAACGAAAAATTTTTCAGAAGCAAAACGACAACGGAAATGAAATGAAAAATTTTGCCGTGTTTTTCGTTTTCGTTACGGCAGACACATTGCATTGAAAAGAATGCTAATGAAACGAAAATTTTTCATTTTTGTTTTTGTTTTTTATTTCATTTCGTACGAAAACGAAAATGAAAAAATGTGCAAAAAAACTCCAAAAAACGAAAACAAACCAAAACGGACCCCTAAATGAAAAACGAAAAATGAAAAATTAATTTTTTGAGTCGTGCCCATCTCTAGTTTTGACATCAAATTCCAACTTTGGGATCCCTTTCCAGGGTGTCATAGGTGTAAAGTACCCAGAGTACATTTTCATTCCCCCCTTTTTCCTAGGCCACTGTGTCAGCTCTTCTCAAACTCACAACCTAGGGTAGGCATGTCCAAACTTCGGCCCTCCAGATGTTTTGGTCCACAACTCCCACAGTCCTTTGCCATTGGAAATACAGGCTTGGAATTCTGGGAGTTGTGGACCAGAACATCTGGAGGGCCGAAGTTTGGACATGCCTGACCTAGGGCTTCACAGCCGGGGCACTGATTCACTGAGCTATGCAGCCAACTCATGTCCCTTATTATTATTTCAAAACTAACTTTCAAAATCCCAAACACTTCCAACTTCCCTTGTAGAGAAGGTTCTTTGATCCCCTTCGCTTTCTCTTTGCTTTGATCAAACCACTTGCTCCTTAAATCTTTGCGTTGGCTGGCCGTCAGATTTTGCATCACCTTGATGTCTTAATCTGTACTTTTTATGCTTTCCGTCTTTCATTCTAACGGTGGCTGAAATTTCATCTTACACTGCCCGTGAAGGAGACCCATTGAATCAGTGGGGATTTGCTGAATCATTTCCTTTGCAATTCCCCTTGTTCCAATGGAGCCTACTATTTCAACACATGCCTTCCTTTCCTTTCTTATTTGCTTTCCCTTTGTTTCTGAAAATTGTCCTCAGTTGCCTTCTTTCACTCTCACCTTTGTGTATGTGAAATCATTCCCCATCAGAAAAATATAAATGGGTCTCTTTGTCATGCATGTATCAGGTTCTCTTTCAGCTTTTTTAGTTCTTTCCTCAACACCAGACCTTCCACCACTTATGTATAAATCCTTCTTGTGTAGCATCAGGGCGTCCTTTTATTGCTATACATGTCAACATCCTATTGGATTTAATCTAGATTTGTCATTAATGACCGTGGTAGGCATACTTGTCCTTAGCTCTTACACAATAGCTGTTTGGGGGGGATCTGACCTGGGAATCTCATCTTCCAGCACTATCTCTTGTTTCATTTTAGAATGTTCATGATTCAGCAAGGGTTTACCATTGCTACTGTCTGTGGAGCTTGAATGTCACCAACATTGCTTTCAAAGCTTGACCTCTTAGTGGCATTGCTCTCTGCTTCTTTCGCACACCCAACCCCCCTCACCACTTTAAAGCATCCATCCAAGAAGTGGGGTAAATAACAAGCAAAGGACAACTTGCTGATTCTTAGAAAATGATTCTAGGAACCTTGAGTGATGCTTCTCATCCTCAGCAATCCTTGATAGCAAGCAGAAGCCATTGTTAGGTGCTTTGAGTTTTTCAGGCTGTTTGGCTGTGTTCTGGAAGTTTTTCTTCCGGATGTTTTGCCAGACTCTGTGGCCGGCATCTTCAGAGGGCAAGGAGCTCAGGGAACTAGGAGTTCTCTCTGTGCTTTGGGGTATAGAGTGAGTGAGACTGTATGGTTTTAAGGTTGTGGGAAAGAGGCAACTTTTCCTATGCAGGATAACAGGTGTTAGTCATTGTATTGTGATGGAGGGTAGACCACGCAGACCAAAACTGTGAAACTGAATTCCTCCACACTGAACTCAGCCACCTGAATTGGGCCCTACAGATAAATGGCTATTCCAAGAATGATATTAAAAGAGCCATCAAACTGAAAAAACAACACCAAATTCAAGAAGAAGAACGCCCCCCCAACAATCAAAGTATTTCTGCCATACATAAAAGGAGTCATGGACTGCATGGACAAAGTGTTGAAATAAACACAACCTACAAACAGAATTTAGACCCATCACAAAAATACAACAGATGCTACACTCAGCAAAGGACAAAAAGAACCCACTCACCATTGCAAGATTATACCGGATGCCTTGTAGCTGTAGTCAGGTATATATTGGGACCACAAAGCACAGCATCCAGACCAGAATCAGAGAACATGAAAGACCCTGCAGTCCACTCAAAGGGATGAGTGGACTGCTTTGCTCCACAAGCACAGCCTATTTGTTGTGTCCTATGGCTACCCCAGAAATACATAAACAGCCCAGTCTGTGGAGATTCTCAGTCATCCAGGTGGGGTTATCTGGGAGTTGAGTCATGGCAACTGGACTTCTTTTTCTTGTGGGACTGATGAAGCTATCTGGATGAGTAGTGGAACATTTCAATCCCACAAGAAAAGAAGTCCAGTTTCCATATTTATTTATTTATTTATTTATTTATTTATTTATTTATTTATTTATTTGTATACTGTACAAGGCAAGAGGGGCAAAACAATACAAACAAAATGAACAACAAACACAGGGACTTCCGTGACTCAGCTACCATAAAAGCAGTCCAGATTTGCATTGTATCTGGCAGTTGAGCAATTACGTTGCAGAGGCTTCATTCTAAGAAATGCAATATATTGCAATATAAATATAATTCTGATTTATTAACAATACCTGTCTGTATTCCAGTGTCCATCTCTTTCTTTCTTTCTTTCTTTCTTTCTTTCTTTCTTTCTTTCTTTCTTTCTTTCTTTCTTTCTTTCTTTCTGTCTGTCTGTCTGTCTGTCTGTCTGTCTGTCTGTCTGTCTTTGTTCCTTGAATATTCACTATGCTTAATGACAAGGTGCAGTGGCCCTAGGCTGAGCTTGTGATTACTGGAAAGAATAATAACCACCACCATTTGAGAATCTGGTATTAATCCAGAAAGGGAAGCCGATTAACTTAGAAAGTCCTTTTAGGGATATCAAGCAAAAAGAACAGAAAAATAAACAATGAAAAAGACAAGAACATTCTCTCTCTCTCTCTCTCTCTCTCTCTCTCTCTCTCTCTCTCTCTCTCTCTCTCTCTTTCTCTCTCTGTGTGTGTGTGTGTGTGTGTGTGTGTGTATACAGTGGTTAATCTGCTGCACTTCAGCTGTAACTGTCATCAGAACCTGGGGTTCAATTCCAGGTTCACCCATCCTCCCATTCTGCCATAGTTGGTAAAATGAGTACCCAGCTCACTGGGGCAGGGCTGGGGCAATTTATTGCCTGCATAATTACTTGTAAACCTTAGAGACTGCTTTATCCTGAACATTGAGAAGGCCTTCTTGACTGTAAGAGCACTTAGGCGGTGGAATGGATTGTTTTGGAAAGGTGGGTGGGGTCTCCTTTGGAGGTATTAATCAGATGTTGAATGACCACCATATGAAGGATGCTTTGGTCATTAATTTCTTCCATAGGAAGAGGGTGGGACTTAATGGCTCCTGGACTCCCTCTACCTCAACAACTCTAGGATTCTGTTCCTATGTGCCACAGAGCAGTGAGGTTGCAAATTGCTTTTGAACCTCCTTCAGAGAAATCCTGGAAGTACACAAAAGTTCTTCTGCAGTTCTCCAAAGGAAGGGAAGAAGGAAGAGAGACAAAGTCTAATCATAGAGAGAGCAGTTCACTACTTGATGGAGAAACTCTTCTCAACCTACAACCTTCTGCATCATTTGAATGATAGATCTCATTGGGGTTCAGATGTGGTTCAGACATCTGGAGTAGAGATGGGCACGAAATGAAATATTTTTTCATTTAGTTATCCGTTATTCATTCCGTTACGTAACGGAATGAATAACGACGCCCATAGTAATTTAGGAATGAACCGAACAGAACCAGAACAAATTAATTCGGTTAGGTTTGGTTCATTCCTCCCTGCTGGCTGTCATCGCCAGCGGGGGAGGACTGTGAGAGCCCCGTTCTCGCCTCCGCATGGGATAGAGGGCGATCGGGAGAGGGCCGCGGTTTCATCTCCACAAGCAGAGCTGAGGCCACAGCATTGGAATCGCTGGAAAGGGGGCTGTGACCCCACCTCCGTGTGCAGAGGCCAGATCACAGACCCCTCTTGCCACCCTCCACCATGGAGCCTGACAGGCCACCAGGCTATCAGGCTCCGGGGCTGAGTGGAGACGGAAGGGGCTGTGATCCAGCCTCCACGGGCACAAGCCGGATCCCAGCTCGCTCTTGCCGCCATCCACCATGGAGGCTGACAGCCCACCGGGCTGTCAGGCTCCTGGGTGGTATGGAGAAAGAAGGGGCTGCAATCCAGCCTCCATGTGCGGAGGCCGGATTGCAGCCCCCTCCCGACCACCCTCCGCCTTCCCCGCATTGGATGACAGCACCAGGCGCTGTCATCCATAGCTAGTAAGGCGGGACTCCCATTCAGCCCCTCTGCATGCAAAGGGACTGAACGGGGGTCCCAAAGGGATCTTCCCTGTGCGGGTCATGACAGCACCCAGCGCTGTCATGACCGGCGTGGGGAAGAAGAGACTCCCGTTCCATTTCCGCATGCAGAAGGAGAATGGGGTCTCTTTAAAGGGATCTTCCCCATGGGGAATGAGAGCGCGGCTGGCACTCTCATCCATAGGAAAGAACCCCGAAACACAAAAAAAGGAATGAAAATTTTTAAAAAGATTTTTGTCCAAAAAAACGTTAAACGAAGGGAGATGGCCACGAAACAGAACGGAAATGAAAAACCATTTTTCCGTTTCATGCCCATCTCTAATCTGGAGGACACAGGGTTGAAGAAGGCTGTTGATTGCACTTGACTATGGAGCAAAATGGTAATGTTTTCATTTCCTCCAGAAATTTTAATCCTGGCTTTCTTGGTTTCACTTTAACTATGAATCAATGTTCAGGAGACCGACCACTTAAGTGTGGACTGATTTACTTCCACCTTCTTCAGTTCTGGTTAACAACGTTCATCACCATCATTCCACCTCCAAGGTGACTTTTCCTATTTTATATTGTCTACATCATTTAACCCCCCCCCCCAAGGAACCAACCACTCTAATTTTGTGATCTTTCCAATTATTATAATGAAGGCTCAATCCTGCCTTACTTACCATATTTTTCCTCTTCCCAAACATGCTTTACCCCCCTCTCCCATCCCCAAACATATTAGTATATACTGTCAGGACAAAACTTCCCTCTGTTTGATCACTCCTAATTTACATTTTTAATAGCCCCCATTAGACAGCCTCTGAGCTAATTAGCCAAACATCTGTAATAGAAGACTCCTGTTTCCTGTTTTCTGAACTAAGAAAGTAATGGCTGAAGCGCTACTAAAACAATTAAGTAATACGAAAAATACGCTGGAAAGATTGGCAATCGAGCAGGCACCATAAATCACTTCCATAATGACTCGTTGCTCAAAATGTTTAATTAGAGAGAAGGAGGAGGGCAGAACCTATAAAGTATTTCTGTAGGCTAGGAAATGGAGAGTACAGGGTTGGTGCCGGGATGGTGGATGATGAAGCAGATAATTACACTCAGCAAACCTGGGTGTGATTTCAGGAATGTTCAGAGCACCTACCAGTGGAAGATTGGTGAACTGCATTGGACGTTGGAGTCTTCATGATGCCGGTCCTACCTACCGACCTACCCACCCCCAGAAAGGAAAGTCAAAATTCCAGGATTTACCCTTATACTCAGTTCAGGATAAGTTGTTTTGTAAAGTTAATGACTCTTGATGGTTCATTTAAGACCACCACGCCCCTATAAACCACTTCTGAATACTCACTAGCTAGACAGCCCCAGAAAAGGTCACTATGAGTAAGCTGTTGACTTGATAGTGCACCATTATTGTTGTAATTCTCCATATCTTTCTATGTTAAATGCGCAATCTGGGAATTATAGCAAACGTTGCAAAAAAAGAAATCAGTTGTAATTATCTGTCTCCTTGCCAATTTGAAGAGATAGCTATTCTCAACATTGAATGATGATATAATTTAAAAAATAGTGAAGTTGGAAAGGGACTAGGAATCAATCCAGTCCAATCTCCAGCTCAATGTAGGAATCTAAATAAAGATAAACTTTATTTATATTTATTTACAAAAACAAATAGCCACCCTACTTCCAAGTGGTCTCTGGGTGGCAATATCTGGAAGACAGGTGTCCAGATTTCTCTGAAATGACTCCAGCATTGAATCAGTCACCACCGCTGAAAGCAACTGGTTCCGTTGTCATACTGCTCTAACAGTTAGGAATTGAGATGGGCATGAAATGAATTTGTAATTTATTTCATTAGTTGTTATTTGTTTCATTACAGAATGAATGAATATTTACTGTTCAATAAAGACAGGGAGGCTTGAAGATTTGATTTAATCTATTTTATGTTTAAGGCAATGCATACCAACTTCAGTCATTGTTGTATTTATTTATTTTCTCAATAAACATCATCATTATTTTTTTATTATAGATCTGAGTCTGTCCCAGTTCATAAGGCATTGATTTAAAAGGTGGCAGCATTACCAAGAGGATCCTGTGAAGATTAATTACTTGATTCTTTACACTTCACATTTTCATCACAATTACACGTCTAAAAGGGAGGTGGTGTTTGCTTCATTTTTCAAAGCAATGAATTCATATGGGGAAAAGCCGGCGGTTCCCCACCCCGAACGTGGGGGAAACTGCAGGCTTTTTTTCCCAACAAAAGCCACCACCGATCAACTGTAGCGTGGGGCATCAGCAGGAAAAACAGTTTTGAAAGCCCACCCTTTCTCCCACTTGATTGGGCACAATAATAATAATAATAATAATAATAATAATAATAATAATAATAATAATAATAATAATAATGTGCCAACCTGGCCCATGGGCCAGCTGGGCAGTGCGATAAGTAATAAATAAATAATAATAATAATAATTAAAAAGGGTCACGTGGCCCACAGGCAAGCTGGTCGGCATGATAAGTAAAAATAAATAAATAAATAAATAAATTTGCCAACCAGGCCCATGGACCAGTTGGTCCTCACAATATGTAAAAAATAACAGAAATAACAGAAATAACAAAATGTGCTGACCCAGCCCAAAATAAATTTTAAAAAAATACAAAAAATGAACAAAAAACAAAACAATATTAAAAAAATGTTTCATTTTTAACAACCGAAAACAATTTAAAAACGAAAAATGAAACAAAATGCCATTTTGGCGTTTCATGCCCCTCTCTAGTTAGGAAGTTAGGAAGCTGCTTCTTATATGTACTTTTGCTGAATCATGTGGCCCTCACTTATCAATGGTGCATTTGGTGGGGACAATGCTACACTGACCATTCTGTTCTAAGTCATTCTGGGAAAAGAGGTGGCACCCTCTAAAGGCAACCACAGTTCAACACCACAAACATATTTCAAGAGATGAGATCCAAAGTTGGACTTTGGAAGAATACATTGTGAAAAATACTGGCTCTGGATTCCCTAATGTGTTATGTTGTGTTTCTTCTTACCTCTGTGAAATCTCTAGTGGTTTTCACACTTTAATGTGGAGAAATTAGGGACTAATTTTCACTCCTGTTCGGAGTGGATGCCTCTTTCTTATTTGTGCTGATTGCATCACTGTTTGCCAAAGCAGCAGAGACGTCCATTGTCAGGCTGGGTTCTGCTCGTTTCTTTTCTCCCCTACATGACGCTGTTGAACATTTTGTTAAAACCATCACAATAAAATATGTCTACAACAGGGAAACAGGGAAAGTGTTCTGTCTCCCAGTGGAGGCACCTAGCATCATCTCCTCATTAATTGTATTAGAGCCAAGAGCATCTGCTTTCAGTAACCTGAATAATACACCAAATTTGACTAAAAAGGACTTGCATGATGAATTGTAAGGCTTATAAAATCCTAGTCAACATTACAGGAAGTGTCTGGATGATAGACAGAGAGACTAAATATAATCCCCATGCTACCCTGATGAAACATACTTGGAGGCTTAGCATAATCCCCAAAGGAATGACAGGAAAAATAAGGTGAAAGAGCAATTAGCCTTCTCCCGCACTAATCCCAGGTAAATCAGTTTCTCCTTTTCTTACTTGTGGCACTGTTCTGAACACCCTGGAAAATTGAGAGGTGAGGAAACGCACCTTCTCTGAGCAGGGATTTGATTATAATTAAGTGACGAGGGCCATTTTTAAATGGCAGGCGATGGCCCAAACAGAATTGCTTTTGAGTTCTATCGCGAGGAGGCAGGGGATAGATTAGGACTCCGTGCCTGCAGTTCCATGTGGTCAAATTAAGGTCGTTTGGTCTCATTGTCTCTCAGGAACTGGGCAGGACGGCAAACACTTCCTTTTGCAGTGTCCACAAGCAGGGCTAAGCAGCCATTTTCAGGAGTTAGGTGTTGCCAGGTATTGGGAGAAACAGATGGGATCGGAAGGGAGGCCCGACAGTTTTGCTTCTCAGACGCCTCTGCATGGCTATTCGTGGAAAGATAACCCAGTATTACACAAGGCCCTCCTTATGTTCTGGAGAAGCAAGACCACCAACCAATGCCCCTGTGGCAGCTGTCAGGAAGTGAATGGGAAATGCCCAGGAAGAGGGAGCAGGTTTGTTTTCCATGGCTTCAGAGACTAGGACATGGGGCAATGGTTTCAAACTACAGGAAAAGAGATTCCATTTGAACATTAGGAAGAACTTCATGACAGTTAGAGCTGTTCGGCAGTAGAACACGCTGCCATGGAGGGTGGTGGAGTCTCCTTCTTTGGAGGTTTTTAAGCAGAGGCTGGATGGCCATCTGTTGGAAATACTGTGATGGGGGTTCCTGCATGGCAGGGAGTTGGACTAGATGGCCCTTGAGGTCTCTTCCAACTCTATGATTCTATTATTCTAGTCTAAGATTCTATGTCCCGTGCGTGTCAGGGGTTGTATTTGTGTTCGCTACAGGCCGAAAATAATTTTGGATAAGTTCTCTGCTGCAGCCATTGGCAGCCCCAGTAAAAGCAAGAATTTGAAATGCTTGTTCCAAGGCACTCACTGAGGGAGCAGAACTGCTTCTGTAGGTATCTGTAGCCAAAAAAGGAATCTCAAGGCAAGCTATTGTGAAGAAATGAAAGTGCTCCATTAGTTGTTTTTTTCGGGCTGTTTGGCTATGTTCTGGAAGTTTTTTCTTCCTGACATTTTGCCAGACTCTGTGGCTGGCATCTTCAGAGGGCAAGAAGCTCAGGGAACTAGGAGTTCTCTTTGTGCTCTGGGTTATAATGTGAGTGAGACTGGGGTTTTTAAAGTTGAGAAAATGTGTCCTATGCAGGAAAATAAGTATTAGTCATAGTATTGTGATGAAGGGATTAAGAAGTTTCAATGCAATAAGGGGTAGCAACAATCCTAGATAGGTGTCCTTAGCTGTTCTATTGTGTGAACTGATCACCTTTGTGGCGGTGTGGGGAAGCATTGAGCTTTGACCTTTTGAACTCTATAGCTTTAGGTACTGGAAGCCAGGCTTTGTTAATTGAAACTGTGCTTATGTTTGTGGAGTTCATTGGCTTCCCTGTGTAGTCTGACATAATGATTGGTAATGTTGTCCAGTACCTTCCAGTGTCCTGGAAGAGGATTTCATGTCCAGTTTGTTTCAGGCTGTGTTCAGCTACTGCTGATTTTTCAGGTTGTTTTAATCTGCAGTGTCTTTCATGCTGTTTGATTCTGGTCTCGTTGCTGCATTTTGTGCTCCCAATATATATCTGGCCACAACTACAAGTTATCCGGTATACTCCTGCAGTGGCGAGTGGGTTCCTTTTGTCCTTTGCTGACCGTAGCATCTGTTGTATTTTTGTGATGGGTCTAAATTCTGTTTGTAGGTTGTGTTTATTTCAACACTTTGTCCATGCAGTCCATGACTCCTTTTATGTATGGCAGAAATACTTTGATTGTTGGGGGGGCGTTCTTCTTCTTGAATTTGGTGTTGTTTTTTTCAGTTTGATGGCTCTTTTAATATCATTCTTGGAATAGCCATTTATCTGTAGGGCCCAATTCAGGTGGCTGAGTTCAGTGTGGAGGAATGCAGTTTCACAGTTTTGGTCTGCGTGGTCTACCCTCCATCACAATACAATGACTAACACCTGTTATCCTGCATAGGAAAAGTTGCCTCTTTCCCACAACCTTAAAACCATACAGTCTCACTCACTCTATACCCCAAAGCACAGAGAGAACTCCTAGTTCCCTGAGCTCCTTGCCCTCTGAAGATGCCGGCCACAGAGTCTGGCAAAACATCCAGAAGAAAAACTTCCAGAACACAGCCAAACAGCCTGAAAAACTCAAAGCACCTAACAATGGCTTCTGCTTGCTATCAAGGATTGCTGAGGATGAGAAGCATCACTCAAGGTTCCTAGAATCATTTTCTAAGAATCAGCAAGTTGTCCTTTGCTAGTTATTTACCCCACTTCTTGGATGGATGCTTTAAAGTGGTGAGGGGGGTTGGGTGTGCCAAAGAAGCAGAGAGCAATGCCACTAAGAGGTCAAGCTTTGAAAGCAATGTTGGTGACATTCAAGCTCCACAGACAGTAGCAATGGTAAACCCTTGCTGAATCATGAAAATTCTAAAATGAAACAAGAGATAGTGCTGGAAGATGAGATTCCCAGGTCAGATCCCCCCCCAAACAGCTATTGTGTAAGAGCTAAGGACAAGTATGCCTACCACGGTCATTAATGACAAATCTAGATTAAATCCAATAGGATGTTGACATGTATAGCAATAAAAGGACGCCCTGATGCTACACAAGAAGGATTTATACATAAGTGGTGGAAGGTCTGGTGTTGAGGAAAGAACTAAAAAAGCTGAAAGAGAACCTGATACATGCATGACAAAGAGACCCATTTATATTTTTCAGTCTCTGTCTGAAATCCAGTTGGTGTAAATTCATGCTATCCAAATCATAGAATCATAGAGTAGGAAGATACCCCAAGGGCCATCTATTCCAACCCCCTGCCATGCATGAACCCCCATCACAGTATTTCCGACAGATGGCCATCCAACCTCAGCTTAAAAACCTCCAAAGAAGGAGACTCCACCACCCTCCTTTGGGGCAGCAGATTCCACTGACAAACAGCTCTAACCATCAGGAACTTCTTCCTAATGTTCAAATGGAATCTCTTTTCCTGTAGTTTGAAACCATTGCCCCGAATCCTAGTCTCTGAAGCCATGGAAAACAAACCTGTTCCCTCTTCAATAAGACATCCTTTCAAATATTTAAACATAGCTATCATATCCCCCCTCAGCCTTCTTTTTCAAAGGCTAAATATTCCCAGTTCCCTAAGCCATTCCTCACATGACATCTCTTCCAGACCTTCAACCATGCTGGTTGCCCTCCTCTGTACCTGGTCGAGGTTGTCAACATCCTTTTTAAACTGAGGCACACAGAACTGGACACAGTACTCCAGGTGGGGTCTGACCAGAGCAGAATAGAGTGGTACTGTCACTTCCCTTGATCTAGACACTATGGTTCTGTTGATGCAACCAAGAATTGCATTGGCTTTCCTGGCCGCCGCATTACACTGCTGACTCATAATCAATTTGTGATCCACCAAGACTCCCAGATCCCTTTCACAGGTACTATTTTCCAGCCAGGTATCTCCCATCCTATATCTGCGCTGGACATCATCTTCTGGTGATGGATATATTTGATGCAATTTATTTAAAAGCTTCCTAATCCCCTCCCCCTCCTTTAATTTCTGAAGCTCACTGGAGATCTTTTTCTCCATGGAAGCCTTGTCAAAGGGAGAAAGTCTTTATTTTTTTAAAAAAAATCAGTAGCAGCCATCTGCCAGCAGTGGTCTGATTGTAATTTTGCATTATTAGAAATTCACCTCCCCATCTCGAGGCTCCTGAAGGCTTCCCAAGGAGGAAAGAGAAACCCTAGGGCCCTGAATGCCAGAAGGGGGAGAACATAGCTTTCAAGCCAACTAAATTAAATATATGTTGTTGGGTGATGACATCATCTGGCTTGCATTGTGTTAATTGAAGCCAACAGGATTTTGGCCAGTGTACCTGAAGAAAATATCATGTTTCCTCCTCTCTCTTCCCCCATCCCTGATTTCTGTAGTTTGGCCCCCATTTCCCTCCATATTTTTCTTGCAAACTGGGTAGCATTCACATAGGTCCATCAGCCAATCTGAAGGCAAAGAATAACAGTGATGCCATTTTGCCACAAGAAATGATTGAGCAAGTACACATTGCCATTAGATGGATGGATGGATGGATGGATGGATGGATGGATGGATGGATGGATGGATGGATGGATGGATGCTTTGCAAGGTTCCCTCCTCAGGTGAACTTGCATGCATAGGGCTTCATCTCAGGCATGCACACATGCACAAGGTACACATGTGCACACAAGCCTCCCCCATGCATTTCCCATTGCAACCTAAACAAAACCAGGGGTGATGGGCACATGGGGCAGGAAAAGACCCAGACAGAGGGGAAGCAGTGTGTACACCACCACCACCCTGAAATGCTATGAGCACCTGACAGGGAATCTTGCAGCCCAGTTCATAAGACAAAGCCAAATACCAGTCCTGGTCTATGGACCAGGGGTTGGGGATGCCTGATTATTATTATTATTATTATTATTATTATTATTATTATTATTATTATTATTATTATTATTATTATTATTATTATTATTATTATTATTATTATTATTATTATTATTAACCACACAGCTATCTATGCTGGATTTTTATTACCAACAACCACTAGTCAAATGCTTCCCAAGCATTTAGGACTCAGTGATGTAATCAGTCTGAGCAATTTTCTTGCAACAACTCAATATACGGTCGATAGTTTCATCTGCCTCTTTGCAGAGTCTACACGTGGGGGACTCAGCTGATTTTTCTATTCTAGCCTTAACAGCATTTGTTCTGATAGCTTGCTCTCGAGCTGCAAAAATAAGGGCTTCTGCCTCTTTTTTCAGTGTTGCATTGGTGAGCCATAACGAGGTCTTTTCCTCATCTACTTTTCCTTTGACTTTTTCGAGGAACTGCCCATGCAGCGCTTTATTATCCCAGCTATCAGCTTGTATTTGCATTCTTGTTTTCCTGTATTGACCCTTTGTTTGTTTACTTTAAACCTCCAATAATGCTGGCTCTGTGCTATTTTTTACATAATCTGCCAATGCATACTTCTCTTCTTCAACTGTCTGCTTCACTTGCAGAAGACATCTACCACCTAATTTTCTAGGTAAATACAGCTGGTCAACATCGCTGCGTGGATGTAATGCATAGTGAATGGTCATAAGTTTTCTTATTTTTCTATCTAGGCTTTCTAGCTCCGTCTGAGTCCAGTTTATAATGCCAGTGGTATACCTGATGACCGGTATGGCCCAGCTATTAATGGCTTTGATGGTGTTACCACCATTCAGCTTACTTTTTAATACTTTTCTGACCCTTTGGATATATTCTTTACTGACCACATTTTTCACTTGACCATGCTTGATATTATCTAATTGCAGTAGAGATGGGCACGAATCAGAAAAATGGCATTTCGTTTGTCGTTTGTCGTTTGGAGGGTCCGTTTCGGTTCGTTTCCATTTTTTGTGAATTTTTGCAAAAAAATCATTTTCGTTTTCATTCATTTTGTTGCCATTTCATTACCATTTATTTCAATTTTTTTTTGAGATTTTTTTAGGATTTTAAGCAATTGCATATTGCAGTAACGGAAACGAAATGCACGACAAAAATTCCGGTGTTTCTGTTCATTTTGTTTCATTTTAGAGACAAAATTTATTTGTCGTTTCATTACGTAATGAAATGAAAAAACCAAAATAGAAATGAAAAATTGTTTGTTTCGTGGCCATCTCTAAATTGCAGTATGCCCAGATATTTATAGGCTTCAGACTGATGATACTTAATATCTTGTCCATTTGGCATTTCAATTCTATTATTATTATTATTATTATTATTATTATTATTATTATTATTATTATTATTATTATTATTATTGACTTCTATACCATGCCGTCTAGCGACAATGCATCATAACAAAACAAAGATGGATATATAATATAAAATAGCATAACAAATAAAAAATACTTAACTGAAACCACAATAAAATCATAAGCACATATTTAAGAAACAAAGTTCGGCAAAGATGGCATAAGATTGATAGACCAGATGAGAAGAGTAATTAATGACCAGGGAAACCAGATGTATTTAGCCATGTCTTCAGTTGTTTTTTAAAGATTGAAAGTGTGGGAGCCAATCGAATCTCAGGAGGAAGTTGGTTTCACCAATGACGGCCCTTTACTGAAAAGGCCCAGTTTCTTGGAGTCGATTTATGAGCCTCTTTCAGCTTTGAGCTCCTCAAGTGACCTGCCTGAGATGATTGGCTGATGTGGGCGGAATAATGCGGTAGGAGCTGGTCTGACAGACAGCAAGGTCCCAAACCATTTAGGGCTTTGTATGCCCATTTTAGAACCTTGAAGTCAATCTGTTAATGCCAATGCAGCATGGCCAGTGTAAGGGAGATATGTTGGTGTCTTCTCCACCCCATTATTAATCTGGCCGCAGAATTCTGCACTAGCTGCAGCCTCCACATTAACTTTCAAGGCAGCCCCATGTCAAGAGTGTTCTGCTTATAAATATACCGCCCCATACCACTTCAAGTAGTCTCTGGGTGGTTTACAGTTTTTTTAATAACAGCATGCAGGCTACACATTATGCATTATGCGGTATGCAGGCTCTACAAAGAGTGTTACAGTAGTCTACTCTTGAGACTATGAGTGCATGGACCAATGTGGTGAGGACCCCCAAGGTCCAGGTAGGAGTGCATCTGAGCAATCCACCAAAGGTGGTAATGGGTGGAGTGGACCACTGATGCTACCTGGGATTCCATGGTGAGCACCAGGTCCAATATTACATCCAGACTGTGCACCTCAACCTGCACGGCAAGAGTCACCCCACCAAAAGTGAGTGGGTTTCCCAAGCCATCAACAGCTGGTACCCCCATCCAGAGGACTTCTGTTTTGTCCAGGTTCAACCTCAGTCTGTTCGCCCTCAACCACTCCAACACGGCATCCAGGAAGCACTCTAGGGATGAAACAACATCCACTGCAGATGGGGGGAAAGGAGCTGTAGATCTGGGTGTCATCAGTGTACTGATGACACAAAACCCCATACCTTCTGACAACCTCCCCCAACAACCTCATATCGATGTTGAAAAGCATGGGGGAGATGACTGTCCTCTGTGGTACCCCACAACTGAGGGACCAAGGGGTAGATGTCATCTCCTCCAGCTGAACTCTCTGGGGATATTCCTCCAAAAAGGAGTGGAACCATTGCAAAGCAGTGCCTCCGATCCCCAACTTGGAGAGGCTCTCCAGGAGGAAACGGTGGTCAATGGTATCAAATGCTGCTGAGAGATTGAGGAGGACCAACAAGGACAAGTTGCCCCTGTCAGCCTCCCTCAAAAGGTCATCATGCAGGGCAACCAGTGCCGATTCCATACCATGGCGCAGCCTGCACCTTGCCTGGAATGGATTGAGGGCATGTATCATGAATGAGGAAGCAGACATTGCTGCTAATCAGAAATTTGAACCTGGGTCTCCCAAGTCCCCCACCTTAATGGGAGGTGGTTACGATGTGTATGATGCTGCAGCTGAAACAATGCAGCCATTAATATGCTGACCTTTCCTGAATATGCCAATTTTTCATGTTGTGCAAATAGACCAAATGCACCAATTAAACTACTAAATTCAGAGAAACGGGATATGGCATCTCACAGCTTTTCCACAACTCTCTCTCTCTTCAGTGTGCTTACATGTTCATCCCCTCTGGGCATTATTTGGTGCAGACATTAGTAAACACTGCAAAACCTCCGTGTGAGAGACAAGATGTATTCATCTGAGTCAACGCCTTGTTCACAACAGGATTTCAGAGTGTGTGATGTTATGGTGTGAGCAAAAAAAGGCTGCATTTTCATTTTTTAAACCCAACTATCTGCCCCCAGTATATTTCTAACGTGATTTTGATTTCTCCATTTCTTCCCCCTTAGTTCATGCTGAGCTTTCAGGAGCTTAAAGCCTCAAGTTTCAGAATTCCAAAACTGTAATTGCGCTGAGAAGTATTTACAAGAAACAGTGGCAGGTGAACATGTGTGTGTGTGTGAGTGTGTGTGTGTGTGTGTTTGTATAGGCACACACACACACACACACACACACACACACACACACACACACACACAATGCTGTGCGATTTCATTACAGCCAGGTAGTACTTCAACCCAAGGGACCACCTTTTCCTGGCAATTATTATAATTTATAAAAGAAAATATCCCGCATCTGACACTAGTCAATTTACCCTGATATAAAATAGGCCGTGTGTTTTCTTTCATTTATATTTTTATGGTACGTAATGTCTTTATAATTTCCACCACTCCACATCAAAGCTGCCAACCGCTGAGCGTCTAAATAAGTAGCATGTGTAGAAAATGAAAGAATTGCTAAATGTCCCATTACGTCCATGGAGAATACTCTCGCACTCTGAGCTGGGCATCTTTAAACATGGAGGCAGGAAATAAATGGTTTTCACTCCAATGGGCTGAAGGCATTGACAGGGGTGATTGTATTATGTTCTGCATACGGAGAGGCGTGTGTGGGCTTGAACAGAGGAGGAAATGGGATGCAAAGGGCATTTCAGAGATGTATAGATGTACTCCCTTGTATCTTAGCCCCATGAGATGAGAGTGAGAACAGAGGCCAGCCCCATGGAAGAGAACGGAGAGGCTCAATTCAGATGTCTCCAAGATGCTCGGTCATAAGCAGGAGTGGAAGCAAGGGAAAACCATGCAACCGGAGCCAGATGAAAGGTAGTCACACAAAGGACAAAGGAGAGGCAATATCTGTTCTCATTCATCCCAGAGTATAGGACACGTAATAAGGAGCTCAATCCATAGCAGGCATGTCCAAACTTCGGCCCTCCTGATGTTTTGGACCACAACTCCCAGAATTCTAAGCTTAGATTGCCAATGACAAAAGACCATGAGAGTTGTGGTCCAAAACATCTGGACGGCCAAAGTTTGGACATGCGTGATCTATAGGAAGCCAACTTTCAGCTGCATATCAGGTATTTCTTTATTTATTTTTATGCTTATTGACCACCCAATGTTCCCGTGGGAACTCTGGGCAGTGTACAGCACATTACACAAAGGCAGCAACTGCCCAGTTCAACAACCCTTAACATACCCAAGCACAATACAAATAATGACAAAAAAGAGTACAATACGAATAAATACAACAATACTAATATGAGGGTATTAAAAATACAAATAAAATAGAAATAGCATAGCAAACAACTGTAATGAGGATAAAGTCTGGCTAGAAAGGCTGGCGCTAGAAGCTAGACAGGCAAAACAAAATTGCAGTCACAGAGTGCTCAGAGATCCCCAAAGCATTCCCTGAAGAGCCAGTTCTTTAAAGCCCTTCTAAAAGCAGGCAGCGAATCCTCCAGCCTAATCTCCGTTATTCCGGTGAGCTGGGGCCACCACCGAAAAGGCCTGGTTCCGGGTAGAAGCCCTCAGGGCCTCTCTGGGAGTGGCCACCCAGAGCGAAAGGGAAAACGAGGCTCTGGTTGGTCGGAACGAGGTAAAATTTCTTAACCTTTAGAGCGACACAATAAGGGAACTAATGACCTGAGCCACCGCGCCTTTCAATAGAGGCAGCTTTCAAATAGACGATCTCCTTCTGTAAAGGAGAATACAGGACACCCTCTTTAGTATGTCTGACATTACTATAATCCCTTACCCATTAAGTGCTACAGAAGGAGGAGACTTTTCCAGAATTTGGAACTAGTGCAAGGATTTTCTTTCCTGTCTGACTCTGTGGTTCCTAGTCTTGGGTCCCCAGATGTTCTTGCCCTACAACTCCCAGACATCCTGTCCAGCACAGGTAATGGTGAAGGCTTCCAGGAATTTTAGTCCAAGAACTGTGGGAGGATCCTGAAGAAGAAAGACTCAAGTCCAGTTGTCTGACCAGTGGAGCCATCACACCCCTTGCCATTGGCACATTTATTACATATCATTTACATCCCATAGTATGCACAACATCAGTGATTGGTTACAGGGGTAAAGGTGGCATATGCTGGTTAGATGCTCCATAGGGAATTGCCTTGTGAACAGAGCATGCTTTGCACAGTTACAGATTACAACAACACATGTCCTTGCTGTTTACAGACGAGAGGTGAGTTAATGAGAAGTAGACAGGAATAGATGAAGGGAAATGAAAAGTAAACAGAATTAGTCCAGAAACCAAGAGTAAATAAATGAAAGATGAGCAGAGCATAGTCAGAGTGAGTAAACAAGTAGAGTAAATGAAAAGTAAATAATAGGTAACCCAAGCTGGTTTAGAGGGATTCCAAGATCTGGAACATGTGGATTGAAGCAGAGTTCCACCAGGAGGGTCTTCCCTCTCGTGAAATGGCCTCTAGGCCCCATCCCAGCTGTCTGAATCAGACTCCATCAAATTACATCTGGAGCCCAAAGGTTGAGAACCACTGCCGAATTCACTGTATTGTATTACATCTGGTGCCATGATTCCTCCATCCCAAACTGCAGTATTTATGCCAGACTTACCATCCCACATCCTCAAAGTAATCACAATCTATATGCTTATATAAAGTAGAGGTTTCTTTTTAAATAATGGCTGGCCCAATCTTGCACCAAGTTGTCCACAGCTAGCCCCCATCATTGAAACACCCCTTGTGTTGAACTTGAGTGAATAACAGCAGAAGCTCTTAAAGGAATTTGTCAGGATTCTAACAAAGCAGAATCTTTGTAATGTTCAAAAATAGCGACCTGAAAGCAAACTTTGGGGGGAGGGGGGGATAACATTTTGAGCTGGAATGTGTCTGTAGCCAAGCATTTTTCCCTTCTCCATCCATATCTCTAAGAGTCCAGCTTGTCTCTCTTCTGATGAAGGGCTGACTCCAAAAGGCGGATTTGGATAGAATACAAATGAAAAAGAACCTTCCAAGGTCCCTGGGAGTGCTTGTTTTCAAGCCATAATGATCAAGATCAAGCTGGTTCCTGGGGTTTAATGAGAGGTTTGGAGGACTCGGTGGGCCGATGTTCAACAGAGGCCTATGAGCAACAAGTAGTGCCCTACTTTGCTGGTGCAATTACAGAAACACAGACAAGGAAGAGAAGGAACCCTAAACAGATGTTCTCAAATATGAGGATAAGCTCGGGTTTTAGAGGTCAGGTGTCTGTTAGGAAACAGCTGGGAAGGAGGAGCTCAAATGCTCTCCTGAAACAGGTCACTCTTGGAGGTGGTGAATGTCTTGGATTTCCAGCACCCAGAGCACCGGATGGAGTCCTTTTCCAGGCAGGAAAGGGAATCTCAGGGAAAGCAGAGTTAGTGCTGAAGAAGGACTGGTTTCAACAATGCCTTCAGAGTTGACAGGAACATGCTTCTGGTCCTCTTCAATGCTGCCATCAGTTCGCAAAAGCTTATTCCCACCATTATATCAGGAGACAGGTAGCAGATAAGGAAAAGATCTTGGTAGAACCAAATGTTGTTGTTGTTGTTGTTGTTGTTCTTCTTCTTCTTCTTCTTCTTCTTCTTCTTCTTTTATTATTATTATTATTATTATTATTATTATTATTATTATTATTATTATTATTATTATTATTATTATTATTATTATTATTATTATTATAGCTGAAATGGACCCAGTGGGTCATTGGGGAATCAAAGTTCCACCCTCTGGCCTCTGCTGCCAGAGACCTTAACTCCTGAGCTATCCAGTATTATTTCTTAATTTCCCCAGTGGAAACCTCAACTTATCTTAAGGGAAAGGATCTGCCCCGGGGAGATCATTTAACAGTATTTGCTGGGCCACATAGGGACGGATCTGATTTGTGGACCCGGTGAAGCCACTCTGGATGTTCTACTGAACTTCCTAGGAACTGCCCAAGTTCCTGAACCCTCTCCTCCAAACTGCCTCCTCCCCTCTTTCTCTTTGTATGCTCTCTATATGTTTAAAAAACCAACTGGAATAAGAAGAGTTTACATTTTGAACTTATATGATTTGAATGCTGACAGCACACTTTCCTATAGGAATCTGTCAGTGGTTTAAAACTGTTATAAATGGACTAGAGGGAGCAACAAAAGAAAGAAAGAAAGAAAGAAAGAAAGAAAGAAAGAAAGAAAGAAAGAAAGAAAGAAAGAAAGAAAGAAAGAAAGAAAGAAAGAAAGAAAGAAAGAAAGAAAGAAAGAAAGATCACTCCCCATCTACAGCCAGACATCCAGCACATGGAACGCCATCTCTCACCGAGGTATCAAACTTTTCTCATCAGCATGCTTTAAAAAATAATTATGGTAAACTATAGTTTTATTACTCCGGAAATATATTAAAAATGTAGATCTTTTATAATTCCTTCAGTTAACAGTAGACACTTCTTGATTACTTTCTAATTAAATCATTTCACTCCAAGACTTGGTAATTACAACAAGAAGTTATTAAAATTAGAAAACATTTGCTAACTCAGGACTTTTGATTATTAAGCCTTTGTCGCTTAATATCTCGAAACAGTCTATGAAGATATATGGGCTCACAAAGTGACTTTAATGTATTCAGAGGTAATAATTCACCACAGGTGTCCCTGCTACAATGGAGAGCTTCACTGTCCCCAGACAGTTTTCTTTCAAATCTATTGTATCTGTCACACCACATATTCCCCCTTTTTACTAATATCTATAGGTATAGATAGAGGTATATTTGAAAAATTCTTCCAACATAAAATGATGCTTTTATTCTGTAGGTAAAACCAGCTCCAGTAACTTGTTGCTATGTGCTGTCAAAGTGGAACTTATCTATAGTAACCCTAACAGGGTTATAGTGATAAGTGAGATTTTGAATCATCAATTCTAATAACTCCCTGTGAATTTCTACGACTGAAGGAGGAGTTGGTCTCCTACACCCTAATCCCTCACTCTATCCAATACGCCAGCAGCCCCTAACCTTTTTGGCAGGAAGGACTGGTTTTCATGCTACACAGTGTCGCATCAAGGTGCTTGCCCCCAGTCCTTTCACAGGCTATTGATATCTCTTTTGCTGCCAACAACTAGCTTCACTAGTAAATTAAAGCCTTCAGACTCTTTTTAAGTTGAATAAAAAGAAAAGAAATTTACTGATTACTAGGTAGAATCAAAATAATTAGCAGTAATGTGTTGAAGTACAGACAAAAAAAGAATACAGTTCAAACCCACTTAAGTTTAGTTACTAATAACATTGAATATATGCACACCCAGTTCTTAAGTTCATAAACTCTAGACACTTAATTTTCTTCACAGACACTCTAAAAGTCCTACCTCTTCTTTTTCTATCTTTTCTTCAGTAAGTGTAGGTCCCTATCTATCCCTATCTGATTCTCTCAGACTCTATTCGATTCCCCATCTGATTAAATCAGTGCTGAGCAGAGCCTTAAGACCACTCCCCAGACTCTCTCATTGTTCTACAAACCCACCAATCAGTACAGTCACTTCTCATGAATTATTCATTACCACAGGTAAACGCCACCCACGAGTCTTTATCAAGGTGTGTGTGTGGGGGGAACGGCGGTGGGGCAGCAGCAGGGGCTGGTGGGCAATGACGGCGGTGGTGGTGGGGTGATGATGGCAACGTGGCAGCGGTGGTGGGGGTGACAGCGGGAGTGATATGGGGCAGCAGCAGTGGCAGTGGCAGTGGGGCAGCGATGGCGGTGGCAGCATACGATGGTGGCAGCAGCATGATGCCATTGATGGCGGTGGCAGCATGGTGATGGCATGGGGGCAATGGTGGTGGTGACGTGGGGGGTGCGGGTGATGGTGGCGGCAGCTGCGGGGGCACAATGGCAGTGGGGGGATCGACGATGGCGATGTGGCAGGGGGTGGGGCTGGGGCAATGGCAGCGGTAGCAAGGGCAATGTGGCAGCGGTGATGCAGCAGTGGTGGTGGGCAGCGGCGGGGGGGCCCACGGCAGCTGGGGGTTGTGGGGAGCTATGGCGGTGGCGACACCAAGCTGACCCAGCAGGCCAGCCTGGGCCCACCTCCATGGCTACTGTGCGTGATGGGGCACCACCAGAGAAGTCGAGCAAATTCCCCCTCCAACACCGGGACCTGGCGGTTGACTTATCATGGCACTGCGGGCAACTGGTCGCAGTCAGCACGTTGGACAGGCCTGCCGTAGACAAATTGTGAACCAACATATGCCAATTTGGAAAATAAGGGTTATGAGAAAGGCTGATGCGATCTAACCCTTTCAAGGTTTAAGGGAATTTGATTCCTTGAATATGTCCTTTCTATAATGTTTGACCATACTCTGGTTTCTCCTCATACTGTGTAAATCTTCAATGATTTTATAGACGGTATTCATGGTGTTTGGTTTCACCAAGGCGGTGCAGGCAGGAAATGGATGCCTTGTGTCCTACAACAGGCTGAGGGACCAGAAATCTATCCCTCTTGCTTCCAAAAGCTTTGTCATTTACACAAGTATCTTCCCAGATAACAGAAAGAAATGCCTTTAATTCACATGTTATTGTCAATTGAACTAATTTGCACATCCTGAACTAATGTTTGCAGAACACTTCACAGAGAAGCTCACTCAGATGCACTGTTATTTGGCCACTGCATTGGTGTAGGTCCAGTGGATGGAACCTTGACCCTGGGATGCCCATTTCTGCTGCCTGAGGATGTAAACATCATCCCTGTGTATCCTGGATCTAGCCCTTTTTGGCTTACACAAACAGATGGGGTAAGAGGAAGGTTGAAAGCCTCTTAAGAAAAAGGATGTTTCCAGCTGTCTTTAAAGAGGTTAGTCCCAAAACTAATTTTTTTTAAAAAGTGATCATTTCTTGAACCAAGATGCTCCTCCAGAAGCAAAGTGTTCTGCTTATATACCACCCCACACCACTTCAAGTAGTCTCTGGGCAGTGTACAGATTTTAATTACATCATGCAGGCTACACATTGCCCCCTAGCCCCCACAAGCTGGGTACTTATTTTACTAACCTCAGAAGAATGGAAGGCTGAGTCAACCATGAGCCTGCTACCTGGGATTGAACCCCAGATCATGAGCACAGTTTTACCTGCAGCACAGGCATTTAACCACTGCGCCATGGAAGCCCTCTACACTAGGTGATGATTGGCCAATCTCCACCCTTCCTTCTTGAGTAAGGTCTTGGAGTGTGTGATGGTTTCTTAAATTTTATAACTTGCCGGATGACCTAAATATTTAGATCTATTTCAAACTATATTCAGCCTTGGTTCTCGAACTGAAACAACTTTGATCTCCTTGATGGCTGTGAAGATTCTCAGTAATCCAGGTGAGTTTATCTGGAAGTTGAGTCATGGCTACTGGACTTCTTTTTCTTGAGAGACAGAAACGTTTCACTGCTCATCCAAACATGAGGATGTACACATATTAGACAAAGAAGAGAGGTGGTTTGAGAGAGGAGTAAGGGAAGCCATTCATGTGAGCATCAAAACTCCCTCCTTCAACAGAGGTGGCAGCCTCAGGCATACTCTATCTGCTACTTATCAGGGTGTGCTTTCCAAAGTACCCAGACAACTCAAAAAGCCTTCACCACCTAGGCTATAGCTAACAACCCATTCTTTATAGGTTTCAGCACCTTAGGCCATTGTTCACCTTAAGGCTATGGTTACTGTTGTCTCCCTAACGAGCCTATTCAGGCCATTGTTCATTTTATGAGCCTAATTCAGGCCAGGGTGACAAGAGGTCAGAGCTGACTATAAGATGGAGGACTCGCACTAGCTCTGTATTCAGACTGAGGAAGCTGTTTGGATGAGCAGCGAAACGTTTCTATCTCTCAAAAAGAAGTCCAGTAGCCATGACTCAACTTCCAGTTCTCCTTGATGGATTATCTCTTCCAGAAACTGGGTGGTAAAAGGTGTCCTTCTGGGTTCTGTTGATGCTGCTGTGTCATTACAGTCATGAGTTACCAACTCTTTGTGACCCCATGTCCATGGAGTTTTCTTGACTGGAATACTGGAGTTGGCTTGCCAGTTCCTACTCCAGGCACCTACAGCACCTGGTATTCCCTGGTGGTCTCCCATCCAAGTACTAACCAAGCCTGACCCTACTTAGCTTCTGAGATCAGGTGAGAACAGATGTGCTCAGGGCACCTAGACAGCTCCATCTGGGTCCTACTGGGCCTCTAATCAGCTTTCAGCACAATCAACTGTAGTATCCTTCTGTGTTCCCTCTCTAGGATGGTTACTTCACGTCCTTCCTCGAGCCGAAGTGAACTTGCCTCGGTGTTGAAATCGGTTTTAGTCACGTGAGCTAATGCCGGTTTTGCCCCTGTTTCTCTGTACTCACGGGCATGCTGATTGAAACCGGCAGTACTTTAACCGCACGTCCACGATCCTTACCTGGTGGTAAGGAAAAAACACAAACCAGGGCAAACTGTTCGAGGAAGAATCTTGGTCGATAAGCGGGGGAAATGGATTCATAAGAAGGAGTTATAATTCCTGTTGTTCGATACATCGAAATACCAATGTTCCTCCCCCCCCTTCTCAACCAAAAAAGAAAAGTAATCGCACTAAGTATTTTCTTGATGCGGGTTAAGAGGAACCGCACGTCCCCTGGGGGGCGGATCGAGAAGTGGATTAAAAAGATTTCCGAGCTTCAGGACGGGAATATCTCACCCCGCTTGGAGTGCAGTTCAGGGGGTGTGGTCGGGGTGAACTCGGATTGACCCCACAAGGACGTGAGGTTCCGTTCCTTCCAACTCGGATTGACCCCACAAGGACATGAGGTTCCGTTGCTCCGAACACGGATTGACCCCACAAGGACGTGAGGTTCCATTCCTTCGAACCGGTCTCCAGCGGGGCCGCGAACTGCAGCGAGAGGGATGTGGTATCAGCCTAGGGGGAGAGAGGGCAGTAGCCCCATCTCTTAGTTGAGGGTGCTACTCAGAAGATGGACTTGAGGAACTCCTGTTTGTTCCCTTGGCCTTTAGTCTGTGGGGGCTCTGTAAGGGCTCAGTCTTGTTAACCCATGCTATTTCACCTATAGATGAAAATCCAGAAGAGACTGTCCTGAGTTCAGAGTTATGGTGCCATCATGACACTCAATTATATCTCACCTTTTCATCTAAATCCAAGAAGACTAAACAAAACAGTATGCGATCCAGATGAAACAGAAATGCCATTGTTGATCAAACTGCAGATCATGTAAGAGAGATTTAGCCTGCATAGGGCAGCACTCCCCTGGAAAAGTAGGATCTGCAGCTTTAGTGTTCGCCTGAGTGTAGAGGTTTAGGTAGTAGTGGTAAGGAGGGTACTGGCAGAGTTAGAGCAGATGCGTTAGCCATGTCTGTTCCCTAGGATGTCTCAGCTGGCTCCTGTAAAATATGCATCAGATACATTTTGCTCTGCTTTGTATAACCCTTTCCATGTGGGGCTGCCATTGGAGACTGTTTGGTTCTCCTTCCTTTCTCTTCCTGTTAGCTCAGTGGTTTAGGCACCTGGCTGAGAGTTCAATTCCCCAGTATGCCTCCTGATAGGGACTGGACTTGGTGATTTTTAGGGTCCCTTCCAGCACTACGATCATCCTAAGAGGAGGTGGTGGTGGTGGAGGAGGAGGAGAATGCCCTCTGAAAGATTCCTTACATACATAGGCTTCACCAGTTTCAAGATCTTCACGGGAGGCCTTCTTTTCTGGCCCACCACTCTCACAGGCCTGTTTTCTGAGGACTTGGACGGGGGCCTTTTCAGTGTCTGCACCCATGCTATGGACTCTTTTTTTTGGTGGGATGCCATCACCCAACGGGTCTTTCATGAAGATCAGCCTTTGCTGACGGACCTGGAATGGCCTCTTTAGGGCAGATATCCCTCAACTTCTCTCTCGTGTTTCTGTACAAGTCTTTAACATTGTGCAGATGTTGTACAGCTTGGTGTGAGAAGTCATGCCATTGTGCCAGGTAGCACCATGCAATGTGTGGGTGTATGCATGTGTGTGACCAGGCCAGATGTCTATTAACTTTCATGTAAGGTTTGTGCCAAGGACCATGGCTAATTGAAGCTAATTGATGAGGTGCCAAGGTGCATTTTAGTCACAGGTCTGATTCACAAGTAGCCATGGGTATTATGTGGCCTTCACCTGAATGCCATCATGATTCCAGTCTGTCTGTCTGTCTGTCTGTCTGTCTGTCTGTCTGTCTCTTGTTGTTGTTGTTGTTGTTGTTGTTGTTGTTGTTGTTGTTGTTGTTGTTGTTGTTGTTGTTGTTGTTGTTGTTGTTGTTGTTGTTGTTGTTGTTTTAATCATGTTGTGACTCATTTTAGCAGCTTCCAGGGAGACAGATGGTATATGAGTGGAAAAAGTGAAACCATCATAATATTGTCATCTGTCAACCGTTACTCTTTCGAAAGCCCAGCACCACTCTCTGAATCTTGGGATCTTTATCTCTTTGATAAATGTTGACTTTCACTTTTTCTGTCCTTTTCCAGGAGGATAAGATGCCGCAGAGTCATTCCCTTCAACCCATGAGAGGGTGTGGTGGGAATCTCAATCACAGAGCGCTCTCTCTCTCTCTCTCTTTGTGTGTGTGTGTGTGTGTGTGTGTGTGTGTGTGTGTGTGAGAGAGAGAGAGAGAGAGAGAGAGAGAGAGAGAGAGAGAAAATGAGAGAAAATTACATGAAATTGCACCCAAACACAAATATTTGAACACAAACCACACAGTCTCTGGGTCATGAGGATGGCTCATTCCTCTGTTCCATTGACTTTTATGGATTAAGTGTTCCAGAGGTCTTGTTCACTTTTTTAAAAATAGCATCACACTGTGCTTTGTGTGTGTGTGGGGGGGGTGTGCATGCCCACACCTGTGCATCTCAAAGGGAAAGGACACCAGCATGTTAGGCAGACATGTTATGGAAAGAAGAGATAAGGGAGGGGAAAAAGCGATTCTTTGTGTCTTGCCTAAAGTTGAGGAAATGGATAGGGTTCAAGAAAATCTTCCTTGAGGTGTCTCATCAAATGCAGTCAGCCTAAATTGATGAGAACAACACATTTAAACAGAAATCTATACCTCTCTGGTAGCCCTGCCTGCTCCTTGGTATATGAATTAAGAGCTTTCCCCAGACATTTGCGATGTTTGACCAACATCATTATGTCAGATGTCTTAATTATGGAAAGAAAGAAAGAAAGAAGAAGAAAGAAAGAAAGAAAGAAAGAAAGAAAGAAAGAAAGAAAGAAAGAAAGAAAGAAAGAAAGAAAGAGGAGGCAGAAATGAGTGCTTTGTTTACTTACAATGTAGCTCCTGATGCATGAAGACACATCAAAATAACTGCTGTTTATTTTACAAGATGGAAAAAATATTGAACGCCCTCTGGTCATAGCAGGCATTTTCTTTTGGGATTACAAGTGCAGAGATGAATTAGGTACACTTAGGATCAATATCTGTTTTTCTTCTCGGTTCAAGATGGGATTTGTCAAAAATTCGAGAGTGGCTTCTATTGAGTGTCAGCTACAAATCCAAGCTGCCCCGAGTCACACACACTTTGCTGGAAGTTGAAATATAAACGGCAAAGGCCTTTTTCAGCTACAATATCTGAGGTCAGCATGCTAGATCACCTCTCTTCTCTCCTTTTAATAAGCTTGGGTTTGATGAAGTGACCTTGTGGGTGTGGAATCTAGGAGAATAACAGGGGTCTCTTCAAACCGCTGACATCTCAGGCTGGTTCAGAGAGAGAGAGAGAGAGAGAGAGAGAGAGAGAGAGAGAGAGAGAGAGAGAGAGAGAAGCAGCTTGCCTTGCAGAAGGAGAGTCTAGGAAACTGAACACACCGCATGGCATAAGAAGGGTTTCGGGACCCGGTCATTATCCTGGATCGGTGAGAGATAATGGCCAATGGTGAGAAGAAGATTCTTAATTAAAGTTTGCATGTGGCTCGAATACAAGGGGAGGCATTAGCAGCTGACACATGGCTCCTAGGTGGGCCACTGCTGCTAATCAATCGGATGTCTCTTCCCGGATGCAGTGTATGAAAAATGAAACGGAGGGCCAATGGTCATGAATGTTAATGCCCAATGGAACATCTCTCGCTTCTGACAAACAGGGGGACAATCAGAGGGGATTCTGAGGGTGCTGAGGGCACTGGGACATAAAATGCATGATCAGGACCTCTGGTTCATGTCCCTGTTCCTTTGGTGGGGTGTGCTTCAGACAACAGGTATCAGGGGGGCAAAAGTTTGGGTTAAAGATGGGCATAAAGTGGGGGGAAAGACGAACCATGGACCAACCCAAATTGTGGAGTTTTTTCCCCCCTAGTCCATAGTTTGATTTAATACCCATCTGTAGTTTGGGTAGTATGTGTTTCAGGGGAAATGAAAACCTTCATATTGTAGTCGGCAAAAGTAACAGATAAAAATAAAAATGAAGCCAATCTATCTCTTTCTCTAGCAAGCTCCTTTTCTGTGGGTCGGGCAGAGGTGGGCCACCGTATTGTTGTAGCCTCCCGCTCTCTTCCTCCCCATCCATAAGTGACTGTGAGGGTTTGTCTTCTACTCTCCAGGGTTCTGAGGAGAAATAAAGATTGTCCATTCTTTCAGTGAAATTTTCTAATAAACCTTTATTAACATAACTAAACTCAGGTGTGTGTGCATTGGCTTCTTTTACATATTCCTCATCAGTGACAATAACTTGGGACATGAACAAGTTGCCAACCGGGCTCAAACTGGGAGGGTTCAGTTTTCCACCCGAGGCAGTATTCACCGAGGTGTTCCCCGCCCTAGGCATTGGCTCCCACAACATGAGTGGCGAGCCCACTGGGCCACCGGATTCTCCCGCAGAATCGCCCTGCCTCTTCCCCTCATCGCCAGCACATTTGCTGGCCATCGTAACGGCTTCACATCGATGATCCAGGACTGATCCTTCTCCACCTCCACCTCAAACGCCCCTCCTTGTTCCTCCCTCCTTCGCCTCTCCCCCTCAACGTCCCTTCCTAACAGTTTTTCGCCCCTTTCTGTCTCGTGACTCCCTTTCCAACCCCCCTCCTCGCGCCTCCGCTGTCATCAGCTATTGTCATCTCCTCCAATCCTGTCACTGTGTCTCCCACCCAGAAGACGTCTCGTGTTCTTTCCCCTTCTTGCTCCTTACTCAATCTCCCTTCTGCTCCTTTCACTACATCCTTCTCTTCTGAGTCCTTCTGTGGTTCTTTCCCTCTGTCTATTCCAGATGGCGCACTCTCAACTCTGGTCTCCTTCTGTACTTCTTCCTCACAGTGACAGAAAACCATAGCCCACTCTTGGGAGAGGAAAAGGCTTGCTTTGCAGGAAACGCTTCCACCTTTTTTTGGGGGGGGGCTCCTTTCAACGTGCCCTCCAGCCAAAAGGAATAGCCCTACTCCTTGATCCCTAAAGGGGACCTATGGGTGATGGGATGGAGCACAATTCCGCATACGCCATGGGATTGCTGTGGAATAGATTGCACCAGTTGCCCCAGAAGTGCTTCAAAATTACAATCTATTTCTTTGTGTGGCCGCACCGTTCACTTACTGAATGTTGTTTAAAATACCATTGGTTACAGTTTGAGTGCGTCTGATTGTGGGAGGGCGGTTCTTCTATGGGCTTTAAATGGAGAGATCACCCACCGCGTTCTTAGTCTGTGGCACTCCCTGCCACAGGATGTGGTGATGGCATCTGGCCTGGGTGCCTTCAAAAGGGGATTGGCCTGATTCCTGGAGGAAAAGTCCATCACAGGTTACAAACCATGAGGGAGATGTGTCATCTCCAGGCTTAAAACTGGGGTACTTCAAGGGCCAGATGAAAGGGAGTAGCATCGGGAGACAGATATCTTGTCTCATGCACTCCCAAATGAATCTGGTGGGGCCACTGTGAGATCCAGGAAGCTGGAGTAGATGGGCCTTTGGCCTGATCCAGCATGGCTCTTCTTATGTTTATGTTCTTATCCCATCAGTCTGTCGTCGACAAAGCTACTTGGAGGAGTAGTGAAACGTTCTGATCTCACAAGGAAAGAAGCCCAGTTGCCATGTCTCAACTCCCAGGTCTGTCGGTGGACAAAAGGACAGGGGCCAACTGGGCCTCCCAAGGGAGAGCATTCTATAACCTGGGACCTGCCACAGAGAAAGTCCTTTCTTGGGTCCCCATGAACCGGACAGAGAGAAAGGCCTCACATGGTGATTATAAATGCTGAGTGCCTCACATGTGCAGTGCTTCTGCCATGAACACAATTGTCTCCTTCACCCGCTCCTGGTCAGGAGATAACAGCCTTACTCCCGCCAGTGGACTGATGGTGGCGTCGTCTTTCCCACCCACCCCCTTGGGGCTTCTAAATTGTCTCCAAGTAGGTGACATCTCTCTAATTAGCAAATGCATTGCCTTGTGATGCCATGTGTATGCAGAAATTAACAGGGGAATTTGGGATGGAGGCGCGGAGTCCTTCTGTTAAGTGGGGAAAATACTGTATAATTAATATTGAAGGCAATAACAATGCATAATGCTTCTTATCCTTGAAATTTCAGTGACTGGAGAAATTAGCCTTCTGTTTCTTCAGATTCCCCCCTTCTTCTTTTTTAATCATAACTTGCAGAGGCATGAGATAATACCCTTTAATCTCTTTTAATAAGTACGCCATCCTAGATTCCTCAAAGCGTCCCCTTTATACTGTATCCACAAATCCAAGAATGAATTGCACTTGAGATTGACTGACTGGCTGATCTCTTTCTGAGCTTCACTGATTTCCTGATCTGGGACACCTCGCTTCAGCTTGGAAGAATCAGGATCAGGTCTCAAGTGGGGAAGGCAAGAGAGACAAAAACGTCTCATCCTTGGCACCAAGTCGATGTCAGTGGCCAAAGTGAGCTCCATCCATGGCGTGCCAAGTGTTGAATAAGGGCGCTTTTACATGACCTCTAATATCCGGTGTCAACTTAAATTCGGACCAGAGATTGTGGGGGGTTTGTCGCTCTTCCTGTGTTCCCACCCCTCCGCACTCCATTGTTCCTGTCTGCAAGGGGAGGGAGAAAAAAAGGGAGAAAGAAATGCAGGCTCACCTCCGTCTGCCGGTCAAAGCCACCCCGAGCTGCCCTGTAGTGATTCCTGTCTCTTAAAGGGGTGGTAGGGACAAAAAAAACAAACAGATGGCGAGGGAGCCTGGTTTACAATCCACATTGGAAGATATTTTACCTCCTGGAGGCCAGGTACTTGAAAAGTGCGCTGGGACGCGCTTAGGTGGGCGTGGTCGTACTTTTTTTTTTTTAAAGTCCGGAGCTGGTGGGAAAACATTTTTAAGCTCCAGATCTGGGAGCCCTTTGCCTCGGATTTTAGGGGTCATGTAAAAGTGCCCTAAATTGCAAAGCTACCCACAGAGCAGAAATCTCTGCTGACACTGATGTTTCTTACTCTCAGAGAAGACGTCGGTTGGCTGTCCTCTAAAGAATCAGATGCTATGTGGACAGATTGAGAATTCATTTCAGGAGCCTGCTACGTATGAGGCTGGAACCCATCTTTTCCCTTCCTTAATGAACACTTCTGTTGACACTCTATTTCTTTATTTAACTGGTTTAAAAAATGTTTTTGCCCCACCTCTCTCCCTAAAAGGCGGCTGATGTCATTAAAAGACAGGATCAAAGCTGACAACACTGAGTGCATTGAGACTAAGAAAGGATCAAACCAATGCAGTATAATGCTAAAGAACACGAGCAACAGCAAAACACATTCAGTGCTGGAAGGTCCAACAATCTACTTTTCCTTTCACTCAAGGAAAGCCTGCCGGAAGAGAAAGGTCTTTGCCTGCTCCTGGAAGGACAGCAAAGATGGGGCCAGGCTGGCCTCCAGTGGGAGGGAGTTCCAAAATCTGGGAGCAGCAGAAAAGAAGGCCTTCTCTTGTGCCCCCAGCAAATGCACCTGTGAAGGTGGTGGGACAGAGAGAAAGGTGTCTACTTCACACTAGGGCAGGATCATACAGGGAGACACAGCCTTTGAGATAGCTTTGGGCAAAGCTGTTTATGGCTGCATAGGTTAGACCCATCTATTTGAATTGCAGCTGCTGCACTTTGGACCTACTAAGGCAGGCATGTTCAAACTTCGGCCCTCCTGATGTTTTGGACCACAACTCCCAGAATTCCAAATCTGTATTTCCAATGGCAATGGGCTGTGGGAGTTGTGGTCCAAAACTTCTGGAGGGCCGAAGTTTGGACATGCCTGCACGAAGGTTTCTTGACCCTTCCCAGAGGCAGCTGCAGATAGAGCCCACTACAGCAATCCAGCCAGGATGTAACTTAAGGCATGTGACACTAAAGTCAAACAGATACGGTCCTCTGTAGGGATGGGCATGAAATGGGAAAGTAGCATTTTGTTCCCCCCTCCCCCACATTTTGTTTCATTACAAAATGAATTTTAAAGTAGTTTTGTATGAAACAAAACACCATGCTCCCCTAGGTTCTAAAGGACCCAGGGGAGCCAGCTCAGCCCCTGAAATTTAGAAAGGTTTGGAGGTCAGGGAACTGAGTAATTAAGGTCCAACAGGAGTGCCCCTAGGAAAAATAATCTTTCTAATTGGAATTGGAAGCTGATCAAGTGAGCGATAGCGCTGCTGTGGCTTCCCATTGTTTCCAGTTAGAAAGAATTCCACCTTTCAGGGGGTTACCTAAAATCATTTGAGGAAGGTACCCCCTGCTACTTTAGTGCCAAGCTGCCTAAACATGGCTGGGATCAGTGCATAAAATATGCAGAAAAAATGCTGATCCCACCCACGTTTCATCACCAAAGGGTCAGGTTTAGCTTCCCCAAGAAATTTTAGGCAACCCTTTGAAATTTGGAAAAGTTAAGGTTTCTGGGGGCTGAGATATTAAGCTCCAAAGGAGGTGGGGGGTACTTAGTTGAATGAGTGTCTTCAGCCCGCTTTACCAACATAGAAGGGAAGCTGTAAGTTAACCCTATATTGGTAAACTGCACCAAAGACACTCATTCAATTAAGTACCCCCACACCTCCTTTGAAGCTTAATATTTCAGCCTCCATAAACCCCAACTTTTCCAAATATCAAAGGGTTCCTTTAAATTGCTTGGGGGAGCTAAGCCTGCCATTTGCATGCCTGGGTTCAGTAATTTCCCATTGAATTTCTTTTTTAAAAAAGATATAATTAAAATGATACAATATTTCAAGCTGAAGCATGGTGTCCCAGCTCAGTCAATGATAAATATGTGCTCTAAAATACTGATCCCAGGCATGTGTCTCCCCAAAGTGTCAGGCTAAGCAGCCTCTAGTGATTTTATGAAAATTTCCAAATTTTGAAATTTGGAAAGTTTTGGGTTTCACAGAATGGAGTTATTACACTCCAAAGGAGTTGCGGGGGTTGCTTAATGGAAGGAGTGTGCCTGGCATGCTTTACCAATTAGAGGGTTAATTTACAGCTTCCCCTCAGCATGCTGATCCATAAGCCTTCAATTAAGTACCCCCACAGCCCTTTTGGAGCATAATAACTCCATTCCTTGAGACTCAAAATTTCCCAAATTTCAAGCGGTTACATGGGAGAGCTTGAGAAAGCTCCCCTGCCATTTCCTCTAGAATTAATTGTTTCATTTTAGAGGGGGAAATGTCATTTCATTCTGCTTTGTAATGAAACGCTGCCTGGTGTTTCATTTCTTTTGGAAACATTTTGTAAACTTACAACACGACAAAACAGCATGTATTTTTTTTGTAAAGGTGCCCACCCCTAGCTGAGTTTTCTGGGTAAATACAGTGGTACCCCGACGTAAGAGCAGCTCGACGTAAGAGCAATTCGACTTAAGAGCAGAAAACTGTTGGCATTCAACTGCTGCCTTACAAATTTTAGATATGGTCTGCTCGACTTACAATTTTTTTCCATTTTTTTATTTTTAACTTATTTTTTCAATTTTTAGATAGGTACCCCGACTTAAGAGTAGGTTTGACTTAAGAGCATGCATTCGGAATGGATTAAATTTGTAAGTCGAGGTACCAATGTACATCCTAAAATATAGGTCTATATGGGTGTGTTTGGAAGGACTTACCTAGCCAATTTTATGACAAAAATAAGTTGAACCACTGTTTTCTGTTCTGAGCCTGCTCCTTATGTACCAGGAATGGAGGTTCAGGATTTTCTAAAAACATGCACATACCAATGTCTGCCTATACCTAAAAATATCAAAGTGGACTCAACAACTGCAAGGTTTTTTTTTAAACAACACAACAACTATGTAGTGCTTGAATGCTTTATTATTAATTAACAAACAGTAACATGGCATTTCTGTTTGCGCTCTCTCTCCCTGATAGGAGTTTCACAATCAAATGAGCTCTTACCAACTTCAGTTTTTAATTTCATGGTATAAATTGGGGGTTTCACGCTCATTAGCAATAAATAAACAAAGGCTTTCCCCCCAGAATGATTGAAATGGAATTTCTGAAGGAATGCACAATAAATAATTAGACGGCTCTATTGCTAATTATCATTAGAACTTAGCAGGAAAATTACATTTCTGGTCCAAGGAAGTTCAAAGTTACAAAGTCAAAGTATCTTCATGCAGGGCCTGGGGGTGGATTTCTGCTCTGCTCCACAAGGCAATGCTGTAAAAATTGAGGTTCATAAAAATGGTTTTGGGGTGTCAATTGCCAAGATGGCCTATCTCCTCCACAATCTCCATCATAAGGAATGGGAGAGCCATTTGATGATTCGATCAGGACCACTTGAAGCCATGCAGTAAATATATACCAGTGCGAATGTGGCATAAGGAAGCATTTTGCCAAAACCAGGGCTGTTCCAGATGGAGCCTTTCCGCTGCCCTTTGTTCTGAGTTCCCCACTGATCCTATCAGATTTTTCTCCGATATCATAGAATCATAGAAATCATGGAATTGGAAGGGGCCTATAACGTGGTGACTCAGTAGACTAAGGCTTCCGAAAACTGTTGGCTGCAAAGTTGGCAGCTCGGTGGTTCGAATCCCAGGTGCCACACAGCAGAATGAGCTCCAGCTGATAACCCCGGCTCCTGCCAACCTAGCAGTTCGAAAGCATGTAAAATGCAAGTAGATAAATAGGTACTGCTGTAAAAAGCAGGAAGGTAAAAACAGTGTTTCCTTGCAGCCATGCCAGTCACGTGGACGTGGACTTGCACAACACTGGTTCTTCATCTTGAATATGGAGATGAGCACCGCCCCTAGAGTTGGACACAACTAGCACGCATGTGTGGGGAAAACCTTTACCTTTTGCCTTATAATGCCATCAAGTTCAAGTCTCTGCTCAAAGCAGGCAGAAATCCAAATCAATGCAGTTTGGACAGATGGTGGCCCAAATTTCTTTTGAATGCCTCCAGCATTTGAGCGTTCACCAACACCAGAGGTCATTGGTTCCATTGTCATACTGCCCTAACAGTTAAGAGGTTTTACCTGATATGCAGCCAAAATCTGACTTCCTATACCTTGAGCCCATTAGTAGGTGTCCTTCACTCTGGGCTGCTTGAGAGCAGATCCTGCTTTTCCTGTATCTGACTGTCATTCACATATGTAGAGAGTGCTATCTTATCCCCCCATTAGTCCTCTTTTCTCAAAGCTAAACATGTCCAGTTCATTTAGGCTGATACTTCACGTCGATCTCATCAATCTTCACGGTCCTGCTGGGACTGGTATGAAGTAATCTAACCGCACGTCCATTGCGAGACGAGGGGAGTTCGTCCCGACCATGCCCCCTGAACTGTGATTTAAGTGGGATGAGAGATTACCCTCCCTGGCCTCAGGAATCTGCTCATCATGCTTCTCATTCTGAGACAAGTGCCCGTGAGGTAAGGCTCATCTTACAACGTGCCATTCTCCATCTAGTGGCAGGAGTGTGAAGTGTCATTCGCCAGTACATTCCCTATGGAGTCAGCAATGCAGTGCAGAGAGATTAAAAGACAAATGCCTCAAACTTAGCTCCATAACGCATTGAAGGCAAGGCTTCGGCGAATCGAAACATCGTAAAATGGAAGGTCAGGGCCAGAAAAAAAACAACACAGAGAACAAAGGCATGGAATTTCACATCTCATCATGGAACAAGGACATGCGGTAACAGTCATGCCGGTATCATCCATCACACCCATGCTTACACGGGAACAGGGACAGTACCGGAAAAAGACCACGTGACTGCAACCAACATCAACACGCAACAAACTTCCTTCCGGGACAAGAATGGACGTAAAGTAACCGTCTTAGTCTTTCCTCGTAGGGCTTGGTTTCCAGTTCCCTGATCATCCTTGTGGCTCTTTTCCAAACATCTTCCAGCTTCTCAGCATTGTTCATAAATTAAGGTGTTCGGAATAGGACACTGTACCCAAGAAGAGACTTAACCAGTGCTGAATAGAAGAGAACTAGTACCTCGAGGGACGTGGATGTGATTGTTAATACAACTAAAAAATAGAATTTGCCTTTTTTGCTGCTGCATCACACAGTTGGCTCATATTAGGTTTCTGATCCACTGCTATTTCATAATCCATCTTGCTCATGGCATTACTAAGCCCATCTTGAGAAACATTGCCTTTGGGGGCTACATTCCAAGAATCCCAAAACCAAGGAGGGCACGGGTCGTGAATTCATGGGATACATAGTCCAAAAAGAACTGCATATTTGCCGTTTCTCCCTCCCGCCCTCCCTTCCTCTCGGTGCTGCCATTTCCAGAAACAATTCCAACATCATTTTGAAAGTGCGTAATAGGAACTCGACTTTCTAGCCTGTTGACGATACATTCCCCTGAAGGAAATTTCAAGATATAGAAAAGAAAAGCTTTTCTGAGGCTGTCAGAACAGGTTCTGGTGCCTAATTGATTTCCCACTTGCTGGGACAACATTGAGTGGCAAAAGGTGAATCTCTCTCCCTCACCACAACCCCAAATCGCCAGCCCTAGTCCAAGACTGTGCTGCTAGGCTCTGCTGTTTCCTAAATAAGAGTGGAAAGCAACAAATCACAATGGGGATTGGTGTCAAGCCAACTCAGCTAAATCAAGTTGTCATTTAATTTTGACACATTTTTTTGCCCCCAGAGCAGCAATGCTTTCACTCAAGAGGTGAACGGAGCAATCAAGGGAGCTCAAAAGTCTATTAGGAGCAAATGGCAGGGAAGGTTAGTTATAGCCCCGGTGGTTGCGCTTAGTTATGTATCGTTAACTTTTCTTATCCGAGGGCTTTAGGGGAAAGGTCTACTCTAGATGATTCATGGGCTGCAGGACATTCTTGTAATTCAGGGATACAAAAGGAAGGACCCTAGGATGGAAGGAGTCTTGGGGTACCACCTCATATGTACCTGTAAACTTAGCTGGGGAATCCAAGTCACAGGGGTGGGGCATCTAGGAAGCTTCTCCCACACCACACAGGTTAGGATGAGTAGACTTCTGGTCTATCTCATTTGTAGAATGTCTGCTCTGAGCTATTTTCTATTTATTCATTCATTTTTGAAGACCAGAAGCTTCTCTATAATACACACATATGTTGGAGCTGAAAGTAGGGATGGGCACGAAATGGAAAAATAGACTTTCATTTCATTCCATTTTGTCCCACCCTGTGGTTCATTTCATATCATAACAGGGCATGAGTAAAGTGGATAGGGGGACACTCTTCTCCCTCTCACAAAATACCAGAACTAGGGGACATCCACTCAAATTGAGGTCTGGAAGAGTGAGAACAGACAAAAGAAATTTTGTTTATTACCCAGCGTGTTGTTAGTCTGTAAAACTCCCTGCCACAAGATGTGGTGATGGCATCTAGCCTGGATGCCTTCAAAAGGGGTTTGGACAGATTCCTGGAGGAAACGTCCATCACAGGTTACAAACCATGATGGAGACGTGTTCTCTCCAGACTTAAAACCAGGGTACTTCAAGGCCCAGATGCAGGGGAGTGGTCTCAGGAGACAGATATCTAGTCTCATGCGCTTCCAGACGCACCTGGTGGGGCTGCTGTGAGATACAGGAAGCTGGACTACATGGGCCTTTGGCCTGATCCAGCATGGCTCTTCTTATGCTCTTAGGTTCTTATGACCGTTTCATTCTTATATGGAAACTGCTTCTTGGTACATCCACTGGCTTGCCTGCTTTTCCCTCCTGAAGCCATATTGATTAAGGCCTTTGCTACAGCTGGGATGATGATGATGATGATGATGATGATGATGATGATGATGATGATGATGATGATGATGATGATGATGATGATGGCTGGTCTGATAATGCCATGTGCCTCCCTTGCTGCCTGCATCTTGACAAGCAGATAAACACCTGCTTTTGATGAAAAGCCTTTGAGCTGGATTAATTTCTCATAATTCCTTCTGATCTTCTAACTGTTTGGCATTTTCCTGCTGGCTATTTTATTGTCTCTTAATTGATTTTGACTGATTCATTTGAAGAGCTGTGGGGTGAAATATTTTGGACAGTGTATGCTGGAGAAGTAGGAGAGAAATGTCATTTTTTAAAAAAAGAAATGAAGATTTCTAGTTTGCCTCATATATTCACTGGGGCAGAATTATTTAATTACACTGGTACCTTGGTTCAAGAAGTTAATGTGTGTTCCGGGACATATTGTAATGTGGAAATTCAGTAAACTAGAAATGCAGGGGGTGCAATGCATCCTGGGAAAGAAAATTCTTTTTAAAAAATCGTAAACCAAGTTTTTTTCCCAAAAAAATCATAAATGGAGGCATTATTTTCAATGGATTTCCCTTTGTGAACTGAAAATTGTGTTAACTGAGGTGTTCTTAAACTGGGGTACCACTGTATTTAGACTTCTACACAACAGCAGCAGCAACAACAACAAAATCCCTACCCTAGGCATCCCTAGAACATGGGGGTGGCAGAATAGACAGCTTTCTGGTTTTCCCATACTGCTGTGGTTGATGATGTTGTGCAATATAAAATCACACAACAGGGGTTTAGTTGATAGTTGATTTTATAAGCTGCCTTGTGTCCTTCTAGTGGGTGAAATGTAGATACGAATTGAATAGATGAATAGATTTTACTTTATGCTTTTAAAGACGGTTGATTAGAGATGGGCACAGAACGAACAATTTTTTGTTTTCCTTGTTCGTTTTTCATTTTGTTACGCTGTGAAACGACAAACAAAATTTGTCCCTAAAATGAAACGAAACGAACAGAAACGCAGGGATTTTGGTCGTGCGTTTCGTTTCCGTTACTGCAATGAAGTGAGCGGCTTTAAATGCTAAAAAAATCATTAAAATTGGAATAAATGGTAACGAAACAGTAACAAAACGGTAACGAAACGAAAAAGAATTTTTGGAAAAATTTCACGAAGAACAGAAACAAACCGAAACGGACCTCTAAACGACAAACGACAAACGAAACTCCATTTTTTCTATTCGTGCCCATCTCTACGGTCGATGTAAAACTGGATGTGTGGATGTGTGGATGTGTGGAAGTATTCACCCTGAAATTAAATCCTAAGTATCAGAAGATGATTGTGCGTTTTGCCAAGTAACCTTGACTTCTTTAAAGGAAATTGTTAGAAAGGCACCAAGAGCTCCAGAGAATCATGTTCAAGAGAGTGGCCGCATTGGGCGATGAGTCAGAAGTGAATCATGGGAACTCAAGCTTCCCTTTGGTCAACCCCTCCCCAACTGTTACATGTGCCACTGTGATTCTCTTTCTCTTTCTCTCTCTCTCTTTTCCAATGGATTCATCTACCTGATAAAGTAGCTTATGCGTACGGCGGATGACTCATGGTGAGGAGGGTAATGAAATGGGATAGTTCCCACTGCAGCAACATGCAGAAAATCACGCCAAATGACTGTCAAGTGTCAGCCTGCCGTGAATAAGACCAGCTTGAGATGGTCGACAGACCAACTAAATTATTTTGCACACTGCTGAGTATCCGAGCACAACCTGGCCTCGTCATGCCCTCAGATTTTCACTTACCTCTTACATAAACACATGAATTAATGTCACCTGCACTTTTCTCTGCAATGCTACATTTTAAAGGCTTATGGAGAAGAAGAAGGGGGGGGGGAATGCCTCTAGAGCAAAGGTTGTGTGAAATTTCCCTGGGAGGAAAATGTGACACTCATTGACTTAAAACTCCCTTTTCACATCTCTCTTGGGGGGGGGGGGGGAATCAGAAAAGTCTCCTTCAAGTTATCACCCAAGTTTTCCTCCAATGTGGCTTGAGGTGGAACTGGTGAAAAATCAAGGGAAGTGTGAGAAATTACCGAATCCTCTCCAAACAGTCTAAACTGGGCCTGCCCAAAGTCTGGCCAGGGGGCCAAATCCGGCCTGTCAGGCCATTCTGAGCGGCCCGCGGCTGGCTGGCCCGCCCCTCCCTCACCCTCCTTCACCCACACATTCCCCCTGCAGTGGCCATGGCTCCCTGTGCTTCCTTTGGTCCCCACCTTCCTTCCTTCTTTCCTCCCTCCCTTGGTCCCCACCTCCCTCCTTCCCTCCCTCCCTTGGTCCCCACCTTCCTTCCTTCCTCTCTTGGTTTCAACCTCCCTCCCTCCCTCCCTTCCTTGTTCCCCACCTTCCTTTCCTTCCTCTCTTGGTTTCCACCTCCCTCCCTCCCTTCCTTGTTCCCCACCTTCCTTCCTTCCTCTCTTGGTTTCCACCTCCCTCCCTCCCTTCCTTGTTCCCCACCTTCCTTCCTTCCTCTCTTGGTTTCCACCTTCTTCCCTCCCTCCCTTCCTTGTTCCCCACCTTCCTTCCTTCCTCTCTTGGTTTCCACCTCCCTCCCTCCCTTCCTTGTTCCCCACCTTCCTTCCTTCCTCTCTTGGTTTCAACCTTCCTCCCTCCCTCCCTTCCTTGTTCCCCACCTTCCTTCCTTCCTCTCTTGGTCCCCACCTCCCTCCTTCCCTCCCTCCCTTGGTCCCCACCTTCCTTCCTTCCTCTCTTGGTTTCAACCTTCCTCCCTCCCTCCCTTCCTTGTTCCCCACCTTCCTTCCTTCCTCTCTTGGTTTCCTCCTCCCTCCCTCCCTTCCTTGTTCCCCACCTTCCTTCCTTCCTCTCTTGGTTTCCACCTCCCTCCCTCCCTCCCTTCCTTGGTCCCCACCTTCCTTCCTTCCTCTCTTGGTTTCCACCTTCCTCCCTCCCTCCCTTCCTTGGTCCCCACCTTCCTTCCTTCCTCTCTTGGTTTCCACCTTCCTCCCTCCCTCCCTTCCTTGGTCCCCACCTTCCTTCCTTCCTCTCTTGGTTTCTACCTCATTCCCTCCCTTCCTTGTTCCCCACCTTCCTTCCATCCTCTCTTGGTTTCCACCTCCCTCCCTCCCTCCCTTGGTCCCCGCCTTCCTTCCTGCGGGTGGGGTTGCAAGGGGTCAGTGGGTGGGGGCTTATGGGTCAGTGGGTGGGGCTTGCAGTGGCTTGGCAGGGTTGGGGAGCAACTGGCCCCTGACACATTCTCAGCCAACAAATCTGGCCCTCCTTACAAAACGTTTGGGCACCCCTGGTCTAAACCCTATGAAATTTGAACAGTTTCCGGGAGCATGAGCTCCCCAAAGCCCTGGCTGGTAGGTGGGGGGAGGGCTGAAAAGCAGAAAGGACCTGGTTTTTCCCCACCTCCCTGCTCTTTTCTGCTTTTGGTCCCTCCCTCCCACCTACCAACTGGGGCTTTTTGAAAGGTTGGGGTATGGAAAAAGGAGGTGCCCCCTCTCCACACCCTAACCTGTCATAGATGCTCCCCGTTTCAGGCAGGCAATTTTAAAAAGTCTCCAGTGGAGCCTTTTCAAAAACCATCCGCTTGCAACAGGGTGAATCTTGCTGTTTGGGGGGGGGTAAACCAGGCTCCAGCCCATCTGTCAAAGGTTGGAGCCTGGTTAAAATGCCCCCCTCCCCCAAACAGTTGAGTCTCTCGCTGTTGCAGTAGGGTGATTTAAAAAATGCTCCAGCTCACCATCCGGGTGACAGATGAGAGCCCTTTTTAAACCCCCCGCCGCACCAGCGAGAGCACTGCTGCAGCAGGGAATTTATTCTGTTTCATTTCATTTTGTAAGTAATGACTCTTTTTTAAAAAAAAAATCTTAAGAACCTAAGAACATCAGAATAGCCATGCTGGATCAGGCCAAAGGCCCATCTAGTCCAGCTCCCTGTATCCCACAGAGGTCCCACTAGATGTGTCTGGGAGTGCACAAGATTAGATATCTGTCTCCTGATACCACTCCCCTGCATCTGGCCCTTGAAGTACCCTGGTTTTAAGCCTGGAGATGACACGTCTCCATCATGGTTTGTAACCTGTGATGGATGTTTCCTCCAGGAATCTATCCAATCCCCTTTTGAAGGCATTCAGTCCAGATGCCATCACCACATCCTGTGGCAGGGAGTTCAACGGGTTAGTCTCATGCAAGTGGCCTCCCTTACAGTGACCCTTTCATCTTTTGGGGAATCAATCCAGCCTGGTCCTCCTAACATAGAATACTTCTAGCTGGGCTGAAAAGGTTAAGCTTGGACATGGATTGCAGTTGGGCTGCAGTGTGTGACCCTGTGCATCGTGTGATCTCATGGCACCATTCCACAAGGTGTCCAAAACATTAGGAAGAACTTCCTGATGGTTAGAGCTGTTTAGCAGTGGAAGATGCTGCCCCAAGGGAGGGTGGTGGAGTCTCCTTCTTTGGAGGTTTTTAAGCAGAGGCTGGATGGCCAACTGTCGGGAGTCCTGTGATGAGGGTTCCTGCATGGCAGGAGGTTGGACTGGATGGCCCTTGAGGTCTCTTCCAACTCTATGGATTCTATGATTCTATGGTCTACTTCTCCGTGTAATCACCCCCTCTCTCTATCGCTTGAGGATACTTATTAAGAAGGTGCCACCTCCAGTTCAGCGACCCATTAGACAGGGGAGCTTCATTTGAAAAGCTCCTCACTGCAGAATGGACACCTTCCCGTCTCAGAACTGAAAGGCAAAATGAGAAAACGGAGGGGATGGCAGTATTTTTCTTTATTCGAACATTAAATGCCACCCTAGCTTTATACACATGGCCGTTGCTTGTTTTTTGTGTGCCCTAGGCAAGGGGTGGGGGTGGGCGGGCAGGGCAGGGGCTAGGGTGGTGGTGGGTGGGTTGTGGGGGATGGGGCAGGGGCAGGCAGGCAGGGCAGGGCAGGGGGCAGGGGCGGGGGCGGGGCAGGGTGGGAAGGGGTGGGGCGGCGGATGGTCAGGACAGCGATGGGTGCGGGGGGTGGGCGGCGGCGGATGGTGACAGGCGGCGAGCGGGCGGTGGGGGGACAGGCAGCGGTGGTCAGCAGCAGGGGCAGTGGCGGGGGTGGTAGGGGGTGCAGGCTTTCCAGCGCCCTCTCTCCATTTTGGCGCCCTAGGCAACTGCCTAGTTCGCCTTAATGGAAGCGCTGGCCCTGTTTATACAGTAAAACCTTGGATAATGAATGCCCCTGATAATGAATTTTTCGGATAACGAATTGCAATTTCCAGGTATAGGGCTGCCTCGGATAACAAATTTTCTCTATGGACTGCCTCAGATAATGAATTTCCAGCATGCATTGGTAAAAAAAGAGTTATCCTGGGCTGCATGACATCTGTACCTTTAAAGTGCACTTTATAAAGAGTTTTGAGCAAAAAAAACAGGTGTCTGTGTCATTTTTCTAGGCTCTGGAACAGATTAATTGGTTTCCCATTCATTCCTATGGGAAACTGTGTTTCGGATGATGATTCTTTTGTTTTTTGAATACCGAATTGCCTCACAGAACAAATTAAATTAGTTAGCAGAGGTACCACTGTATCTTCAATGCCATTGCCATGCCTTGGTCCATAACCTGCTATATTACGCTAGGAAATTTTTCTAACTAATTTCTTTTCCTTTCATTTCCCTTGTTAACAGAGGTTTTCTGTGGGTTCACACCTGTAGGTCTAATCAAAACATCTACTGACCCTTCTCCAGTGATAGCCACTCCATAAACAAACGGGGACCGGTTCGACGGAGGTGAGATTGCATGTGAAGGTTACACACACATGAATCATGGAACTTTTTTTAAAAAAGTCTTTTTATTGATAACATTCTTCAATTATAGATATTCATCCTCTTTAAAGTTTACATTTTTCCCCTCTTATCATCCCCCTCCCCCATTTCATTTTTTCCCCAGTCTTTTTCTCTTAGCCAGGGGCACAAGTTTTGAAACTTCCACTGAATGTCTTTGTTCTCTTCTTCTTACATCCATCTTCGATACACAGTCCATTTCTCCTTGATTTTCTCTATTCTGTCTTTCCACGGCATATCTTGATCAATAATAGAAATGAATCATGGTACTTTACTAAATCTGCACTGTCTACAGATGCACAACGGCATAAGAGACAGTGAATAAATTGGGATGGGAAGAAGTCCCACCATAAGCACAATCCTAACAGAGGATGGGAAGCCTTGGTATGGTGGGCCATTCCTTTGAAGATTTCCAGCATCCTCAAGAGATCTCATCTGCAACAAGAGATCAAGACACTAATGAAAATGTATAAACTTTCCCCAAGGCCAGCCAGAAAAAAAGAAGACAAGAAAGATTATCTCAACCCCCCACCCATGATTGCTTATGTCAAAAAAAATGTTTGAAGCTTTCTCGTTGACTACAGGAGGACAAATCAAGTCAGGCTTATTTTCTTTGGGGTGGGGGGAGATGTCTTCTCCTAATAGTGTTCAGAAAGACAGATTTATGCCCTGATGTTCTTAGTGTAAGTCTTTTACCAGAGGAGGTAAAATTCTGAATTTCACTTTGTGTTGCTGACAGCATTACAGAAGATTTAAATATGCCCACATGGAGCAAAGCTTTGCAGTTTTGAGGCAAGGAGAAGAGTAACAGAGTTTATATGAAAGAGCAAGGCGGGGCGGGGGGGAGGAGATGCTGACAATTCTGTTCGGTTCAGGTTTTCTTTTTAAAAGAGGAAGGCATCATACTCAAATCTATAAAACCAACAGCAGCAACAATAATGCAGAATGTACAACAAAGGAGAGTCGAAATATTGTGATGGGGTTTCCTACATGGCAGGGGGTTGGACTAGATGGCCCTTGAGGTCTCTTCCAACTCTATGATTCTATGATTCTATGATTCTATTATTCTAATCAACCCAGACAGAGGGCTTTTCTTACCGTTCCTGGAATCTGGATTCAAAGTCTGTGTGTTCAGATGCATTTGGGGGGGGCTGGGGTTAGGGGGTGGTTGAAATCCTGATGATGCCAAAAGGCAAAGTTAACAGTAGAGATGGGCACGACCAGGAAAAATTATGTTTCGAGTTGTCGTGTGTCGGAGCCGGCCTGTTTCAGCTCGTTTCCGTTTTTCGCGAAATTTTCCAAAAATTTGTCGTTTTGTTTGTCGGTTTTTCATCTGTCGTTAGTACTGGTTTTTTGGGTGCCTCCTGGAGGCACCTCTCTGGGGTGGGTGCCTCCTCTGGCCCGCCATGAAGGGAAAGCGGGTTCCTGGAGGCACCTCTCTGGGGTGGGTGCCTCCTCTGGCCCGCTAAAAAATGGCATGCATAGCCAATTGGATATGCATACCATTAAGTTGCAGCAGTAGCAGGCAGAGGCACCTCTCTTTCGGGTGCCTCTGTGACTCACTGCCTGCCTGCATACGGTGCACTTGGGCTGGGGAACGAAGTGAGAGAGGACCCCTACGGGCGCCCCTGTGACTCACTATGAAGGGAAGTGTACATGCTGTAGTGCAATGCGAGTACACATCTGGCTTACTGGTTAGGGGTTAGCGCAAGGGCTAGGCTTAGGGTTATGGGTAAGGTTAGGGTGAGTTACTGGGGTGCACCTCTGGGTGCCTCTCTGACCCACTAAGAAGGACAGTGTACTGGCGTATGGGTTAGGGTTAGGGTTCGGGTTCGGGTTCGGGCTAGGGTTAGTCGCTTTTTATGCCCGACTGGCACATCCCAGAAGTCTCGGTCAAAACCTGGCCAAGTGGCCATGCAATTGGTGGAATGGCTCCAAAAATTTGCATGGTCCACTCCCATGGCCAGCCCATCATTGCACAGGTGTAAAAAAATAAAAATAAAATAAAATAAAATAAATTCAACGGAGACGTTTTGTTGCAAGAAAAACCCACTGCTGCTACTGAAAAAATTCAGGCAGTTTTAAAATAGCTATTTTCGCATGTTTCTGTGGTGCTTTGGTGTGTTTTTGGACCACACAATTTCAAAATAAATATTGCGGACGTCGCCCCATTTGGATCCCCCGCCCACACCACATGGCATGGTGAGTTGGCGAGACGACGAGGATGCCCCCCACCAGAGCAGCCCAGGACAGGAGAGGGGGGGAGGCCGGGGAGCCCCCCCCCCCAGAAACCACCCCTCTGGTAGGTGCCCTCACTCAGGCAGGCATATTTTCGCCTGCTTTTTTGGCCGGGAATTGTTTTTTTTTTTTTTAATTTTTAAAACTTTTTTTCTGTGCCGCGCCGCTTGGCGAGTTGGCATGGCGACTCGACAAGGATGTGCACTTTGCGCAGCCCAGGAGAGGGGGGAGGCTGGGGACCCCCCCCCCAGAAACCACCCCTCTGGTAGGTGCCCTCCTTGAGGCAGGCATGTTTTCGCCTGCTTTTTTGGCCGGGATTCGGTTTTTTTAAAAAACTTTTTTCCTGTGCCGCTTGGCATCGCGCGATCGCTGCGATGGCAGGTACGACAACGAGAAATCAGACCCAATTTTTCTTTAGTCGGTTCGAGTTCGAGTTCTGGCAGAGTAATTGTCGTTCTTCGTTCCGTTATGTAACAGAAACGAGAAACGGAAACGAGATTTTTGCCAAGTTGTGCCCATGTCTAGTTAACAGGTTTGAACCAAAACTCTCCACCACCACCACCACCCGGTACATAAGAACAAGCAAATGGAGTTCACCCTGGAAGCCCAGGTGGACCCGGTGGCCAGGTGTGCCTTCTTACAGCTGCGGAGAATATATCAACTCTGCCCTTACCTGGATGAGCGGAGCCTGGCAACAGTCACACATGAACTGGTAACAACCAGATTGGACTACTGTAATGCATTCTGCATGGGGCTGCCTTTGAAGATGGTCCGGCAATTGCAACTGGTACAGAACAGGGTCTTGTAGTAGGTTGGATAGTTTGGCTTGGTAGTCAGATGTGTTCATCATATGCGGAGTGGAAGCCAGCCTAACCAAAATCAACCCAGATGAAGCCAACAAAATCAGACTCGAAGTCACCAATATCCTCTGCTCCAGCAAACCACCCAGAAGCAATTTACACAAAGAAGAACAAAAAGCCCTCACCAACCTGAGGAAAGACAACAACATAATCATTCTCCCAGCAGACAAAGGCAATGCCACAGTGGTGATGAACACATCTGACTACCAAGCCAAACTATCCAACCTACTACAAGACCCTGCTTACATACCTTTGAACGCAGACCCCACCACCTACCTGGAAAAAACCACCAAAGCCAAAATAAAAGCCTCACCCTTAAGTGAAGAAATCAAGCCAAGCATCATCCCCAGAGAAAAATCATCCAGATGCCCCAAACTCTACGGCCTCCCCAAGATTCACAAAGAAGGAACACCTCTCAGACCCATAGTCAGCTCCATAGGCTCACCCCTACAAAACCTCGCCAAATTTCTTGCCAAACAACTCCAGCCCTATGCAGAATCCATCACTTCATACGTACAAAACTCGTTCCACTTCATAGAAATTATAAAGAAACAAGACCTACAACCCAATGACCTACTCGTGAGCTTCGATGTTGTTTCGCTCTTCACACAAGTGCCCATCCAAGAAGCCTTGACAGCTATCCACAACAAATACAACCCCCCCAAGCACATCCTAGATCTGACCAACTACTGCCTAACCAACACATACTTCATCCACAATGGACAAAGATACAAACAGATAGAAGGAGCACCCATGGGATCACCCCTCTCACCGGTCATCGCAAACCTATATATGGAACACTTTGAAACCAACGCGTTACAGAAGTCCGAACATAAACCCAAACTCTGGCTCAGATATGTTGACGACACCTTTGTTATCTGGCCACACGGGAAAGACAAACTGAACAACTTCCTCACACATCTCAACAGCCTACACCCCAAAATACAATTCACTATGGAAATAGAAGCCAACAACCAACTTCCCTTCCTGGACGTCCTAATCTACAAAAAACCGGACGGCTCCTTAGGACATACCATCTACCGGAAAAAAACACATACAAACCGCTACTTAAATGCACAATCACACCACCACCCTGCACAGATCAACTCCGTAGCAAAAACCCTCATCTCCAGAACCAAACGCCTCGCTGACAAAGACCACCTAAAAACTGAATTACACACTCTCTCGAATGCTTTAATTGCGAACGGATTCCAAAAAAAACACCATCACCAAACTAATCCAAAAAGAAACACCCCCCAAGAACCAAGAAACAGAAGAGAACAACGGCACTGCCCTCCTCCCTTACATCAAAGGCACCACAGACAAAATCAGCAAAATTCTCCACAAACACAATATCAAGACAGCCTTTTGCACCGAACAAAAAATAGCCAACATTTTAAGAAACCCCAAAGACAAGATTGAGCTAGAAAACCAAGGAGTCTACGAAATACCATGCAAAGTCTGCCCAGCCACATACATCGGACAGACAAACACGAGAATAAGCGCACGCATCGCAGAACACAAGAACGCAGTCAAAAAAGAAGAAAAATCTTCCTCTCTCTTCCAGCACATAAAAACAACAGGTCATGAAATTGATTTTAAAAGAACCAAACTCATCTCCAAAACTGAACACTTCAACAGTCGAATAATCATGGAAGCCATTGAAATAGAGAAACACCCAAACAACATGAATAAACGTGATGACACCTCCCGCTTGCCTGACATCTGGAAACTAGCCCTGGTCAACAGACGAGCCTCTGTCACAAAGACTGACACCAGGTCCAAAAGGACACAAGATGCCACCACCTTCCATCCACACCAAACACAAACCCAGACCCTTCCCACAGATGAAACGAAACCACCATCCAATAACAAAACCACGACTGCACCATCTACCGCTACTCCCCACTCCAGCCACCACATGGAACACACTTACACACGCCAAAAAAACATTGGGAGACCACAGACACGCAGCCAGACCAAAATGAATTCACAAGACACAGGACCCCACTCCACCAAAGCCCAGGATGCTGCCAGAACGCCCATCACCAAGGTCGTTAAGAAACAAAAGGCTAAAAGACACACATCCAGCACCTCACCCACACAGGATGTCTCTAAACAGCCATCTAACCCACCAGCAGTTAAGCCCTTAACAATCGCCTCAGCCACACAGCAGATCACAAAAGAACAAACGAACCTACAATCAGCAACAGAGCAAGCAAACCACACCCCCCCAGCAGTATTTATAGAAGGACTTCAACTGAGATCACGCTTTGCTTCAAGAAGAAAGAAGCCAGAACACCAGCCTGAAGATGACGAGTGAGACCTCGTCGAAACGTCGCCAAAACAAATAAATAAATAAATAAATAAATAAATAAATTCATATCAGTCTTGTAAAGTGGAAATACTGCCACCTTGAGAGAGGATGGCCAATAAATCCCACTGCTCTTCTTGCTTCATTTCATATATTTTCCCCATCAACTGGAGATGGGCAGCTCTTGCCACTTTCCATCTGGGAATCCTGGTGGACCACAAAGTGAACATGAGTTAACAGTGTGATGTGGCAGCCAAGAAAGCCAACACAACTCTTGGTTGCATCAACATGACCATAGTGTCTAGATCAAAGGATGTGATGGTACCACTCTATTCTGCTCTGGTCAGACCCCACCTGGAGGTCTGTGTCCAGTTCTGAGCTCCTCAATTTAAAAAGGATGTTGACAATCTTGAGTGGGTCCAGAGGAGGGTGACCAAGATGATTGAGGGTCTGGAAGAAATGTCTTAGGAGGAATGGCTTAGAGAGCTGGAAATGTTTAGCTTTACAAAAAAAACAAGGCTGAGAGGGCATATGATAGCTATGTTAAATATTTGAAAAGATGCCATATTGAAGAGGGAACAGGTTTGTTTTCCATGGCTTCAAAGACTAGGATGTGGGGCAATGGTCTGAAACTACGGAAAAGAGATTCAATTTAAACATCAGGAATAATTTCATCACAGTTAGAGCTGTTCGGCAATGGAATATGCTACCACGGAGGGCAGTGAAGTCTCCTTCTTTGGAGGTTTTTAAGCAGAGTTTGGATGGCTATCTGGCAGGAGTACTGTGATGGTGGTTCCTGCATGGTAGAGGGTTGGACTAGATGGCCCTCGACATCTCTTCCAACTCTGTGATTCTATGGTTCTATGATAAAGGGAAGGGTTCATGTGGAGGTACATGGCAGGGGGGTAGAGGAGACAAGGAATAACAGCAGTTGGATCTAACAGCAGTTTTGGTAGGGCGATCTAACCTAGCCAGTCGGAGGGAGGGTTCAAAGCAACCCCTCTCTCTTCCAGCTTGTTGTTTCTAGCATCACAAATGGGCAACCCAATACAACTGATTTAGAATCACCAGGAGGAAGAAATCAATACATTAATCACAGTCCATGCCACCAGTCCCAACTGTGGCGATGAGGCTGTATGTAGATTTCTAGCGGCTACAGAGCTAGAGGTTGGCAGTTGAGTTCCCCACTGTGCCTTCTGAGAGATAGCCTGTATAAACAGGGTCAGGCTGCACAGTTCCACATTGGCTGGATAGTTCAGGGGTTTAGACATCTGTCTCAAGAGGCAAAACTGAGAAGTTTGATTCCCCACTGTGCTTCCTGCAAGTACAGCCAGCCTGTGTAGCTTTGGGCAAGCTGGACAGTTCCAGGGCACTCCCAAAGGAAGGAAGGGTAAACCAGATGTGAGTATTCTCAACCTAGAAAATCCTGGAACAGGACACGGTACATCAGAATTAGCTTGGCAGAACAAGGTAATTTTTGATGGGATGCTTAATGCCACTTGTATTGGGATGGATGCAACACAATGACTTTGGCCGGATTTTCACTCCGTTGATGCCATTTATGCTGGATAGATGAGTAACTTAGGTTATTAGCTGTGGAGTCTGAAGTTTGGAGTTCGGTTCTCTGCTGTGCCTCCTCGGTGGCCTTGGGGGCAAGCTGCACAGTCCCAGGGTGCCCCCAGAAGAAGGGAATGGGAAACCACCTTTGAATACTCTCTATCTAGAATGAGCCAGTATTGGCTTGACAGCATGCCATTGGTTATTTATAATTTGTCCAGATAACTCGGTTTTAATTTCCTTCCCTAGATGCTTTGTCTTTGGAAAGAACACATGTTTAAGTGTCAAAAATTTCCTCCTGAGCTCTTCCGGTTTATTTTCGTGCCTTCGATAATCCTCTCGACATTTCACCGCAAAGTTTTCCAGTGTCCTCTCACCGCCTGGACTTCTTTTGGATCTCTCCTGGGTCAACAAGAGGAGTTGTTGAAAGAACGGAAATGAGGTGTCAAAAATCCATCCTGTCATTTCCCCTGACTAACTGGCCGAGTGGAGCAGGATGAAGGAAGAGAGAGGTGGAATCAAAAGGAGAAGCCAAACATCTACGTTTGAAGAGCCCTGCAGACCTTCATGTCTCTGTTTTGTCACCTGTGTTTATTCAGAGTGACAGTTTTGACTTACCTGACCAGTTTAAGTGGGGAAAGGACAGCTACTTTGCTATGTTTCTGGAAGGATTTCATTCATTCATTCATTCATTCATTCATTCGAATGAATGAATGAATGAATGAATGAATGAATGAATGAATGAATGAATGAATGAATGAAAAACAGCATTTCTTTCTCCCCAAAATGTCTGTGAAGATTCTCAGTCATCCAGGTGAGTTTATCTGGAAGTTGAGTCCTGGCTACTGGACTTCTTTTTTGAGAGACAGAAACGTTTCGCTGCTCATCCAAAGAGCTTCAGCATTCAGACTGATGAGGAAGCTGTTTGGATGAGCAGCGAAACATTTCTATCTCTCAAAAAAGAAGTCCAGTAGCCAGGACTCAACTTCCAGATTTCTCCCCCAAAAGATGCCATTTACTGTTCAGAAGTCTTAGCTATTTACCGATCAAGACTCTGAGTGACAACAAGGTCTCAGTTTGTTTTGCCTAAGAATTTTAGACGAGCATGAACCACCGGTTCATTTATCAGTGAAAAAGGTGTTGTCCGCTTCCCAGCCCTGCCTCATCCACCAGGCACCCACTTAGAGACAAAATCCCAAAGAGGCAGGGCAGGGAAACTGGGTCACTGCCTCTGACTGGGGGCCCACTGGGCTGGGAAGCTCTCAATGCCCATTTGGCTGACAAACAAACCAGCACAGACTGCTGAACCAGTAGCTTCTGCCCATCTCTAACCAGAGCACACCAAAATGTGATTGCCAGAGGGAACACAACAGATAACTTTGCTGTTCCCTGATCTGAGCACTATTCTGAAGTGCGACGTCACCCCTTTCCCAGACTGAGCTTTCAGAGGCACAACCGGGTTTATTTCGACATCCCACTGCTGTGCCACCAAATTGTGATGACACCTCCCTTTTACACACTGAATTCTGTGATGGAAATGGTACTGCTGCCACCTTTTATTCACTTAAATAATGCTGCCACCTTTTAAACTCGTCGCCTCATGAATTGGGACAGACTCAGATGAATAATATAATAATAACAAAGTTTATTGAGAAGATAATAAATATAACAATATCTGAGGATGGTATGTGTTGCCTTTAACATATAATAGATTTAATCAGCTCTACAAGCCTCCCTGTCTTCAATAACTAGCAAACAGTATAGCCCTCACTGCCTGACAGAACTCTCAGAGAACAGTGCTCTCTCCCAGCACTCACTCTCAAAACCTTCAACTTAACCGAACTTCCTCAACTGACTAGGCACCACCCTTTTTATATCATACCATTCCCCGCCCTCCTGCTGGGATTGGCTGATGATTTGTATATTCATTATTCCTGTTTCCAGGGTTTTGTCACATGAAGGTATAACGTTTTGATGTCTTAATTTGGGGAGCCTATTAGTGGTGGAAAACAAAGATATACGTTTTTGTAGAGCAAGCAAAAAACAAACAAACCACCAAACAACAGTTGTTATTTTTTTTAAAAAAAAAATGGGGTTCGGATTTAACAAGCAAAAGGGAGAGCAACAGAACTTGTTATCTTTCCTTCATCTCCTTTTAATCTTCACAAGCAATATATCTGGAATAGTGACCACTATCTGAACAACAATTAAAAAGACCACTGCTCATCCCAGGCCACAAGGACAGGAATAATGAGGACCACACAAAATGTTAACAACCTATAGTAGAACATCAAATAAATATGAGGAGATTCAAAATCAATATCCTATTAATGGGTGAGCGCTTACCACAGCTGAGCATGGTTTGGGGGCTTCCAGTCCACAGATGCTGTGCAAACATCCTTCCAGATGTTGCAACCCACCTCCTTTCATGGATGCTGACCCAGGGACCATGGCAGCACATCCTACAAATAAAAAGGTGCCACCACTGTTGTTTCTCGCACCTCTCATTGTGTTAAAATTCATAGATGCACAGTCTGCAAGGATCTGGTCAGAGAGGCAGAAGGGATTCAGACATGTAGGAAAGTTCCAAATCATTTAGGGCTTTTCCTGTTAAGAACTAACACCTTAAACCTGGCATAGAAGTGGAGTGGTAACCAATCCAAGCGAGCCAGGGTCAGGGTTGATATGGTCATACTTCGCCACTCCAGCAGTCAATCTGGCTGCTGCATTTTGGACCCCCTGAAGCTACTGTGTCAGCCTCAAGGGCAGCCCCACGTAGAGTGCACTCCAGTAGTCAATTTTGGAGACTATGAGTGCATGGACCAATCTTGAAATATTTAAAAGGTCCCCCCCTCCCCTGCACATGTGTGCTGGTCATGTCCCACTCTTGAGGCAGTGCTCATCTCCATTTCCAGGCCAAACAGCCAGTGTTGTGCAAGTCCGTGGCCATGTGGCTGGGTGGCTGAATGCATTTCTGCACACGGAACACTGTTTACCTCTCCACTTATGCTTTCAAACTGCTAGGATGGCAGGTGCTGGGGTTAACAGCGGAAGCTCACTCCACTGCGTGGCACCTGGGATTCGAACCACTGAGCTGCTGACTTTGCAGCCAACAGTTTTCAGCGCTCTAGCCTGCTGAGCCCCCACACCCTATAAGTAAATAAATAAACAAAGATACAAACAAATGGAATGCCCTCCCAAGCAAGACCCGCCTGGCGCCAACATTGATGACATTCCAGTACCAGGTAAAAACGTTCCTGTTCAAGAAGTCTTTTAAACTGATTATTGTGGGTCCTGAAGGCGATTTTAGTGCAGTGTTTTAATATATTGTATTTCTTGTATTTAAATGTTTTATTGTTTTAATTTTATTGCAATTTCATGTTTTAATTGTCTAAATTGTTTACTTTGATTGTGAGCCGCCCAGAGACCTTTGGGTAGTGGGCGGCATACAAGCTATATAAACAAACATAAATAAATAAATAAATAAATAAATAAATAAATAAATAAATAAATAAATGACAAGAGGAGAAAGTGTGAATTGCTATCTAGCAGCTTCCTGCCCTTATAATGCATACCCCTGTCCCGACCCTAACATAATAAACAAACCAGTAGGATTCTGGTCCCTCAAACATCCTCTTGTTGACTTTTTGATATGTTTCATTATCAGGAGAATCCCAATAACCCCCTGAGAATTCTCTTACAACTCAGGCTATACACCTTAGGGGCTTTGGGAGGCAGGATCCATAGAATCACACAACAACAGAGTTGGAACGGGCCGATAAGGCCACTGGGTTCACACACACACACACACACACACACACACACACACACACACACACACACACACACACACACACACACACACACACACACACACACACACACACACACACACACCACTTGAGGCAGGGATCCAAATTCGCACGAGTCCATCCCCAGCTTTTGACATCATCTTGACAACACGGCATCTTCCTTCCCCGCTGGAACCTTCCTCGCCACACACATTATTTTCCGCTTTTCCTGCCCTGCGATAGGATAATGTCTCTCTGTGAAGATTTGACTTTGAACTTTAAAGCCAAGCCTCTCTGTCGACTCAGAGGGTCTTCCCTCCTCCTCTCACCCCTCCGCTCTGCGCCCGCATTTGTAATTTGCCCTAGCATGACATTTCTGCTTGTCTCCCCATGTTTTATACATCAGTTCCCCAAACATCCAAGCGGACTTGGTTGAGATATGCTTAGAGATTGATGTATGTGTGCTATTAATTGTATACATTATATACGGTGTATGAAACACACACTGGGGAGTGGGGGGGGGAGAGAGAAGAACCTGATTACCCCAGGGCATTAGACTTCTTTCAACCAATAATAATTTAACATCTCTATTAACCACCTTTTGATGTTCTCTGCAGAGGGTACATACTGTTTTATATAAAAGACGTGTAATAAATTCCCATGAGACGTGGCCACAATTGAGTAGAAAGTCTATAATGCATAAGTGATGGGGGGCCACACACCATCTGGAAAGGTTTGGTGTATTTTTTGTTTTTCGTTTTTTTCCTTCTACAAATATAGAATCTGGGGAAGAAGGGGGTGGGGTGGGGAGAGTAACATACTGATTTCTCTTTCTCAGGGCCAGGTTAAAAGGGCTGATAGGAACCAGAACTCCGAGACAGTGCCATTAGCTTGAAACCTTGGCGTAAAGAACCTAACCTCACCCTGCCTGTTGATGAGATTCAAAAGGGACCATCTCCTGGCGACCAAGATGCAATCTAAATTTAAGCACTAATGCAAAAGGGTTTTGCCACCAAAAGATATTCCAGGCTAGCAGGGGGAAGAGAGATAAAAAGGAACCAAAAGCAGTGGTTGTAACACTCTCTACATGGGGCTCCCTTTGAACCTTGTTCGGCGACTGCAGTGGGTACAGAATGCGATGGTCAGGTTGGTGGTTGGTGCGGGCAGGTTTGACCTCATCACCCCATTCTGGCTCGTCTGCGCTGGTTGCCCGTTGCTTTCCAAATCAGGTTTAAGGTGCTGATTTTGGTTTACAAAACCCTCCATGGCCTGGGTCCTGATTATCTGACAGAGCGTATCTCATAGAATCATAGAGTTGGAAGAGACCTCATGGGTCATCTAGTCCAACCCCCTGCCATGCGGGAACCCCATCACAATATTTTCGACAGATGGCCATCCAGCCTCTGCTTAAAAACCTCCAAAGAAGGAGACTCCACCACCCTCCGTGGCAGCATATTCCACTGCCAAACAGCTCCAACAGTCATGAAGTTCTTCCTAATGTTCAAATGGAATCGCTTTTCCTGTAGTTTGAAACCTTTGCCCCGAGTCCTAGTCTCTGAAGCCATGGAAAATAAACCTGTCCCCTCTTCAATATGACATCCTTTCAAATATTTAAACATAGCTATCATATCCCCTCTCAGCCTTCTTTTTGAAAGGCTAAACATTCCCAATTCCCTAAGCCGTTCCTCATAAGACATTTCTTCCAGACCTTCAACCATCCTGGTCGCCCTCCTCTGCACCCGCTCGAGGTTGTCAACATCCTTTTTAAATTGAGGCGCACAGAACTGGACACAGTACTCCAGGTGGGGTCTGACCAGAACAGAATAGAGTGGTACTATCACTTCCCTTGATCTAGACACTATGGTTCTGTTGATGCAACCAAGAATTGCATTGGTTTTCCTGGCTGCCGCATCACACTGCTGACTCATGTTCAATTTGTGGTCCACCAAGACTCCCAGATCCCTTTCACAGGTACTATTCAACAGCCAAGTGTCCCCCATCCTATATCTGTTCAATTCATTCTTTTTACCTAGATGTAGTACCCTACATTTCCGTCCGTTGAAGTCCATTCCGTTAGCTTTGGCCCAGCATTGTAATCTGTCAAGGTCCTTCTGGATTTTCCCTACGATCAGAGCTGGCTTGACCCAACCAATCCTCCATGGCTCTCTCGCTCCAGGTGGCCACCCCTAGGGAGGTCCGCAGGTTAGTAACTCATAAACGGGCCTTCTCGGTGGCTGGCCCAGTGCTTTGGAATAAATTACCTAGCAAGATACACCAGGCTACTTCACTGGCATCCTTCAAGAAAGCCGTTAAAATCTGGCTGTTCAGGGATGCCTTTGGCAACTGCTCGGGTTGTACCAAGCTTTTTTTTTTAATTGTCAAGTTTTATGCCTCTTGCCTAGTACTTTTTTGTGTTCTTCAACTGATGTCTTGGTTTTAATCTTTTTTTTGTGTGTGTGAACCACCCAGAGTTCCCCTAGGGAAATGGGAGCGGTATATAAATGCAAAAATAAATAAATAAATAAATAAATAATTCCACCAATCTTGCAGGGAAACCACTTCCCCATCGGAGGAGGAGAGAAGTGCATCATTTTCACTTCCCCCAGAATTTGAATTTCTCAGCAATTCTTGCTGTTTTTCCTTCTTCCCTTTCTGTGCCCCCCCCCCATTTTCTTTCTGTTATGATTTTTCAGATCATGAACATATAAGGGAAACTTTGTTTTTTTTTCTGGTTTGCACCAAAGCTGCTCTAGGAAACCTTCGGGTCCGAGATAGAGAAACTGGTAAAATGACATTTTTGCACTATGACTTTCTGGATGCCTCTGCAGCCTGGGCAGGATGGGCACTGACCCCTCTCCATGTTTTGTTCACAACTTCCATCCACCACCAGGAAAGGTTTTTAATGTTTAGTCGGAATCCTTTTCCCCCCTCTACCTGGAGCCTGGGAGTTCAAGCCCGAGCCTTTAGAGCAGGCATGTCCAAACTTCAGCGCTCCTGACGTTTTGGACCACAACTCCCAGAATTCCAAGCTTGTATTTCCAATGTCAAAGGACTTTGGGAGTTGTGGTCCAAAACATCTGGAGGGCCGAAGTTTGGACATGCCTGCTTTAGAGCAGTGGTTTCCCACTGTTCTTCGACATTTTGAGAATTTGGAACTCATGTAAAGATTCTCTCATCTGTGCAACTTTGTGATTCCCATTCATGGATCCCCAGATGTTCTTGGCTGACAACTCCCATAACTCCTGGTTATCACTGCTGTCGGTGAAGGCTTCTGGGAGATGTAGTTCAAGAATGTCTGGGGACACAAAGTTGGGAACCACTGCTTTAGAAAAACAGAAATAAATTGGCTCCAGCATCTGTCTGACTGACCATCAATATATTTGTCCTCAAGCCAAACACCTTCAGGCCCTTCAACCTTTCATCCTAGGACAGTCTTGCATTGCTTCTCAGCCTCTTATCCTTCCTCCTCTTTTGATGATGTAGATCCTAACGTATCCTGTTCTTACACCAAGGAGGACGAATTAAGACATTATCCTCCTCACTAGCAAGGATGATGAAGAAGTTACTAATACACAAGATAAATGGTTTTGGGCCTTCAATATCTGACAGAGCAGCTCCTCCAAAGAAATACTGCCAGGATCACCCGTGCTAGCCAGGCAGGATACCTGGGAGTCCCACCCCCATGGGAGTCCCGGAAAGTTGTAACAAGGAGCAGGGCCTTCTCGGTGGTTGCTCCCCTAAAATGTGGCTTGCACCCTAGCTTCAAATTTTTGAACTGTTGAAAACTTGGTTTTATAGAATGGCCTTTCCTGATTTCTCAAACATCCAGTAGGACACTATTCTTTTACTGCATATTAGAGATGGGCACGGAACGAACATTTTTTCGTTTCCGTTACCGTTTGTCATTTCCGTTATGTAACGAAACAACAAACAAAAATTGTGATGAAAATGCAACAAAATGAACAGAACCACGAAAATTGTGGTAGTTACATTTTGTTTCCGTTAATGGCGACGCGCAATGAAATGAGCTGTTTTAAATGTTAAAAAACGCCCTGGACATCCATAAAAACGCAGCGATAATTATTTATATTGTCTGATAATACCTACCGGGGGGGGGGTGTCCTTAAAACATTTTTTTTGTCTTCTCCCATCGCGATGTATTTTTCTTTTCCCTTTAAAATGGATGTCGCCACCAGGCACAAAATGGAGGCAAGCCATGTGATGTGGGATCATGTTCAACCAATAGCATGCCCAGGTTGCAGACTGGGTGGGCAGGTGTGGCAGCCACAGAGGGCATAAAAAGCTCTGGTAGCCCCCGTCCTCCTTGCAGTCTCTGGTGGGAGTTAGGGTGGGATTGCTGTCTCTGTGACTCTAGCTTCAGTCCTGCAGCCTCCCTGTGTGCGTGCGTGCATGCATACCTCTCGGTGAGTACCCTCCCTTGCCCCAAAGTGCAGTCACTCTGCGGCTGCGTTGCACCCTGGGCAACGCCCGCCACTGCCTTTGCAGCCTCCCTGCATACCTAGTCTATACTGTGTCTCTGCCAGCATCCATTTTTTTTAGTGTTTTCCCTCTGGTCTGGGGCGTTGGGGGATGCCTGTGCATGGAAATGCTTTAAAAATCGAGCAAAAAGTGGGTAGAAACGACAAACGAAAAAACAAAAAACGGTAACAAATTTTTTCCTAACATTCCCGACAAACGGAAACGAACCAAAACAGACCTCTCAACGACAAACGAAAAACCCCATTTTTCTGTTTTGTGCCCATCTCTACTGCTTATCTTATCCCCCCCCCATTTTATCAATCTCCTGCTATTTTTATCTTCATTTTAGCTTAATTTTAGTTTCTTGTTGTTGATTTATGCACATTTTGTTTTATTACGCTCCTTGTATGTTGGTTTTTAAAATGTATTCCTTTGTGAGCTTGCCATGTGATTCCATGTTGTAAATTGCCCAGAGTAGCCCTAGGGCTAGATGGGCGGTATAAAATTCAGAGAGATTAGATAGATAGATAGATAGATAGATAGATAGATAGATAGATAGATGATAGATAGATAGATAGATAGATAGATAGATAGATAGATAGATAGATAGATAAGATAGGCTTCTAGCACTGGGCAAGGTCAATGTTTTCTACGAAATGTGCCGTGTTTTGGGGACAATTGTGCAATCGGGAATTGAACTCCCACCCTCTGGCTCTCCAGCCAGACATCTCGCTCTGGATCCATCCCAATGAATTCAGTTGGTAGTCTCACTCAGTGGGCCTACTGACTAACTGTTATTGATGTAAGGTTTGACCTCTGCCATTTACTCGGTGGGCAAAACCCTGTTGCATCACAGTGTGTTGGCACAAACCAGATTAGGGCACCGGAAGCAATTAATTTAAAATCATTTTACAGCTCCCCGTCCCCTTATTTCAGCTTCTGAGGCTCCCTAAATAGACTCTTTCCCATAAGAAAGCTTTGGGACATGGGAAATTGTTGGGGCGGCTGCCACTGGGTCACTGCTCCTGGCAGCAGGACTGCCGTTAGAAAATGGTGACTCTAGAAGTCTTTCCCTTCCTCCTGTCCCAGGGCTCCCCAAGGCTTCCCCTGGGCAAAAGAGAACCTTAGGATGCCTCAGAAGCTGAAAGGAGGGATAGGAATGTTTAACTTAATTGAAATTAACCACTTGCAGCACCTTGATCTGGTTTATGGCAGTGCAAAGTTGCACAATAGATTCCCACCCCTGCTTTTCTTTTACTGGAGATGGGCATGAATCACTGGTTTGGCAGTTTATACTGGTTCGTTTGTCAGCCAATCATGTCTTTGGTGCTCCAAAGCCCCGCCTCCTCTGAGGCAGGACCGGGAAGCCAGAGTGCTGCTTCTGAGTGGACACCTGCCAGAGGAGGCGGGGCTTTGAAACATCAATCACCTGATCGGCCCATGAACCAATCAGCATGAACCACCCAACTGGTGGTTCCTGCCCATCGCTAGACCACAGACTAGTAATTAGATTTCCCCAGGGTTCTTATACCCTTCTTCAATGGTAGTGTTCAGGACTTGATATAGTATTGCAGGTGAAGGCTACTCAAAACCGATTTAATTTTGTTGAATTGATTGACTCCGTTGAAGAGTTTAAGACCTGTCACCTTTTCGGCTCAGGTGTCAGCTGTAGCTACTAAATCTCTCACATCTTTTCACCATGCAGCACTGTGGGGCTAAACAGCTCTCCTTTATGTATCGGATTCATTTTCCTCCCTAAAAGGTGAACTATAGATATTGCTTTGCTTAATTTAATATTGAATATTTGTGCCCAGTTGTCAAGACGAATGTCATTTCTGAGAGGATCAGGTTGTGGAGGGAAGACACAGTTTATTATACATCAAAAGGGAAATCATGTTAGGTTTTTGTTGTTTTTCTTTTTGCAGCAAAGCTGATGAGAGAGTTATGGCATCTTGGAGATTACAACCAGAATCTTGTTGACTTGCATGATCATATTAAAGGCATTTAGACAACTGGCATTCACCATTTTCAGTGAAACCTTTTGCACGGTGGTGGATCATGCTTGGTTTTGCAGTCAACCGTAGAAGCAGCAGCTTGGAAACCACAAAAGCTATAGCAAACTGATTAGCACAGGCTTGGAAATGGACAGCCCTGAGAAGTTAGTTTGACCCCCTCCATCTTGCCCTTCCACCATTAGGCCAAGATGTCCCTCTTCAGTCAAGGCTTCAAGCAATACGTGGAGTCTAGAGACTTGTCCATTTACAAAAGGTAGACATTTTAACATCATTTTTAAAAGATGTTTTTAATCTTGATTGATATGTGATCATTTTTAAATATACTTTATAATTTTGTATGGTACTTTAACTTATTATTGCATGGTTTTAATTGTTGTGAGCAACCATGAGTCCTCTATTTTCAAACAAAAAAAAGGAAGGAAGGAAGGAATGAAGGAAGGAAGGAAGGAAGAAAGGAAGGAAGGAAGGAAGGAAGATAGATAGATAGATGTGTGTCATGCTTGGGTTTCAAAGATTTGAATTTTAATAGATTTGATACAAGTTGCTTCAAAACTATAAAAAAGAGTCTCTGTCACAGTGCTACTTTCATTTTCCTTCTGGTGCTTTTGCCCTCCAATTGCAATTAGACTAGACATGAGCAAATAGTGTTTCATTTCATTTCGTTTCATTTCTGTAGTTGTTTCATTTTGGTTCATTTGTAACAATTTTTAAAGTAGTTTTGTTATAAAAGGAAACGATATTACATGAAACACTATGCTCCCCGGGGTCCAATATGGCAGGGGAGCTTCCTCAGACAATTCTAGGCAACTCTTTGAAATTTGGAAAGGTTTGAGGTTCAGGGGGCTGAGTTATGAAGCTTCAAGGAGGTGCCTCTAGGGGGGGGGGAATCTTTCTAATTGGAATTCAAAGCCAAGCCGTGGCGCTGCCATCACTCACCCATGGCTTGGCTTCTGAAGTTCCGAATCCAATTAGAAATTTGGGGGGCTTACAGGGAAGAGCTTGAGGAAGCTCCCCTACTATTTCCTCTAGATTGAATCATTTCATTCTGGAGGGGAAAAATAGTGTTTCATGATAAAGCGAAATAAAATGCATCCTACCATTTTGTTAGGTAGCAAAGTAATTTATTACCTAACGAAAAGATGAAACAGCGTTTCCTTTTTCATTTTGTGCCCATCTCTAAATTAGGACTTTTGTCTTTAAGCAAAGTTATCTGTGTTGAGGAATATTTTGTTTAAAAGTTTTAATTTTACTAATACATCTAGTGGATCAATTTTGATTTGGGTTCCTGTATTGAGCAAATGGTTGGACTCAAACACCCTATAGACCTCTTCCAATTCCATTACAGTGGTGCCTTGACTTACGTGCTGCTTGGCTCGCATCATATTTGACTTGCAGCAAGAAGGGGCCTGTTTGACTTGAGTTGCAGGCTTTGACTTACATCTCGGAGCCCCGGTGCAAGGCACCGGAATTGGGCAGCAGCCACAACCCAGCATCGCGGCTGCCGCCTCCAAACTGCTCCTGCCTTCTTCCTCTCCTCCGGCAGCGGCGGCTTCGGCGAGGCCAGCTCAGAGCACCTGGAGCTGGTCCTCGGCCTCGCCGAAGCTGCCGCCGCCGCCGGAGGAGAAGAAGGGCTGGGAGCTCGGGGTTGGCCTTGCTGGTTAGACAGTCGGCTCAGTCTTGTAAAAAACCTGGCTGCAGAAGTCATGGAAGTATTTTAGTTGGGGAGCTGTACAGTTATGGGACTCTAATGGTAAGCATAGGGTTGTTCAGAACTTGGAACGTCAGGTTAAAAATCAGTAAAACCTAAATGTTAGACATTGTTGCTATGAACATTAAAAAGTGGAGGTGTATAACTTGTGGACTATAATTCCACTACCTCCTCCTCTCTTTGAAGAGACATTTCATTACATCCCCAGAAGGAATCTCCTATCCCAGTCAAATCTGTGTTAAATTGCTGTTTTCGGGGGTCTTTTTCATCATCTGGAACAGATTAATCCACTTTCCCATTACTTTCTATGGGAAACGTTCGTTTGACTTAAGTCATGTTTGACTTAAGTCTAGAGCACTGGAACGGATTAATGACGTAAGTCAAGGTTCCACTGTATTCCATGATTCTACGTTTGGGCAATGTTTCTCAAAGGGAAAGGCCACTAGACAAACAAACTTCATGGACTGTAGCACGCACCTTCAGATGCAAGAATCATGCTTTCTAAACCACAGGCTGCAGCACTGGTGCATCTTAACAATCTTTTAAATGCCACAACACGTCCTGTTGTGCCTACTTTCTAGCTGCAGAATGAAGTTGCTCTCTGCAGCCCTTTATCCACTATGTGTGTCTTACTACCACACCAGCATCATCCCACAAATGAAAAATGAACTGACGAAAAACTTTCCAACCTTCAAGACATGCCAAGGCCTTTCAATCATATTCAAACTCATATGGATTTGGTTATGTTTTGATTGTTCCAACAGCATATGTTGGGTGTCTTGAAATACAATTACTTCTGTATAATAAAAGTGTTGATTTGATGATGTGACATTTTCTGCAAGTGTGTTTAAGACACTTTATGTTTTCATAAGTCGCAATGAAACTCAATTATGAATGCGTAATAAGGCCCTTGATTGTTACACACATACTTTTCTGTATAATGAAGCTGGCAATTAGAATTTGGTGGTTCTAGGGCTTAGAAATATAAAACCCATATTTGCTTTGTTGACAAAAGTATTTTAACGATCAGATTCTGTAGGGGGGGAGAAGAAAAGGATTTGTTTACCAAAAAGTTCAATAATTCAAACATATAATTAGATTTCTTAACAGAAAGAATTTTTTTGTTCCCAAGCAGAACAATAACTTCAGGAAAAAAACCAAGCCTATTTAGATAAATGTGCTTCTAAATCAAGATGAAGAAACAAGGGAAAAACATGACCAAATTCACATCAGCCATCAGCAGATCCATTTGGGGGGGAATGGAATGAAGATGGCTTCTCTCTAATTGCCATTACAGTCGGAGGCATAACACAGATGAAATCTTCATAGGCTGAAATTCCTTTTGTACTATGAAATTCCTGGTTACCTGGTATTACTTCTTAACCATTGGACAGGTGTTTGTTCAGATAATTGAGTTCTTAATGTGGTGTGTGTGTGCATGTATGTGTGAGAAAGAGAAAGAGAGAGAGAGAGAGAGAGAGAGAGAGAGAGAGAGCACCTGATTTTATTTTATTTATTTATTTATACAATGTATATGCCGCGCACTACCCAAAGGTCTCTGGGCGGCTTACAATTAAAATGAACAGTTAAAATGTTAAAAAGGCAATGGACAATTAAAACAATAAAAACCTTTAAGCACAAAACACAAAAATTGCCACTAGGACACACAATCTATGTTATGTTGATTAAAAAACTTCAGAAACAGGAAGATTTTTACCTGGCGCCAAAATGTCATCAGTGTTGGCGCCAGGCGGATGTCAGTTGGGAGGATGTTCCATAACCTGGGAGCAGCTGCTGAGAAGGCCCTAGACCTACAAGCCATCCCCTTCACCTCCTTCAGGGATGGCTCTCTCAGGAGGGCTCCCTGGCTCGATCTTAATTGCCGGGTAGGTTCATATGGAAGGACGTGGTCCTTCAGGTATCCAGGACCTAAGCCATTTGGGGCTTTATATGCCAAAACAAGTACTTTGAATTGGGCTTGGGCAACAACTGGTAACCAATGCAGGTTATGCAGAATCTGTGTGATGTGATCCCTGGCAGCCCTACCACTTACCAGCCGGGCTGCACAATTCTTATTTATTTATTTATTTATTTATTTATTTATTTATTTATTTGGTGCATTTATATACCACTACCTTTTTTCTTTGAGGAACTCAGGGCGGTTTCCAATAAAACAACTAAAAAGACAACAAGAACAATAAAACAGCATGGAACAATAAAAATGAAAGGCAAGATAAAAATTAGAGGTTCGCAAAAGGGGAAACTGTCGGTGGGGGCAGCAGATAGGGGAAAAAAAGAAATTTAAACAGAAATAAGGTCATCATATGACACTTTAAACAGCAACGTTTTCAGTGCCTTTTTGAAAGCGGGCAGGGACTCTGCAAGGCGCAGTTCACTCGGGAGCTGGTTCCATAGAGAGGGGCCTACAAACGAGAAGGCGCGGTTATGGGTTGTCGACTTTCACGCCTCTCTCGGAGTAGCCACCCAGAGTGAGCACGCCCGTGACGATCGAGTGGGTCTGGCCTCAGTTGATCTCTGGGGAATCCGCTCAGCCAGCTATTCAGGTCCCAAGCCATGGAGGGTTTTGAAAACCAAAACCAAGGTGCAATCACCGAACCATATTCAATGGCTGCCCCATGTAGAGTGCATTGAAGTAATCAATTTATGCATCTTTCTCCTCCTCTATGGAAAGCAAACCCCTGAGGCAAAACTGGAAATGGGGGCTATGTAGCTTTGTGACAAAAGCGCTTCTATCACATGACCACTAAATGCGGGTGATAATAAAATATGCACTTTCTCTGAGAGTGGTCATGTGACATTAGAAGATGTGCAGTTACTGCCCCCGTGGTAGCATTTTTTGAACCTCTCTTTTATGTCCCCATTTGCCAAAGGCACATCAAATTGCTGTTTTGAAAAGCTGTTTGCTGCAAAACAGGTGAAACTGGAAGAAGATGTGGCTTTTTGGAGTTGACATGAGCTTTGCTTTGCATCAGAATGGGCATCAGGAAGCAAAGTAATTTGATCAAACCCCCCCCCAGCGGTGGTGCAGGAGATGTGCTTGAGAAGTATTTCAGGGGGCGTGGTCAAGAGGGCTGTTCAGAAGATGAGGCTGGCCATAGGGGCATGAGCTTTAGATGCAAATTCAGTAAAAGAAAAAGGTGCATTTCAGTGGTCCTTTGCAGTTCATATACTGCGGTCCCGCTATATCGTGGGATGCAGTATATGAAAAAAGCCCCCCTGAGGTGAGGGGCAAAGGCCTGTTTCAGGCCTCCCATACTTGCCCCAGGACTGGGGCTGCCCCAAACGGGCCCGCGAGGGCCTTCCCAGGCCTTCTGGAGGCCCCAAAAGGGCCTCCCTGGGAACCGGAAGTCACTTCTGGTAAACCGGAAGTCACTTCTGGATCACTGAAAATCATTGCTGAGGCCTCCAAGGGCCTTTTTAGAGGCCCGTTTGGGGCAGCACCAGGCTGGGGATAAGTACAAGATCCCCCAGTTAGGCCCCCCAGGCCTGACCCGACCTGCATCCGCATATTGTGGATTAATTATTGTGGATCAAGTCGGGTCCCTAACCCCACCCCCAATAAACGAGGGCTCACTGTATAAGATGCTAGACGTAGCTGAATATCAGGATAAATATCTTGACTGCTTGAGCAGTACAACAGTGGAACCCATGACCTCAGGAAGGGGTGAGCACTCCAGTGCGGGAAGATTCAAGAGTAGAGATGGGCACGACTCAAAAAAATGGTGTTTCGTTTGTCGTTTGGTCGTTTAGGGGTCCGTTTCAGTTCATTTTTGTTTTTGTGACGTTTTTTGCAAAAACATTCGCTTTCATTTCGTTAGGTAACGAAATGAAAAAATGAAAACGAAAATGAAAAATTGCTGTTTCGTTAGCATTCTTTTTAGTTCAATGCATCTGCTGCAACGAAAACGAAAAACACGGCAAATTGGGTCATTTCATTTTCGTTTTCGTTTTGTTTTTTTAAAAAAATTGTTTCGTTTTCGTTGCATAATGAAACGAAAAAACGAAAACAAAAAGAAAAAATCGCTCGTTTCGTGCCCATCTCTATTCAAGAGAAATCTGGACAAATCTCTGTCACTTCTGCTTGGACTTGGATTCCTTCCTTGAATTGCCTTACAGGCCCCTTCCAACTCCTTTATTCTACAAGTGTGTGATTCTATGCTCATGTCTTCCTGCTTTTCCGCAAAGTTGAGATTTTGGAAATTCACATGCGGAATGACACAATGTGCTTAGGGATCCCTTGATTGAGGCCCATGGTCTTGAGTGTTTGACCCTTAAAAACCAGACTTCAGATCCAACCATGTTTATGGTGCTGTATCAGGGTTGTTACCCCTGCCCTCTCCCTTGCCTCTGTGAAATGTTTCCCATCTATAACAGGATAGAGCAGGGAGAAATAAAACTGAGGAAAGCTGTACCCATTGCATCCAGAAATAATAATAATAATAATAATAATAATAATAATAATAATAATAATAATAATAATAATAATAATAATAATAATAATAATAATAATAATAATAATAATAATAATAATATGTGCCAACCCAGCCCATGGGCCAGCTGGGCAGTGCGATAAGTAATTAATAAATAAATAAATAAATAAATAAATAAATAAATAAATTAATAATAATAATAATAATAATAATAATAATAATAATAATAATAATAATAATAATAATAATAATAATAATAATAATAATAATTTAAAAGGGCTACGCGGCCCACAGGCAAGTTGGTCGGCATGATAAGTAAAAATAAATAAATAAATAAATAAATAAATAAATAAACCACCATCCCACCACCATCCCACTGGCAACCACTCAGTCTTATTGCGCCCTGTGTACTTGAGGTGCAGGTGAAGAGATGGTGGACTTCCTTTCTGTTCATTTTTGGTAAAGTTAAGCAATTCTCAAAAGTCATATCCTTAGAACTAGAGGTTTATTTTTTGTTTTTTAATTATTGAAAGAGAAAATGATAGATTTCTGACAGATATTACTTAGTGAGATATATGTATTAGACAGGATGTTCTATATGTATTTGATAGGTATTTAATTGATTTCAAGATGGAGTCTGTAAAAAGTGCAAAGTCACAGTGACTCAATGTATAGTTTTTTTCTAATGGAGTACAGGTGTTAAGAATTAACATAATGAATTTTGGCTGATGCAAGAGGTTGCAATAGCTGTGAGGTAATGTCATTTATGATTGGGCAGACACGTGTATAAAAATCTTCTGTAAATCATTGTTCCTTGGGCCTTCCATAAGTAAAGGCACCCACTTTGTTTCTCTGTCATATATTTTGTTTATGCACTGTATGCTATTATGTTAAGCAGCTTGGGTGGGCATCCAACCCGGAGGAGTATTTTAAAGAGTCCATCCCTACTAACCATGTCAAATGCCTTCGTAAGATCTATGAAGGCTACAAAAAGTGGCTGTCCTTGTTCCCTGCATTTCTCCTGCAACTGCCTGAGGGAAAATACCATATCAGTAGTGGACCTGTTGTTTCGAAAGCCACACTGTGATTCTGGGTAGACTCTCTCTGCAAGTATCTGGAGCCTCTTCAGTATAACACGTGCAAACAGCTTCCCAACAACACTAAGAAGAGAGATACTGCGATAGTTGTTAGTCGCTTCTGTCACCTTTGTTCTTATAAAGCGTAACAATTAGAGATGGGCACGAAACAGAAAAATGGCATTTCGGTTTTTTGTTTGTCGTTCAGAGGTCTGTTTCGGTTCATTTCCGTTTGTCGGGATATTTTTGAAAAATTTCGTTACCATTTTTTGTTTTTTCATTTGTCATTTCTACCCGCTTTTTGCACGATTTTTAAAGCATTTCCGTGTGCAGGCATCCCCCAATGCCCCAGACCAGAGGGAAAACACTAAAAAAAACACGGATGCTGGCAGAGACACAGTATAGACTAGGTATGCAGGGAGGCTGCAAAGGCAGCGGCGGGCATTGCCCAGGGTGCAAGGCCACCACAGAGTGACTGCACTGCAGGGCAAGGGAGGGTACTCACTGAGAGGTACGCAGCACACACGCACACAGGGAGGCTGCAGGACTGAAGCTAGAGTCACAGCAGAGACAGCAATCCCACCCTAACTCCCACCAGAGACTGCAAGGAGGACGGGGGCTGCCAGAGCTTTTTGTGCCCTCTGTGGCTGCCAGACCTGCCCGCCCAGTCTGCAACCTGGGCATGCTATTGGTTGAACATGATGCCATCACATGGCTTGCCTCCATTTTGTGGCTGGTGGCGACATCCATTTAAAAGGGAAAAGAAAAATACATCGCGATGGGAGAAGACTAAAACAAATGTTTTAAGGACCGCAACCCCCCTGGTAGGTATTATTAGACAATATAAATAATTATCACTGTGTTTTTATGGATGCCCAGGGCGTTTTTTAACATTTAAAACAGCTCATTTCATTGTGCGTCACCATTAACGGAAACAAAACGTAACGACCACAATTTTCGTGGTTCTGTTCGTTTCGTTTCATTTTCATCACAATTTTCGTTTGTCATTTCATTGCGTAACGGAAACGACAAATGGTAATGGAAACGAAAAAATGTTCGTTCCGTGCCCATCTCATATCCTGTTGTACTCCCCGTTCCCTCCAGCAAAGGCAGAGGATTTCATAGAGTTCAGTGGCAATGATCTCTTTGCAGCACTTCAGAACTTCAGCAGGGATGTTATCTTTCCCAGGTGCCTTGCCAGAGGCAAGTGAATCCAGAGCTACATTTAGTGCTTTTAGTGTTGGTTCATTGTCAAGCTCTTCCAAGACAGACAAACACTTAATAACATCATTAAGTCTTTTCATGAGGATATGAAGGGCAATGTAGTTTTTGATGGCCTAGTGTCAGATCCCTTCAACATCCAAAGCGGAGTGAAGCAGGGCTGGTTCCCTGCGCCAACCTTGTTTGGGATCTTCTATGCTATCATGCTGAAGTATGCTTTTGGAAATTCAACAGAGGATATCACCTCCGGACCAGATCAGATGGAAAACTCTTCAATCTCTCTAGATTGAGAGCAAAGTCTAAGGTACAGGTGAAATGTTTGCAGGATCTCCTCTTCGCTGATGACGCCACCATTACTGCTCACTCTGCCGAAGATCTCCAACAACTCATGGACCATTTTAGCAAAGCTTGCAAAGATTTTGGCCTAGAAATCAGCCTGAAAAAAACACAAATAATGGGCCAGAATGTGGACTCTCCTCCTCGCATTACAATTTCTGCAAAAGAACTGGAAGTTGTCCATGACTTTGTGTATCTTGGCTCAACTATCTCAGATACACTCTCACTAGAGTCTGAGCTGAATAAACGTATAGGTAAAGCAGCTACTATGTTTTCCAGACCAACAAAGAGAGTATGGCTCAATAAGGAGCTGGCAGAACATACAAAGATACAGGTCTATAAAGCTTGTGTACTGAGCACACTTTTGTATTGCAGCGAGTCTTGGACCATCCATGCCCGACAGGAAAGAAAGCTTAATACCTTCCATATGTGCTGTCTTAGGTGAATATTCAACATTACCTGGCACGACAGAGTTCCAAATAGCATAGTCCTGAATCGAGCTGGAATCCCCAGCATGTACACTTTATTGAAACAGCGACGCCTACGCTGGCTTGGACACGTTGTGAGAATGGACGATGGCCGGATCCCAAAAGATCTTCTATAGGGAGAACTAGTGCAGGGGAAAGCGCCCCAGAGGGAGACCAGAGCTGCGGTATAAGGATATCTTCTTCTCATAAGTTTATTACGGTCATATGACCCAAAACAGTTGAACAGAACAGTACACAGAATAAAACTATAACATAACATTGCCAACAGTAGATTACAGTGTCATTTATCTGCCGCTATCATAGCCCTCCTATGGATTGCTGCCAAGAGGAATTTAGCCACCTGGGTAGTTACATATGAGTTCTTATCTGAGAGGCAGTACTCTACCAAGATCTTATCTGGACAACTTTGAAATTTAAAAATTAAAGGATAAATCAGGTCTCTTCTAATTTCTTTGTAAAGGGTACAGTATAAAAGGGTATGAGTTAAAAATTCAGGTACCCCAGCTCCACAGGGGCATAAACGTTCTTGGCGTGGGGTTCCATTATATCTACCCTGAAGCATAGCTGAAGGAAGCACATTGAGTCTTGCCAAACAGAATGCTCTGCAGACTTGTGGGGTTCCTAACGAGGATAAATAGTTTGCTTGTTTCCGATACCCTGGTAGAATACCGTGTGCCTGGGGTGAGCAGGTTCTATTTGCTGAGGCAGTCAGTTCTTGTCTCTCAATGTCGTCAATTCGCTGACTAAGGGTTCGGTAGGCCTGATGTTGATTTAACATTAGAATGGACTCGAGAGGCATTCCAATAGATCTAACTTTGTGTTGGATTATCTGTGACCACTTGCTCGTGTAGGAATCAGATAACATATGGTATATGTAACCAACTGCTCAGCCTGAAAATGTATAAGGATATCTGTAAGAGGGACCTGAAGGCCTTGGGAATGGACCTCAACAGTTGGGAAACCCTGACTTCCGATCGCACTGTCTGGAGGCAAGAGATACAGCATGGTCTACATGAATTTGAAGAGGCATTTGTCCAACAGGCAGAGGAAAAGAGGCAGGCACGGAAAGAAGGAAACTTGACGACTGGGCAAGAAACAGAATACATCTGCCCCCAGTGCGGTAGAGACTGCCATTCCCGAATTGGTCTATTTAGTCACACTAGGTGTTGTTTTTAGGATCTCTACTCCAGGCATGACACCATAGTCTTTCGAGACTGAAGGATGCCAATGATGATGATGTATGCTATTATGCTGTTATGCTGTTGAAGGTACTAATGTGATTTTCCCTCTCTATGATTTGTTGAACTTTGTAGAAGTTCTGTGATGCTGTGATATATTTTTGTACCAGTTTGTAATATAGGTGTTTTGGTTTTAAGAAAACTATTTATTCAACAAGTATTGCTTCTGTTGGCTAATCAAATAGCACATACTGGTGGCCACACCCAGGGAGGCGCGGAAGTTGCTCACGCGTAACCGCACCTTCTCTGTGGTAGGCCCTACCTTATGGAACCATCTCCCTAGTGAACTGCACCTAGCACAGTCCTTGCCCGTTTTTAAAAAGGCCTTGAAAACTCACCTTTTTAGAGAGGCATATGGCAACCTTTTTACTTTTTTTTTTTGGTATTTTGCCGCCCGTGTCATCTTCTGTGAGGGGTTTCATCTCTCCTTATCTTATTAGTAACTTTGCCTTTTGCTTTTCTGCCTTTCCCCCCTTTGTTTTCTTGTATTTTTCTGGTTTAATGGTTTTAACTGTAAACTGCCCAGAGTTCCGTTTTGGAAGATGGGCAGTATAAAAATATAACAAATAAAGAAATGAATAATAAATACTCTGACAATTTCCCCATTCTGCATACACATAAACAGACCATGTACGTATACACACTTTTGATGTAATTTCAATGCAATTGGGGGGGAGGAAATATTTTAATTGTGCCTTTAGGTTCATTTGTGTGCTGCCTTCAGCTTCTTTCTCTCATCTGCATTTCTTCAGTTTACAAATGTGCCCAGCTGCATGGATAAAACATCTTCAAATGGCTTGATTCTATTGTACAATGAGTAGCCCTAAGACGTGATTTTCATGGTGCTTCAGGAATGCATCTCAGTGGGAGAAAAAGCTTGCGTACCTCAGCTGGTACGCACTGCACAAAAAGAACTTTGATGCAATCACATACACCACAGGAACTTAAGGGTAGAAGGTGCCGTAGATTAAGCTGGCCACACTGAATCACTTTTGGACAATCAATAGCACCGGACAGGAAAAATGCCAAGGAGACTTGTTTGGGGGATGTCTTGCAGGGCCACAAAGCGCCTCTTGTGATGGGAGTCCACTTCAAATGACCCCATCGATAGACTACAGCTGAAAGAGAAGGAAGGGGAGCAGAAGACTACAGAAGAGTGCTCATGGTCCCTGGAAAATTAGTAGAGGAGGGTGCGTGTTAAAAAAACAGAAAAGGGAAAAATTCATCAAAAATTGCTAATTCGTTGATTTGCATTTGTAGGAATTGATACCTTTCATCAGAATTAATATGAATCATTTATTTATTTAGTTAGTTAGTTTTTGTAAAAGATATGAACATTGTAGGAAGGCTTCCTTTCCATCTCCTCTTTAAGCCCTCCTAATTTGGAGAAGATTGGGTTTCAGATGTCCAAAGATGTCCACCTACAAAGAAACCTAATGCTAGGAAATTCCCTCCAGGCATTCGAGAGACATGAAGACCAGATGAAACTGGGCATGTCCCAGGTGGTGAAGAGAGATGGGCACGAAGTAGAGAAATGGTGGTCCATGATTGTTGTGGCTTGTAGCTTAGCATGAACCACTTTGTCTTTCCAGTTCATGTCTAGGGAGCTAACTGGTCCTGCTTTCTCTGCGGCCACTGCTAACACATACAGCAGAGAGGTAGCAGGATCAGGTAGGCAGAGGTGATGGGGGCAGCAGGAAGTGGGTAGGCAGGCACCCCCTTTTGCAGAAGCATTTCCTTCTGATGAAGCGAAACGGGATCCCCAAACTGGGTCACAAAAGGAACCACAAACCAGCCTGACTTACCGTGTGTGTGTGTGTGTGTGTGTGTGTGTGTGTGTGTGTGTGTGTGTGTGTGTGTTGGTACATGGTAGATAAGAATATAAGAACATAAGAAGAGCCTTGTTGGATCAGGCCAAAGGTCCATCTAGTCCACCTTCCTGTATCTCAGAGCGGACCCACCAGATGCCTCTGGGAACGCACAAGACTAGATATCTGTCTCTTGATGGTGCGTACCTATTTCTAGTGGTGAACGGACACGAAAGAGTTCTCAGACTCCTGCTATGATGTGCTCTTTACAAAGAACAGTTTGATTCTTGGGGCCTTTAAAGCAAGCCAAGTGATCGTGTTTCCCCCGCCCATCACCCACCTCAATGAGATGGACGACTCCCAGCTGGTGTTCCTCCCAGAACATCCCTTTTGGACCATTGTCATAGGATGGCCATATCTGGGAAACTGAGCTTTCCTGTTGTGATCAAACCAAGACCTGGGAAAAACTTTGTTTACCCAGATACTTCACCTCCAAAAGCACCTTCTCCCCTGAACGAAATGTGTCAAAGCCTTCTGGGAGCAGAAGGAATTGAAAAAAAAAAAGGAAATGGCTGTCTAGTAGTTCCTTCCCTCAACTGTCCCTGCCAGCAACGCTGCCTGTAAATTAAGTTAAACAATTACACCCCCCCAAATAAATAAACAAATAAATAAACTGTCTTTCCAAACCTGATTATCACAAGTGGCAGTCTCATTAAGAAAAGGCCAAATGCTCCTGAAGGAATCGTTTTAGGTAAGGCTCTGTCACATCATATGTGTTTTATCTCTTTACCCATTAGCCGATATTACAGTGGGTGGAAGGGGGGAGGGCAGGGGGAAGGGAGTCCGTGCTTTCGAACTCGGAGTTCCATCAGTTTTCCGTCTTAAGAACATAAGGGCCCTCTGGGCACTGGATTTCATTGTTAAACCATCAGCGTGACAAAGTGGCGCAGGGGCATAATTTCAAAAGACACTTTATGGAGCGCCTTGCTTCCTTTGTCTCGGAATTTCCCCGTTTGTCTTCTGACATCCCAGCTGGTGCTCCTTTGGAGGTCTGCAGCTGATGTTTTCTTAGGAGTGGAAATGGCAGCAAAGCCAGCCTTAACCTTGGGCAGCATGGGGCAGCCGGCTCAAATCCAGAATACCTAGAGGGCAGGGTCTGTGACAGACCGCTTGTCTCTTTTCTTAAATTCCTTAACAGTTACTACTGGACTCCCGCTCAGGATATTCCGATAATCAGCATTGTTTGTTGATTGCCAGTGAGTTTGACTAGGGCTGTCTGACTTCCTTCACTGCTTCTTACACTTGAGGAAGGGAGCTGATGCTCCTGCTACAGTCCCTCGGTTGGTCTTCAAGGTACTACATCACACTTGCGGTTCTGATTCCTTGGTTCTTACAGTCCGTGCTGTCCCCAAAGATGTCTGTGAATATTCTCAGTCATCCAGGTGAGTTTATCTGGAAGTTGAGTCATGGCTACTGGACTTCTTTTTTGAGAGATAGAAACGTTTCGCTGCTCATCCAAACAGCTTCATCAGTCTGAATACAGCTAGTGTGAGTCCTCCATCTTATAGTCCACTTGACCTCTTGTCACCTTGGTCTGAATTAGGCTCATAAGATGAATAATGGCCTGAATAGGCTTGTTAGGGAGACAACAATATCCATAGCCTTAAGGTGAACAATGGCCTAAGGTGCTGAAACCTATCAAGAATGGGTCATTAGCTATGGCCTTGGTGGTGAAGGCTTTTTGATTTGTCTGGGTACTTTGGAAAGCACACCCTGATAAGTAGCAGATAGACTATGCCTGAGGCCGCCACCTCTGTTGGAGGTGTAACAGCTCAGGACCAGAATCAGCAGTACACCTCCAATGGAAGGACAAAGGGCACTCATTCAAAGATGAGGATGTACACATATTAGCAAAGAAGATAGGTGGTTTGAGAGAGGAGTAAGGGAAGCCATTCATGTGAGCATCGAAACCCCCTCCCTCAACAGAGTCCTAAAGAGGAGGGGCAGTGAAGGACATGTCATAATGGAATGAAGCTACAGAAAGCCAGATGTGGGCTGAATATCAGAAAAACTTCATATATCTTTAGAGTAGTATGGCAGTGGAGTCCGTTACCTCGGAAGGTGGTGAGCACGCCACCTTCTGAGGGTATAGAAGAGGAAATTGAACAACCATCTTTCAGATCTGCTTTGAGCAGATTCCTGTATTGAGTAGTGGGTGGGGAGAGTGAGAACAGACAAAAGAATTTTTTTTACCCAGCGTGTTGTTAGTCTGGAACTCCCTGCCACAGGATGTGGTGATGGCCTCTGGACTGGATGCCTTCAAAAGGGGATTGGACAGATTCCTGGAGGAAAAGTCCCATCACAGGTTACAAATGGAGATCTCCATGATGGAGACGTGTAGCCTCCAGGCTTAAAACCAGGGTACTTCAAGGGCCAGATGCAGGTGGGGCCACTGTGGGGCCATTGTGAAATACAGGAAGCTCGACTAGATGGGCTTTTGGCCTGATTCAGCACAACTCTTGTTATGTTCTTGTGTTCTTAAATATCTCCTTGCCTTTCTGATATTCTATTATGTGCCCCCTCACCTCATAACCTGACAATATTGCCCCCAGCAGCTTCCATGACTTCACCAGTACCAGTGGCTTGAGCTCTCAAAAATTATTTTGCCTCCTCAGGTAAGTCTGACAAAGGTAGGCTGCTGTTCCTAATGCCCCAAGCTTCCTCCCAGAACCCTACATTAATGGTTCTTCTTTGAAATCCCATCCCATGACCATATTCTTGCACTGAGCAGGGTGTTGGGCTCAAAGACCATAGAGGTCCCTTCCAACTCCATTATTCTATGATACTATGGAAACCATTGCTGAGGGGTAAGAGTGGTGCTCCTTTCATTGAGGGTTATAGGATCAAGACATCTTACACTGGTTGACCATTCTTTTTGCTTGAATTTGCAAGCATTAGTTATATTCAGGAACACAGCCCTGGAACCCGATTAGCGCTTCTGCACTGGGAATCACAAAGTGTAGGTGGCCATTTCTGGCACATCATCGCACACCCATGTGGACTTCCAGCTATGGAATTCAAAATGTGGGATTGGACTTCCCTTCCAATGTGCAACTGAATTAGAGGTGGAACCACCCACAACATTTCAGACCAAGGACCAGCCTTTGCACATTGGTATGCCACGCTTACATCTCTGTTCCACACTATCCAAATCCCATTTTTCAATTAACATCTTTACTTTGAAGAATGTTTTGAGAGAGAGGAGTTGGGGGGAGGGGGGAAAGAACGAGAGACAGAGAGAGAAAAGATAATTGCAATGAACCCAAGAGCAGCATGGATGGGAAGACTAACAGCCCCAAATTACCATGAGCCACGCTTGTCCAAAATGGCCAGAAGGAGCATCGCTTCCTAATTATTTCAGACTAATGGCAATATTTAAATGCTACTATTTTAATGGGAGCATTTGATTCCGGAAGGCCCAAGAAATTGCATGTCACTTTTCAGCTGCATTGCTAAAACAGCTCACATCCAGGCTGTGTACAGACCAATCGTGCTCTGCTGGGCGTCGGAGGTGGAACAAATCATTAATGTTTCTCATGCATGCAAAGGTTAAGTTACTCAGTGCACTGTATTACTCATGGCATCCCTGAAGTTCTCCTCTGTGCGGTTTGTCTATACCAGGGGTCCTCAACCTAAGGCCCCAGGGCGGATGCGGCCCCCCAAGGTCCTGAATCCGGCCCCTGGGACCAATTGCAACCCCCAAACTACCCCGTTTTGTGAGCAAACCAGCCTCCACAGCTGCTTTTGGACTGTGATCCGGCCCCCAGTGGTGTCTGGGTGGTGGTGGACCGGCCCGCTGTTTGAAAACTTTGAGGACCCCTGGTCTATACTATCAGTGAACCACAGTGGGAAAGCCACGAATTCAAGAGATGTTCTACTGCCGCCGCAATTGCGGTGTGGGAGCCGTTTGCCCGCCTGCTGGGGGAGGCGGGGGCGAAGGAGAGCTATGGAGGCTAGGAAGGCCACGTGGGAGCCTACCTTATAAGGGGGCTCCCGGCCGTTACCCGGCCTCTTCTGTTCCAGTGGTGTCCCACCTGCCCACCCTATATTAAGGACAAGTTGATACTGGTCGCTTCGGAGCCAGATGGAAATTTTTGATCTGCCCTTAATTGGCATGACAGAGAGCAGATGTGTTTTCACCCATCCAGTTTTTAACGTTTATTTCAAGGGTCTGGCGTAGAACTTTCAGAAGCACTGGTCAGACTGGTGGGTAGTGGTGGAAGGCGGGTGAATTCTGGGAGAGAAGGGACACCAGAAAATGGTGTCAGCTGGCCTGCCTTGTAGCGCTGAAGCCCCTGAGGACTCGGTGCTGCGAGATGGAAAAAGGCAGGGGCCCACAAGTACTGATCACCCAGAGCTGGGAGCCTCGGGTGGTTGGGACTTGCAGGGTTTTCCAGTTTGTGTTTCATCTCCCAACTGGGGTCTGCCATGACCCTGCCTGTCACAGAACCTGAATCTGAGGGGTTAAATGGTGAAGAGCTGCTGGAGGAGCCTTGCAGCTCAACTCAGCAGGCAGCTGGGTCTGATGACTCAGCTGAAAGCATATCTCCTCCTCCTAGAAGGGCCATGAGCAGGATTCTGCAAAGACGTGCTACCAGGAGAGCTAGGGAAAGGGTCTTGGATGCTAGTCGGGGAATCAGGTCTGGAAGCCCTGAGTACTAGCAGGAGCCTTTCCAGAGGTAAGGGTGTGTTCCCTGTTTTGGGATAAAGCTGGCAAGCTTACCTTGAGCTCTCTGTGGGAGCAACATGTCATTTGAACTTGCAACCACGTTCCTGTCTGTGACCTTAGCTATGTTTCCTGATTTTGGACCGGCTTCCTGGATAATGGCTTTATCTGTTCCCTTGGGTTTGGCATCTGGTTTCTGTGAGATATTCTGGTTTTGACTTGGACTGTTAATTGCTGGGAGTTGGATTCTGTTATTTATCTGTCTTTCCACTAAAGGTCTCGGCAAAGAACTGAACTCTGCTTGTGTGTGTGTTCTGTGTGCAGGGCTTGACAGGGTCCAGCTGGGGCATGGCCAGCCCCAGGTGGACCAGCCTTCTGTTCTACATATGCCCCCCCCCATTATGTGAGTTGTTATTGTTAATAAAGTATGGCCACGTTTTTCACCAAAATGGCATAGGACCTGGCTACCTAAAGGACCGTGTGCCTGTACTCTAAGATCAGGCTAGGAGGCCCTGCTCCAGGTCCCATCCTTCAAAGAGATAAGGAGGTGGCATGTTGAAGCAGGGCCTTCTCGGCAGTTGCCCCCCCCCAACTCTGGGATGCCCTCCCTACAGAGATCCACCTGACGCCAACCCTTTTGGCTTTCCGGCGCCAGGCAAAGACCTTCCTGTTTGGCCAGCATTTTAATTAGTTTATTTGGCTGGACACATGAGCAGCAGGGTTTTATAATTTATAATTTGTATGGTATCTGGTTTTAACTGTATTGTATTATATAGTTTTAATAATTTTATTGTTTTAGAGTTTTTAATACTTGTTGTATGCCACCAGGGACCTCTTGGTAGTGGGGCAGCTAAAAAATATTGTAAATAAATAAATAAATAAATAAATATAACTTCAACTCTGCCTTGTTACTCCGGGCTGGGTAGGGCAATGCCTGTGGAAGCCAATTCATGCGTAGCATTTTGTGTCCTCTCTTTTACCCTACTGGCCTTAGTGTCCGCACAGGGGCTCTCCCTTCCTTTGGCAGGGCTATGATGTCAGTATGGTGGAAACCTGGCGTGTCCCATCAAATGGACCCGATTTGGAGTGCAGAATGGCAAAGCAACAATACAGAGCCCAAGACTTCTCATTCATTCCTTCATTAATTCATTTTTGTTTTGTTTTGTTTTTTTGTGCATCTTTATGTATAACACGCCCTTGATGTAGACTCTGCTCTGGGTGTTTTTCAAGTAATTGGGTAACTATGCATGTAAAGGAAAATTATATATAAAATGTATTTTATTATTATAAAAATATATATAAAAATAAAATGTCGGCTGCAAAGTTGGCAGTTCAAGAGTTCGAATCCTGGGTGTCACGCAGCAGAGTGAGCTCCCGCTGATAACTCCAGCTCCTGCCAACCTAGCAGTTTAAAAGCTGGTAAATGCAAGTAGATAAATAGGTACTGCCTTTAAAAGCAGGAAGGTAAACTGTGTTCCATGAGCAGAAACTCTCTGTCTCTCTCTCTCTCTCTCAACTTCCAATCAAGCAAATATTCCAAGACTCATGAAGGTGAACCATAGAAGGAGGTTAACTTGCTAGAAAATTAACAATACAAAGAGTTGAGGCTTGTGAAGATCTTAGTAAAAAGCCAGTTTTTAGCTTGGTGCTGGAAGTTCAGGAGAGTAGTGGGGGGAGAGAGAATCACACCTACACCAGCAAGGAGCTCCAAAATAGGGTGACCACCATGAAAAGGTCTTAACCCTAAACTCTAAACTCAACCCACCCAAGATCACTTCTCTTGTGTGATGGACTAGCATAAAGCATAGCTGAACATGGGACTGGAGAGTGAGTTTGGGCGTATATCATCAATTGCTCAACCTATTACAATCATAGAATCATAGATTTGGAAGAGACCTCAAGGGCCCTCTAGTCCAACCCCCTGCCATGCAGGAACCCCATCACAATATTTCCGACAGATGGCCATCCATCCTCTGCTTAAAAACCTCCAAGGAAGGAGACTCCACCACCCTTTGTGGCAGCATATTCCACTGCCGAACAGCTCTAACAGTCATGAAGTTCTTCCTAATGTTCAAATGGAATCTCTTTTCCTGTAGTTTGAAACCATTGCTCCGAGCCCTAGACTCTGAAGCAGTTTTCAGAGTGTTTACTTTTGGTTTAAAAAAAAAACCCTTTATCTGTGCAGCAGAAGTACAGGGACTAAGGAATATGAATTAGCTTCAAGTGTCTCCAAAGTAGGCCAACATTTATTGTGTCATTAACTGGCATTTGCAGTCTTATTGATTCATTATGATCCATTGATAAGTGTTTTCAAAACAGGATCCAGAGAAAACATGTTTTTCTTTTCTGTGGAAGAAACACCCTGATATCTCCTCCTGTCTGTCCCAGCCTCCCAGGAAGGTACTACATTGTATACGCTTTTCACGTCTCTACCATTTTCTTTCTGGAAGCCGGTGCAGATGAGGTCAATCTTGTATTCAAATCTGAAATGCAGAATCAAGGCCATAGCATGTGTTCTAAATGTCATCCCCGTATCTCTGCATTTGGCAGAGTTATTGTTCTACAAACGAACCAACAAAAGGAATGTTAAACAATCAAGTCAAATTAAAGGTCTCCGTGGCTTGGTGGAAAATACAACAGACAGATATAACATCATTTTTCTTTGATCACTCTGCAGCTCTCAAAATGGGGGGGGGGAGGGAGACAGAAGTCCCCCTTTTACATATATTTTTCCCACAAAAAAAAGTGAAGATGGAGTAAAACGTTTGCCTAAATGCAACAGGAAAAATCCAAAGGCACATGTGCTGTGGAGTTTTGAATGTTGGTTAAATTCCTGTGGTGACTCCGCAGTAGGACAGGGACTTATAGAGCAGAATTATCTTCAAGTTCCCCAGATTACTTCATCCCTTATTACTGCGCAACTGGCACTCAGAGTGTCATTAACTCACTCTAAGGGCGCTTTTACACGACCCCTAAAATCTGAGGCAAAGGGCTCCCAGATGCGGAGCTTAAAATTGTTTTCCCACCAGCTCCGGACTATTAAAAAAAATTAAGTATGAACACGCCCACCTAAGCACGTCCCAGGTCATTTTCCAAGTACCTGGTCTCCGAAGGTGAACAATTTCTGATGTGGATTGCAAAGCAGTGAATGCCGGGCTCTACTCCCTTCTGTTTGTTTGGGGTTTTGCCCCCCGTCCCTTTAAGAGACTGGAATGCTTCCCGGGGCAGCTCTGGACGGCAGAGCGGAGGTGAGCCTGCATTCTTTTCTCCCTCCCCTCACGCAGACAGGAGCAAGGGAGTGCGGAGGGGTGGGAACACAGCAAGAGGAGCAAACCCCCAAGATCTCTGGTCTGAATTTAAGTTGCCAGTGGATCTTAGGGGTCATGTAAAAGCGCCCTAAGACATTGAGGAGAATGAACAAACATGTTAAGATTCTGAACAGACTAAACAGAAAATTAACAAAACGTAGCTACTGTCACAAAACATAGCTAATGTCAGCTATATCAATAAATAAATACTGCTTTCTGCAACAGGACTCAAGAGGATGTCTGCTTTCAGAAGACTGACAGATTCCAACAGACAAAGAAGAGGAGGGGAAAAGCAGACAGGTGAGTCTCTCTGGACTTCAAAGGCAGGGAACCAACGACGTATTGGTTAGTGCTAGAAAGAGTGACAGTTATCCAAGTGCAGAACGGTCCCTCCCATCCACATGTGCTAAAAGCAACATGTGAGGTTGCAATAACTCCAACAAGTGGAAGGATTTCACCAATGAAGCTGACGGTGAATTCCCCCCCCCCTCTTATTCACTTTCCCCACCAATTTCCTGTGCTACTTCTCACACTTTCTATGTTAAATTTCATTCTGCTGGTTTCAGCCCATTTCTCCAGGCCATCAAGTTTGCAGTCACACTAAAGTTTTCTGCACATCTTAATTTGATGCGTAGGTTTTTTGGGGGGCGGTCATGTGGTGTTTGATGTGCAGTTAGCATCCTGTCGACAGGGTCGTATTTTACTGCTCTGTGCCCATCTCTAGTTGCTTACTGCGCATCTTTTCCCTTTTTTTTCCTCGGTTGATTTTCTAAGTCTGCGTTGCAGGAAGTGGCAGGAAAAGGGGTACAAAGCTAATTGTTGTGTATTTTCTGGGGTTGCACCTCCCTAGAGTAGCGAAGAACTGCGCATCTCTAAGGGAAGATTTTTAAAGCAACCCCTAGTGGTGGTTTAAAAAACTTAGGTAACAGTGCGCTTCTAGGGTTGTGGTCGGTCAGGGAACCAAATTACTTCCCTTCACGGTTAGGACACAATCTTTTACTATGCAGTTCGCCGCAGCAAAAATGTGCAGAAAATGCTGGTGAGACCATGGCCCAACTAGTCCGGCAATGATCTATTGGGCCCCTTCCTGCTCCATAGTTCCAGGAGGACAAGATCATGGGCCCAAAACGGGACCCTCCCGTCAGCCATTTTGACTCAGCTTTCCGTAGTCGTGTCCTACCGTGGCCATTTCTGCTTCCCAAACTTCTTCCTTCCTCTGCCTTTTGTCAATTTTTTATTCCGACCCGGCAGCCAGCCCAGCTGCGCCACAAAACTGGCAACTTCAGCTGCAAAAACTTTGCTGACCGAGCGGCCCATTTTAAGCAATGAACCCCTTTGCGTCTCTGCCTTTATTAAGCTACCTATTCTGACTCTGGAAATTCCAGATGCTGCCGTTGCGGCTGCCTGAGCTCACACACTAAGCTGTTGACAATCTTTGGAGGAGATTGAGATTTTTTTAAAATGTGGTGTGTGTGTGTGTGTGTGTGTTTAAAGACCATTAAAGTATGCTCTTTCTCTCTCTCCCTCTCTTTCTCCCTCTCCCTCTCCTCTTTTTAAACTTTGGCTGGAGATGCTCAGATAAAAGGAAATAAGGATGCAATCAGTCCCTTTGTAAACCTTGCCTGCTTTACATCCAGTAAAAGTGGCACAGGCTTGCCGAATTTGGAGGCCACCAGCTCTGCAAGCATGTTCCTCTGCCTTTTAAGAAAGGGAGCCTAAGCATTTATATATAGGCTGTGCCTCCATGATTCTGAAGACGCAGCAGGTTAGAAAATATCCTAATTCTTGCTCAATTTTCTTTTGCATAATATATTGAGAAGGGGTGGCAGGAGGGAGGGAAGAAGATACCAGAAAGAAAGAAAGAAGAAAAAAGGCTGGACTCATAGCAACAGCTAAATGAAATAAATCATGTGTGGTGATAAGTGGAAACTCGATCAGGAACAATGCACCATGATTATGTATAAAAATTCCAACCACCCGAGTTCACGGCATGATCTAAATTAACATAGACTAATCAACACGCCGGAGAATTCCACTAGTAATCATTGCGCCCTGGAAACAGTGTGAAGTGTATCAAAAATATTCCACCAGACCAGAACTCTGAAAGGTACCTTGTTTTGTTATGTAGAACTGCAGTTGGGTTGGTGGAGGCCCCCTCTCTTCCTTGGATATTTGCAAAGCAGGTACACAAAGATCTGCCAAGAAGTTAGAGTCCTTGAGCCATCAAACCACGAGTTCTGTGCATCCCTAAAATGACTCATCCTAAGAGGGAACTGTGGACTGCTCATGGTGGAACACAATCACCCTGAATCCTCCTGGTGAAATGATTCAGAGAGGAAGATTGGCAACAGTCAACAGTTCAACCCATTACTTGCAAGAGTTCTGTGCACAATACACCTCCTGCTGTCCATATCTCTGAACTAAAGGTGTTCCTGGATCTTCTAAACCAGTGGTTCTCAACCTGTGGGTCCCCAGATGCTCCTGGACTGCAACTCCCAGAAATCCTGCCTATCTGGGGACCCACAGGTTGAGAAGCACTGTTCTAAACTGATTTGGAGGCTAATTCAGGGCCTCCAAATTGATCCTGGTGTAGAGCTAAGCATATTTGTGCTCCACAGTTGGATTTCTGCCCACAATTGCAGTCAGTTTGCAAAGCCTCCTAAGAAGTGAGGCCCACTGGCTTGTACCCAGGGTGGTAGAGTAGAGACAGTCATGGACTAGGACTCAGAAGATCTGGATTTAACTCTCTGCTGCATCACCAAAATAATAATAATAATAAATAACTGGGGGAGGAAGAAACTCAACCATTTCCCACAACAGTCCTGATAGAGTGGCTGCAAATCGGTTCTGACTCAACAGCATGTATAACACACAACCAGGCAACATATCAAGCCAAAGCTGAGGAGAGCTGGGGCAGCCTGGCACCAGAAATATGCATCCAACAGGTGTGGCCATTGTTCCTGGCCAGGTTTTTGCCCGGCGCACGGATCCTGAAATGAGCATTGCATGTGCACCGCTTAGGGTTCATATAAGGTTGCCAAGAAGCTGCAGGGTTGGTAAGAACAAAAGAACATAAGAACATAAGAAGAGCCATGATGGATCAGGCCAAAGGCCCATCTAGTCCAGCTTCCTGTATCTCACCGTGGCCCCACCAGATGCATCTGGGAGCGCATGAGACTAGATTTCTGTCTCCTGATATCACTCCCCTGCATCTGGCCCATCATGGTTTGTCACCTGGGATGGACTTTTCCTTCAGGAATCTGTCCAATTCCCTTTTGAAGGCATCCAGGCCAGATGCCATCACCACCTCCTGTGGCAGGGAGTTCCACAGACTAACAATGCGCTGGGTGAAATAATATTTTCTTTTGTCTGTTCTCATTCTCCCAACCCTCAGTTTGAGTGGATGTCCCCTAGTTCTAGTATTTTGTGAGAGGGAGAAGAGCATCCCTCTAACTACTTTACTCATGCCCTGCATTATTTTGTACAACTCAATCATATTCCCCCTCAGGTGCCTTTCTTTGCAGCCTAAAGAGCCAAAAATGTTTTAGCCTTTCCTCATAAAGGAGGTACCCCAGCCCAGTTGGTCCAAATAATATCCACTACAAATTCTAGACCTCTAAGTAAGAACCTTGCATTCTTGGTGGTCACTCCTCATCTCTGCCCCCACCCGTGGAAACTTTTAAACACTCTTTGAAAACACAGCAATTCTGGCAGGCTTGCCCAGAGCCCAGGACATCTTAATACTGCACTGTTTCAGCAAAAGCTCTTTTGGTCTACCACCTGGCTTTCTTTTCCTGTATATGTGTTGACTTGTTGTCAGCTGTTATCATTATTCTGCTGTTTGTATTTAATGTATTTAATCCACTGAGTTATTGTCTGTTTTAATTGTTTCCTTGTCTCTGCCCAGAGATGCCCTGTGGCCAGATGGATAGTATAGAAATCAAATCAAATCAAATCAAATCAGTCAGTCAGTCAGTCAGTCAATCAATCAATCAGTAGAAGAACCCATAAGGTAGAAAAGGACCAATATTAAGAATGAGGAAAAGTGCATCTCTTCATCACCTTCAAGATAGCCGGGAGAGCTGTTAGCAAGCCAATGTGACATTTTTCGCAGAAGGAAATAAAGATGACCAGGGTATCAACTTGGCACCTAGAGGTAACAAGCATGCTTTAAAAATCCCTTGAGGAACATTAGCAGAGTAGAGGTGAGATGGGTGGGCAGGCACATCCTTGATGACTTTGCTGATGAAAACAGTTGTTTAGGGGTGGAAAACCCATCAGGAATTCTGCTGAGAAAGACATTGGAAAAATTACAGCCTCAGTAATGATGTATTACCTGCCCCCACTCCCTGCCCATAAAATGGGATAACCAGGGGAAAAGGAAGTATTTGCTCATAAGAATTTAAGAACGTAAGAAGAGCCATGCTGGATGAGGCCAAAGGCCCATCTAGTCCAGCTTCCTGTATCTCACAGCGGCCCCACCAGATGCCTATGGGAGTGCACGATACTAGAAGATCTCTGTCTTTCCTTGGCACATTGAATGAAAGCAAGGCTCCCCTTTGTTTCATTGTTATGCTCGAGAGTGAAGAACTGCTTTTCCATCCCCTCTTTGGTCTGCAGGAGAGTAAAATCTTTCCACCTCCTCTAGAAGAGCAGAAGACTTGCACCATCCTAATAAAAAGACCAATCTTCCATACCTTTTTAGAAGCTTCTAAGCTAGCAGCATAAAGAGGTCTCTGTGTGTGGTGTCGTTACAGTCGTGACCGACTCTTCGTGACCCCATGTCCATGGAGTTTTCTTGGCAGGAATACTGGAGTGGCTTGCCAGTTCCTACTCCAGGCGCCTACAGCTCCTGGTATTCCCTGGTTGTCTCCCAATCAAGTACTAACCAGGGCCGACCCTGCTTAGCTTCCGAAATCAGGCGAGATCGGATGTGCTTAGGGCATCTAGGCAGCATAAAGAGGTCTACTCGAATTTAATGAAACCAGCCCAGGATGGGAGAATAGTGTCTATTTTCTATTCATATTCCATTCTTGGTTCTAATTTTTGGGATTCTGCTTGATTTTCTCCCCCACCTCCCCTCAGATTCTCAGCTTTCCTCCCTCTTCTTCTTCATCTTCTTTTTTAACTAGGCTTTTATATATACAAAAAGCCTATGATCTACTTAGAATGCTCTGCAACAGAATGGGCTCAATGAATCCAGTTCCACCCTTTTTCTCTTTCTTCTTCACGGAAGGAATCCAGTGGCTGGAGGGATCTTCATTCTCCATCTCTGCATTATTGAAAACTCCTGTGAGAACTGCCCCCCCCTTTGGCTTTGAGAATTTCTGACCGGGGAGAATTCCTGGAAGATTCTAAAAGTTGAAATCCAGGAAATTCAGATGTCCCATGCATACTGATTTCATGCCACAGGAAATGGAGGTTTAATAAACCATTTCACATTGTCTTCATGGCAATGAAGGTTAAGGACACCCATGTCATAGAATCAGTGGATATATGTCAGTTTTTAGTCTGAACTTTACAGGTGTTATCCACGATCATGTGCACCACTCTCAAAGTAGTTCAGAACCCTGGAGAGCTCCTTTATTCCCACTAAAATCTGTAGTGGATTTACTGACTCTGGTAGACTAGAATGATGTGCCTCCCCTGATTGATATCATCCAAGAGAAATAAAGAAGGGGTACTTTATCGCTTCACCCATTCTTGATTGTTGCATCTGAACCTTACTGGCATACAGAGAAACCCATGGTAGAAATCAAATGGGAGAGAACATCAGAAGGTTTGTCTACCACCAGATTTTACTACAGTGCTCTCTTTACAAATGATTTCCATGTTTGTGAACAGTACTTAAAAACACAACATGCACACATTAACTAATTCTTCCTAATGAGAAAATTGTTCTGATATAAAGTCTGAAGAGGGAGACATTCTCAGTCTCTGGTTCCTTATGATTTGTGGTAAACAGAGGTCTTAGAGACCCAGAGAAGAGAATATTTGCAATTTGGGAGACTCCTTTAGCATTGGTGGGAAACCACTCATCGTGGGCCATTGAGGACCAATCACCTGTTTGTTTTTTCCCTTTGTCCTAATTAATTTAATTAAGTTAACTTCCAAAGTGGTGTTAAGAAGCAGTGCCCTGGGTGATTAACTATTCCCATATCAAAGTGTTTTCACAAACACATTTACTCTGATTAGTGTACACATTATTATGTAATTAAATACCTCACACAGAGGAATTTATTAAGGCCTTTTTGTCTCTGAACAAATAAAGCAGCCCTCGGATTCTTGGGGGGGGAAAAAACCAATAAAACGTTTCTTCCAAAAATGAAGAGATGAGGAAGACAATTGCCACAACACCTTGTTGGAAGGTCTAAAGCTGATATTGAGACATTTAGCATATGCTCCTAAATATCTCAGCTGAGGCAATAGTTTTCCCTCATCATCATTCTCAAAAGTATGGGAAACATTTAATGGCCAGAAAACAAAACAAAGCAACTGGTGGTGGCGGGGAAACACTTTCCAAAACAAGAAACACAATGCTTTCTTTCCTGGAGAATATTTAGGGAAAGTTAATTTTGTGGTGTGGAAGTTTAAGCTTCACCTCAGATTGCATTCCTCTAGTATCCCTACAAGCATACCCAGGATATACTGAGAAGAAGAGTCAGTGAACATCCTTCGTTCTTCAGTTCACTCTGTGCTGCGCCCATCTTTTCAGCTGCTTTCGAAACAGCAGGCAAAACAATTCCAGCAGGAGGTGAGAGGTAGGGAATCAGAGGAACATTGAAGACCAGTGTAGCATAGAGATGGGCACGATTTAGCGGTATTCCCGTTTCCGTTTCCGTTACTCGGTTCCGTTACTCTACGGAAACGGTAACGGGAATTACTCCGCCAGACTTAGAGCTCGAACCGATGAACGAACAATTTTGGTCTGATTTGTCGTGCTCGTTACTTGCATCGCGCGATCGCGCGATGCCACGCGGCACAGAAAAAAAGTTTTTAAAAGTTAAAAAATCCCGGTTCCCGGCCAAAAAGCAGGTGGAAAAATGCCTGCCGTGCCTCAGGGCACCTACCAGAGGGGTTGTTTCTGGAGGTCCCCGGCCTCCCCCCTCATCCCCCGTCCTGGGCTGCTCTGGTGGGACTCGCCGCAGGCTCGCAGCCAGCCAGCAAAAAGCCCAGTCTCGCCGGCCGCTGCAATTAAAGCGCAAGCAAGCAGCACGGACGGCACAGGAAAAAACTTTTAAACTCTCCCCCCACCCATTCCCGGGCCAAAAAAGGAGGCGGAAAAATGCCTGCTTGACTAAGGGCGCAGGGCACCTACCGGAGGGGTGGTTTCTGGAGGGGGGGTCCCGCCTCCCCCCCGTCCTGGGCAGCCGGACTTGAGTCGCCAGCCATGCGGTGTGCGGGCGGGGGATCCAAAATGGGGCGGCGAACGCAATATTGTTTTTGAAATTGTGGTCCGAAAACAAACAAGCACAACAGAAACACGCGAAAATTTATAAACTGCCAGATTTTTCACAGTAGCAGTGGGTTTTTTCTTGCAACAAAATGTCTCTCCTCTCTTCCTCTGTCCTCCATTGATTTTATTTTATTTTATTTTATTTACACCTGCGCAATGATGGGCTGGCCGAGTGGCCAGCCATGTGGGAGTGGACGACCATGCAAATTTTGGAGCCATCCCACCAATCGCATGGCCACTTGGCCATGACTTCTGGGATGTGCCAAAAAGCCCCCTAAAACCTGCCCTAGCCCCCTAACCCTAACCCTAATCCTTGACTCCAGTCCTTACCCATACGTCACAGACTGTCTTCTTAGTGGGTCAGAGAGGCACCCAGAGGTGCAACCCACTAGCCCACCGTAACCTTACCCGTCACTAGCCTAACCCTAGCCCTTGCACTAACCCACCTTAACCCTAAGCCAGATCTACTTGCATTGCACTACACGCACGCAAGTACAATTCCCTTCTGTGTGAGACATGGTGGTGCGAGAGCCTTAGCTAGGCATCACCTATGGCTCTGGGTTCACTGCCATCTAGTCTCACTGTCTGCAACTGGTATATGCAATATCCATATGGCTATTGCATACCATTTTGCAGCAGCAGGTGAGGAGGGGAGACCCCCATGTTGAGGGGTCTCTTGGAGCCTGCTTCCCCTTCATAGTGGGTGAGGATAGGAGGCACCTATGGGTGCCTCCAGGAGCCCACTTTCCCTTTATAGCGGGCCAGAGGAGGCACCCACCCTACAGAGGTGCCTCCAGGAGCCCGCTACCCCCCAAAAAAAAACAGTACTAACGAAAACGAAAAAAACAAAAAAAACAAACCGACTAATTTTTGTGAATTTTCGCGAAAAACGGAAACGGCCCGAACCGGAACCGGCCCGACTAACGACAACTCGAAAAAAAATTTTTTCAAGTCGTGCCCATCTCTAGTGTAGCATTAAAAAATAAATCATGTTTGTTCAGGGGGAGGACTCTGAGTTCACTTCACGGAGCAAAGTGTGCTGCTTATAAGCCCCATACAGCTTAAAGCTCTGTCTGAGGGGTAGCGGTTACAATTTATTTGTTCAGATTGTCTCCCCACACACACAGTGAACTAGGTGCTCAATTTTCCAACCTCTGAAGGATGGAAGTCTGAGTCAAGCTTGGGACAGTTACGAGTTATCAAACTTGTATCATGAGCAGAGTCCTGGCTGCAGTGCCACAGTTTAACTACTGTGTCACAAGGCTCCTGAATTACTGCATTTTCTCTCACTCTCTGATCTGAAGAGGGTGGACAAATAAACAGGCTCTGTGGTTTATTAACGCCTCTATTGTTTTAGGACTGTTTTAATGGCATCCACCTATGAGCTACTTCTACAGATGTTCCGTAGTCCACCGTCACTTGGGGTTTATTTAGTTATTTTATTTGTGCTTGTTAATATTTGGGGTGATTGCTTTTATGTGTAAACCACATAGACTGGCTCAGGAGGTAGGTTTGCATCATTAAAATAAAATAAATAAAGCTAAACCAATGAACGTAGCATGATGGCTTAATGCATTAGAACTTTAGAAGACAATACTTAAAACTATTAAGAATAAGCATACAAATACTAGAAAGGGTCGCACAAAAACCACTTGAAGGTAAACAATGCAATACTAAAAACACATTTAGATCTTGCATAAATCCTCTGTCACCCCCAAATCTTCTAGTGTGAATCACATTGTTTTAAAAAGTTTCATTTGAAAGTGTTTTGAAGAGATATCCATGTAAGGCTGTTTCAACAGATACTAGAACTACTATGAATAGTACAGGTCTAACAGGTGCTGTGGTACCTTTTATCATTGGCATCCTTCAGTCTCGAAAGACTATGGTATCATGCCTGGAGTAGAGATCTTAAAACCGACACCTAGTGTGGCTAAATAGGCTAATTCGGGAATGGCAGTCTCTACCACACTGGGGGCAGATGTATTCTGTTTCTTGCCCAGTCCATGGGTTTTGTTGTTTCCGTGCCTGCCTCTTTTCCTCTGCCTGTTGGACAAATGCCTCTTCGAATTTATGTAGACCATGCTGTATATCTTGCCTCCAGACAGTGCCATCGGAGGTCAGGGTTTCCCATCTGTTGAGGTCCATTTCCAAGGCCTTCAGGTCCCTCTTGCAGATATCTTAACACCACAGCTGTGGTCTCCCTCTGGGGCGCTTTCCCTGCACTAGTTCTCCATACAGAATATCTTTTTGGTACCTTTAAGACTGTGCATTACAATCTACTTCCAACTAGGAAAGCTAACAATGAAATAAATCCATTAATCAAAAAGGTGATGCAACACCTTGACTCCTGTCTTTGTCCTTGTTATGCATTTGAAACGTCTGTGTTTTACAAAAAAAAAAAAACACATATGGGGAAAATGCAAAAACCAAAGTGAGATGTTTGAAACATTTGCACAATAAAAGATTAAGTTTTGGAAAATGTGCATGGGAATGTGCACAAATGCCCATGTAAGGGAGGAGGGAGAGAGATCCAAATTGTAATGGAAGAGGAAATTGGGAGACCTTGATATGCTCTTATGTGGCACCATCATTTAATAAACAAAATATTAATAATAGTTGTGTGCTATCAAGACAATACTGACTTCTATGGTAACCCTTCCCAGGGCTGTCTAGTTAGAGAAAACACAGGAGTTTACCATTCCCTCCTTCTGGGGCTGTCCAGGGATTGTGCAGGTTACCCAAGAGCCCATGGCTGGCCCATCTCTTTAGAGACATGCAGTTGGAATCAAACCTGCAACCTCTGGTTCTACAGCTAGATACTAGAGATGGGCACGAATAGAAAAAATGGAGTTTTGTTTGTCTTTTGTCGTTTAGAGGTCCGTTTCGGTTCGTTTCCGTTGTTCATGAAATTTTTCCAAAAAATCATTTTCGTTTCGTTACCGTTTTGTTCCCATTTCATTACCATTTATTCCAATTTTAATGATTTTTTTTAGCGTTTAAAGCCGCTCACTTCATTGCAGTAACGGAAACAAAACGCACGACCAAAATCCCCGCGTTTCTGTTCGTTTCGTTTCATTTGGGGGACAAATTTCATTTGTCATTTTGTTGTGTAATGAAATGAAAAACGAACAATGAAAACAAAAAATTGTTCGTTCCATGCCCATCTCTACTAGATACCTAAAGCACTGGGCTCTCCAGCTACCCAAACAAGATATGCTAGGAGGTGATGTTCTGACTGTTGCCCTGCTTCATGAACTACTAAGGGTATTGGACTGGATGGGTTGTTCACATTCAGGAGATCTGTCAACTACAGTGGACCCTTGTATAACAAATGGTTTGTATAGCATAAAATCTGTACAACATAAAAAACTCTGGAGATAGGGGAAATTTGCTTAACAGAATTGCCTCTGGGGTGAATCTGTACAACTTAAAAATAGTCATGATTAAGGATTACTCCATTTTCAATGCATTCCTATGAGAAATTTGCATAAAGGAAAATGTGCTTAACAGAATTTCATTTTGAACGAATTAATTCCTTTAAAGCAATGGCAAACCTAGGTAGCATCCTAAAGAGCAGAGACATCACTTTGCCAACTAAGGTCAGGATAGTCAAAACTATGGTTTTTTCAGTAGTGATGTATGGAAGTGAGAGCTGGACTATAAAGAAGGCTGATCACTGCAGAATCAATGCTTTTGAGCTGTGGTGCTGGAGGAGAGTCTTGAGAGTCCCCTGGACTGCAAGGAGATCAAACCTATCCATCCTGAAAGAAATCAACCCCGAATGTTCACTGGAAGGACAGATTTTGAAGCTGAGGCTCCAGTACTTTGGCTACCTCATGAGGAGAGAGCAGTCCTTGGAAAAGTCCCTGATGTTGGGAAAGACTGAAGGCAAAAGGAAAAGAGGACGGCAGAGAATGAGATGGTTGGACGGTGTCATCGATGCAACCAATATGGATTTCACCAAACTCCGGGAGGCAGTGGAAGATAGGAAGGCCTGGCGAGCTCTGGTCCATGGGGTCACGAAGAGTCAGACACGACTGAATGACTGAACAGCAACAACAAATTCCTTTATACAAGGTACCACTGTATTTCCCTTGTTCTGTGTATTTTGTGAATGGGTGTGTGGTTTCACCAAAGGAAAAGACACTGGCTTTTGTTTGTTTGTTTTGCAGTAAAAATAACTTTACACAAATACTCTCCCCCCCCCCCCAATAAATTGCAGACTCTGGATATTTAGATGTTTGTTCACATCCTCAGCTCTGCCCTTGCTTGCTGGGCAATGTTCAATGGACAAATGTTCCCAGAGTCCATGTGGGAGCTCCTAGCCTTTCACATTATTTTAAGAAAACTGTCAATGAAAGACTGAGACAGCTCTCCATCATGCTGGACCATCAGGTTGTTGAACAGGGTACGTTGTCTGAACATAGTTCCCCTTCCTATTAAACCGCTATGTCTAAAAGTACAGCCAGTCAAAACAACTTAGCAGAAACCACCCAGCAAAGGATGGGGGTGTCAAGTGATGCGATTCACTGTCAAGTCAAACTTAAGTCTCACCGGTGTCTTGACTCAAACTCAACTTGGGTTTGTTTGTTTTTCTCAGTGTCTTAGACTCAACTCACCTGTCCCCTTTTTTGTTCTTAATAGGGACTAAAATGTGTGGCTTAGAACATAAGAACATAAGAAGACCCATGCTGGATTAGGCCAAAGGCCTATCTAGTCCAGCTTCCTGCATCTCACAGTGGCCCCACCAGATATGTCTGGGAGCGCATGAGACTAGATCTCTGTCTCCTGATACCACTCCCATCCATCTGGCCCTTGAAGGTTTTAAGCCTGGAGATGACACATCTCCATCATGGTTTGTAACCTGGGATGGACTGGGAATCTGTCCAATCCCCCTTTGAAGGCATCCAGCACAGATGCCATCCATCCAGGACAATTGCCATACATCTAGCTTGGTACTTGGGATGTGATAACAAAGACTTGGACCCAGATTTGTAACTCGGACCCAAAACCTCAACAACATCCCTGTCGGCCAGTAAAGGGACATCGTTCCTATAGGAAGATGCGGCGGTATACAAATGCAACAAATAAATAAATAAATAAATAAATGATTCAGAGACAAGGAGCCTACTGGACCCATCTTTAAAGACGAGCTAGCAACTGGTTAATCACCTACCGAGAGCAAAGATAATATTTGGAGGGCAGCTTGGTTGGAGAAAAGGTCAGGTGAAAAAGAAGACAATTGGGTAAGGCCAGGAACTGTCATATCAGATGCGCCACACCTGATCTGTGTGTCTTTTTCTCTCAGAAAGGTCCAGGCTAAGGTGACCCTTCTTCCTTCAGCAGAAGAGGAAGTAATTGCATGGTGGTAGACCAAGCTGCATTCCCAGCTGTTGTGTCTGAGTGACAAACAGATGAGAAACCTTCGAGATTCAGGTTGCAGGACTCCAAGTGAGATCTCAGGGAACCTCACGGCACCTTCAGGTCTCCAGATGAGGAAACAAATATGAGCGAAAGCAGCACTGAAGACAGAAGAAAGACTGATGATATTTGATGCCCATGGCCTCCCAGTGGCTCAAGGATTATAGTTGCAGTTGAGATTGCATTTGTTTATTTGTTTATTTAAAATATTTTACCCCGTTAACTGAAAAAGAATCAAACAGATAATATGTAAGGGCCTTTTCACACGACCCCTAAGATACGCTGGCCACTTAAATTTGGACCAGGGATCTTGGGGGTTCATTGCTCTTCCTGCGTCCCCACCCCTCCACACTTCCTTGATCCTGTCTGCGTGAGGGGAGGGAGGAAGAAAGAGAGGGAAAAAATGCAGGCTCACCTCCGAAGCCGGTCAAAGCCCCGTCGTCCTGATTCCTTCTCTTATGTTTTTTTTTTTTTGCCTCCCGCCCCTTCTCTTAAAGTGGCGGGAGGCAAAAAAAAAAAACAGAAGTGAGGAGAGCCCCGCACTCACCAGATTAAATTCGGACCTGGGGATTTTCACTCTTCTAGAGCAGGTACAAGAAAAGTGCGCTGGGACGCGCTTAGGTGGGCATGGTCACACTTAATTTCCTGCAAACTCCGGAGCTGGTGGGGAAACAATTGTAAGCTCCGGAGCTGGCAGCCATTTGCTGTGGCATTTAGGGGTCGTGTACAAAGGGCCTAAGACAACAGTAATCAAAAGGAACATCAAAAACATATTCAAAACAATAAGGCATCTATTTGAAAATACCACTCAGGCAGCCAGTTGCTGAAAAAAAGCTTTCCTGAAACGAAAGGCATTTGCCTCCTTGTGGAAGGACAACAAAGATAGGGCCAGCCTGGTCTCCACTTGGAGGGAGTTCCAAAGTCTGGGAGCAGCAGCAGAGAAGGCCCTCTTGCAATCATGATACAAGGGAACACCTCCTTGTGACGTTACAAAGGACTTCTGCCAAACCCAGCTGCTCCATTTCAGGCTAGGCCCTGAAGTCTCAAAAAATGTGAATTTGTTCAACCTGGTAACATGAGAAACTAATCAGGGTCTGCTCCAAACCCAAAGGTACAATGCTGTCATACTTCCACTGAAGGTTTCCTCCCAACCATGGGTGAAACTGTCTCACATCATTTCAGAGGAATTCGATGTTTGGTACTGGTTAGACATGGGCACGAGTTTTTGTTTGTCGGAACGGGTCCGTTTTGGGTCGTTTCCGTTTGTCACGAAATTTTTCAAAAAATTGTCATTTACATTTGTCATTTGTCGTTTGTTGTTTCCACTGCGATTTAGCACGATTTGACTTCCCAGAGCATAGGGGCGTCCCACAATCAGGGCCGGGGCTAGGTGTTTTTGTGCCCCAGACGGTGGGCGGGGCGGGGGGCGGGGGGGAGGTGCAGGCGGGTGGCGGTGTTGGGGGGCCATGGGTGGGTGGTGACAGCAGCAGGGGGAGGTGCGGGCAGGCGAGCGGGCCGGCGGCCGCCGCGGCCGGCAAGTAGGCAGGTGGCGGCGTGGGCGGACGGGCGAGTGGGGAGTTAGGATATCACTTAGGATAGAGGTTCTGTTCTTGGCTTGCACCCCAACTGTGTGTGTGTGCAAGCAAATTGAAGTTGGGAAAATAGAAAATAAATGGTAGTATATAATATATTTTTAAAATAAATCCACACCTCCCACTCCCAGTCGAACCTCCCCCTTTACCCAATATCAGAAAAAAATCCTCACAAACTGCCAGAGAAGAAATAAAGAATAAACTGATATTCCCTTCAGCAGACAAAGCTGCAGGGAATCAAAAAAATTATTTTCTAAATTCAAGTCCCTCCCTGCCTGCCTAAATTAAATCCTAAAGCCTCCAGCCTCCTTCCTCAATCTCGATTGGATCACACCAGCACCAGCAGCCAGCCCTCCTACCTCAACCACATCCATACACTTGACTGCGATTTCTGGAAGGTGCCTCGGCTTTTTATGCCCTCCGAGACATCCAGAAGTGTCAGTCAAAAACCTGGTGATGCCATTGGTGGAATGGTTCAAACAATTTGCATGGTCCCATCCCATGCCCAGGCCAAATGGGCAGGTCTAAAAAAATAAAATATAAAATAAAATAAAATAAAATCAATACAACGTTTTATTGCTATTAAAAAACCCACTGCTGCTACTATTAAAATTCAGGCATTTAAAATAAATAAATTTCACATGTTTCTGTAGTGATTTGGTGTGTTTTTGACCACGATTTCAAAAGAAAAATTGTGGTCGCTATTTTGGATCCCCCGCACCGCATGGCATGGCAAGACGATGAGGATGACCCCCCCCAGCCTGGTGCAAGCAGCCCAGGACAGGAGAAGAGGGGGGGGAGGCCGGGGACCCCCCAGAAACCACCCCTCTGGAAGGTGGCAAAGCCTCAGGCAGGCATATTTTCCCCTGTTTTTTGGCCGGGAGTCGGGTTTTTTTTTAAAAAAAAAACCTTTTAAAAACTTTTTCTGTGCTTCGCATTGCGTGATCGCCATGATGCCACAAACGGAAACGAAAAACCGACCAAATTTTTCTTTTTTCAGTTCGAGTTCGAGTTCTGACGGCTTAATTATCATTACCGTTTCCGTTACGTAATGGAAATGATAACCGAAAACGGAAACGACAATTTCGCGGAGTCGTGCCCATGTCTAGTACTGGTATGTTGTGTCCCACCATTGGGACAGTGCTGAATCTAATGGCTGGATTGTGACCTGTTGAAGCTCAGATAACCGCTCATTTGTGATTACTTTATTCATCTAATTCAGGCATGTACAAACTTTGGCCCTCCAGAAGTTTTGGACCACAACTCCCACAGTCCTTTGCCACTGGAAAGTCAGGCTTGGAATTCTGGGAGTTGTGGTCCAAAACATCAGGAGGGCTGAAGTTTGGACAGGCCTGATCTAATTCCTCTCTGTCAGGGGTGTCCAAATTTTGGCCCTCTAGATGTTTTGGCCCACAACTCCCAGAATTCCAAGCCTGTATTGCCAATGACAAAGGGCTGTTGGAATTGTGGTCCAAAACATCTGGAGGGCCAAAATATGGACACCACTGCTCTCTGTGAAGTCACGGAATGTTAATGACCATTTTAACTCCCATGCTGTGAGGGTCCTTCATGAAGCATGCTATCTGTCAGGAAGGCGACATTTAAATATATATGTGTGCTTGTGGGGAAGCAAGCAAGCAGAAGTTTAGGAACTTGTCATCCTTGGAGAGATAATAGAAGCAAACGAGTGGCAAGGAAACATCGCACACAAATCCACTGTTGATCATGAATGAACAGCATTTCGGAAGAACGGATTTTACATACTGCTTTGAATTTGGGCCAAGGGGTTTTGATTTGTTTCTCTGCCTGTTTGTCTGAAAGTGTTGAACAAATTCCTCTGAGCTTTACCAAAGGAAGCCAAGCTCATCTCTGCCTAACCGACAACACAGTCTGTAGGGCCATCTCTAGCCTGTACCTAGTATTTTATTAGGCGTGACCACCGTTTTTCAGCATTCTTCGCTGGCTTTGATAGTCAGTCATAAATTGAAGTCACCATCTGATGAAGCAATGAGATTTGCTTCATGCCTCATTGGTCTCTCTCTCTCTTTCTGTCCCCCCACCACTCCTCTAGTGCATTAGAGGCTGGAGATGAGCAGGTACCTGATAGTTTAGTTTGGGATACTTATCCCAAACTTATAAAATTGATTGCAGGCACCATGTGCTTTTTATAGCGACAGAGTTAATATGGTCGCCCTTCTTGGAACTACCAGTATGATGAAACAGTTATGTGCATTTGCGAACTGGGGAGATTGCCTACAAGTGTTTACCATTCACAATCGGAAACACTCTGCCCTGCATCTTGTATGGTGCAAGAGGAAATTTATCACATATGCAAATCTGGACTTGATGGGTTTTCTTTTCATCACGAGATGCAGTGAGACACATCCTACCATGCCACCCCAGTCTGCAAAAAAGCTGGCTCCCAGTACTCCCAGTGACACCAGTGCTTTGGCCTTTTACTTCTCTACTTCTAAGAGCCTCATTTTAAGAGAGCCCTGTGTGCTCCAATGGTGCCTGTCTCTCTTCTCTATGTTCCTGCTTGCTCCAGTTGTTCCAGTCCTGACTCAGTGTGTTCTGGTTTCTCCTGCCTCACCCTGATTGGTCTTTCCTCATAGACATGCTTCACCCATCTCTGTGAATCCTTTACTTGTCCAAGTCAGTGTGCAAGTTGGTTTCCCTAGCTATAGACTGTGGAATTGCTTCTGTGTTATGCCCCCTCCCTTGTTGACTGTCTACCACCCTATTCTACTCTGGGACATAGAATCATAGAATCTTAGAGTTGGAGGAGACCTCAAGGGCCATCCAGTCCAACCCCCTGTCATGCAGGAACCTCCATCACAGTACCCCCGACAGACGGCCATCCAGCCTCTGCTTTAAAAACTCCTTCAAAGAAGGAGACTCCACCACCCTCCTTTGTGGCAGCATCTTCCACTGCCGAACAGCTCTAACCCTCAGGAAGTACTGTTTAAATTGAATCTCTTTTCCTGTAGTTTGAAACCATTGCTCCAAGTCCTGTCTCTGAAGTCATGGAAAACAAGCCACCAGCACCCCCTCTTCAATATGACATCCTTTCAAATATTTAAACAAAGCTCTCATATCCAGTTGCCTCCCTGTTGCCAGCTTTGGTGTTTCTGGCCCCTGAGCTCTGACCTAGCTCCAACGCTCTGGCCTGGCCATCTCACCTGTTTCAGCTCGCTGTCCATACCCCAACCCTGGCCATTTCCCATGATACACTCTGCCCTATTGCTGCCAAATGCCCACTTCTTGTTTCTGCACTCGACTCATCTGTCAGGAGCCAGATTGTACCAAGCAAGTTGGACCCTTTCCCAAGAGGTCACCTCACATTGGGCTGGAGTTCTTGACACAGAGAGAGAGCCAAAAATGCATTCTTCCAGGCCAGTGTTGGTGAACCTATGGCACGGGTACCAAAGGTGGCACTCTGAGCCCTTTCTGTGGGCACCCGACATCACCCCTTCACAGCCACCTGTATTCAGGTTCAATTGCTGTATTGGCACATTGCGAAAAAATTGTGGGTTTTGAATTGAATTTTGGGCACTCGGTTTCTAAAAGTTTCGCCATCGCTGTCCTAGTCCCTTCACATGGATGATAGAGTCCCACAATGAATGGTTCCGAAAAGAAAGCCCAAGTCTGCATGAACTGACCTTCTTGTCTGTAGCTCAGGAAAAAGATGCAGCTCTTGTAACTCACCTCACTTTATCAAGACATATAGATGTACTGTATATTGAATCCATTGATTGAGTGATCCCATCTGGTCGCAGAGATAGGAAACTGTCCAAACCATGTCATTGTTTGGTTTGTATCATTCACACACACACCCAAAGAAAAAGACAATATCTGTTAACAAGGCACAATCTTACGTCTTAAGGATTTAGAGAATTTCACAAAGTGTGGTCAATCGGCAGTAATGATTTCTCTACATACACACAGCCTGCCTGGCCATTGTGGATGGATCAGCCTGTAGCTTTCTGTTGATGCTGACTTTTCTCTTTGTTTCTAAAGATTTGGGCTTCGGCTGCATTCTTCAGGCAATCTGGAGAACACCCCTGAGTGAATCAATGTTGAAATAAGAACAAATACAGTCCCTACAAATGGGACAAGAGCGATCAGGTCTGTGGCAGAAGAGACAGAATTATGTTTGCCTACGGCTAACTCCTTGGGGAGAGCGGATTGATTCTTTGTGATTGATGAGTCGCCACCTGAATGCCGAGTCATCAATTCCCCCAAGTTAATGGCCTTGACAGCATCAAGATAACTTTTCCCTCGTGCCTAAACTCAGAGATCGCCCTTGCCTGAGCCTCAGCCCCCAACAGGCACAGGTAAAGAAACTGCATCAGTCTCTTTAAATAAGGTGAGAGAAGAAACTTGGATTATAAATGGATATTTTTCTGCCCGAGGGCAATGCAACAAGCTGCACCACAACAATAGAGATTGAAAGGGAAAGATGACTTCTAAAACCCATAACTGTTTACCCTCTTCTGCTTCTTTTGAATCATTGGCCCTAGGCATAATGAGTAGCTGGATGTCAAGTCTCTAATATAGCTGTTTTATGGGCATACCCAGCGTTTCCTCCTTGGTGTTTCTTTCCATCAGCTCCTGGCTTTTTTTTCATTGATTTACCAAATCTTAAGACATGTTGGGCAGACTCAGTGTCTGGCACCCAAAATAGTTGCAGCCAACTCTTCTTCAACAATTCCAATCTTGGTGCGACACAAGGAAGCAACAGGTGTATGACAGAATTGCTATTTTAATTAGTCTGCATTTCATCAGTCACAGAATCATAGAATCTTGGTGTGCTGTTGGACAGCTCAATGAAGGTATCTACCCAATGTGTGGCAGCGGTGAAGAAGGCCATGTTAGGGATGATCAAAAAGTGGATTGAACATAAAACAGCCAACATTATAATGCCATTGTACAAAACGATAGTAAGGCCGCACCTGGAGTATTGGGTACAATTCTGGTCACTGCATCTATAAAAAAAAAGACATAGTGGAATTGGAAAAGGTGTAGAAGAGAGTGACTAAAATGATTACTGGGCTGGGACACCTCCCTTATGAGAAAAGGCTAAAACATTTGGGACTCTTTAGTCTGGAAAAAAAGCACCTGAGGGGGGATATGACTGAGACATACAAAATAATGCAGGGCATGATTAAAGTGGTTAGAGGGACACTCTTCTCCCTTTCACAAAATACCAGAACTAGGGGACATCCACTCAAATTGAGGGCTTGGAGAGTAAGAACAGAAAAAAGAAAAAAATTCACCCCACATGTTGATAGTCTGTGGAACTCCCTGCCACAGGAGGTGGTGATGGCATCTAGCCTGGATGCCTTCAAAAGGGAATTGGACAGATTCCTGGAGGAAAAGTCCATCACAGGTTACAAACCATGATTTGGCAGGGCCACTGTGAGATACAGGAAGCTGGACTAGATGGACATTTGGCCTGATCCAGCATGGCTCTCCTTATGTTCTTATTAATCATAGAATCATAGAGTTGGAAAAGACCTCAAGGGACATCCAGTCCAACTCCCTGCCATGCAGGAACCCCCATCACAGTACTCCCAACAGATGGCCATCCAGCCTTTGCTTAAAAACCTTCAGAGAAGGAGCTCTGAAGCTCTTCCTAATGTTTAGATTGAATTAATTAAATTAAATTAATTAAAATTAAATCATATTAAACAATCAATATCTTTTAATAAATAAAAATAATCTGGGTTGATTTATAGAGTTTGGTTTGTGCCTGTAATTCCAAAAAGGTACTATTCTTAATCTCTCACATTGCTCTAAAATTAATCCAGCACAAGAGAAGAAGTTCAAATTTCAAGTGTGTGTTTTGTGCCCATGAGAATCAGAATCTTGTTTTTAATTGTTTTTAACTGTTTTGCTTGTTATTTTCATTTTGAATTGTAAGCTGTCCAGGGACCTTTGGGTGGTAAAACAGCAGCATGCAATAGTTGATAGATAGATAGATAGATAGATAGATAGATAGATAGATAGATAGATAGATAGATAGATAGATAGATAGATAGATAGATAGGTAAGGTAAGGTAAGGTAAGGTAAGATAAGATAAGATAAGATAAGATAAGATAAGATAAGATAAGATAAGATAAGATAGAACACACATGGATGGCTTTGAATGCTCTCAAAATGCAAAGTAAACACAAAGCATTATTTTAAAGTGGCATGTTTCTGCTCAGGTCCATACACGAAACTTGAAGAAAATAAGAGCATTTCCTCAAGGTTTTCTTCTTATTATTATTTTGATCTAGAAGCAGTGTCAATTTAATGCTCATTCCACTGTAGCATTGTGAGCTGTCCGGCTCTATTATGCAACGCGAGAGAGAACAGGAGTCAATTTATACTATAATTTTGATTTAGATGCCTGTTTCTAGCTATCTGTCAAAAACGTAAAGTAGTGCTGCTTGCCCTTCTATCAGCAGGTTCCTCTGAGGCATTTTCCCTTTTCTCCTCTTCTTCTTCCTCTTCCTCTGCTTCTGATTCTGCTCTAGTTGGAGCATAGACTTGAATGATGGCTGTGTTGACAGATTTTCCAAGACGTTTGATTAATAATACTCAACAGTCCTTGCACTAAATGAGTAGTGTATGCTGGGTCTCACCTTACTATTAGAGCCATTTAATTCTCTTTCCTCTGAATTCATCATTTTGGAGTAAAGTGTCTTAGAATTAGAGATTGGCAGGAAACGATAAATGAAACACTCTTTTGTTGTTTCATTACAAAACAGTAGGATGTGTTTCGTTGCAAAATGAAATGAACAACATTTTTTCCTCTAGGAGTGAAATAATTCATCTTAGAGGAACCAAAATTACCGGGTAACTTCTCTGGACTCTTCCCTGTAAGCCCCCCAAATTTGGAGAGTTTTGGGGTTCAGGGGGCTGAGGTATTAAACTCCAAAGGGGGTCACCCAGAAAATCATTTCTAATTGAGTTGGGAAACTCCCCTGTGGGGGGCTATTAGTGGTTTCCCAACTCAATTAGAAATGATATTTTCCTAGGGGGACGCCCTTTGGAGTTTAATAACTCTGCCCCCAGAACACCAAACCTCTCCAAATTTTTGGTGGGTGGGGCTTACAGGGAAGAGTCCAAGGAAGCTACCATGCAATTTTGATGTCTCTGGGACCCAGGGGAGCCATTAAGAAATCATTTTCTTTCATTTTGTTCCAAACATTTTTTAAAACTTTGTTAGCAATGAAACCAAGGAAAACTACTAAAGAAACAAAACACTATATTTTCATTTTGTGCCCATCCCTACTAATAATTATCTGATTGAAAATATTTTATCCCAGTCCCCTTCAGTTTGCTCACACCAAACATTTAAACTTTCAAATCTCCATTTATTGTTTTGCAGTGTTTATGCGGATTCATCCCTCTTCTACTCAAATTCAATGTTCCAAAAACAAATATTGCATACCATCATATACTCTCTTGGAGTCTGCACACATCAGCACCTAAACATCCTTTCAATTTTAACACAGTTGACTGGAAAAGACTGGGGACTGCTGTTACAGAGAAAGAGTCAGGTAGGACTGGAGTCTCATAAACTAAAATCTTTTCTCTTAACACTGAAGCTCCCATGTGGGTCACCTTGAGCAAGTGAAGATCTTTCATGGAATCAATATCATAGAGTTGCTTTTGGCCAGGAATTGGGGCCACCTTGCTCTGAAATTTGTTGTGCAATCAAGCCACTCCTACTTTAATCTGAACTTTACAGTAGCTTTCCGAGGTGCTGAATTACAAACCAATCACAGGATCAGCACCTAGGAAAGCTCATGCCAAGTCAGAACTAACATCTGGAATGGCTCCACTGCCCCACTGACTTTGGAGCCAACATATTCCACTGGAGATGATATGATGGCCCTGTTCGTATATTCAAAGGGCTATCACAAAGCTCTGCGAGCTCAGAGCCAAGGTCTGAAGGTTGGATTTCTCACTGTGCCTACCATGTGAAGAGCCAACCTGGACAGCTTTGGGAAATCTGCACGCAGTCCCAGAATGACAACAGAAGACAGGATTGGTGGATCATTGCACTAGCCTTTATTTCTTAGACCATGATAGGGGTGGCCCTAAACTGGATTTGATTTGTCAGCATTTATTTATTTATTATTATCACATAAGAAGATGGAACGAACTGATATTCTGCTGCTTTAGAATTTAGGAATGAAAGCCAAGAGTTGCAATTTTAAGGTAAGAGACTTCAATGAAAGAGCAGAAAGAACATCCTGACGGCAACAACTCTGGTCAATCCTCTTGGAGGCTAGCATGACCTTACCTTGAAGGAGTTACCCATATTTGTCTGTCTATAAGATGCCCCCATGTGTAAGATGACCCCCACTATTCCAACCCAAAATTACAGATTCACAATGACACAGTTCCCTCCTCAGCTAATTTCCATGTATAAGATGACCCTCCATTTTTAGTCTAACAATTGTAGACAAAAATATAGTCTGATACGTTTAAAAATACTGTATGTTTTGGAGAAAGTGATTCAATTTAAGCACATAATGGTTATTGGTAGATTACCATTCAGCAAATGATTCACAGGGTCCACCCTTGGAGCTTGGGACATATCCAATGGTGCCAGTGGGCATAGATTCAGGAACACAAACTACACTTCATTAATTAACTGCCAGGATCAACACCTTCCCACTCACCAAGGTAAAAGGCACCAATATGTGACTGGCCTCCATATTTCAGTCTCATATTTAAATACATGTTTAAATGCAAACATCCTTGCCATTTTTATAATTTATTTATTTTGAATATTTTTACCCTGCCTCTCATTTTATAAAGGACCCAAGGCAAATTCCAAATATAAAAAAAAAACATTATATATATTTAAACCTAAGAAGAGTAAGTATACAAATACCAAAAAGGGTCGAATACTGCATTACAATAGGGTAAACAAAACCAAAGCCACATTAAAGCAGGAGAACAACTATCCATTTAACAACTCCACAAAGGCAACCAGCCTGCCTGAAGAGAAAGGTCTTTCTCTGCTTGTGGAAGGGCAGCAGAGATGGGGCCAGGCTGGACTCCTGTGAGAGAGAGTTCCAGCGTCTGGGGGCAGCCCCAGAGAAGACCTACTCCAGTGTTTCCACCAAGCACACCTGTAACACACTGTGAGGATTGGGACTGAGAGAAAGGCCTTTCCTGATGATTTTAAAAGACCAGGATATTAATGGGGGATGCTGTTCTTGAAATAGCTTGGACCCAACCCATTTAGGATGCTATCGGCTAGCACTAGCACACTGGAATGGCCCCTTCAAATGTGTCTGGGAGTGCATGAGACTAGATATCTGTCTCCTGATACCACTCCCCGGCATCTGGCCCTTGAAGTACCCTGGTTTTAAGCCTGGAGATGACACATCTCCATCATGGTTTATAACCTGTGATGGACTTTTCCTCCAGGAATCTGTCCAATACCCTCTTGAAGGCATCCAGGCCAGATGCCATTCAGCCCATCTGTATCTGGTCTCAAAGATGAATCCAGGAGCACCCCCTCAAGCTGCACAACTGTGTTTTCAATAGTTGTACAGCGTGGGCTGTATTCATTTCAACTGAATGAATGAATAAACGAACAATCAGATTCACGAGGAATAGAATTACATACGATCTGAAGAGATACTCAGATAAGTGATTGGTTGCATATTGTCTAGCGGACCAGAACTCTCACATAACAACTCAGGTTGCTAAATTTTTCTTAGCTGCAATCCATAGAAGGGCCATGTTGATGGCAGAAGGCTGACCTATATGCACCTTTTGGGAGGTTGTAGTTTTTGTGCTTACATTTATGTTTTGTATTATCGCTGTTCCTGTTCTTTGTCCTGTTGTTTTACTGAATTGGGTCATATGACCGTAATAAACGAATTTGATTTTTGATTTTTGAATTGCATACAATAATGATACTGACTAGAAACACACTGGACCATAGGACTATTTCCTCTGCACATAATGGGTTTTGCTGGTCCTGCCATTAGTGATTGGAAATGCCCATTCAGTCAACAATCGATCTCATGGTAAACCAACAGATGTTCGTTTCTGCTGAGGCTAGTTGGCTTTCTCTGATCTGATCTATTCCGCACACCATGTAAGTGCGGCGGTTTGGTTGTTTATTCTGAGCCACATCTGTCCTTCCTAATAAAATATTACACCTTCCTTTACTTGTGCCAACATCAAATGTTCGTAAAAAAATCATTAGTGATGTTTTCCTACCCTTCAAAAGGCATCACCCCTTTTATTTCGCTGGGGAAAGAAAATTCACTCCGCACCCAACTAGCTTTCATGTGGAGCTTTACCCACTTAAAATAAAACCAAGCCAAACATCAACCTAAAGGTATCAAACCTTATATACTTCTAAAGTGCAAGAATAAATCAAACAGGATTGTGCCTTGAATAATCTGAAATGTATCACTGAGCAGAGATTTCTAAGTGAATGAAACACCAACTCATGGAAGAAGAAAGGAGCTATGAGATATAGCCGCCAATTCAGAGTTGAGGCAAATGCAACGGGCTGTGATTAAAAGGGTGATTACAATCATGATATTTCCCCAAGCATTAATAAAAACGGCATTAGAAATTTTCCCAGGTAACCATTTGTGACATCAGTATTATTACATGATAATCAAGAAAGGGGCATTGCCAGATAAACAGTTTGTACTAACGGCCACAGACAGTTGGGGAAACAGGGAGATGAGCAAACATCTTGCATTGTAATCAGAGAGATGGTCTCATTAGTCTTCTGCCTTCCACAGGAAAGCCAACTCCCACTTTTTTTCAGCTGTCCTGTGACCTGGCAGCAGCTTCTGATATAGAAGTTCTCTTGTCTCAAAAGAAGATGCATAGATCTCATAACCTGAAATAAAGAGATGGACGCAGGTGTGGGAGTCAACTAGATTCATGCTTTATTGATGTTCCTCCTACCATCCTCTTCCTCCAGAGGGTCCTGGATGTAGTGCAGATACCTGGAGCTCTAGGAGTACCTCTAACCCCTGCCCCAACCCCAAATGGGTGAGTCCCAAGCCCATGGACAACTCATGGAAGTCCAGCAACAGACTGGGGGGGGGGGGAATCTCCCCATTTGCCATCTGTCCGGTCCTCCCAATGTTAGAAAGGCAACAAATAGCACTATCCCTCATGCACCACTCATCCTGCCAAGAAATACTCTAGATCTGTGGTTCTCAACCTGTGGGTCTCCAGATGTTCCTGGTCTGCAACTCCCAGAAATCCCTTCCAGCACAGTGAGTGGTGGAAGCTTCTGGGAGTTGCAGTCCAGGAACATCTGGGGACCCACAGGTTGAGAACCACTGCTCTAGATCCTACTTTCTGTGATGATGGACGCAATAGCAGCCCATTTTTGGGGGGATGCTCATAGCAATTCACCTCCTGTTCGGCACTGCCCATCAATGTGACATTACTCAAAGGTCACCTTTTGAGTAATGTGTCTGTAATTCTGGTCACTGAACTTCAAGAAGGATGCCCAAAAACTGGAGCAATTTCAGAGGAGGGCAACAAGGATGATTGCCCCTAATCATCAAACCAAGCCCTGTGAGGGAAAACTGAAAGAACGGGGCATGCTTAGCCTTGATAGAAGAAGGGGGGAGTTATGATAGAAAGGAAGGTATGATAGCACATGAAAGGCAGCCATACAGAGGAGGATCAGGATCTGTTCTTGATCAACCCAGTGTGGGAATTTGCCAGGAATCTCTGAAACAAACTGATCTTGATTGCAGAAATAAACAGGCAAAGACAAAATGCTTTTTTTCTCAGCCAGCTGGGATGAAAGTGCTGTTCAGACTTGTAGACAAATACTGACCTGTGTCTTCTCCAGAAGACTTGTTTTTATTCATCTTATCTAAATTCATGAGCAGAGATTGGGGCGTTGATGAAAACATTGGTTGTGATAGGAAGCAGGTGCCCTTCCCCAAAGCAAAGGTGAAAGGGACATAGAAGCTCACTTCCTTCCAGATATGCCAACGTGGCAAAAGTCAGGAGTGTGTGCACTGCACATCAGTCACAAAGTCTATAAACAGAAGGCATTAAAAGACAACATTACATTAATGCAATCAATTTGCATTTGGGGAAACTTCCCCCAAAAGCATACACTGAAAAAACGTTCTCACAACCCAGAATGCAGGACATGCAACATGGGCTCAACTTACAGGAAGCCAGATTTCAGAGGAATATCAGGAAAAAAAAATCTTAATTGTTAGAGCAATATGGCAATGAAGCTAACTACCTTGAGGAGCTGGGTCGGCACTTGTTTTTTTTATTATTTTTTAACTTTTCATTTTATTTAAAAAGTCCCCAGACGGGGGCTTTTTGAGGCACTGGCTTGGGGCCAGCGCCTCTACAGGGCTAGCTTCCCCAGAGTTCCAGGAGGTCTTTCCAGTGGCGGCAACAAGGTAGGAGGGGGTTAACAAAAAAAAGAAAAAGAAGTGAACAAAACAGAAATTTCCATTTTGTTTTGTTTTTCTTTGATGTGTTGGTTCGTTATTTGTTTCGTTAGCTAACAAAATGAATAATGAATAATGAAACAAATTAAAAATTAGTTTCGTCCAACCTCTAATAAAGACACATGTGTGGATGAATTCAACCCTTTAGCATTTGTCCAAACTAATGTCAACATTAACAGTCCCATTTCACAGCTTCTTCCCCCAACATTTTCTGACTTAGTCCATTCTACTATAGAAGTCTCTTATTCAGCAAGGGGTTCTTCTCAAGCATGCTAAAAAGCTCCTTTCTTGCAATGTGAACCTTCTGCTTTGGTAATTACTCTGGCTTCCCTTGGTTTTACAAGCAAAGATTCAGTGTTTTGTTTTGCAGTTTGTTCCACCGAGCAGACAGTTGTTCAGACTGTGTTCAGCATCAGGCAAACAATCAAAATCATGTTATTAAACTTTTCAATCACAGAACCATAATCAAACCAAGCAGAAATAATAGAGAAAAATCTTTAAAAGGATAAATGCAAAAGAAAAACATGAGCAAATACATACAATTGAAGTCTAATTATTGACAGAGGGCCTAATATTGAGCATATTTTTCAATTTACTTCACAATTAGAAATATAAGAGGAATGCATTAAGGCTTGGGAATATTTTTTATCATTCTTTATATTACAGTTTACACTTAATTTCCCCCACATAAACCTATAAATGTACTCAATAGATGCTGAATACAATAAAAGCATGCCACATGCCCTAGAAATCTGACATGTTGGCTCTGCCTTTGATTATACTTTTTCAAGATAGCAGAAAGGGGCAGGTTGAATGGGTAGAAAGAGTGGTAAGTGCCTCCTTGAACCAGGAGAGAATCCCAGCATGCTTGAAAGAGGAAGGAATAAGAGCCATTGCCAAAAAAAAAAAAAAACCCTCTTTGGATCCCATGGTATTGGAGAATTACCAGTCAGCCTCTAATTTCCAATTTTGTACGGCAAGGTAGTGGAGTGTTTAGTGGCTAAGGGTTCCTGGATGAAATGGATTATTTATATACATTTCAGTCTGGCCTCTACAGGACAGAGACGGTCACATTGGTGGACAGCCTACACTGGGGAGTGTGTCCCCATTGGTTCTGATGGACCTCTCAGTGCCTTTCATTGCCATCAGCCATGGTATCCTTCTAGGCCAGTGGTTCTCAACCTGTGGGTCCCCAGATGTTCCTGGACTGCAACTCTCAGAAACCCTTTCCAGCACAGCGAGTGGTGGAGGCTTCTGGGAGTTGCAGTCCAGGAACATCTGGGGACCCACAGGTTGAGAACCACTGTTCTAGGCCATCTCTCTGGGATGGGACTTGGAGGAATTATCTTGCAGTGGCTTTAGTCCTTCCCAGAGGGAGGGGCTCAAAGTTTGGTGCTAGAGGATTCCTCTTTGACACCTTGGCCTCTTGTCTGTGGGGTTCCTCAGGGTTCTCTCTTGTCCCCTGTCTACACAAAACCAGTAGAGAGGCTATCTGGAGTTTAGGGTTTCTGTGTCACCAGAGGGCACCCAACTCTATCTTTCCTGTCCATCCAAGGAGACTGCTTCAGTTCGAGTTATAGAAAGAACTGAATGAGGGAAAATAGGATGAAACTTAATCCAGGTAAGACAGAGGTGCTCCTTTCTGAACCAAAAGCACACCCGGGAGTAGAGATACATTGTGTACTGGATGGGTTACACTCGTCCAGAAAACCAGGTCTGTAGCTTGTGGTTTCAATTTGTTTCTGAATCTGGATGCCAAGGTTTTGATGGCAGCTAGGAAGGCCTAAGCACATCTGATCTCGACAGATTTTGGAAGCTAAGCAGGGTCAGCCCTGGTTAGTACTTGGATTGGAGACCAGCAGGGAATACCAGGTGCTGTAGGCGCCTGGGGTAGGAAATGGCAAACCACTCCAGTATTCCTGCCAAGAAAACTCCATGGACATGGGGTCATGAAGAGTCGGTCACGACCGTAACAACGCAATACACACATACAGGAATATATTTGCACAACTGAAACTAGTGGGCCAGCTATGCCCATTCTAAATGATATATGACTTGGCCATCTTGACAAGAGCCTTAATTGCATACCAGTCAGATTATTGTAACACACTCCATGTAGGGCTGTCATTGGAAAGTATTTGGAAAGTCCAGCAGATCCAAAATGCTGAAGCTCGGTTGATTATTGGGGCTAGTTACAGAGATTACATAACACCCCTATTACAGCAGTTCCAGTGGCTGCTGAGCTGGGTACTCATTTTGCCAGCCTCAGGAGGATAGAAGGCTGAGTGAACCTCAACCCGACCATGAGCCAGCTACCTGGGATTTAACCCCAGATGATGAGCACAGTTTTGGTTACAGTACAGATTTTAAACCACTGCGCCTTGAGGCTCATGACCTATAAAAGCACTAAGTGGTTTGTTTTTCAGCCTATCTCCAAAACTGCATCTCCCTTTAAGAGCCTGCTTTGATGTTCAGATCCTGAGGGTCTTTCTTTCACTCACTCTTGCCACCCTCACAAGTCCACTTGGTGACGGTGGAGACACAGGAGGGCCTTCTCTGTGGCTGCTCCCAGAACTTGGAACTCTATCCCACAGGAGGCAAGGCATTCCCCCCTCTCTCACTCTTCCTCAGAGACTGGGCTGCTTGTGTAGGTTTTTTTTTTAAAAAACAGGGTGGTTCCTACTTTCGTAGATTTGCAGTATTTGTTGGCTTCATATCTCTTTTAGTTGTCTAACACAGTGGACCCTAACAAGCGGTTTTGTTTAACAGAAAATCTGCTTAAAGGGAAAAAAATTCTGGAGATGGTGGAAATCGCTTAACAGAATCGCCTATGGAGCGAATCCGTACAACAGCAAAACAGTCACGATTAGGGATTAATCCATTTTCAATGCATTCCTATGGGAAATTTGCACAAAGGAAAATTTGCTTAACAGAATTTCATTTGGAACGAATTAATTCCTTTAAAGCAAATATAGGAGACATTTTCCTTTACACCCAAAAGGTAGCCATTCTACTTTCACCCCAAATTTCCACCCTAGTTTGCCCCAGAAGCTTGGCACAGGTGGAGGAGATTTATTGAAGTCAACATCTTCTAAAGAAGGTAATTTAGGTCAGGGATGTTTCAGGGAAGCTTCCAGAGGGACCGCTGTCAGCACATCTAACGATAGTCTTGCCTTGTTGATTTTCCCTCGGTCATTTTTCTGTACCAATCACTTAGCGCTGTTGCCAATTTGTTGATTCATTTTAATTACAACAAGGCCCGATTATAAAGCTACTCTGCTCACACCATCCGGCACTCTTTTCTATTAAAGCCTTATCAATTCTTTAATTGCAAGCCAAGGAGAAGGCTGGGTGCTTCCAGCTTGACTTCTTTAGAGGTGTTTCCTGCTTAGCCAAGCAAACATAATCAGCTTCTCCTGCCTTACAGGGCTCTCTCCTCAAAGTACCAAACGGCGAAAGATGCCAAACACTTTGCTTGCAGTCGGGGGAATTTTCCGTTGTTCAAAAAATCTCCGTTCATCTCTTCTCTGTTATGATCAACACTCCAGTCTGAGAGGACAGGGAGTGGTTTGAATCATAGAATCATAGAATCATAGAGTTGGAAGAGACCTCAAGGGCCATCTAGTCCAACCCCCTGCCATGCAGGAACCCCCATCACAATATTTCCGACAGATGGCCATCCAGCCTCTGCTTAAAAACCTCCAAAGAAGGAGACTCCACCACCCTCCTTTGTGGCAGCATATTCCACTGCCTAACAGTTCTAACCATCATGAAGTTCTTCCTAATGTTCAAATGGAATCTCTTTTCCTGTAGTTTGAAACCATTGTCTCAAGTCCTAGTCTCTGAAGCCATGGAAAACAAACTTGTTCCCTCTTCAATATGACATCCTTTTAAATATTTAAACATAGCTATCATATTCCCCCTCAGCCTTCTTTTTGAAAGGCTAAACATTCCTAGTTCCCTAAGCCGTTTCCTCATAAGACATTTCCTCCAGACCCTCAACCATCCTGGTTGCCCTCCTCTGTACCCGCTTGAGGTTGTCAACATCCTTTTTAAATTGAGGCTCACAGAACTGGACACAGTACTCCAGGTGGGGTCTGACAAGAGCAGAATAGAGTGGTACTATCACTTCCCTTGATCTAGACACTATGGTTCTGTTGATACAACCAAGAATCGAATTGGCTTTCTTGGCCGCCGCATCACACTGCTGACTCATGTTCAATTTCTGGTCCACCAAGACTCCCAGATCCCTTTCACAGGTACTATCCTCTAGCCAAGTATCCCTCATCTTATATTTGTGCAATTCATTTTTTTACCTAAATGTAGTACCCTACATTTCCCTCTGTTGAAATCCATTGCGTTAGCTTTGGCCCAGCACTCTAGTCTGTCAAGGTCTTTTTGGATTTTCATCCTATCCTCTAGGGAATTTGCAGCCCCTCCCAATTTGGTATCATCTGCAAATTTAATTAGTATACACTCTATTCCTTCCTCTAAGTCATTAATAAAGATATTGAACAGCACTGGACCCAGGACAGAACCCTGGGGCACCCCACTGATCACGTCTCTCCAAGCTGAAGAGAGGCCATTTATGGTCACCCTTTGGGTGCGATTAGTCAACCAATTACAAATCCACCTAACAGTAGCACTATCTATCCCACTTTCTACTAACTTCTTAGCAAGAATACCATGTGGAACCTTATCAAAGGCCTTACTAAAGTCCAGATAAACAATATCCTAGTTTGATCCTAGTGAAGATGCATTTATTATTGCCAGTTTGTGATGTCCTATAAAACATCCCAACAGCAGATACACCCAAGCATCTACATGGCTATTTGGGGCTAGGGATGATGAAATCTAATTTATTTGTTTGTTTATTTAAAATATTATGATAGAATAGAATCGAATGGAATGGAATGGAATTTATTGTCATTGTATAAAAATAATATTATTTATTTTAAAAAATAAAAAATAAAATAAAAAATACGAGATTAAAAAGTGCCATCCAGTCAGCTCATTCACACACCCCAGTATAAAAATACAAGACATAAAATCTACCATTTAAGAACAAAACATCCATACACATACTCCTACATTCACATGCAGAACATCACTTGTACTCATTTAAAACTGACATAAAAACCAAACATACACAGACAGCCCTACACTCTTTCACCTGACAGCATTCATACCCCCAATACATAAAAAACTATGATGATTTAAAAAACAACAGCCATACACAACCGCCATGCAATATATATATATGTTACACATTCAACACTGATATTACCCATCAACTTAATTTTTAACAGAATTTAGCATGGTTACTGCTATCGGGTAAAAACTATTTCTGAATCTTTCTGTCCCTGTTCTAATGATCCTGTCTTTCTCCTAAAAAAAAAAGAAGGAAAAGAACCCAAGGAGGCTTACAGCACTAAAAATACAGTATTAAAAGCTCAAAACAGTAAAATATTCAAATATGGAAGAAGAATGAATACTTATATAATAATTGCATTAGAAAATTCCAGTAAAAGCATTATAGAAAACAGATGTTGAAGCAATACAAACAATCCCATTTATTGCTTCTTAGACAGTCAGTCACTAAGGAAAACCTGCCTGAAGAGAACGGTCTTTGCTTTCTTGTGGAAGGACAGCAAAGATGGGGCCTGGCTGGCCTCCTCTGGGAGGCAGTCCCAAGGTTTGGGAGCAGCCACAGAGAAGGTCCTCTCCTGTAACCCCACCGGACAAACCTGAAGGTGGTGGGACTGAGAGAAGAGCCACTCCTGATGATCTTAACACCAGAACAGGCCTATAGAAGGATATATATGTATATATTTGAGATAGCCTATGTCCTAACCATTTGGAGTTTCATTGGTTAAAACCAACACTTGGAATTGAGCTCAGGAACAAGTCTGCAGCCAGTTGCCATAAAAGGGGCTTGCGTGATTTCAGTAACCAGCCCCAGGTGACAACCTGGCTGCAGCGTTTTCAACCCGTTGACGTTTGTTCAACAGTTTTCAATAGCAGCCCCATGTGGAGCCTGTGATAGCAATCCAGCTGGGATATAATAAGGCGTGTGTCATCATGGCTAGAATAGCGCTCCCAGGAATGTATGTATCTGGCACACTAGTTTTTATGAGGCAAAGGCACTCTTGGCCATAGCCAAAGCCTGATCATCCAGGCTCAGAGCATAGATGTCAACTCTCCCAATTTGGCCGGGGAAACTCTCTATTTCATTCCCTTTCACATTTCTCCCAGGTCGTTGATATTCCTGGAAATATCCCGAATTCCCCCCACCCCCTCTGCTCTGAGAGTGACCGAGGGGTGTGCCAGCTGCACACTGTTTCCCCTTCACCCAAACAGGGTAGTTCTAAGTGGGAGGGTGGTAGGTGGTTCCCGTGCCACTCCACCTGCCACCCAGATGCCTTCCTGCCTGCCAGCCTTCCCCTTATTCTCTCTCAGGCCCAGCAGAGCTGCCCTTCCTCCCCCTCCCGTCCTGGGCCAGGCAGTGAAGGGTTAGGTGGGCCACTCTCTCACTCACTGCGGAGGCAGAGGCTGGCCTTGGGGGGTGGGGGGCAGTGCACAGAGGAGACACAGCAGGTGGGAGGTGGAGTGGAAAAGAGGATGAGGCTCCTGACACTGAGATGCTGCCTTAACTGTGTGGCTCTCCCATGGCTCCACCTCAGCCAGGAAGGAGGCACGCCTACCCGACACTGACTCCGCCTCTCTGGCTTGCCTTGGCGTGGCACAACGGGAGGAGCTGCGTGCTTGGTCACTTGCCTTCTTGCGCTCACCCCCTTTCTCACATAAGGGGCGCTCTGCGCACCATCCGAGGCTGCCAGCCAAGATACTCCCCCTCCAGTGCTCCCCGGCTCAGGCAGCTTTGGCGAGGAGGGGGAGCGAGCTGGTGCGGCTGTGGATCGGGAGGGTTGTAGGAGCAAAGCAAGCTGTGTGCATGTGTGTGTGTGTGTGTACATGTGTGCACATGTGTGCACGGGTGGGGGGGCTTGTGTGTGTGTGTGTGTGTGTGTGTGTGTGTGGATGCACACTGCTCCTCTCTCCTCCCATCCTGGCTGGGACCAGGAAAACTTGACAGGTATGGCTCAGAGAGGAATCCAAGATCTCACCCTAGTTTTTTTCCTGCCTCCACTGCTAAAGCAATAAACACATGAAGCAGGATTCAAGAGGAACTTGGGATAACTTCCCTGGTGTGACACTGAACAGTAGCAGTGACCGCCTTTGCGACTGTTCGGCTTCACAGCTGCTTTGATCACACCCAAATTCTGTCCCTTTGCTGATTTGTGAACAAACAAAAAGGGAGAATGAAGTAAATAAGCCCGAGCTTTGAATAGCCTTTTAGAAAGCTTTTCCTAATGACCTCCCTTCTATAGATGATATGCATTAACCTCCCCTCCTTAATTCACCCTGTCTACAGCTCAGTTTGTTGGAAGGTGAGAAAACACTTCTTTCAATTTTCCCATTCACCCCTCTTTTCCTATTCAAGGGAGGTAAATATAGAAAGGTGGGAAAAGGAGAGAGACAGACAGAGAGAGAGAGAGATTGGCGATGCAGTGAAAGAATGGTGGACTTGGCAAATACTCTCTAAAAGCCCCTTAAAATTATATCAGAAGCTCCGGGTCTTAAACTACTTCCTTTTAACACAAAGGTACAACAAAGTCATTGATGTCTTTAATCACACCACCTTAATCACACGCGGGGTTGGTTTGCTCAGTCTGTAATGTACCACTTGACAGTTATTTACATAATGGATAACTTTACCTCACATCCTTCACACGCAGCAACTTCCCAATAACATTGAACTATAAATGTTCTTGCTTCAGAACTTCTTCAGATGAGATGACCTGGGGGTGGGGAGTGGAGAGGAGCAATGCTATGTTTCTGTAGGACTCAGGGCAATGGTTTCAAACTACAGGAAAAGAGATTCCATTTGAACATTAGGAAGAACTTCATGACAGTTAGAGCTATTCCGCAGTGGAATATGCTGCCACAAAGGGTGGTGGAGCCTCCTTCCTTGGAGGTTTTTAAGCAGAGGCTGGATGGCCATCTGTCGGAAATATTGTGATGGGGTTCCTGCATGGCAGGGGGTTGGACTAGATGGCCCTTGAGGTCTCTTCCAACTCTATGATTCTATGATTCTATGATTCTATGTACAAATACATCTTCCAAAGCGAGCCATAGGGTCTAGTGATGGGTTCAAACAAGGATGGTTCACACACTTCATCATGGTGCAGAACCTAGATAGAGGGAGCTGCACCTGGTTCATATTGCTTGAGGATTACTCTTCCACAGACTGTTGGAATGTTACATTATGGACCATAACTCCCAGCATCCCTGAGCATTGATATTGCTTTGTTTTCTGGGAATCACAGTCTCGGGGGGGGGGGGAGAGAAGACAGTTAATAAGTCCACTTTGGATTACAGTTTGACGGTTTGTCCCAGTTCAATGTAGTGTCTGTAAGGTATTCCTCATGTGCTATCCACTCCCTTCTCCTACCTCATCTGCCTTAACCCTAACCCATTCCCTGCCGACAAAGTGTGTTTCCCTTCTCACCTCCTTGGCACAACTGCCCGCTTACCAATCACAGTCCTCACTTCCATTTGCTTCCTTCACTTCCTCCAAGAACTGCCCACGTAAAGGCGGTGCTGTAGACTTCCCTGCTGTGCCTCCTCCTCAGAGAGGGTGACCAATGGTGGGGGCAGAGGAAGGAACCATTTGATGTGATCAGTGAGCATGCCATCTCTCTCTGAAGAAGCGGAGATGGGATTGCATTTTCACACACACTGAGGAGACCAGAGAGGGGAGGGGATGGTATTCACAGAACACCTGTGCAGGCAGCATGACAAACTGGGCCAAACCAATGAACCATGGTCCATGCCCATCTCTACTTTTGTAGTATGGGAGACTTAAGTTGCAACTGCGACCACAGCTCTTCAAGAAGATGACTTGCGCTGCTATGTGTGATATTCCACAACACATCACACAAGAGGCAATTCACCAGACAGAGATTCTGTCAAACAAAATCGAGACGGGGGGTTGTCCCGACTCCTCATGGAAAGAGGGATGCCATGGCAGCTCAGCTCTGCTCAAAAAGAAAGGGTTAACCCTCGGTGCCTGGTGCCTTAAAAAGAAGCTCAAATGATGGAGTCTCTTTCCAGTTGTGTCAAACCGCTGAGTCGGTGTCTATGCACGCTTCAATTACAGGAACCAAAAGTGCCTGTAGTTCACATTATTTTGGGGGAATTTTTCTGCCAAAGAATGGCACGAGATGGATGCCGTTATGGACCAACTGTTCTGTGCAGCTGTCTAGTGAAGTCCAGCACATCTATCCCGCAATTAATGTGTGTGGGTGCATTGCAGTGCATTAAAGAACACTAACCAAGAGAAGCACAGTTGGGTAAGGATGCCGAAGGGAGTTCTTTCTTATAACGCTATTTGCAACCCCATTGTAATGGGAAGGGGAATGACTTCAGTTCTTCTGTTACTTCCTGGTCTGCCTCTTGTATATGCTTTCCATAACCTCTTCGCTGGGAACCACATGAGAAAATTGTTCCTCTCTTAATCGAAGGTTGGGCTTGACAGTCACCTAAACCAAACTGCGGACAACAGAAGGCCAGAACAGCTAACGTAAAATGGTGTTTGGAGAAAAGGCAGGCCAATCAGCTCTGATTCTGTCTAGACGTTAACTGGAAAGGAGAGCAATGACCTAAAACTGAGCCCCTCACATTGTAAATTTTATGAACTCTCTGATCAGTTCAGAGTATCAGAAAGAGAATTTTTTTTGTACTACATGTTCCAGAATTCTCCAGCCAGAATGAGCCCTTGTGTCTTAATAATTCATTTGAAAGGTAATTTTTGATGTTCTTTTGATCAAAGAAGAACATCAAAACAACAGAAGTTGGAGTAGTAAAGGAAGATCTCAAGGAAGAACTGGATGGTCCGGGGGGGGGTAGGGAAGCACCAATATTGTTATTTATTTGTTTGTTTGTTAATTTTAAATTTTAAATAAAATGAAAGGTAATTTTTTTCAAGCTGGGGTCCAAACTCACAGAGTATCACTGAAGACCACAAAAGGGTGGTACGATTGTTGTGAGGCCCTTCATTTTAAAACAAAAAGTCAGGGCTACTTGCAGAGATTAATAAAATAGCAAATAATTTGTAAGCAACAGGTACTGTGTGAAGCTTTGAAGGAGGGGATTTGGGAGTGATCTGAAAGTGCATTATTCCACTTGATGCTAAGAAGGACCACGGACAATAAAAGGATACAGCCAAGCTGATTGCATGAAGCCATGCTGTACCGAAACAGAGCAGTGATTCACCAGCAAGAGTCCAGAGACCTCACTCAATAAACTTAATATCACCTCTATACATTCATAATGTGCTTCTGTTTAAGTACTGTCCCATAGTGCTTATAGCACTTTCTGGGTGGTTTACATTTTAATTTTGCAGGCTACACATTACTCCCTCCCACAACAAGCTGGGTATTCAATGTACCAACTTTGGAAGGATGGAAAGTTGAATTGTCATTGAACCAGCAACCTTAACCTATCGGGCTCCAACTCAGGTTGTGAGCAGAGTCTTCCTTGCAGTACTATCCTTTAACCACTGCACCATGAAGCACATTAGAAGAAGGCTTTAGTTATATCATGAAAAGCCTCGTATGGAGAAATTAAGGATGTAGAGATGGGCACAAAATGACCATTTTTTGTTACCGTTCTCCGTTATTCGTTCTGTTACGTAACAATACGAATAATGACCGTTGCGATGGGGCAGGCTCGAACTGAACAGAACCAAGAAAATTTACTTCGGTTCTGTTTGTTTCTGTTATTGTCGTCGCGCCGCTCGTGTGATGAATAATGGAGCAGCGGAGGGCGGCGAGAGGGGGCTGGGCCTGGCGGAGACACTTTGCTCCCTCCCCGCCAGAGCCAACGATGCAAGACTTTGCCAATCTCGCAAGAAGAGGAGGGATCTGAGCCCTTATGGGCTGGGCTCTGGGATCTCGGCCACGTGGTGAAGTGGCAATGGTGCAGCCGGCTCAGAAGCTGGAGCGGAGGGTGTTGTTGGAGCATGGGGGGGGAGTGCAGCAGCACCCCCCACAGGTTTCCCAGGTATAGGCCGGGGGGTGCCGGGCGGCAGTCTGCCAGGGTGGTGACTCCCAGGGCGGAGTGGTTCCTGGGTAGAAGGGCCCCAGTTAGGGCGGCGCTGCGCGGGGCTCCGGGGGTAGCAACCTGACAGGGGTGGTGGATGGCACAGCATATTGGTCCTTGGGGAGGGGGCCCAAAGGAGGGCGGTGCTTGGCAGTGCTCCAGGGGTGGCGGCCTGTTGGGGGTGGTAACCAGAGCAGCGCCCAGCTCTGGGAGGACTCCCCGTGGCCACGGGATTGCTCTCCTGCTGGCAGGCTTGCCACCGGCTCCGGCAGCACATGGCCCCGGGAGGGCTCCCCGTGGCTGCGGGACAGCTCTCCTAGGAGGCTTGCCCTGGCCCCGGGAGGGCTCCCCGCGGCCGCGGGAATGATCTCCCAGCCTGCATGCCGCCGGCTCTGGTGGCACCCAGCCCTGGGAAGACTCCCTGCAGCCGCAGCTTGCTGCATCCAAAAAACGAAGAAACGGAAAAGAAGTGGGCCCTGGGGGCCCGAAAAATGGAAATGGAACGAAGCGGACACCAGGGCCCGAATAACGACCACGAAATGCCATTTTGGCATTTCGTGCCCATCTCTATAAGGATGCAACCTGGATTTTCCTTCAGGGAAAACTTGTCCAGAACCACAAAGCTATGGGAAAGCTTGGGGAAATTTGAATACAACTCCCATCATCTGTCTTTCCTTCTTTGCCGGAGGGATTTACTAAATGTCATTCCATCTCTAGGATTCTACACATTCCCCACCCAGGGAGGTTAGTAGCTGTTGTTCCTCTTGGTTTGAGCCTGGCCTGGACAGCTTTCAGGATTGAGTTTTGGTCTCCGGCCAAGAGGCTGCTGATGGAATCTCTTTGTCCTTCCAGAAGGAAAAAAAAAAGCATGGTGGAACCATTTGAGTTGCTGACATGCCAGGTGAATGTTTGTGGGATAGGTTGCCTGAATGCTGCAGTCTGTGAATAGCCATCTCTTTAATTAAAATGGGGCAATGAATAGCCCATTTTTTCCATGGCTTAAATATGTCAATGTTTACTTCTTTTCTTTAAAAAAAATCCCTACCATTGTCTGCTTTGTGCAATTTAAACTGAGCGGGTGGGGAGTGTTGGGGAGAGATTGCATCTACCATATCTTGAGTTTCTAAATTGTTTCCATTTATGTTCCGTTCTGAAATATAATGAGCTGCACATTTGTAGTTTGAGAGGTTCGGCTTTTTAAATGCAATACTTTGGGCCCGTAATCAGAGACTATTTTGGAAATGTGGCACCTAGCATACATATGAATATGCTAATCAGCTAAGCTTAATAGTCCTCATTTGTATTAATGCAAATGAAAGGAAATGTACTTTCTGCCCAGTATTTTCCTTGATATTTATGGAAGAAACCAACAAATGTCAAACCCACGCCATTCCGCCATGTGAGATGGTCTAACATTTCCTCAGAATGCCTTAAAAGGGTGTGTTTGATTTTAGCTTCATCTAATTTTCATCAAACAGAATTGCATCTAAAGGCAATATAAAGTTACAATTTGTTCCGTGTCAAATAATGAAAATGGCATTTAAATTTTACATGATTTTGACCTTTTGGATTTTGTGTTCAATTAAAATGTGGTTTATAGGGCGGGTGTTGGTGGGGCTGGAATAAAGAATTTACTGTTAGCTGACTCCCAAGCACAGGTGCATAATCTAAAGCATTATTCCTTCAGCCCATATTGTGTTGATGATTCTCACGGTGTAAAAATTAAAAGAGGAGAAAACCAAGAAGTGAACTTTAAAATTAAAGCCATATTTATTGCAAGGTTGGGATGGACTTCAGCATATTGCAGGCCTAAGACAACGAGGCATGGAGCTTCCATTGGGTTCAAGCTGAGCTATTGTGGACAACCATCCACAGCTCTCCTAAGCACTTGCTCACGTTTTATTTAAAATTGGGAGATGTTCACTCAAATCAGTGTTGTGAAATTCAGGATGTTTTTTGCCCATTGGCAAAGGTGTTCATCTGTATGCATTACCACTGGAATTTGGGCATCCTTCCCCATCACACTATCATCCACAAAACCCAGACCAGAGGGTTTCCTTAGCAGTCTGGAGTAGGGCTATAAATCATCATATGCCTGCTCCTCCAGAAACTACAAAATTATTCCATTTGCCCTGAAAAAAACACTGAGATATTTTGTGGCACTCTGGAGAAGACGAGAAAGAGAACAATTTCCTTGTGCAAATGAAGCTCATTTCCACAAAGCAGCTATTTAACACAAATATTATTTCGACAGGAATAATGCAAACAGCATTAAAGGACAATGGCGATTGTTTTGTTGCATTGACTTTTAAGGATTAGGTGCATCAGAGGGATTGCTTAACCAGCAGTCAGTTGTTCTGTGCTCCGTAGCTCTCTCTCTCTCTCTCTCTCTCTCTCTCTCTCTCTCTCTCTCTCTCTCTCTCTCTCTCTCTCTGTGTGTGTGTGTGTGTGTGTGTGTTTGGAGGTATGCATGTATGTGTGCAAGTTTTGATTCTTAAAGGAAAAGGACCTTGCAGTGCTGGAAAATCTCTTCTTGAAGGGCCTGGACAACCCGAAGCAGCAGATACTGTCAAGAATGTGAACGTTTCACCAGAAAATGATAGGGAAAGTGTACAAATCCTGATTTAAAGCACTGGGGTCCTCAGGAGATAGACCTTTAGATCATGGCCTGCAAAAAGGAAACCAAACATTGCAAGAAGAAAATGCAGTCTGTCGTATGGAGGCCTGCAAGACACACGTCAGCATAGTTAGATTGTGGCTTTCAAACATTGTTAAGGCTACAGGCACCCCCACCTTTCTCTGGTTGGTTAAAATGGGGGGGGGGAGTTGGTTTTGGTTTTGACTTTGCAAACACTGCAGATTTCTACATCTTGAGATGTATCTGTGAACATGCACATATCTGTGTGTCTACATGCATGCATGCAAATGTTTATTTATTTAATTGAATATAACGGGTTTGGTAACCCTGCAGAAATAAACAAATAGATAATCATTTCTTTCTTTCTTTCTTTCTTTCTTTCTTTCTTTCTTTCTTTCTTTGTGTGCACATGAGTGCATGCATGTTGTTCTTAGGCTTTCATGTCACCTCCAACATATGGGGACTCTATAAATGGTCAATGTCCAAAATGCTCTGTCTTCAACTGCCTTGCTGTGGTTCTAGTAGTCTACAGATATTTGCAATCTGACCTCAAGTGATTCTTCTTCTTTTCTGGAACCCACCTTGAAAATCAGGTATTCATATAAGGCAGGGCTGTCCAACTTTAAAGAGACTGTGGTCTACTTTAAACTGCCAAAACATCCCCATTGTCTACTGCAGGCCTGCCCAACAGGTAGACCGCTGGTAGCTCGCGAAGGGTTCAAAAGTAGCCCATCGGCCATCAATAAAAAAAAGTGAGGGGATAAGTTCTCCACGCCTCCTTCCCCCCATCCCAAGGACCACCACTGCCCCAGCAAAGTTCTGGGTCTGCCAGCCCACTGTCTCAGCTGAGTGGGGCAGTTCAAGGGCCATGGCGCAGTCCCCTGTTCCCCCAACCAGCCAGATGATCACTGTACCACTGTCTTGTGAGCAGCTGAGTCACTGGTGCAGAGTGGAGGGAGGAGAGGGGCGAGAAGTGGGCTTGCGGGTGTGTCCATCTCCTTTGTTCAGTGACATCTCCCTTCTTCTTCCCCCCTGGATAATTCCCTCCATAACGGATTAATTGATTTTCAATGCATTCCTATGGGAAACCGCTGCTCATAAGTAGAGGTTTTAGTGAAGTAGCCCTCAGGCACTTTGGGCTGGAAAAAGTAGACCTTGGCCTGTTCAAAGTAGGACAGCCCTGGTCTACTGTAAACTGCCAAACTTCCCCGCAGGCTACTTACAGAAGTGTGCGTGCATGGGCTGGCCAGCCAGCGGCTCAAGGAAGCAGTGCTGGTCCTGGCCATGGCTCCTCGCTTCACCGGTGCTCCAGATTAAGAAGGTGGAGACTAGAGATGGGCACGAAACGAGCAATTTTTCGTTTTCATTTTCATTTTTTAATTTCGTTACGTAACGAAATGAAAAACGAATTTTGTCTCCAAAATGAAACAAAACTAACCGAAACAACAGAAATTTTGTCGTGCATTTTGTTTTCGTTGCGGCAAATACATTGAACCGTAATGAATGCTAATGAAACAGCAATTTTTCTTTTTCATTTTTGTTTTTTCATTTTGTTACGTAATGAAACGAAAATGAAATTTTTCGCAAATTTTTTTACAAAAAATGAAAACAAACCGAAACGGACCCCCTAAATGACAAACGACAAACGAAACACCATTTTTTTGAGTCGTGCCCATCTCTAGTGGAGACTCCTATGGAGGAGCCGAGCAAGGGGGTGGGGTTTAGGGTTGGAAGGTAAGGCAAAGGACCAAATCTGGACTAAACGTCTGGATAGGCAGATGGGCCAAAAAACCATTTCCCCCCAAACACGTTGCTACGGGTGACAGATCAGGTGGCTGGTGGGGATCTGGCGGGCTACTTCTAACAGCGCCATGGGCTACTGGTCACTCACGGTCACCATATTGTGCAGGCCTGATATAAGGTAAAAGCTTTTGTCATTCAAATGTATTGCCTTCGTGAATTTTATATTACACTCCCATAGCTGGCTCCACTGTGCTAATTCAATATTATGTCCTAGATTTTGTGCCCACTGTATCATACAGTCTTTCACCATTTCATCCTGCATTTTCAGCTCTAGCATGTATTTATATATTTTTGGGATCCACTTTCCCTATAGATGGTACATGACACCAAAAAATTAGCAGAAATATATGGAAATACCTCAGATGAATGCTGGAAATGTAACAACAAAGAAGGGTCTTTTTTATCATATGTGGTGGACATGTGATGTAGCAGTTGGAAAATGGCATATGAGATCTTACAAAAATGTTGTGCTAGACTGTTCCATTTAAACCAGAAATATTTCTATTGAATATCATAACGGAAGTTAAGGATGTTAAGATAAAGCGTTTGTTATTGTATAATGTCACAATAGCAAGAATTGCTAAATATTGGGAAATGGTTGAAACACTTAGGGAAATTTTGTCTTGGGAAAATTTTTCAAAGTGGCTGAAATGGAAATAACATCAGAACTGATAAAGGACACAGAGATACAGAAGGCATGAGACAGCTGGAAACCACTATATACCTTTTATGAAAAAGAACTAAATTGCTACATAACTCCAACAGTATTGAGAAACTAAAATATAGTCTTTGTGTTAGTATATAGTGAAAAATTATAAATATACCACTTGAACTTTCCTGTTTTTATCCTTAGAATTCCCACCCCACCCATCCTGTGTAGGGACTCCTGTGATATGAAGATAATTAAAATTTCAATTATAAAAAGGTAAAAGCCTTTGTTCCTTCACCTCAAATATCACTTTTTTTGCATGGGAAACAAGAACAGAGGTTGTAAATGCACTTCTTGACAGCTCCTTTCTTGGGTACTGGAATGTATATTGAACATTTCCTGACAATGGGCCATTGTTTAATTTTCTATATTGGTTGCCACTTTCTTATTAGGATTTTGACAGTTTCAGTCTCTATGGCATGAAATAGTTTTCTCAGTATCCCATCTACCTCTGGTGATTTATTTCTTCCCAGTGCTTTCAGAGAAGCTTTCACTTCACTTTACAGAATTGCAATCCTCATAGGTAGAGATGGGCACGACTCAGCAAAATTTTTGTTTTTGTTTTCGTTTTTTCGTTTTGTTTTGTAACGAAACTGAAAACGAAAATTTTTCAAAAACCAAAACGGAAACAGAAACGAAATGACCAATTTTGCCGTGTTTTTCGTTTTCGTTGCGGCAAATCCATTGAACTGAAAAGAATGCTAACAAAACAGCAATTTTTCATTTTCGTTTTCATTTTTTCGTTTTGTTACGAACCGAAAACGAAACGAAAAATTTTTCAAAAAGAAAACGGAAAACGAAAATGAACTGAAACGGATTCCCAAACGACCAAATGAAAAACGAAACACAATTTTTTTTGAGTCGTGCCCATCTCTACTCATAGGATTCTTCTTCAAAAGAATTGGTCATTCTTGAATCTCTTCTATATACTGTTTCCCCCTTCTCTTTGCTTTCTCAGAGCTCTTCCTTGTTGGTCTTTCACCTGCTAAAGCTGTGCATTAAATACAATGTTTTACCTTTCATGTACATGACTGTACATTAAGAATGGGGAATCTTTTGAAATCTTTTTGCTCAATATTTTCACTTTCATTTCCCATGACACTTGGCTACTATAAATAAGAATTTGTGGGAGCTGTAGTCTAAAACGTTTGCACAGATTCCCCACCTCAACTTTACACATTTGGTGGATTACAGGGAAAATCCGTGTCTTGCTTCCTTCTCCCATGAAAACAGAGATAATTTCCTTCCTAGAGATCTGGAGGATGAACATGCTATAGTTGGTATGGGTCAGAGGGCTATAAAGCTAAGGATAAGCTAAGGATTGGATAAGCAATCAAGAGGGAGTAGAGAGTGTTTGAAGAAATACAGGGTATTGGGTTGATTATAGACAGTTTTTCTTGCAAGGCTGTACAATTATGATTATGGTGATACCATTTTAGAGATTTTTAACATATTTGTATGTGTGTTTAACTTGAATTTTAACTTTCATATTGTTAAACAGTAAGGTATAAATACATTTGGCTTCTATTGTAATCCTTAGTGAGTACATGTTGCCCTTGAATAGATATACTTGGAAATTGACGGATTCCTGTACTGCTTTTATTTGTATTTGTATATGTGTATAGACATAATGGCCATTGGCCATAATAAAAAATCTAATTTGAATTTGGTATGGGTCAGGGATGCTGGCAGAACTTTGGGTCCAAATCGCAAATCCAAGGACGAGTCTTCTGTACCAAGTTCCTAGTCCCAAACCCTGCATGAAAGTCCTTATTGTAAACAAAGTTTTCCATCCAGAAAAAGGGGGAAGTGTGGATGGGTTCTGACTAGAGATGGGCATGAAACGCCAAAATGGCATTTTGTTTTGTTTTTCATTTTTTAAATTATTTGGGGGTTGTTATACACAAAATGAATTTTTTTAAAAAATCATTTTGTTTTTCATTTGTTCCATTTTTCATTTTTAATTTTTTTAAAGGTTGGCACATTTGTTTTATTTTATTTTATTTTATTGCTTATCGTGCCAACCAGGTGACCTGTGGGCTGGGTCGGTGATTTTTTTTATTATTTTATTTTATTTTATTATTTATTGCACCAACCAGCTGGCCCAGAGGCCAGGTCGGCAGGTTTTTTATTTTCATTTTTTATTTAGAACCTATTGCGCTGAACAGCTGGCCAGTGGCTGGATTGGATTTGTTTTGTTTTGTTTTGTTTTGTTTTGTTTACTTATTGCACCGACCAGCTGGCCTACGGGCCAGGTCGGTGCAGTTTTTATTTTTATTTTTATTTTTATTTAATTTTAATTTTATTTTTTTCTTATTGCGCTGACCAGCTGGCCCACAGGCCAGGTCGGTGCATTTTTAATTTTTTAATTTTTTTTATATCCTCCACCTCATCACACCCAATTGGGTGGGGGAAAGGGCAGGCTTTTGAAACTTTTCCCCCACTGAACCCCTACATTACAGCTGATTGGTGGTGGCTTCAGCAAGGGGGGAAAGTGTGTGGTTTCCCCTGTGTTGTGTGTGTGTGTGTGTGTGTGTGGGGGGGGGGTAACTGCTTAAGAACATAAGAACATAAGAACATAAGAAGAGCCATGCTGGATCAGGCCAAAGGCCCATCTAGTCCAGCTTCCTGTATCTCCCAGCGGCCCCACCAGATGCGTTTGGGAGCGCATGAGACTAGATATCTGTCTCCTGATACCACTCCCCTGCATCTGGCCCTTGAAGTACCCTGGTTTAAAGCCTAGAGATTACACATCTCCATCATGGTTTGTAACCCGTGATGGACTTTTCCTCTAGGAATCTGTCCAATCCCCTTTTGAAGGCATCCAGGCCAGATGCCATCACCACATTCCTATGGGAAAATGAATAACAAAGTGAATGAAACAGAAATTTCCATTTTGTTTTATTTCGCTTTTCTTTGATGGGTCAGTTCATTATTTGTTTAGTTCTGTAACAGAACAAATAACGACTAATGAAATGGATTAAAATTCATTTTGTGCCCACCTGTAGTTCAGAGGCTGTTGTTTTTTTAAAGAAAGATGCCCAGGTAGGTGTCCTAACCTCTCAATGGTTCAGCTGGTAGATCATAAGTTGCTTATGAGCCAACAGTGTGATGTGCCAAAAAAAAAAAGTGAATGCTATTTGCAGCTGCATTAATAGAAAGATTGTCTCCAAAATCCAACGAGGTCTGATTTCCCCTCTATTTGACACCGGTTAGGTCTCATTTCAATGACAATGTTGAGTAGTGGACATCTCACTTCAAGACGGATGCTGACAAACTGGAACAAGTTCAGAGAAGAGCAAGGAGGATAATCAGGGGGCTGGAAACCCCCTGGCAAATGCATTTTAATGTAGCCAAATGTAAAGTAATGCATATTAGGGCAAAAAAATCAAAACTTTATCTATCAACTCATGGGCTCTGAGTTATCCGTGACAGATCAGGAAAGAGATCTTGGTGTGTTGGTGGACAGCTCCATGAAGGTGTCTCCCCAATGTGTGGCAGCGGTGAAGAAGGCCAATTCCATGCTAGGGATTATCAAAAAGGGGATTGAAAATAAAACAGCCAACATTATAATGCCATTATACAAAACAATAGTAAGGCTGCACCTGGAGTATTGGGTACAATTCTGGTCACCGCATCTCAAGAAAGACATAGTGGAACTGGAAAAGGTGCAGAAGAGAGCGACTAAAATGATTACTGTGCTGGGGCACCTCCCTTATGAGGAAAGGCTAAAACATTTGGGGCTCTTTAGTCTGGAAAAAAGGCGCCTGAGGGGGGATATGATTGAGACGTACAAAATAATGCAGGGCATGAGTAAAGTGGATAGAGGGAAGCTCTTCTCCCTCTCACAAAATACCAGAACTAGGGGACATCCACTCAAATTGAGGGCTGGGAGAGTAAGAACAGAAAAAAGAATTTTTTTTTCACCCAGCGCGTTGTTAGTCTATGGAACTCCCTGCCACAGGATGTAGTGATGGCATCTGGCCTGGATGCCTTCAAAAGGGATTGGACAGATTCCTGGAGGAAAAGTCCATCACAGGTCACAAACCATGATGGAGATGTGTAATCTCCAGGCTTAAAACCAGGGTACTTCAAGGGCCAGATGCAGGGGAGTGGTATCAGGAGACAGATATCTAGCCTCATGCGCTCCCAAATGCGTCTGGTGGGGCCACTGTGAGATACAGGAAGCGGGACTAGGTGGGCCTTTGGCCTGATCCAGCAGGGCTCTTCTTATGTTCTTATGTTCATATGTTCTTAAAGACTGAAAGCTGGGTATGTTCAGCCTTGAGAAAAGATAAGTAAGGGGAGAAAGGAGATCACTTTTCAAAGATTTGAAAAGTAATTCGAGATGGGCACAAAACAAACAATTTTTTGTTTCCATTTTCGTTTTTTCATTTCATTACACAACAAAACGACAAACAAATTTTGTCTTTAAAATGAAACAAAATGAACAGAAACACCGGAAAGTTTGTTGTGCATTTCGTTTCCGTTACTGCAATATGAGTGAATTGCTTAAAATGCTAAAAAAAAATCACAAAAAATTGAAATTAATGGTAACGAAATGGTAACGAAATGAACGAAAACGAAAATGAATTTTTTGCAAAAAATTGCGAAAAATGGAAACAAACCGAAACGGACCCTCCAAACGACAAACGACAAACGAAATGCCATTATTTGATTCGTGCCCATCTCTAAAAGTAATCCTACAAAGGAGGAGCAGGATCTATTATCAATCAGTCTCAAGCAGATGACATGCAATGATGGGCTCCTGCAAAGTTACAGGCAGCCATCTTTGTTTTTAGAGCAGTATGACAATGGAACCAGTTATCTCAGGCGATTGTGAGGGCTCAATGCTCCAGCAGTCTCTGCTTTGATTTGGTTTCATCCATTAAGCAGGGTGTGGGAATCGATGGCCTTCCAATTCTGTGATTCTGTGATTCTATCGTGACTTTGTGGGCATGGTGAATCCTCTTTGGGCACCTGTCTGATCTCTTTAGAGGAGAAAACTTATGTGCTGAATCCTGCTCCCAAAATAGCTCCAGCTCCTTGGATGCTCTTTGAAAGTTCCATCTAAAATCCAGAGTGGATTTAGCATCCTAAATCAGAGGCAAAAATGCTCATGGCACAAATATCCTCAAAATGTTTTCCCATTTTCCCCTGGAAAAAAGCATTTTTTAAAAATCAGATACATTCCGGATAAGTGTAGTTTTCAGTGTCTCAACTTGTTGCCCCAAAGAGTTGACATTTTTAAGACTGTCACTCACAAAAGTGTATGTTATCATGGGAGTTTGCTCATGGGCGGGGGTGGTGGGGGTCGTGCAAGCACACATGAGCGCTCACACACATGTGGGTTGGGGCAGTGCAGGCGTATCTGTCAGAACCACTTGGCAGCGCCATTAGAATTCTGGGAGCTTCGTAGTAATTATAAAACAGCTGTAATGGAAAATTGGTAGTCAAACCTATTCTCCACCAAGTAGAACGGTGAATGGGCTCCATTATGCTCCTAATTCTCATTAACTTAATTTGCATAGGGAACAATGAAAGAATACCTAATGAGCTCCAGGCGGACCACAGCCGATGGATACCTCGCCAGCAAAAGGTTCAACTCCCTAATTACAGGACAAGAAGCCAAAAGGGAGTTGTATGTCTGTGGCATTCAACCTCATCCCATGTTAGAGATGGCTGTTGGGACAGAGAGATGGAGACTGCCAATTCAGCAGACATGGCAATTCAGCCCTGGAAACATTTCCCTTATTGTCGAGACAGTAATATTGTGTGCTGATGTTTCGAGGAAGAACGACATGAGCTATTTATTTCTTGCATTTTTAATATCCTCCCCAGAACTTGCAAGTGGTCTACTATTGTTCTCACCTCCATCATGGAACCCAAGACAGTGCAGATGACTACCAAGCAAGCTGGGAATTTTGTTTCCATTCAGTTTGATAAGAATTTGCCAAGTACCGTAAGTAAGTAAGTACGTAAGCAAGTAAGTAAGCAAGCAAGTAAATAAGTAAGTAAGTAAGTAAGTCAGTCAGTCAGTCAGTAAGTAAGTAAGAAAGTAAGTAAGTAAGTAAGTAAGTATGTAACAACTGTATGGCAGGCAGGTACAAAACAGTCCGCTCAACGCTGCTAATTATTGTACACAATGAATTGTCTCTGTGCTTCTACATTCCTGGTCCCCAGCAGACACTCAGATACTGAAATCAACCAACTTTCCCGGGAAACACTGGCTGAGCACTGAGGAGTAAATAGCACTGAATCCATGGGGCTTTGTTGAGTTGACTCCTCAGTGGGCTCCGTGGATTCGGTGGACCTATGCTAGTTGTGTCTTGCCATTGGATTTCTGCCACTGACTGCACCTGACTTCTTGATGTTTACTGTTTCAACACAGCTTTCTAATTTTGTATCTCAGGTAAAGCTTGCAGTGTTAAATAGGAGTCCTGCTAAAACTGATATCCAGTAGTAAGTCACAGCTAGAGAAGAATCATTAGAACCTATGGAGGATCTTCCTCACCAAATAGTCACTGATGCAATGGACCTATTTCAGCAGGGGTATATTAGTGTATTTCATCCTAAAATGTCCCAAACACCCATATCTGGGAGTATTGCAAAGGAAACATATGCAGAGTGTGGAAAGAAGTTCTTCCCTTAGAAAACATGCATGGGTATTCTCTTATTCCAGGTTACTGAAATCTAGCACTACTGGACAGCTCCATGGTTTAGGTCCCTGGCTCGGGAGCCAGGGGCTAAGAGTTCAATTTTCCTTGACAGGGGCTAGACTCAATGAATTATGGGATCCCTTCTAGCTCTGCAGTTCTCTGCAGATGATGACGATGGTGATGATTTACTGAGTTCCATAGAAGTTAAGTGTTACAAAAAGACTGTTGGTACATTCAGGCTTCCGCATCAGCCAAGGTCCTAATTAAATAGGATAGAACTCGCCTATAGCTGCTTTGCATATTAACAATGATAATGATGACAAAAATAAAAGCAGTAGCAGGAACAGTCATGTGGAAGCAATGTTCAAAGTAGATGGCCTGTTTAGCACCCAAATAGAAGCAGGGTCCCTTCAGAGATTAAATTTGCTTCAATATTCAAACTCAAGGTTTCCCAGCCTCCCAAAATATAAATAAGTTATAGAATCATAGAATAGAATCATAGAATCATAGAGTTGGAAGAGACCTCAAGGACCATCTAGTCCAACACCTTACCATGCAGGAACCCCCATCACAGTACTCCTGACAGATGGCCATCCACCCTCTGCTTAAAAACCTCCAAAGCAGGAGACTCCACCACCCTCCTTTATGGCAGCATATTCAACTGCCGAACAGCTCTAACTGTCATGAAGTTCTTCCTAATGTTGAAATTGATTCTATTTTCCTGTAGTTTGAGATCTAGTCTCTGAAACCATGGAAAAAAACTAGTTCCTTCTTCAATGTGACATCCTTTCAAATATGTAAACATATAAAGCCATTCCTCCTAAGACATTTCTTCCAGACCCTCAATCATCTTGGTCGCCCTCCTGTGGACCCGCTCAAGATTGTCAACATCCTTTTTAAATTGAGGTGCACAGACCTGGACACAGTATTCCAGGTGGGGTCTGACCAGAGCAGAATAGAGTGGTATTATCACTTCCCTTGATCTAGACACTATGCTTCTGTTGATGCAACCAAGAATCATGTTGTCTTTCTTTGCCACCACATCACACTGCTGACTCATGTTCAATTTGTGTTCCACCAAGAGTCCCTTTCATAGGTACTATTTTCCAGCCAGGTGTCTCTCATCCTATATATATAAGTGCCTCGTGGCTCAGTGGTTAAATGCCTGTACTGCAGCTAAAACTGTGCTCACGACCTGGGGTTCAATCCCCAGTAGCCGGCTCATGGTTGACTCAGACTTCCATGCTTCCGAGGTCAGTAAAATGAGTACTCAGCTTGCTGAGGGGGAGGGCAATGAGTAGCTTGCATCTTTAAACTGTAAACTGCCCAGAGATTACTTGAAGTCTACTTAAGCAGAACACTTTTCTTTATATCTGTGCAATTCATTCTTTTTACCTAGATGCAGCACCTTACATTTCCCTCTGTTGAAACCCATTCCGTTAGGTTTGGCCCATCACTCTACTCTTTCAAGGTCCTTTTGGATTTTCATCCTGTCCTCTAGGGAATTAGCAATTTGGTATCATCTGCAAATTTGATCAGCATACTCTCTATTCCTTCCTCCAAGTCATTAATAAAGGTATTGAACAGCACCAGACCCAGAACAGAACCCTGGGCACCCCACTCGTCACGTATCTCCAAGCTGATGAGAAGCCATTAATGATCACACTTTGGGAGTGATCAGTCAACCTATTACAAATCCATCTAACCATGGCACTATCTATCCCACATTCTACTATCTTCTTTGGAAGTATACCATGGGGAACCTTATCAAAGGCATTGCTGAAATCTAGATAAGCAATATCCACAGTGTTCCCCTCATCCACCAGGTCTGTAAATCTATCAAAGAAAGAGATCAAATTGGTCTGCCATGACTTCTTTTTAAGAAATCTATGTTGACTTCTCGTAATGACAGCATTGCTAGTTAAATAATTACAGACTGTCTGCTTAATAATTTGTTCTAGGAGCTCGCTAGGAATTGAAGTCAAGCTGACTGGGTAGTAATTATTTGGGTCCTCTTTTTTCCCCTTTTTGAAGATGAGGACAACATTAGTGCCGCTCAGCTAGCATCCTTCCTGTCGGCAGACAAAATGGCCACCCTGACAGAGGGGGGGGACTCATTTGGGGAGTGGAGGAAATGGTGGCCCCATAAGAGCCTCGTGGCGCAGTGGTTAAATGCCTGTCCTGCAGGTAAAACTGTGCTCACGATCTGGGTTGAATCCCTGGTAGCAGGCTCAAGGTTCACTCAGCGTTCCATCCTTCCGAGGTTGGTAAAATGAGTACCCAGCTTGCTGGGGGGGCAATGTGTAGCCTGCACACTGTAATTAAAATTGTAAACCGCCCAGAGACTACTTGTAGTGGTATATGGGGCGGTATATAAGCAGAACACTTTACTTTTTGCTTTATTAGCCCTCCTCCAATCTATGGGGACTTCCCCTGTTTTCCAGGACTTCTCAGATATTATTGTCAATGGTTCTGAAATTACTTTCACCACTTCTTTTAATATTCTTGGGTGCAATTCATCTGGCCCAGGAGACTTAGTAAGTCACAGCTTAAAGTAGGCACTTGTTTGCCATATCCTGAGAAAGATGGTGGTGTCCTCATTTTCTAAATCCCTGTTTTCCAATTCCTAGGATTTGGAAAATATGGCTTTGGGTGGGGTGGGGGTGGGGGAGAGTAGCTACTTTGGAAAAAATAGCTTTGAAGGAATGCAGCTCTAGAAGAAAGATATTTATACCATCTTCTAACTGCAGAGCTAGTGTCTTGTTTTGTTCTGCCCTGAACTACGATTTTTTTTCTGTTTTGAAATTCATACCCTGCCTTCTTTCTGTGAATGAGGATCAAGGCAGCTTCCAATAAAACAGCAAACAGAACCGTAGAAGCATAGACTAGTGAAGTTGGAAGGGGATTCTAAGGCCATCAGGTCCAACCCCCTATTCCCTTACTTCATGCAGGAATACAAATCAAAGGATATATCCATAGAATGAAGCACAAACATGGAAAATATGTTGTGGTATTTAAAAACAGAGCAGTGAAGGGGGAAATGTGTAGCAACAGAGGTTAGTGGCCAAACTGCTTTGGTTTCTCAAGCTGGGAGCTCAATGGTCCATTAGGTGGACAGTGGCCTGAATAGGCTCCTTAGGTGGACAATGGCCTGGGTTGCATGAAAGTCCTACCTATGCAACCTTTCCCAACACCCATTAAGTATTGGTTGTTAGCAGTGGCCTTGCTGGTGGAGGTGTGAAGTGCTTCTGGTTTGTCTGAGGATTAATGAAAGGGCAGCTTGATAAGCAGCAGATAGATTGTGCCAGAGTCCCCCACCTCTGTTGAGAGAGGGTTTTTCAATACTCACATGAATGGCTTCCCTGACCCCTCTCTTGAACCGCCTATCATCTGTCTAAGATGTGTGCATTCTCGTTTTTGAATGAGTGCCCTTTGCCCTTCAAGTGGAGGTATACAGCTGATTCTGGTCCTCAGCTATTGATCCTCCTATGATGGGCCATCTTCCTGTTTAATGGCTGCTTGGTTTATCCAATGTAGAGGTCTGCATACTCTTCATGCCATTGGAACACATATACTATATTGCTCCTCTTGTGTTTGGTATAGGATCCTTTGGGTGGACGTGTCTCTGCTTTAGTGTGTTTGTGGGTTTGAAGTTAATAGGTATGTGGTGTTTACCAAAAAAAGCAGAATTGAGTTATGTTTTATCCAAACATCTTTTCCAGGTCAGAGAGAGAAGTGGAGAAAGTTAGGAGTTGGTGAGGATTCTTCTAATTAATTTCTAAAACTATCAGAGTGGGAGAAGCTTGGATTCAACAGTTTCAGCTGGTGTAATGCCCAATCCATTTGGGCCAGTAAAGGGATGCTGAGGACTCAGATTTCATGGGGTGAGAAATCCACTCCAGGTTTTGCCCTCAACTTTATAGGAGCTCCCCAGCATACTTGACCCTACTCTTCAATCCTTTCACATGGCTCCTGTAAAGTTTGGACCAAAACTTGAGATGGACTCACTACTATTCATGACATTCAAGACACTGGCCTCCACTAACAAGGACTGCACTGTTAGTCTATCCTGAGTGGAACAGGCTGGCTTGGAAGATGTTGCAACCTCCCTTCTTACAGATGTCGAGGTACAGCTGATCTAACGACTGCTGGGGGGGGGCTTTTGCTGGGGGGTACCCAGAAAGTAAACAAGCATATGTGAATCTACACTCCTTTAATTGTGTAGCTTCCGCTTTGAGACGGCGAGATTTGCAGCATCCGGAGTTGGAAGTGATGAGTTTCTGTATATTTTGGCATAGCCAAATGCCATCCTGTGAAGCTAATCATATTTGTTTAATTAAAGTAACACATCTGTGTAGTAAATAGCCTGTGAGCGGTCAGTAACATAATGCTGTACAAGTGCAGCAATAATTGGATAATGTAATGAAATGCATGGGAGATTTTTTTTTTAAAAAAAAGAAAATATAATGAGATTTCATCGTTTTATACACACAGGTAATTAGTTCTTAGAAATATGAGGAGAGCGAATGATCTGCAGATTTGAGCTATCAGCAATTAATTCAGACAATCCAAGTGAAGAGGCAAAAAAAAAATTAAAATGCAAGGGTGGTGGGGGGACAATGCTGTTGAAGTTCTCATGAATTCAAAGGCAAAAAAGTTACAGTGAAAATTCAAAGGAATGAATAGAGAGGGGAGGAGAACATATAAAAGCACAGGCTCCATCTTTAAGGAGCCGTCACCTTCATCTTAAGGAGGTGTGGTCAGCTGCTTGGAAAGAGAGTATTATCTCTGAAATCAGGAATGGCTGGTCTATAGGGTTGGCTAATACATGCATATGTGTGTGTGAACTTCTCTAAACATGATAACTATATATCTGATGACTCCCATGGAAAGCACTGGGCAAGAAAACAATGGCTAGCTGTTTTATGCCTGCAATGGATAGTGAGAGCTAAGCCTTATCCAGAGACTACACTTTAAGAAGGATGACAACAGACTGGAGCAAGTTCGGAGAAGGACGATAAGCCCACGGTCTTACCAGAGTTTTCTCTGTATATAAATTTCCTGTGTATTTTTTTTCAGGTAGTCACGTGGTTTTTAATGTGCAGTTAGTATCCTCTCTTCTGTGCCGTATTTTTGTATTCTGGTTCGGTCTCTACCTGTCTACTTTGCATTTTGTCCTTCTTTCCGTCTCTAGTTTCCAAGCCTCTGTGGTGTTAGAGGGGAACAACTGATTTTACTGTTTATTTTTCAGGGTCCTGTCATGGTTACAGAAGCAAATAAGTAAGCATTTTCGAGCAAAGTTTCTAAATCCAGCCCCTGGCAGTGGTTTAGGAAACTTTGTTGAAACTGCTGTTCCAGGGGTGTGGTTGGCCGGGACCAGAATTTACTTCTCTTCCCAGTTAGCATGTGATCTTTTACTATGCAGTTCACCACCAGAAAACTACGCAGAAAACGCTGGTAGTACCGCGGCCTAAGAATGATCACAGGGGTGGAAACCAGGCCCTGTGAAGAAATACTTATTGAACTGGATGTGTTTATCCTTGAGAAAAGAAGACTGAGGGGAAATATGATAGCACTTTTCAAATACAGTAGATGGGTAGGGTCTGTTGTCTATCATGCCAGAGTGAAGACCACATAATAAAGGGCTGAAGTTACATGAATCCAGGTTCCAGTTGAGTATCAGGAAAAAATATCTTAACTGTCACAGCAGTACAACAATGGAAGCAATGACCTCAGGATGTAGTGAACTCTCCAGGCCGGTAGGCAGTTGAGAGAAAACTGGACAATCCTGTCAGAACTGCTTTGATTTGGACTCAATGGCCTTATAGGCCCCTTCCAACTCCATGATTCTATGATCCTGTGAAAAACATCTTAACTCTAAGAGCCGTTCAGCAATGAAAATCATGATCTTAGAAGGTGGTGAGCGCTCCAGTGCTGGAGCCATTCAAGAGAAAATTGGACAATCCTCTGTGAGTTTTGCTTTGATAGGATTCCTGACTGGATTAACGGTGTGGACTCAATGACATTAGAGACCTCTTTGAACCCCATGATTCGGGGAGATCTTGAGGAAGCACCACTGTAATTGCCTGGGATCACTATTTTCAAGCACATAACATTGCAATTAGAAATGTTTTTTTCCTGTGGGCACCCCTTTGAAGTTGAATAACTTGCCCCCCTGAATGCCAAATCTCTCCAAAAGTGGACAGCTTAAAGGGCAGAGTCCAAGGAAGGTTTACACCAAATTTGTTGCCTCTAAGACCAAAGGGAGCAATTTTACAGAGAAATGAATTGGTTCATTTTAAACAAAAAGCAGCCAGTTTGTTTTGTTATTAACGAAATGCTGCTTCCTGGTTCATTTCGTTTGATTTCATTTCATTATGTAATAAACCGACAAATCAGCATTTCATTTTTTGTTGGGTGCCCATCCCTACTGCACAATGTTCCCATTTTTGGCTGAGGATTCTCAAGTGAAGTTCAACCAAGAAATGAGCATTTATCTAAAGGAAACAGGCATGGGCTGGAATGGCAGTAGCTCAAACCCAAGTACCACTTCGACTGTTACTTCATGTCCATTCTCATCCCGTGAGGAAGTTCATTGCATGTTGATGTTGGTTGTGGTCACGTGGTCTTCTTCCGGTTCTGTCCCTCTTCCCGTGTGCGCATGGGTGTGATAGATGATACCGGCATGACTGTTACCGCACGTCCTCGTTCCATGATGAGATGTGAAATTCCATGCCTTTCTTCTCCATTTCTTTTGTTTGCTTGTTTTTGGCCCGACCTTCCATTTTTTGATGTTTCAATTTTCTGAAGCCTTGCCTTCAGTGTGTTACAGAGCTAAGTTTGAGGCATTTGTCTTTTATCTCTCTGCACTGTGTTGCTGACTCCCTAGGGAATGTACTGGTGAATGGCACTTCACACTCCTGCCACTAGATGGAGAATGGCACGTTGCGTGATGAACCTTACCTCACACCCACTCGTCTCAGAACGAGAAGCATGATGAGGAGATTCCCGAGGCCAGGGAGGGGAATCTCTCATCCTGCTTAAAGCACAGTTCAGGGGGCATGGTCGGGACGAACTCCCCTCATCCCTCAATAGACGTGCGGTTAGATTACTTTGTACCAGTCCCCAGTGGGACCGCGAACAGCGATGGGATGGACGTGAAGTATCAGCCTTACTGAGACAGATCACACACACACACACACACACACACACACACACACACACACACACACACACAAATTGCAGAAAAGTTTTAAAAGTATTTTGTGCCTTTGCACAGGAGCACATTCAACGGCATGTCAGAACAGTTGAAAGTAGCCATTTCACGACACATTTGCAAGCACCGGATGTAGGCAATAACCTACAATTAAGCCTGGAAGAATGAAAGGAATGTGCAATACCCACATGAACATTTGAAAATTGTGACACTTTGGAAGCCAAATGAGCCTTCGGCATGGTATAATTTCCACATGTGAAAAACAGAACATGATGAGAAATTCTGACAGATGCTCTTTCACAGATCTGAGGTGAATTAAGCCTGCCAGGCCAATGTATATTTATTTATTTACTTATTTGTCTGGAGAACATAAAACTAAAATGAAAACGAAGGAAGGTGGTGTGGCTAGCTTGTAAAGGTTGGCCTGGAATCTGGAGTGAAGGGCATCACCACCCTCTCTCCTCCAACTCCCACAGCATTGTAATATAATAGATTTGGAATGGGGCCTCCACAGCCTTTGAGTCTAGACCCCTGCTCAAGACAGGGATACGGATCAAAGCAGATATGATGGAGTTGTCCATTTTTCCCTTGAAGGTCTCCAGTGTTGGAGCACTCACTACCTCCTGAGGTTGTTGGTTCCACTATCATACTCTTCTAATAGCTGGGATTTCTGCCACCACCCCCGCTATTCAGCCTAAATCTGACTTCCTGTAACTTGAACCCATTGTTCTATGTCCTGCGCTCTGAAATGATCAGGAACTGATCTTGCCCCTCCTTGGCATGAGAATCAAGTGCGTCCATCACCTCTGCATGTCTACAAAAGCAGCCCTATGTTCCCTCCATTGATATTGCCAAAGTCTGGAGGGGACACCTTGACTGGAATGTGGAATCTCATTGAATAATGATGCCTACATCAGTCCATCAATGTAGCTTTTGACTCAGAATTGCCACCAAACAAGAAGGGAGTGTGGGTATTTATGGATCTGTAGCCAGGCACATGACCAGTGGATGACACCAAATGTTGTGGCCAGGTGTATATATCAGGACCAGAAAGCACAGCATCCAGACCAGAATCAAAGAACATGAAAGATTCTGCAGACTAAAGAACCAGAAAAATCAGCAGTAGCTGAACACACCCTGAAACAAACTGGACGTGAAATCCTCTTCCAGGACACAGAGGTACTGGACAACACTACCAATCACTATGTCAGACTACACAAGGAAGCCATTGAAATGCACAAACATAAGGAGAGTTTCAACAAAAAAGAAGAAAGTCTAAAAATGAACAAAGCCTGGCTTCTAGTACTAAAAGCTGCAGAGTGCAAAAGGTCAAAGTTCAATTATTCTCATATAGCCATAAGCAAAAGTGATCAGTGCACACAATAGGTGCCCATCAAGGATCGTTGCTACCCCTGATTACATTGTAAACTTCTTAATCCCTTCATCATAATACAATGATTAACACCTATTTTCCTGCATAGGACTGGTTTCCTCAACTTTCAAAACCCCAGTCTCACTCAATTTATAAGCCACAGCACAGACAGAACTCCTAGTTCCCTGAGCTCCTTGCCCCCTGAAGATGCCAGCCACAGAGTCTGGCAAAACATCAGGAAGGAAGGAAAACATGCAGAGCATGGACAAACAGCCCAAAGAAGTCACAACCATCAGATTCTGTCCGTGAAAGCCTTCGAGAATGCATTAAACTTCTTCACTTGCTGCAACTCACCACTGAAATTTACATCAATGCATTTCTGTCAGTGGATATATACAAGACCATCCTGGCTATTGCATGTGTACTCTTAACTAGCCATATTTTTGTGAACATCAGCGCATAAGACTTTCCATTTGTTGTTTTAAGCTCAATACTAATGCATTATGATTTTAGGAGAAAGAATAATTTTACTCATTACTTCAAACCTATAATTTCTTGGGGATTTGGGGGACAGCTTTCATGTTTAAGATTTTTTCCCAAATAAAATAAAATAAATATAATGTGTCATTTGCTGTGTAAAAAGTAAATGGAAATATTAATAGCCCTCTTAATTAATAAATAGCGGACATAAATTTTAACCCATCATCGTTGTTATTTTGAAGTCATGATTGATGGCAACACGTTAGCCATTTTCATTGTTTCCACATTGTGGAAGGTCTTTCTTGTGTTACTCAAATAATTCTTTAATCAAAAGGATGATTTTCCCCTTTCTCTAGTTTATTATGTTAATATTGCAAGAAACTGCTTTGGCTTTCATACAATTCCATTCAGAACATTGTGCAAGCACATATTTGCCAACACAAGGATCTCCATTGGTATGGTGCCCCAATGGACAACTTTTAAGCCATGTAACTTAGAATCATAGAAAGCAAAAGTGTTCTGCTTATATACTGTCCCATACCACTTCAAGTAGTCTCTGGGTGGTTTACAGTTTAATTACAGGATGCATTATTTTGCTTAAGTGAATGTGAAGCTGGAACGAGAACAAGAAGGAGTGTTTGCATTGCTTTGGGTATTGCTGTTAGCTGAGATATGGTTTGGGTTGTGCTCTGAATTCGCTTCTTGTTCCTGATGAACTGGACCTTTTCCCTTTTAAATAGATTAGATATGTATCCCTCCAACCTTGCTAATGAATTTTTGAACTGTTCAGATCTTGATTTGTTCTGCTCCAGAAGAGTTTAATTCAGCCCGCTCCTGAATCTGTCCGAAGTCGCCCAATTGAGTTCTTCATCCAGGATTTTTCTAAAATAGAAACACATCACTTATCATTGTTATTCGCCGCTATCTTCTTAAATCTTTAATTTATCCAGTAAATTGTAAGTCCAGCATTCAGAGACAGAAAGGGTTGAGGGGACAGAGACCTCTGCAGACATATATCAGCCAACGTGGCTAAAGAGGTGAGCCTTTTTTTAAAAATCCTGAAAAGTAGTATATTTCTCAATGGTAAAGCAAAGTATTCTGCTTATATGCCACCCATGCCACTTCAAGTAGTCATTGGCAGTTTACAGTTTAATTACAGTATGCAGGCTACACATTGCCCCCCCCCCCCCCAGCAAGCTAGGTACTCATTTTATCGACCTCAGAAGGATGGAAGGCTGAGTCCCTGCTACCTGGGATTGAACCCCAGGTTGTGAGCACAGTTTTGCCTACAGTACAGGCTTTAACCACTGCGCCACTAGGCTCCTTCCAACTCCATATAGAATTATATGGAGTTGGAAGGGACCTAAGGGACCACGGAGCCCAACCCCCTGCTCTATGCAGGAACCCAAAATCAAAGCAGATCTGACAGACGGTTGCCTCATTTTCTCTTGAATGCCTCCAACAGAGAGGGAAATTTACATTTCCAGCCCCATCTGCAACCCATTAACCATTGCCAGGTCTTTATTGAACTGATCTCCACCCTTGTACCCCTAGGTCATTGTCTCATCAAAATATTTAACATGTTAAAATACAATTTTTTCATTTGTATTTAGTAAAATTAAGCTCACACACCCAATGTGTGACAGGAATTGTGCTGTGCAACAAAGGAATTGTGCCATGCAACAAAGAACACATGTTACAAAGGCCAGGATAATCGCTCTCCAAGCACAGCAAGCGATTTTGTTCCAGGGATGGAGGAAGATTTACTTGGACTCACATTTTAATGCAAAGGTTCATCAGCTCATGTTTCCCAGAATGGGACACAGACCTGGAACCTATCAGTGATTGGAAGCCAATGCACTTCTGAGCTTCCAGTGTCATTCAGAAAACCACAAGCATGCATTTCCCCATGTATGCACATTCAGATAAGGGGACGAGCAGCAGCGATGTGGTTTTTTTTTGGGGGGGGGTGGAAGTGTGGGGATGATAGGGATGATGGGAGAATGTAGTACATAGTAGCTGGAGAGGGGCACGAAACAAATTTCTAGCTACTTTGTTTTAAACATTCATGTGAAACAAAACAAAACAAACTGGGGCCCACTCGAAACAGAACAAAACCATTGTTTTTCTGTTTCGTGCCCACCTCTAATAGTAGCTATTTCCAGTTTTGACAAAAGGACTTAAACAGAGAGAGATAGAAATCCAGAAATTCTGACCAGAAGGTTCTACACGAGTGGTGCCTTGCTTCTAGCCACACATCTCCTAACAGAAGTTTGAGCAAGGCAAAAGAGTGGAAGTCTGGAGAAGGAACAATAGGAGATGTGTGAAGAGGAAATGTACAAAGATGTTAAGAGGATTAAGGTAATCAAAGCATTAGGATGGAATGCATAGAGCAGATCTGGTTTCTCTCTCGATATATGCAGAATGGTAGAGCAAAAATCCTTATTACGAGTATGTTGTTGTTGTCTCCTTTGTGGAATTCTTGTACTACCATTTTCTATCTCTGCCTCTGACTTCTGTCATTTTATTCTGTTGTGTACCTGTTTCATCGGATGAGTTACTTACAGGCATTGATAGCATTGACTGGATTTTTTCAGGAAAGTAATTAACAAAATCAGATAGGCTCTCTCACTACCTCTCAGCCAAAGTTAGTTCATGGGACGACTGTAAGTATGGCAGAGGGAAAGACATTTATGGATGAAAGGTGGGATATAAATGTGAGGGAAGAATAGGCAAAAGTGTGTGTGTGTGTGTGTGTGTGTGTGTGTGTGTGTGTGTGTGTGTGTGTGTGTGTGTGTGTGTGTGTAAGAGAGAGAAAGAGAGAGAGAGAGAGAGAGAGAGTGCCCCTGAGTCTCCATGGCTGAGTGAGTATTAGAACCCAGCTCCTGAAGCCCTAGTAGTCTGTCACTCTTACCTTTGCCATTGGTTCTCAAACTTGGGTCCCAGATGTTCTTGGCCTACAACTGCCAGAAATCTTGGCCAGCAGAGCTAGTAGTAAAGGCTTCTGGGAGTTTTTATTCTTCAGAAACATCTGGGGACCCAGGGTTGCAAAATGCTTTTATCCCATGCTGGTTCAGATAGATACATGACGGAACACGATTCAGACAGCTGGGATGGGGCCTAGACAGAGTCTTCACTTGGGTCCAGAGTCCGCATTCCAAGAGAGTGAAAGCACTCCTGATGTGGCACTCTGTTGATTCCACATGTTTGCAGACCTCACTATTCCCCCAAACCAGCTTGGATAAATTGGATAGATTTTGTTCACCTATTACTTACTATTTAGCTAAACCATTAGTTACTTTTCATTACCCAGGTTGTGTACCCTGACCTGCTCATCTCTCATTTAGTTACTGTTGGTTACTGGGAAACTTCCTGTTTGCTTTCCATTTCCCTTTACCTATTCTTATCTTTCCTCCAACTATTCCTGTCTCCTTGTCTCCTTCTCATTAACTCACCCTCCTCATTAACTAACCTTTCTCATTAACTCGCCTCCCATCTGCAAACAGCAAGGACATGGGTTATGGCAATCAATAACTGGGCAAGGCATGCTCTGTTCACGAGGCAGTCATGAGGCAATCCTAGCCAACCAGCATATGTAATGTATGTAACGTTTCCCTTGTAACCAATCACTGATTCTGTGCATACTGTGGAATGTAAATGATATGTAATAAAACGTGCCGAATGGCAAGGGGCAACATCATTGCTCTGCTGGTCGGACAACTGGACTTGAGTCTACGTTCTTTCATCTGCATCCCCCACAGATACATAAACAACCATCCTTGCCTCCCAAGAATTCAATCCACCACTCTAAAGCCCATCTGTTGCATCTTCCTTCAAAACACCAGAAGAGCCATAGCCTAAGATCTCATTCCCTGTTGCTTCTGGAAAGGCAGCCATTATATCACTGAAACATCAGCTGTCTTATATACAACATCTAGTTGTGAGAGATTCTGTTTCTTTTCTGTAGGTTCCATTAAGTTACCATCACTATTGGTCATTGGTTGTATATCTCTTCTCTTTGACTTTTTAAAAATTTGTTGTGATTGAGAACAATGCTAGTAGCACGAACATAGTGGCTGAAATCCATTGGTAGACAGTAGACAGTAGACCCAATGAAACAATGGAACCTACATTAGGTGTTGACTCACCCAAGTCTCTACCGATTCAATTGGCTTATTCTGGTTACAACATACTAATGGATTTCAGCCACTATGGTGCTCTTCTCCCAACTACCCCCCCCCCCCCCCCCCCCATTTCCCTTATTCTTTCTCTTCCTTTCAGGTCATTCTTAACGGGACGATCCCAAAACAGAATTTTTAAAGAGAGCAAAAACCGTTTTCTTGGTCATTATGGCAGATCTTGCATTGGTCAGATGATTAGAGTGTTACAGCAATGCAACCAATTACCTCAAGAGGTGTCGTGGAGTGTTCCAACACTGGAGGCATTCAAGATGAATTTGGACAGGCACCTGGCAGGCATCCTTTGATTTGTATTCCTGCATGGAGCAGGGGGCTGGCCTTGATGGCCTTGTAGTCCCCTCCCAACTTCACTATTCTCTGATTCTCTTATTCTCTTATTTTTGTGCAAAAAGAACTTTACAGTGGCTGTTTCCTTATTTCATGGACTTTTCAGGAATTAAAAGCATTGGAAGGGCTGTTTACCTCTTTTTAATCCATCAGACAATCATGATTCAAAAAGGGGAAATAGACTAGAGATCTTTTGTGCAACACCTACTCCACCAGAGGTCTGTTCATTTTAACACAGATTCACTGAAATGTATTCCACATCTGTGAATACCTCTGTCTGACTTTGCTATGATCTAGGTTGCTGCAGCCAGCAGCAATGCCTGGAAGCTGTGGCAAACCTCCAGGAGCCAGCCAAGAGGGGTGGCAGCAGTGAAGCCAGCCACTGGGCAGCTGAGAAGGAGAATAGTGATTTGCAACAATGTGGTAGGCACACAATTATAAAGCAAATTAAATAAGGCTGATGGATAACACGAGATATATTCCTAATGTAACCCTGCTAGTACTTAGATATTGTCACATCTCTGCTGTGAAACAGCATCCTAGAATTTGCCAAATTAATGAGGCCATTTTTTCGTTGTAGGGGGCATGATGCCTCAGCGGGCTAGAACACTGAAAACTGTCAGCTGCAAAGTCGGCAGCTCGGCGGTTCGAATCCTGAATGCCACACAGCAGAGCAAGCTCCTGCTCTTGAATTCAGCTCCTGCCAACCTAGTAGTTCGAAAGCATGTAAATGCAAGTAGATAAATAGGTACCGTCATAAAAAGTGAGAAGGTAAAACAGTGTTTCCTTGCAGCCATGCCAGCCACGTGACCACGGACTTGCACAACACTGGCTCTTTCGGCTTGAATACGGAGATGAGCACTGCCTCTAAAGTTGGACACAACCAGCACGCATGTGTGGGGGGAAATTTTACCTTTGCCTTTTCTCCCTATTGTAGGTAGTTTTGTGTATGAGAGATGGCGTGTATGTGGGGGAAAAGAAGAATGTGGTGGGATTCCCATACTGGGCGGATTCGGACCTCCTTATAATTCTACTTTTCAAGTACCCATACAAGGTTGCTTCAAGAGTCACTATTCTGATATTTGGTTTGCACAAAGCTCCTGAGCAGATGTGACAAAAGCCAACGTCCAGAGAAACATGTCACGGCACAGCCAGAGTCTTAGGCATGGGAAGTAAGGGCTCTGGTGTGGCCATCATTGCTGTCTGACCCTCTTCCACCTGCTCCTTATCTGTACCCTTCCAGACACTTCCTCTCTGTGTTTGCGGCCGGTTGCTCCAGGGTCTCCACATCTCAAGAAAGACATAGTGGAACTGAAAAAGGTACAGAAGAGAGTGACTAAAACGATTACTGGGCTAGGGCACCTCCCTTATGAAGAAAGGCTAAAACATTTGGGGCTCTTTAGTCTGGAAAAAATGGCGTCTGATTGAGACATACAAAATAATGCAGGGCATGAGTCAAGTGGATAGAGGGAAGCTCTTCTCCCTCTCACAAAATACCAGAACTAGGGGACATCCACTCAAATTGAGGGCTGGGAGAGTAAGAACAGACAAAATAAAATATTTTTTCACCCAGCGCGTTGTTAGTCTATGGAACTCCCTGCCACAGGATGTGGTGATGGCATCTGGCTTGGATGCCTTCAAAAGGGGATTGGACAGATTCCTGGAGGAAAAGTCCATCACAGGTCAGAAACCATGAAGGAGATGTGTAATCTCCAGGCTTAAAACCAGGGTACTTCAAGGGCCAGATGCAGGGGAGTGGTATCAGGAGACGGATATCTAGTCTCATGCACTCCCAGACGCATCTGGTGGGGCCACTGTGAGATACAGGAAGCTGGACTAGATGGGCCTTTGGCTTGATCCAGCATGGCTCTTCTTATGTTCTTATGTTCTTATAACCAGGTGGCCCTGCTGGTGGTGGCAAACCACAGTGAATGTCTTCCGTGGAAATTTGCATTTGCTTTTGTTCTCCTTCCCCGTCTCCCGGCCTCCCGTTGAATTCCCACAAACAATTGCCAATTTAAAAACGGCAAACCAACCAACCAACCAACCAACCAACAGAAGGAGATCTGAAACTTTATCTGAAGGCAGCCTAACCTCCTTGAAGGCAGTCCCCCTGGAGCAGCGCTTTCTGTCTGTTTCTGCTTAACACTTCTGCTCCGGACTGTTTCCTTGTCTTTCAACTTCTTTAGGGACTCCGGTAAAGGAACAATAAGCAAATACCGAGGCATTTGCAGGAGTCTTCCCCCCTCCCCCCCTGTTATTTTTCCTTGGCGTGCCACAGACCTGTCGAAACAGTCAAAGGGCAAGCAAGGATGGGATGTAAGATGAAAAAAGAAGTGCAAAGACAGTCACGCAAAGAATCAGCTCTCCCTTGCAAGAGATCTCAGCGGGCTTCAAAATCCACCCACTAAGGGACTCTCCCCACCCCCACCCCTGCTCACCAGCTGTAATTGCACTGGAGGAACGGCATGGAGGAAGCCTAATGAGCAGACATTTTTCCAGAAAGGATGCTTGTAGAGCTCCAAACACAGGCACGGCATGATTTCTCACAATCCTAAATACAGTGGTACCTCAACTTACGAATTTAATCCGTTCTAATGCATACTCTTAAGTCAAACTACACTTAAGTCGGGGTACCTATCTAAAAAAAATTAAAAATAAGTTAAACAATAAATACAATATTTGTAAGACGAGCAGACCATATCTAAAATTTGTAAGGCAGCAGTTAAAATGCCAACAGTTTTCCGCTCTTAAGACAAATTGCTCTTAAGTCGAGCTGCTCTTACGTCAGGGTACCACTGTATGTGTTTAAAAATTACCGTGAGAGACAAGGTTGATTATACAGGCAAACGAGTCCTGCCTTCTGGAGGAGTTGTTAGAACTGGGCAAATATAGACTGAATGAGCACCACAGTGTACTTGTCGAGTACTTTATGTGAACCTATGGGTTCACATAGGCCAGGGGTGTCCAAACTTTTTCCAAGGAGGGCCAGATTTGGTGAGGTGAAAATTTGTGGGGGCCAACCATTCAGCCACATTTGGCCCCTGGGCCGGACTTCAGTCAAATATCTATAACATGCAAGGACGCGGGGAGGATGCTGCAGCAACGGTAGGCTAGGCAGGTGGCTGGGGGGGGTGGGGGTGGACAGAGGCAGGGAGGACAGGCAAACCATAAAACTGCAAGCTGGTGTCTCCATCCAGTATGGGGAGGGGCCAGCTGGTGGGGATGCATGACAGGCTGAGCTGGTGGGCAGAAGAGGTCGCGGGCTGCACGAAATTTGAAAAATGGGCTGCATTCGGCCCTTGGCCCTGACCTTGGACATGCCTGACATAGACTTTATATTTATGACTTCTTATATCCATGTTGCTTTAATGTAATGTTGTCTATTAATGCTGTAAGATGTCCCTCAATTTCTTGTTCTCAAATACTTGAACACATCTTAATTGTACTGGACCATATATTATCCCTCATTACTGTAAGCCGCCTTGGGTCCTTTTCCAAGGAGAAAAGCAGGGTAAAAATACTCCAAAATAAATAAATAAAATAAACAAAAATACATGTTGCTTTAAAAAATTAGTGCTTTTATTTCTATCACCCCCATTTCTCCACTCAGCACATGGGCGGGGACTGGTCCATTCCACTTTTATCTTCACAAGAGCCCTGTGAGGTAGGTTTGCATCAGGCTTAAAGAAAAGGAAAGGGTCGCCCAGTGGTTTTCATGATTCAGTGGGCACCCTGAACCTTTATTTCTCATGCCCATTGGGCTAAACGTGACTTTGGAAAACAAGATTCTACTCTCCAACCTGTCCATCTGTCCATGAGCATGGTTGTCATAGTTATTGTTGTCGGCCTGAGCAACCTCACAAGGATGTTGTGACCACAGCAAAATGTAGATGAGAGTGTCATATACGATGTGCCTCCACTTGCCCCTACCGGAGCAAAACCGGGACAGGAATATACACAAAATCATCCATGGAAATAATAAGACTATGGAGGCAGAACAATCCACTCTCTGCTGATTATCAGTGGCCACATGCCAATATATTTTCTTTCATCTGAGAATTCATCTTGCAAACCCTGTTGTGTAGTTCTCTCTCTCTCTCTCTCTCTCTCTCTCTCTCTCTCTCTCTCTCTCTCTCTCTGTTTGTGTATGTGTGTGTAAGACAGAGAGAGAGAGAGAGAGAGAGAGAGAGAGAGAGAGAGAGAGAGAGAGAGAGAGAGAGAGAGAGAGAGAGAGAGAGAGAGAGAGAGAGAGAGAGTATACATCTGAAGAAAAGAAGTAATAAACAGTGAGTGATTTATTTGTGTGGACACAATGATTTGATGGTGTTCCTGGTTGACAGAATGATCTGTCCAGAATTACTTTCTATCGATAAAACTGTAAAGAAAGTGCAATTCCTCAGCCAAAAGTAAGGGATTGGGGGGGGGGAATACAGAGAATAAGGGCTTCCATTTTGACCCACTCCCAAAACATTTTTAAAAAAAATATCCAATTATCATTTGTTTCCAGAGAATGGGCAGCCTTACACGCTAATACTTCTTTTGTTTTATTTTGTATTTTTGTTGTTGTTAACATTATGCAGAATGACTCGCGGCAAGCTTGGGGTGGCCATTAAGTGACTCTGTGTTCCATCTAGTGGTACACATTGATTTGATCAAAAATCCTCCATGGGAACATGTCCTCACCTCTCTTCCATATCTCTGTGTTCTAAATGGGTGTTCTGTGTCCTCTGTGTGTGTGTGTGTGTGTGTGTCCCCAGCAGTAGGATGGATTCATGAAAACAACACAGACAAACACTGACAGAGCAATCACCAGGAGCCGGCGGATGCAGAAAAAAAGGGCAGTGGATCCTCCACTTGCAGCTGCAGTCTATCTCGGAATATCAGCTGCTGTGGATGTGATGATCTCCCTGCCACATCTGCTGAGCAACCAAACAAGAGACATGGTGGTAGCTGAATGGGTTAGTCCACCATCCTTAACACAGTGGCCACTGAATTCCAGAGGGGTAAAAAATACCTGCATGCCTTGACACTCTTAGCTAAGTGTATGTTGGATGTGGGCATGAAATTTTAAAGATCCAAGTTCAAGTCTCTACTGAGTCTTGAAACTCATTGAGAAACTGCATCTCTCTCTCTCTCTCTCTCTCTCTCTCTCTCTCTCTCTCTCTCTCTCTCTCTCTCATACAACTGTTGTGATGAGAAAGTGATGAGAAAAAATAGAGTGATCTCACTGTTGAAATCATTTTGGCAGTGGGACAAGCTGCCACGGTGGGTAGCGGAGTCTCCTTCTTTGGAGGTTTTTAAACAAAGACTGGATGGTCATCTGTCGGGAGTACTGTGATGGGGTTCCTGCACATCAGGGGGATGGACTGGATGGCCCTTGAGGACTCTTCCAACCCTAGGATTCTATGATTCTAGGAAAAGAAGAATGTCATAGGTTTTATCTGACAGCCAGGGCCAACTCAAGATATTTTAGTGCCTGAGGCAAAGGACAAGATTAAGAATGGCACTTCCGCATAGGTGGTAAAAGAGTATTCACTCTACATAAAGCAGAACATTGGTTCATGAGGGAAAATATAGGTCACATGACATTTTAAGCCAGGCATGTCCAAAGTCAGACCAGAGGCCAAATGCGGCCCGTTTTCAAATTTTGAGTGGCCTGTAAACTCTTCTCCCCACCAGCTCATCCTGTCACACATCCCCACCAGCTTACATTGGAGATGTCAGCTTACATTTTTAGTTTGCTTGCCCTCCCTGCCTCCATCTATCCCCCCAGCCACCTGGCCAGCCTACCTGCTCCTGCCTCTGTTGCTGCAGCATCCTCCCCACCTCCTTGCATGTCCTAGAGCAGGCAGGTCCTCCTGATGTTTTGAATCACAACTCCCAGAATTCTAACCTTAGATTGCCAATGGCAAAGGACTGTGTGAGTTGTGGTCCAAAACATCTGGAGGGCCAAGGTTTGAACATGCCTGTCCTAGAGGCTTGTGCAAGGTCCAGCCCGGGGGCCAAATCAGCTGAATGGTTGGCCCCCACACATTTTCACCTCACCAAATCTGGCCCTTCTCGCAAGAAGTTTGGACGCTCCTGTTTTAAGCTCTGCCCTCCAGCAGAGGGAAAGAGTCAAGAAACAACCTTACTTCCACACCACACCATCTGCTAATCTTCTCACTGCTTTATGGTAGGGTAATTCCTGCTTCATGCAGACTCGACCCCTGTAACCCTCTCTAAGACCCTTCCTGCTGTTTGGAAACCTTCTGCAGACCCTTCTTGAGCCACCTTTCAGCTCCTTCAAGAGAAGTACAGTCTACAAATCCTGTACGGTATTACTCCCACCTCTATAGGCCTCACCTAGAGGACTGGGTCAAATTCTGCACAGCACACTTGGAGAAGGACGCCAACAAACTGGAGAACCAGGCATGTTTAACCTTGTGAAAAGAAAATGTGGAAAGACATGGTAGCGTTTTTCCAAGACTTGGAAGGCAGTCCTACAGAGGAGGGGGAGAAACAGTTCTGGATCATCCCAGAGTGCAGGACACTATACAGGGCTCAAGTTACAGGAAACCAGATTTCAGATGACTATCAGGAAAGAACTGCTTAAATGTTAGAGAAGCATGACGGTGGAACCCAAGACCTTGGGAGATAGTGAGAGCTCCAATGCTGGAGGCATTCGAGAGAAAATTGGACCACCACATGTCAGCGCTACCTTGATCTGGATTCCTTCCTTGAGTAGAGAGTAGAGATGGGCACAAAATGAAAAAAAATCGTTCTGTTATTCGTTATTCATTTCATTACGTAACAAAACAAATAACAAAAATTGTGATGAAATTGGAACGAACCGAACAGAACCACAAAAATTAGGTTCGTTACATTTCGTTTTCATTAATGGCGATGCGCAAGGAAATGAGCTGTTTTTAAATGTTAAAAAACATCCTGAATATCTGTAAAAACCCAGTGATAATTATTTATTCTGCCTGATAATACCTACCAGGGCGGTTGGGGTCCTTAAAACATGCATTTATGTCTTTTCTCAGATCGCTGTATTTTTTTTTCCTTTAAGGGGAGTTAGGGGACATCGACCCAGAATGGCTCCCAGATGCCTAATATTGATTTCCTAGGTATTAAAATGCCCTGGACATCCGTAAAAACACAGTGATAATTATTTGAAATTATTACCTACCAGGGGGTTGCGGTCCTTAAAACATTTGTTTTTGTCTTTCTCCCATCACAATGTATTTTTTCTTTTCCCTTTAAGGATGACACAAAATGGATTCCAGCCACAAGATGGATGCAAGCCATGTGATGGGATCATATAAATTCTTGGACAATTTTAACCAATACCATGCCCAGGTTGCAGACTGGGTAGGTTTGGCAGCCACAGAGGGCATAAAAAGCTTTGGCAGCCCCCGTCCTCCTTGCAGACTGCGGTGGGAGTTAGGGTGGGATTGCTGTCTCTGCGACTTGTTCCTTTAGGCCAGCCAGGCAGGTGTGTGTCTCTGTGTTCCCACTGGCTGCAGCCTGGCTCTTAAGGGAGAGAAAGAAGAGATTTCTCTTGCAGCCTCCCTGTGTGCGTGCTTACCTCTTGGTAAGTACCCTCCCCTGCCCCACAGTGCAGTCATCTGCAGCTGCCTTACACCCTGGGCAACGCCCGCCGCTGCCTTTGCAGCCTCCCTGCGTACCTAGTCTATACTGTGTCTCTGCCAGCATCATTTTTTTAGTGTTTTCCTCTGGTCTGGGGTGTTGGGGGACGTTCACATGCATAAATGCTTTAAGTCACGCAAAAAAGCGGGTAAAAATGAAAAACGAAAAATGAAAAAACAATACGATTTTTTTCAAAAAATTCATGAAAAACAAAAACAAACCGAAATAGACCCGCAACAACAACAACAAAAAAACACATAATTTTTTTCGATTCATGCACATCTCTAGTAGGGAGTTGATGGCCTTAGCAGCCCTTTCCAACTCCATCATTCTCTGGTTCTGTACCCTGTTGTCATCTGCTAGCTCCAACCATCCTTGGAATCCTATAGGCTGCCTTCCCTTCCAAAGCTACTTGAAGCATCCTGTGCTTCCTTCAACTATGAGAAGCCTGGGATCATCGCCATTCTCTGCTCATCAAGAGGTGACATCAGAGAGTCGGAGAGCTGAGAACCTTCTGCGTGAAAGCAATGGGCACATGATACAATGCTCATATGGAGATTTTTGAACCTGCAGACCCCCAAAATACCAAGAAATATGATGCATGAAATTGTAGAACAGTGGTTCTCAACCTGTGGGTCCCCAGATGTTCCTGGACTGCAACTCCCAGAAACCCCTTCCAGCACAGCGAGTGGTGGAGGCTTCTGGGAGTTGCAATCCAGGAACATCTGGGGTCCCACAGGTTGAGAACCACTGCTGTAGAATGAACATAAGGATTCTGGGAGGTATGCTTCAAAAGAGGACCTCAAGGACTCTTAAACTCCTTTATCCCTGTCATGACAAACTGACAAACTACAACCAAACTTCTTCTGAAGCCAACTACAAAATTCTGCTGAAGGTCGTCTTGGGATCTTAGGCCACATAGCCACTGATTCCCACACATCAATGAAAGAGGCCAGTTAGGGATGAAATAAAGGAGGGTTCTGCTATGGCAGCCATAGGGTGATGCTATTCACCTGTGTCTGAATTAGTACATTGAGACCCATTATCTCTTCCTCTGTTTTTTTTAATTTGTGTTGTCAAGTTTTATTGTACTTCTATTCCACTTTTTCAGCCAAGACTGTGTCTGCTTCCACCCCCACCTGCATCCCACCACCCACTCCCAGTTTTTTATGTCTTGAAGGAATTCAGACCCATCATTTAAGATATTATGGATTCATGACTAGATGCCCAGCACATGTTTCTTTGGTGGCAGATTTTTAAAGGCATAGCCTACGGTGCCAGCTCTTCCCTAAGGCAGAAGGAGATGCAAGTTGGTTGCGGGGAGGATGGGTTGACTGACATTCAAAAAGAGAAGCCAGATAAAATAGTAAGGGCCATACTGCCGGGTTTAGACTACAAAATCAAGAGGAGGAGGAGGAGGAAGAAGAAGAAGAAGAAGAAAAAGCAAAGTAGATTAGAAAGGGTCTGCCTTTAAAAAGTGTTTTGAAACTTCAGTGGGTCTGAAATGATGCAACAAAAAATGTTGACTGGAACTGGTGGCAGACATCACATAACTGTTCCAGCAGCTCGACCAGCTGTCAATCTGTTTGGGAGCACAATCCAAAGTGGAGGTTCTAATCTATAAAGCCCTTAAAGGGCCTGGGTCCAAGCTATCTCAGAGACCCCGTTTTTGTGTATGAGCCTGCTCAAGAGTTCAGATCAATAGAAGAGACCTTCCTCCTGGCGCCCACCATCTTCACAGGTGCATTCTGCTGTTGCTGCTCCTTGACTGGAACTCCCTCCCACAAGAGGCCAGGCTTGCTCCATCTTTGCTGTCCTTCCTAAACACATCTTCTCATCATGGCTTGTAAATGGTGACATGACAGTTACAGCTGTTCGGCAGTGGAATATGCTGTCCCAAAGGAGGGTGGTGGAGTCTCCTTCTGTGGAGGTTTTTAAGCAGAGGCTGGATGGCCATCTGTCGGAAATATTGTGATGGGGTTCCTGCATGGCAGGGGGTTGGACTAGATGGCCCTTGAGGTCTCTTCCAACTCTATGATTCTATGATTCTATGATTCTATGGTGGACTTTTCCTCCAGACGTTGGTCCAATCACCTTTTAAAGACATCTAGGCCAAATATCTTCACCACATCCTGCGGCAAGGAGTTCCATAGGCTAACAACATGCCGGGTAAAGAAGTCTTTTCTTTGGTCTTTTCTCACTCTCCGAAGCCTCAGTTTGAGCATATGACCCCTGGTTCTGGTATTGAGTAGGGGTGGGGCGAAGCTTCCTTCTATCCACTGTATCCACTCCCCGCACAGTTTTGTCCTGCTCAATCATGTCCCTTTTTCTTTTTCTTCATTGATTTCCCTCCATATAGCTCAGCCCCCAAACAGACATCTGTAAGTGTGTGTGTGTGTGTGTGTGTGTGTGTGTGTGTGTGTGTGTGTGTGTGTGTGTGTGTGTGTGTGTGTGTGTGTGCGCGCGCGCATTTGATTACACTAACTCAGGCACAGAAGCCCCTCCTGCATCACTGATGGGAGTTGGACTGGATGGCCCTTGAGTTCTCTTCAAACTCTATGATTCTACGATTCTATGTTTCTATGATCTGCAAGCTGCATCAGCTGAGAGATGCCCTACAAGGAACTGTGGTTCCTGATCCTTGAAGAGGTCAGTGACTGTCAGGGGTTGAGAAAGGACTGATTGAGGGGGCGATGGCCTCCATTCACCCTCCACTGGGAGGATCCAGGGTGGGCTCAAAGGAGAGAGCTCACTGATTTCCCTGTTAATTTACTGTGTTTAATAAGACAAGTGTTGCAATATTGACAACCATCTGGAGTGTTCTCACATCTTGACCTCGAGGAATCTTTGACACCTTTTCTCCTTGGAGACAGCGGGAACACACAAAAGAATTTTGTGCTTCAGAGAGCCCTGCCTAAATTCAAGCATAGCTTGGAGCGACTTCATTTTCCTGGGTATCAATCCAGGGCGTATCTGGGGGGTAAGGGTGCATTTGCCCCAGGGTGCAGCAATCTGGGGGTGCCTGGAGGGGGAGCAGGAGGAGGAAGCCATGTGCCCTCCCACCAGTAGTCCTCCTTCCCCCCCATCTAAGGCTTGGCGACCGGACCCTCTCCACCGCCACATGCCAGGCAAGCGGCAAAGCAGGCAGGCAGGCAGCCATGCAGGGAATGCATTGGTCATGGTGCCCTCCTCCTCCTCCTCTTCCTCCTCCTCCTCCTCCTCTACCTCCTCCTCCTCCTCCTCCTCCTCCTCACCTTGATTTGTGGGCCACAGTGGAAGAGGTGCAAGTTGCTACCACACACGTGCACGCACGCACGCACGCACGCACGCACGCACGCACGCACGCACGCACACACACACACACACACACACACACACACACACACACACACAAATGCCCCATGCCCCACGCATGCGCACACGCACAACCCGCAAATGCAGGATTGGGCCCCCACTGCTGGTTGGGATGACAGGAGGGGCACAAAAAATGAACTTTGTCCCCAGGCACTCCAAACCCTTGCTACACCCCTGGTATCAATTCAGAAATGGCAAAATACTCCCATTTTGCTTGGTTTTCCAAGTAACGTCCGAATCCACACCTGTTCCCGAGAGATGGTGGGAAGTGTGTTGCAGGAAGAGGGAATGTGCATGCTGACATAATGTGCCCCAGTCTGACCTCACCAGAAAGCTTTTCAGGAGCTGCAAGGTTAGAATAAGGTCAAAGTCAAAGCTCAAAAATCTTGCTTCTTTCAACATCCCCCAAACCCCGAGGACACTTGCCATCTAAGCCAGTATGGCTCGTGAGCAGATATGGGCATGGATTTATTTATATTTATTTAATTTTACGTTTGTATACCACACCAATTTCCCAACGGGAACTCTGGGCGGTTCACATAAAAGCACAGAAACAGAAGTAAAATGCCCAACAATGATTTTAAAAACGAAATATACTAGTAATAACTATAGTTGGCAAGAGGCATAAAACAACCATAATCACACAAACACACACACACACACACACACACACACACACACACACACACACACACACACACACACACACCACAGTGGTACAAGCTGTAGCAACTGCCGATGGCATCCCTAAACAGCCAGGTTTTAACAGCTTTTTAAAAGGATGCTAAAGAAGGAGCCTGGCGTATCTCGCTCGGTAGTTTATTACTGAGAGCTGGGCCAGCCACCGAGAAGGCCCGTTTACAAGTTGCTACCCTGCGGGCCTCCCTGGGGGTGGCCACCCGGAGCAAGAAAGCCATAGATGAATGGGTGGGTTGGGCCAGCTCTGATCATATGGAGATACACTCTGCCAGATAATCAGGACCCAGGCCATGGAGGGTTTTGTAAACCAAAACCAACACCTTGAACCTTATTCGGGAGGCAACGGGCAACCAATGCAGGCGAGCCAGAATGGGGGTGATGCGGTCAAACCTGCCCACACCAACCACCAACCTGGCTGCCGCATTCTGCACCCGTTGCAATCGCCGAACAAGGGTCAAGGGGAGCCCCATGCAGAGGGCGTTGCAGTAATCTATCCTCAACATGATCAGCGCCTGCACCACCATCCTCAGAGAGTTCCCATCAAGGTATTGTGGTTCAGCATTCAAAATGATTTCATCACAGTCCCAGCACAGGTGTTCCATGGGTACCATGGACTTCTCTCTGCCTGCTCTGGGTGATTGTTCACTTGCTGAGAGAAGCACGCTTCTCTCTTCCTACTTCCCAGGGGAGCCACCACTCGCCAGCATGAACAATGGCTCCCTTGCCCCACACTCTTTCCAGTGTGATCATTCACAAATCCCTCTTGCCTCCTGATCGCACCCTTCTTCTCTCCCATCTCTATAATACTTCTGCAAATGTGCTACCTTATCTCCCGCTCATTCTACTTGCCACAGGCTCTTCAGGTCCATCTTTGGCATAATAGTTATACCATTCAGCACTTAGTATTTCTCTGAGGCCGTGATCACACCTGGGTTTCGATCCTGGTCTTCTGAAGGTCCGGCTTTTCCTCTTTGTCCCATCACGTGATTTAATATGTGGGACAAGAGTTTCCACATCCAAAGCTGTTTTTTTATTTTATTTTATTTTATTTTATTTTTAAATTTTATTTTAGTTTAAAAAAAATATACAAATTACATAAAAGAAGAACAAACATTGACAACAGTGCACCCCTTCACCAACAGGATCGCTCTTCATATTTACATTCATCATCCTCCCCTCCAGAACAGAATCGATTGTTGCGCGGAAACCTTACTCTTATTCCGTACAAGTACATATTCAATGAATCTACCCCATATATCATAGAAAATATCTCTTTTTAACTCTCCTTTTTTAACCTTGAGAGAGCAGGTCAATTTATCATTTAAAGCTATATTCCATACTTCATTATACCATTCTTCCAAACATAGTTCATATTTAGATTTCCAATTTCTAGCAATTATTAATCTAGCTGCTGTCAACAAATTTGTAATCAACTCTTTAGTTTTAACATCATAATTATGGTCCACAAATATTGATAACAAAGCAATTTCAGATTTAGGCTCTATGGTCATTTCTAATATATCACTTAATTCTTTAAAGATACATTTCCAAAATTTCTGTATCTTTTTACATTCCCACCACAAATGATAAAAGGTACCAATCTCATTATCACATTTCCAACAAATCTTAGAAAAGTTTACATTCATTTTATTCAATTTCACTGGCGTCATATACCATCTTAAACTAATTTTAAAGAAATTTTCCTTTATTCTAACAGACAAAGATCTGAGAATTCTCATTCTCCACATTTTAGCCCAGTCTTCTTCTCTTATTTCTTTTTTAATATCTTGTTCCCACATTAATTTCGATCCAGGTCATCCCCTATTATTATCTAAATCCGAAATAATTTTATATAGTTTGCTAACAATACCTTTTACTACCATTTCGTCTGAGTATCCTCGTACAACAGTAAAAGCTGTTCATATTTTGTGTACTCTCTACATTTATTATTTTTTTTCTTTAACCAAGTATCAGTCCATTTCTTTAATTGTATAAAATTGAACCATGATATATCCCTACCTTGGAGAACTTCATTCATTTGTTCTTTCCCTCTCATCTTGTCTATCCAGTCTTTCAATCTAATCACTTGTTTATCCCTAAATACTTTTTTAAAAACCTTTAAATTTGTAGGGAAATTCTCCATTTCAGTTACAGATCTCAATGGCGAGTCTGAGGGACATAATTTTTTCTTGTGCAAATACCATGCATTTAACATAGATCTAAGAAAGGGGTTGTTAATCTCATTTAACTTTGATTTCTTAGTAGTGCCGAATAGGTATTTTTCAATATCCTCCTTTATTTCCAATGATTCCATTTCCCACCATATTAATCTTTCTGGACTAAACACAATATCCCCAATAAACCTTATTTGATTTGCTAAATATGAGTACTCTTCAATCTTTATAATAGGTGATTTCAATGGAGTACCCTCTCCAATGATAGATAAAAACAAGTCTTGCCAAAATTTAAGGTCATCCTTACTTAGCTGTATTGGAAGCATCATAAAAAGAAAATTTAACTTTGGTAAAATTTTCATTTTCATCAATGCAATCTTCCCAAACCAAGAAAGTTTTAAACTTGAATATTCTAACATTTTATTCTTAATTTCTTTCTTCAGTTTACTATAATTAAATTCCTTTAGTTTCTGTGTGTCCTTTGCTAATTCTATACCTAAATACTTAATTGAATTACTTATCTTACATCCGTAGTTGTGGGTAAATGCTTCTTGTTCTTCCTTGTTATGATTAAACAGCATCACCTGAGATTTCTGCCAGTTAACCCTCAATCCAGATATTGACCCAAATTTCTCCAAATGATATTTAAATCTGTCCAACCAGACAACTAGGACAACCAGAAGAGACTTGGCTAAACCCAGGGAGAGAAAAAATGAAGCAAGCAAACAAACAAACCAAAAACAAAAAAACAAAACAAGAAACCTTGTCAATGCTGAAATGTGTCATTCAGGACAGAATGTCTGCCTAGACTAACTGAAAGCCCTTTCATAGGCTCCAAAGTAGGAAGATCAAGTAAAAATGGCACTTCTTGAACGCAGGACAAATTTGCTGTGAATTAGTCCATTTCTGATTGGTGCCTCCTGGGGAGATGGAGATTGGATCCAGAAGCCCCAGGCAATAGAAGGAGGAGGAGGAAAGAGCAGAAAGAGAGATGGTCCGGAAGGGTACAGGTCCTGCAAGGTACAGTTGGTGGTGCACTGTTTGGTCAGAGTCCCTCGTGGTGATACAAGTGATTGAAGCTGCTTCTAATAAGAGTTTCTTTTGGGGGTGGGGGTGGGGGTGGTTTCAGTGTCCTTTTGGGAAGAATCCTGAAAGCAAGGAAGGCTGACAGAGCAGAGCAGAAGAACAGTAAGAAAAGGGCATGGAAAGGGACCCCCAGAGGCCAGTGCAAAAACTGCAAACAAGGTGGAAGGGCAGCAAAGGTGGTTGCTTGGAGACACCAGTTAAACACACACACACACACACACACACACACACACACACACACACACAGAGAGAGAGAGAGAGAGAGAGAGAGAGAGAGAGAGAGAGAGAGAGAGAGAGAGAGAGAGAGAGAGATTTAAGGTGTATGCATCTGCATAGAAAAATATGTAAACTAATTGAACCCTTCTAATTATCTTTATATTTACATTTGTTTTTACTTTTCCCTGTAAAACAGCCATAATTTTAGATGGTGTAACACTGTGACTTGAAGAAAGAGAGAGAGAGAGAGAGAGAGAGAGAGAGAGAGAGAGAGAGAGAGAGAGAGAGAGAGAGAGATTGACTGAATCACGTGGCAAAGTGGTTAAAACTGTAGTATTACAGTCAAAACTCTGCCCCAGCCAGCCTTTGAATGAAGCAGATTCAGACAGCCAGCTTGAGGTTCGCTCAGCCTTCCATCCTTCTGAGGTCAATAAACTGAGTACCCAGCTTGTGGTGGTTGGGTGGGTGGGGTAATGTGTAGCCTGCATGAAGCCCAGAGAGTACTTTAAGTGCAATGGGGTGGTATATAAGCAGCACACTTCGCTTTTTGCTTTTGTTCCATCTGCATAAACAACATCAAAATGGTTCCTACACATGGCCACCATTCTTACAAAATAATGAAAGTTGAGGCCCACCATTAAGGGGGCTCCCTGTCCCCTCCAGTTGAGTTAACATGGAAATCATGAGTTTCAATCCCTGTCTTTTCTCTTCTCTTCCTCCGCCATCCTCCAAACCCCGTTCATTTCATATCCAATCAATATTATTTGACAACACACAGGTCAGCCACAATGGCAGCATGGAAATTACAAAAGAAACTATGGTTTGGTTTGAAATTAAGGGCTAGTGGAATCAATAGTACATTTGAAAATTGATATCGATCATGGTAGATGCATGTGGAGAGGGGTTGTGGGGGGGGGAAGATGTCGGGACGATGGCTTTCCTCACCTACACAACTTCTGTCTTCTTCGAGCAAAGCCGATGAAATCAACCTAAAAATTATGCGCAGATGAATCTCTTTTCGAAGCAATTGGATGTGGTGGGGAGGAAAAAAGAGGAGAACGCTATTGACATCTCATAATTGGATTTCCCCACTTACAGCCCGAATGGGGGAATGTTTTTGTTGTTATTTTGCAAGCCGTTGACAATTGTTTTTGAAGCCTGTGTTTAAACCTTAAAGGTTTCTCGCTCAACTCGCTTCTGAAAAGGACAAGGCCAACGGGGCGGGTGGACGAGCGGAGTCAGCCAAATGCCACTCGTCGCCAGCCAGCCCAGGATCTGCGGCTCGTGGTTGTTTAGCGTTTTTAGAGAACTATTGTGTGACAAATTGATTTGGAGTCATCATTTGCTTAAAAAGGCAGTAAATGAAACTTTATGAGATGGGGACGAAATAACGACATGAAATTGTCCATCCAGAACTCCTGATGGTGATCTGTAAAATGAAATAGATTAACTGCTTTTGATTTTCCCCATCCCCTCCCTTGCTTCCTTTCTCTGCATATCTCGGCTATGACAGCATAATAGCAGGCATGGCGTGGAATGGTCCTTTTATCCTTGACCCAGGATGAACCCATGGCTTATCTCCTGTCAGGTTCTGATTGCCAAACCTGGTCGTTATTAAAAAACTTTCACCCCTCCTCTTTGAGTCTGCAACTTATACTCTGCCTTCAGCAATGTTTTCCCCCCATTTCTTTCTAGAAGTTATATTCTCTTCCTCCTTTAAACTTCTCAATTGCTGCTTCCTTTGAGACTCCTTGGAGTTTGGGGGTGTGGGGTGTGACAACTCCTCAATGGGACGAGAGCACCTACCCAGAAAGCTTCACTGACAAAAAATGATAGAAGGACAACAATAGGGACAAAGCAAGGTTAGGCAATGGGGGCCACTCCCCTCCTCCTCACACAGTCCCTTGAAAGGGGGCTCTGCTCATTGCCCTCTAGGAGGAAATGGTACCCCACTGTCTTTCGATTCCATTATTTGAGTCATTAGATCAACACAATGGGAAAATAAGAATGTGGTTGAATGGGAAGTCATAGATGGTTAAGCTTACCTGAAAAGCCCAAAGAGTCTCCATGCAAGGATTTCAGATTCATGACAATATACAACCACCATCTTGGAGTTACATCAAACTGTATTTACAAACAGATAGTTCAGAAGGATGTGCATGCAAAAGCAAATCCAGCACAGGACACTTCCATACCCTCTCTGGAAAGCACCTTGTTTGCCATTGTTAATATGGGGGTGAGGGAAATCTCCTGAGTCCCTACCCTTCAAACAACAGAAAACTTGTATTTTTATTTCCTCTTCTGGAAATACCAACAAAAAATGTCTTGAGGTGCCTCCAAGATTAACAGCTATATTTTAATGTCACTTCTTTTGGATGAGTCAACTTCCTCAGTCATAAGGATGAGGCTACTTGGTAAATTCGTATACATTTATACATGGCCTCAAATCAGAGATTGTATTTGGGCACAAGCCGTTGACCTGGCAAAGACCTTGAAAACCCTTGTTGATAGTTTCCTTCCCTGGAAGCATTGTTCTGTAAACAATGGGAATTGTTGGTGGATAAATTAATCTCAGGCCATAGTTGAAGAGCAGGAACGAGATGGAAATGAGTGTCTCTAATCATCAGCGAGGCTTGTGATGTGGCACTGGTGGACAGCAAGGAAGCAGCATATGAACTGTTGGATAGTTTGGTGGCATAGGTTGGATAGCTGGGAATGTCAGCAAGATAAACCATATATAGAGATGTCTGTGAAGATTCTCAGTCATCCAGGTGAGTTTATCTGGAAGCTCAATCATGGCTACTGGACTTCTTTTTTGAAAGATAGACCCTACCTCTCAAAAAAGAAGTCCAGTAGCCTGACTCAACTTCCACATATATAGAAATGGGCATTTCATTTCGAGGACTGGTTCTGAAATGAAACAGGCCAGCTGGTGTTTGGAACCCAATCCCACCCACCAGAACAAATTCAGCCACTGTCTTACCTTGCTGTAGCTCACGCTGCACAAAATTCCAACCAGGAAGCAGCCTCTGATGCATCATCTTTCCATCCCTGGTACCGGCCAATCAGGAGCTTTGTAAGGACATACATCATCCAGCCTCCGTATCTGATTGGCCATCTCCAGGGAGACGGAAAGATGATGCATTGGAGGCTGCTTCCTGGTTGGAATTTCACCCCGTGCAAAATACTGCATGTCTCCTTTCGGAACCAGTCCCCTTCCAAAATGAAATGCCCGTCTCTAACCATATTTTATATGTTATAATGACTTAAGAGACCTTATATTGAGTCCACTGAGGTGGGTTTTAAACACCTGTATTTCCAGAGCAAGGAGGCAGGACAAGGATTCTCCCTATGGAACCAAAGAGATGTTGGCTGTTGATGGATGCCGGGTTGGCTTCTGGCCAGATGTCTGTCTGTCCTGGAACACTCCAGTGGAAGAATGACCGCAGTGGCATGCGATGGCTGCTAAGTGGCCTATCCATCCTGGGAGAGAGGCTGCTATGTGGCATGCTTACTATAAAGTACTTCATGGGCTTCATCATAGTATCATAGAATTATAGAATTATAGAATCATAGAGTTGGAAGAGACCTCAAGGGCCATCTAGTCCAACCCCCTGCCATGCAGGAACCCCCATCACAGTATTTCCGACAGGTGGCCACCCAGCCTCTGCTTAAAAACCTCCAAGGAAGGAGACTCCACCACCCTCCTTTGTGGCAGCATATTATTCCACTGCCGAACAGCTCTAACTGTCATGAAGTTCTTCCTAATGTTCAAATGGAATCTCTTTTCCTGTAGTTTGAAACCATTGCCCCATGTCCTAGTTTCTGAAGCCATGGAAAACAAACTTGTTCCCTCTTCAATATAACATCCTTTCAAATATTTAAGCATAGCTATCAAATCCCTTCTCAGCCTTCTTTTTGAAAGGCTAAACATTCCCAGTTCCCTAAGCCGTTCCTCATAAGACATTTCCTCCAGACCTTCAACCATCCTGGTCGCCCTCCTCTGCACCCGCTCGAGGTTGTCAGCATCCTTTTTAAATTGAGGTGGGCAGAACTGGACACAGTACTCCAGGTGGGGTCTAACCAGAACAGAATAGAGTGGGACTATCACTTCCCTTAAACTAGATACCATGATTCTGTTGATGCAACATAACCATAGTCCCTGGTAAGGAAATGTAATTATTAAATAGTTTCCTAAAGTGGTGGTGCATTTTCACCTCTTCTCTGGTGCCCTGCCTGTTTATTTCCTCCTGAGTAGGCAGGAGGCACCAATTATTTGGTTCTGTACTGTAGATGTTCTACAGATATCTCCTGGCAATCAACTGCCCAACATATTCATTCATTCATTCATTCATTCATTCATTCATTCATTCATACATTCATACATTCATACATTCATACAATTTATATGCCACCCACTACCCAAAGGTATATATGAAATACCAGCAGACAGGAGAATAGAAATATTGGTACAAATATGGAGAAAAGTTTCACTCCACCCTACAAGTTCAACATATTTTCCTTTCTTCCGCCCCCAGAGTTCCTTTCCTAATATAAAATGAATAAAACAATTGGGCGGAGGAAATGAACCAGGAGGAGAAAGAGACGAAAGTTGCCACATCAACAATGATTTCTTTCAGGTTTCTATCTCACTCTCGTCTCCTCTTCTTTCTCTCTCTCTCTCCTCCACTTCCTCCTCCTCCTCCTCCTCCTCTCTCTCATGTCTTCCCAGGTTCCTCTGGAAGCAGCAAGAGTGACATTTGTAATATCCTCTCTTTCAAACTGTCTGCCAGCTGAGGAGTAATGAAGGTAGCTTGGCTGGTGCCTGGGCTTCCTCAGGATAGATCAAGATTTCTAATGGGAAATTGGTGATGGAGATTGTCTGAGCACTTGTGCCCTCAGCGGAGATGACTTAGTCAATGTCACAAAGCGAACCATCACTCACGAGTCCTCGCTAAGCTGCAGTGACGGGTGATGGCATCCAATCCGGCGAGCGCTGTGCCCCCATCCTGCCTCCTCCTTTAATGGGCAGCTGGGTTCTTAGAAATGAAAACAGTTAAGGCGGCTACATTCCAGAGTGTCTTTCTGACTTGGAAAAAAAAAAGGTTTTGTCTTCAAGTAACTCGACTTGATCCCAAGCGTAGCTGTGACTGAGTTTCTCAGCATCGATTCATCAGTCATCCTGGGACTCAGCTGTGGCAAACGGTGGCTGTCCTTTTGGGGTCTTTGACAGTTACTTCACGTCCACTCTTGTCCCCGGAAGGAAGTTTGTTGCGTGTTGATTTCAGTCGCAGTCATGTGGTCTTCTTGCGGTTCTGTCCCTGTTCCCACGGGCGTGATTGATGATACTGGCATGACTGTTTCCACACGTCCTCATTCCATGATGAGATGTGAAGTTCCATGCCTTTTTTCTCCTTTTTTTTTCGACCCGACCTTCCGTTTTTCGATGTTTCAATTATCCGAAGCCTTGCCTTCCATGCGTTATGGAGCTAAAATGGAGGCATTTGTCTTTTAATCTCTCTGCACTGCATTGCTGAATCCATAGGGAATGTACTGGCGAATGGCACTTCACACTCCTGCCACTAGATGGAGAATGGCACGTTGCGTGATGAGCCTTACCTCACGGGCACTCATCTCGGAATGAGAAGTGAGATGAGGAGATTCCCGAGCCCAGGAAGGGGAATCTCTCATCCCGCTTAGATCGCAGTTCAGGGGGAGTGGACAGGATGAACTCCCTTCGACCTGCAATGGACGTGCAGTTAGATTTCTTTGTACCGGTCCCCAGCGGGACTGCGAACAGCGATGAGATGGACATGAAGTATCAGCCTTTGACAAGACCTTTGGTTTCACACAAGTATTTCCTGGGTCATCAATTCTGATCAAGTTTTGTGAATCTTTGGTAGAGGAGGAAGACCTGCAACAAAATTGTTTGTTTGTTTAAAATATTGTAACCCACCTTTTTCTTTAAGAAGGACCCAACACCGTTCAAATAATTAAAAAGACAATATTCAAATTAAAAGCTAAAAACAGTAAAAAAAATTGCAAAATATTTTTAGAAAAAATTGAAAAATGAATTTTTAAATTTGTGATATTAAATGCAATAAATCAATATGAAACCTCATTGAAAAGCAATAAGCATAACAATCCTTTAAAAACCCTCTCAGAAAATCAGTTTCTAAAGGGAAGCCTTCCTAGACAGATTGGTCTTCATCTTTATTCATCAGTGGTGGCAATATTCAACAGGTACATCTTTTTCCAACAAAGAAAGGGCCGTATGATACTAGTGTACCAAATATTAAATGTGTGCTAAAATGATTACTGGGCTAGGGCACCTCCCTTATGAGGAAAGGCTAAAACATTTGGGGCTCTTTAGTCTGCAAAAAAGGCGCTTGACGGGGGATATGATTGAGACGTACACAATAATGCAGGGCTGGGAAAGTAAGAACAGACAAAAGAAGATGTTTTTTCACCTAGCGCATTGTTAGTCTGTGGAACTCCCTGCCACAGGATGTGGTGATGGCATCTGGCCTGGATGCCTTCAAAAAGGGATTGGACAGATTCCTGGAGGAAAAGTCCATCATATGTTACAAACCATGATGGGGATATGTAATCTCCAGGTTTAAAACCCGGTTACTTCAAGGGCCAGATGCAAGGGAGTGGTATCAGGAGACAGATATCTAGTCTCATGCGCTCCCAGATGCATCTGGTGGGGCCACTGTGAGATACAGTAAGCTGGACTAGATGGGCCTTTGGCCTGATCCAGCATGGCTCTTCTTATGTTCTTATGTTCTTATGTTCCTATGCACTACCCCACCCCAACCAAAGATGGTGATATTACTATATCATTAATATGGTTGAATCCTGAAGGATTCAAATCCAAGTCCCAGATTTTCAAGAGATATAGCAGCAAAAGATTTTGTCCTGAATCTGTCACCTTTAACTTCTCCTGACATTCATTAAAACATACAAACAAACTCTGAAGATCCTTCCGGCCAAATCTCATTCTTGCTTCCAACCCTGTAGAGTAGACATGGGCACGGAGTGGCAAAATTGTCGTTTCCGATTTCGGTTATTGTTTCCGTTATGTAACGGAAACGGTAACGATAATTAATACGCTCCAGCTCGAATCCGACCCCAAAAAAGAAAAATTGGGTCGGGTTTTTCATTGTCGTTAATGGCATCACGGCGATCGTGCAATGCCAAGCAGCACAGAAAAAAGTTTTTAAAAGTAAAAAACAAACAAAACAAAACAAAACAAAACCCGACTCCCGGCCAAAAAAGCAGGCAGAAATATGCCTGCCTGAGGACACCTACCAGAGCGGTAGTTTCGGGGGGATGTCCCCGGCCTTCCCCCCCTCTCCTGTCCTGGGCTGCTTGCACCAGGCTGGGGGGGGGGGTCATCCTCGTCGTCTGTCTCGCTGCATGCCATGCGGTGGGGGGGATCCAAAATGGCGACCGCAATTTTTCTTTTGAAATTGTGGTAAAAAACACACCAAATCACCACAGAAACATGTGAAATTTATTTATTTTAAATGCCTGGATTTTAATAGTAGCAGCAGTGGGTTTTTTATAGCAATAAAATGTCGTATTGATTTTATTTTATTTTATTTTATTTTATTTTATATTTTTTTAGACTTGCCCATTTGGGCTGGGCATGGGATGGGACCATGCAATTTTTTTGAACCATTCCACCAATGGCATCGCCAGGTTTTTGTCTGACACTTCTGGATGTCTTAGAGGGCATAAAAAGCCAAGGCACCTTCCAGAAATCACAGTCTGGTGTATGGATGTGGTAGAGGGAGGAGGGCTGGCTGCTGGTGCTGGTGTGAGACGATCGAGATTGAGGAGGGAGGCTGGAGGCTTTAGGATTTAAGTTAGGCAGGCAGGGAGGAAATTGAATTCTGAAATAATTTCTTTGATTCCCTGCAGCTTTGTCTGCTGAAGGGAATAGCAGTTTATTCTTTATTTCTTCTCTGGCAGTTTGTGAGGATTTTTTTCTGATATTGGATAAAGGGGGAGGTTCGACTGGGAGTGGGAGGTGTGAATTTATTTTAAAAATATATTATATACTACCATTTATTTTCTATTTTCCCAACTTCAATTTGCTTGCACACACACACATTTGGGGTGCAAGCCAAGAACAGAACCTCTATCCTAAGTGATATCCTAACAGCCCACTCGCCCGTCCGCCCGCACCGCCGCCTGCCTACTTGCCAGCCGCGGCGGCCGCCGGCCCGCTCGCCTGCCCGCACCTCCCCCTGCTGCTGTCACCACCCACCCATGGCCCCCCAACACCGCCACCCGCCTGCACCTCCCCCCCGCCCCCCGCCCCACCCACCGCCTAGGGCACAAAAACACCTAGCGCCGGCCCTGATTGCAGGACGCCCCTATGCTCTGGGAGAAGTCAAATCACGCTAAATTGCGGTGAAACCGACAAAGGACAAATGAAACGACGAAACAACAATTTTGAAAAATTTCGCGACAAATGGAAACGACCCAAAACGACCCCGTTCCGACGAACGAAAACTCGAAACGTCATTTTTTCTGGTCGTGCCCATGTCTCCTGTAGATTGCCATCTGCCTGTGGATCAGGTGAGTTGTAACTGCGGGCGGCAGACGGCCACTCAAGAAAGACTGCCGTTTTCAAAGTCATGGAGCACATGGGTGAAGCACACAAATGCCTGAAATTGAACAAAGGAAATCTTAAATCAAACACTAATCTGATGCTGGCAAGAACCACCGTTCCCACTGCACAGGCAGAGCTGAACAACAGGATATTGGCCAATGAATAAGAGAATACCAGGGATGGGTGTCCATCGTGTAATGCTTTCAAGACGTTTTTCTAAAACTCAAGACAGACTGGTAGAGAGACTCCAAATTATTTTGGGTTTTATCTGGATTTCGTTTGTTTTTTGAGATCTTATAAATTTTCAGCCTCTTAAAAAGAGATATGAAGGACCACCTGAAAAGCTTTGTACAGGCAACCACAATATCTCCTCCTTGTCTGAACCCACTTAATGTTTTGCACATAAAGGTGTGCCATCTTGTTTCTGAATGGTCCACCTAGTTGAAGAGTGATGGATCTGTGTTTTGATTTGATCTTTAAGGGAGCTATTAAACATCCAGAACTTATTTCTGAGTGCTTTGACAACCTCCATGAAGCTCAGGGTAAAATCCAGAAGGGGGTTCACCACCTTTGCGGAATTAAAGACACAACCTCCTACAAGGTCCAGCTTGTGAGATTTGACCTTGACTTTGTCCTACCTGCCTTCCAAAGACAGAAAATAAATGCTTTTCTTCCTTTCTCTGCTTTTGCATGTTTACCAGGAGTCAATCAACACAAGGCCCACTGATCTTTTCTGTGGTGACTGTTATGTATTTTCCCCCTGCCAGTCTACTTTCCTCTCACTTTTCTTAAGGTTGTGGGATTCCATTCTCTTATAAAGTTCCCATCTGTGCCAAATAAGTGATCACACTTTGGGCTATTGGATTTCCTGCAGGCAGGGAAGGTTTCTTTAAAAAAAATTGACATATTTGTCTTGATGTTTACTAGAGTGCATGACGTTTGAATCTCGCTGCATGGCAGCCGGTGGACCAGCCCTATAATATTCGGTGACATAACTTCATTGTGGTTTTGAAAAAAAAAACTTGCTGCGTTTTTGTGCTTACCCCTGGAAATTAAAGTCATGGAAAGAGTTGACAACAGCAGAAATGCAAGCGCTCCCAAACTCCTGAGGTGTTTGTTATTCTCATTTGTCGAAGGTTGTTATTGTGTTTGTAAGACCGTCACATTCTATTTGGAGGCCCGCGTGAAGTCGATGCTAGAGGGAGGGGGGCTTTTGGCGTATTTTTCCACAACATCTCCGTTCCTGCTTCTCCTCTACATTTTCATTTACTCATGATCCAATTGATTAGACGATTGGCACAAGCCCCTCGAGATAATGCCTCAGTCTACGGGAGCATAGAAATTAAGAAAGAAAAAAACAGTTGGAGAAATGGTTTTGCTTCTTCCTTAATTCCTACTACACATCCTTCCTACTACACATCCTTAGCAGAAGCAGGAAACTTTTCTGCTTTATACAGTCACCCCCCTCATTTCGTGGTTCAGGTACTGCGGTCCCACTCAATCGCGGGATAGCAGTACCTGCACCTCGGAGCCACGTGGGGGGGTGGCGGGGGCGATCGGGTCGCTCTGCGCTGCCCCCTGCGCTCCTCCGAGAAGCCTCGGAGCCGTGCAAGGGGTGGCAGGGGGAAATCGGGTTGCTCCATACTGCCCCCGTGCTCCTCCGAGAAGCCACGGAGCCGCGGGGGGGATCGGGTCACTCCACGACACCCCCACGTGCTCCTCCGAGAAGCCTCGGAGCCGCATGTGAGGGCGGTGGGGGGTGATCAGGTCATTTCGTGCCCCCCCCCATGCTCCTCCGAGAAGCCTCAGAGCTTTGCAGGATTCCTCACTGATATTTAGCAGTGGGGCAAAGAATTGTTTTCCCCATGTGAGAGGCTATGTAATCTACATGAAACATTTCTACTGTCCTTCCATTCTGAGGTGCAAAATACACAGATAAACATGCAGAATAAACATAGACAGTTTGTTGAAACAAACAACTAATGCAGTGCAAATTCTTTGAACAAGGCCCCTGTCACCCTAGTTTAAACCCATTTGCTTGAACTGCACCATTTGGGGGCGGGTGAGGCAATTTTGTGCAATGATGGGACAACTCTTCACCTCATGTTTTTCTGGTATTTCTTGTGATTGAAGCTTTTTGGATTTTCAGAAACTCAAATCCACATATTTAAGGTTAAGGTTAAGGTTTCTATATCCATGGGGGGCGAATTATTCCCCCTCACATACGGGGTGCTACTGTACTTGTAAAACCTCTTCTTAAATATCTCACTTGCCTTGAAAGTCCTATTATGGTTACATGGAAGTTGAGTAATGGCTACTGGACTTCTTTTCCTTGAGAGGTAGAAACGTTTCACTGCTCATCCAAACAGTTTCCTCAGTCTGAATTAGAGATGGGCACGAATAAAAAAAAATGACATTTCGGTTTTTCATTTTTTTGTTGCGGGTCCATTTCGGATCGTTTTCATTTTTTGTGAATTTTTTGTTTTTCATTTTTCATTTTTACCCACTTTTTGCGCGACTTAAAGCATTTCCATGCAAGGACATCCCCAACACCCCAGACCAGAGGGAAAACACTAAAAAAAACGATGCTGGCAGAGATACAGTATAGACTAGGTACGCAGGGAGCCTGCAAAGGCAGCGGCGGGCATTGCCCAGGGTGTAAGGCAGCCGCAGAGTGACTGCACTGCGGGGCAGGGGAGGGTACTCACTGAGAGGTACTCATGCACACTGGGAGGCTGCAAGAGAAATCTCTTCTTTCTCTCCCCTAAGAGCCAGGCTGCAGCCAGCAGGAACACAGAGACACACACCTGCCTGGCTGGTCTAAAGTAAGAAGTCACAGAGACAGCAATCCCACCCTAACTCCCACCACAGAATGCAAGGAGGATGGGGGTTGTCAAAGCTTTTTATGCCCTCTGTGGCTGCCACACCTACCCAGTCTGCAATCTGGGCATGCTATTGGTTGAAATAGTCCAATAATTTACATGATCCCATCACATGGCTTGCATCCATCTTGTGGCTGGAATCCATTTTGTGTCATCCTTAAAGAGAAAAGGAAAAATACATCGTGATGGGAGAAAGACAAAACCAAATGTTTTAAGGACCGCAACCCCCAGATAGGTAATAATTTCAAGTAATTATCACTGCGTTTTTATGGATGTCCAGGGCATTCTAATACCCAAGAAATCAATCTTAGGCATCTGGGAGCCATTTTGGGTTGATGTCCTCTAGCTCCCCTTAAAGGAAAAAAATACAGCGATCTGAGAAAAGACATAAATGCATGTTTTAAGGACCCCAACCCCTCCCGGTAGGTATTATCAGGGAGAATAAATAATTATCGCTGGGTTTTTACGGATATTCGGGATGTTTTTTAACATTTAAAAACAGCTCATTTCATTGCACGTCGTCATTAACGAAAATGAAACGTAATGAACCTAATTTTCATGGTTCAGTTCGGTTCGTTCCAATTTCATCACAATTTTCGTTGTTCGTTTCGTTATAATAAATATCAAAACTTTTGCCCTCCCACCCGGAAATAATGAGGCAAGACAACATGGGTGGAGGGGTAAACTCGGGTCACACTTTATTAAGATCAAACATGACATAGTAGGGGGCTGAAGTAGTGCAGGGCAGTGGATAGGCTCATGAGGTCACCACTGACCTCTCCAACCAAGATGCATACACAGGTGAGTCCTATAACCCCCAAATTTGAGCAGTCTAACTGATGGCCCTCAGGGGCCAGTAAAATGTCTCCAACCCCCTCCAGGCACCAGAGCTCCATTGATTGGTGTTCATAAGAACATAAGAAGAGCCATACTGGATCAGGCCAAAGGCCCATCTAGTCCAGCTTCCTGTATCTCACAGTGGCCCAACCAGATGCATCTGGGAGCGCATGAGACTAGATATCTGTCTCCTGACACCACTCCCTTGCATCTGGCCCTTGAAGTAACCAGGTTTTAAACCTGGAGATTACACATCTCCCTCATGGTTTGTAAGCTATGATGGACTTTTCCTCCAGGAACCTGTCCAATCCCTTTTTGAAGGCATCCAGGCTAGATGCCATCACCACATCCAGTGGCAGGGAGTTCCACAGACTAACAATGCCCTGGGTGAAAAAATATCTTCTTTTGGCTGTTCTTACTCTCCCAGCCCTCAATTTGAGTGGATGTCCTCTAGTTCTGGTATTTTGTGAGAGGGAGAAGAGCTTCCCTCTATCCACTTTACTCATGTCCTGCATTATTTTGTATGTCTCAATCATATCCCCCCTCAGGTGCCTTTTTTTCCAGACTAAAGAGCCCCATATGTTTTAGCTTTTCCTCATAAGATCATTCTTTTTTTATTCCATGCCACTGTTTTCATTCATACCTTGTCCACATTGATCTCTATGTTTGTTTTTCAGTTTCATTTCATTTCTAAAATCTAATTTCATTTAGAAAATTCATTTCTCAGATGTGCACACCGAAATACACATGGGCCATACATCTACTGAGGGCATTCACAGAAATACCGTATGTTCTTTTTGCCCTTGGAACCCTGTCTATGATAGCAGTGGAGCAGGCCAGGGAAGACCCAAATTTCCTTCTCAACCTTTGGCAGCACAGACGGAAGTTGTTTGGAGACATGTGTGAGTAAATCTGGAGTGGCTTCAGAACTGCAACAGTCGCTTTGGATTTCCCAGTGTTAAATTATTCCCACATGGTATGGAAAGGAGTCTTATGAAGTCTTGAGAGTCCCCTGGACTGCAAGGAGATCAAACCTATCCATCCTGAAAGAAATCAACCCTGGCCTGGATGTTCACTGGAAGGACAGATTTTGAAGCTGAGGCTCCAGTACTTTGGCCACCTCATGAGGAGAGAGGAGTCCTTGGAAAAGTCCCTGATGTTGGGAAAGATGGAAGGCAAAAGGAAAAGGGACAGCAGAGAATGAGATGGTTGGACGGCATCATCAATGCAACCAACATGGAGTTGACCAAACTCCAGGAGGCAGTGGAAGACAGAAGGGCCTGGCGTGCTCTGGTCCATGGGGTCATGAAGAGTCGGACATGACTGAACGACCAAACAACAACAATGGAAAGGATTTAAGAACTGCTGGATAGGAGTAGAGGTCTGTTGCTGAGGACCCAGAGGTTAGGAGTTCAAGTCCTCCGTGTGCCTCCTTGGCAGGGACGGGACTTGATCCATAGGGTCCCTTCCTGCTCTGCTGTTCTAAGATGATGGTGGTGGTGGTGGTGGTGGTGGTGGTGGTGATGATGATAATGCCTGGTTTCAGCTTATATAGTAGTATAAAACATTTCAGCAGCAATTTTTATGTAGAGTGTATAGGCTCCTTACTGATTCAGGAAGTCTTCCATCCTACTAAGTACTTCCATTTGAATTTATGGTTAGAAAACAGGAAGTACTTAGACTGGAACCTTCCTAAATGAATTAAGTGAAATGACGGTTTGAAAAGATGCTGAAAGTAACAGGCAGATGCCAAATAAGTATAAACAAAGTAGATCAAATATAAGAGAGCTACAGATGAATTGGGTGCCTTATTATTCGCATTGCCTTTTTGAAGTTACGATCCTATGATTTGGGGGTTGTGTGGTTTTTGAAAAAGTAATATTTTGTGGAAGCCTTGGGAGTCTGCAAAAATTATAGTTAATAGTTTGTCTCACCCTGAGATGCCAATATTCTTTTTATAGGTAAATTCATCTCTTTTATTCTCCTGCTACTCCCATTTGCTGTCCATAATTACAACAGATGTGCTAGCAGAATTTTTTGTGTATTTTGGTTTTTATGTGATTAACTGTAAACCACTTTTTAAAGAAAGAAAGAAAGAAAGAAAGAAAGAAAAAGAAGAAAGAAAGAAAGAAAGAAAGAAAGAAAGAAAGAAAGAAAGAAAGAAGGAAAGAAAGAAAGAAAGAAAGAAAGAAAGAAAGAAAGAAAGAAAGAAAAAGAAAGAAAGAAAGAAAGAAAGGTTTGTTTATTTGTTTACCCGTTGCATCCCAGCTCAGATTCAAGGTCTTGGTTTTAGTTTATAAAACCCTCCATGGCTTGGGATCGGACTACCTTTCAGAGCAGATCGCCCAGCGATCAACCGCGGCCCGTCCAATTTGGCAGTCGCGGGTGCACTCGCTTCGGGTAGCCACCCCTAGAGAAGCCCGGAAAACTTCCACCCGGAACCGGGCCTTCTCGGTGGCCAGCCCCTCCCTTTGGAATCATCTACCTAGCGAAGTGCACTCTGCAGAGTCCCTGTCGGCCTTCCGCAGAGCATTAAAAACCTTGCTGTTTTGCGAGGCCTGTGGTGACCTGGTTTAGTTTTTTAGTTTAGTTTAGTTCTGTAAATGTATGGCTATTTGTGACTTTTTTTGTAATGGGCAACTGAAATCTGCTTTCTTGTTAGAGAGAGAGAGGGAGAGAGAGAAAGAGAGAGGTGCTATTCGAAATATTTTTTTAAAAAACACACATACCTTTAAGTTGCACCAATTTAATCGATAATCCACAAAATGCCAAGAACCAAAAGTCCTTGCCACTTATAACAAGAAAAATGTCTCTCCTGGGTGCTTTTTCTGCAACAGTCAACTGTGTATGTCATAGACAGCCCTTTCTATGTCATTTCTTATTCATTCACAAATGCAATTCATTGATTTCTCATCACCTGAACAGATGCCACCCAGGGACCCGTAGCTCAGGTTGGCTCACATTGTCAGGAGAAATAGGTGGTGGAAGCCAGGAGTGACAGCGTAAGCTTCCCAATTTCATAGGTTCCTGGAATCATGGAGTTGGAAGGGACCTATAAGGCCACCAAGTCTGACCCCCCCCCCCCCCCCCGCTCAATGCAGAAATCCAGATCAAAGCAGATCTGACAGGATTGTCCAACTTTCACGTGTGGGCCTCCAGTCTTGGAGTGTTCACCACTTCCCAAGGTCATTTGTTCCATTGTTGTTCTGCTCCAACAGTTAAGTTTTTCTAGCTTCCTGTAATTTGAACGTAATACTGCATGTCCTTCTGGAAGTTGAGTCATGGCAACTGGACTTCTTTTTCTTGAGAGACTGAAATGTTTCACTGCTCATCCAAACAGACTGACGAAGCTGTTTGGATGAGGAGTGAAACGTTTCTACCTTTCAAGGAAAAGAACTCCAGTTGCCATGACTCAACTTCCAGATAAACTCACCGGGATGGCTGAGAATCTTCACCGACATAATGCATTGTCCATGTTTCTTCCCCACTTCTGTATGACTGCCTTTCACGTATTTGAAAGTATTTCATATGGCATTTGAGTGGTCTCAGTTTTCAATGCCACTTGTGTTTTAAGAGGGAAGGGGAATCCCTCACAAAATGAAATTAGGATTAGGAATGTGTTTGTTGTTTTACTTGTATCATGCTGCATCATGCAAAGCAATCTCTGGGCAGTTTGCAACAGCAAATCCAGTCACAAAATGTTCAATACAATAATACAGTATATAATAACAAATATTTATTTATTTATTTATTTATTTATTTATTTATACAATTTATATGCCGCCCACTGCTCAAAGTTCTCGGGGCGGCCCCTGCCCCAGGTAAACTGGACTTGAATTTAAAACAACTTAAAGCCCCAGGTCAACATGAATAAAAAGCTACTTTCAAAAGTTCAGTTTCCACTCGTTTTTACAAGCATGGAGGAACGAAGCCTGAGAAATCTCTACTGGAAGGTTTATTCCCCCCCCCCAAAGAGAGAGGGCCAGGACCAAGAAGGTGAGGACTTTGACTCCCCACTGGGCCTTCTGCCCAAGGGAGACACACTGGCCAATGGGGCTTTGGGACCATTGGCCAGTTGCTGACCACTGGGTCAGCTGACCTCTCTGCAACAGCCCATTGTAAAGGCTAGCAAGGAGGCTCGGCTGGATGGGGGGAGGGGCATACTAAGTAGCCCCTCTTTCTGTAGAGGTAAGGGCAAGTGGCTAAAAGCCCCTTAGGGTAAGAGTAGAAAATAGTACCTTGTACAAAGGCAGCCCTTAAATCCCCAAATTAGGCGTAGAAGTAAATATGACAGAACAGAGTGATTTATGACCCTAGCCATAAAGGGCTTGGGGTGGGCTGCCCACAACTTTTCCTTCACTTGGGGGGGGGTAACTCACCTGGTAGCCCCCCTTTTACGTCTTTGTAAATACCAGAGAACCTCTTGCCCTTTCACGTCCCCCTTATAGGACTTAACAGTAGGAGAAAGAGTCTGATACAACATTAATAAAGTGTGTGTGTGTTGTGTCGTTACAGTCATGACCGATTCTTCATGACTCCATGTCCATGGAGTTTTCTTGGCAGGAATACTGGAATGGCTTGCCAGTTCCTACTCCAGGTGCCTACAACACCTGGTATTCTCTGGTGGTCGCCCATCCAAATACTAACCAGGACTGACCCTGCTTAGCTTCCAAGATCAGGCGAGATGTGGCCCAATATTAATCCCAGAAACTTGTCTAGTCATTAGAGATGGGCACAAAATGAACTGTGAATTCATTTTGTTATTCATTATTTTCTCATCAAAGAAAAATGAAACAAAACGGAATGGAAATTTCCGCTTCGTTCGCTTTGTTTTTTCGTTACCCCCCTCCTGCCTTGTCCTCTCCACAGTCCTCCTGGTCCTGGAACTTGGCAGGACCAGGCACTGGCTCCAAGTCAGCACCTCAAAAAGCCCCCAGCTGGGGACTTTTAAAACCAATAAAATAGAAATAAAATAAAATAAAAGAGTGCCAACCCGGCTCCAGGGGCTGCATGGTCGGCACTCTAAAATCAAGAAAAACAAACAAAAAATAAATAAATAAAGGTGCCTGGCCGGCCACTGGAGCCACGCGGTTGGTGCTTTAAAAACAAAATTTTAAAAGACGAATGCCAACCTGGCCCCTGGGGCCACACAGTCAGCACTGGGGGGAAAAACACCAAGCCAGCACCTCAAAAAGTCCCTGCCGCTGCCACCACTTCTGCCACCACCACCACCACCGCCCAGTAAGTCAGACCCAAGCCGGTTTGGCTCAGTATTGGTTTGTACAATTTGTTTAAAAAAATTGAACAAACCCAAACTGAACCGAACCAAGGGTGGGCCCAAAGCAGAAGAACCTGAACCATGGGTTTTCTGTTTCGTGCCCACCTCTACTCATCATCTCTTTATTTCAGGATGGGTGGACAAAGCTACTTTTAAAAGTTTTGTTTTCACCCTTTTTTCCCTACAAGCTCAGAGGGACGAAGCCAAAGAAACCTCTACTGGAAGGTTTTTTCCCCAAAGGGACGGGGCCAGCACCAAGAAGATGGGGAGTCTGATTCCCCACTGGTCCCCCTTCAGAGGAGCTGGGCCTGGTGATCCATAAGATCCCTTGGAGCTCTGCAGTTCTAAGACAATGACAGATGCCTGATTACCTGCAAGATGCTCTATGATTATACATAGATTAAGAAACGTCATTCTCCATGAGATGCATTAAAAATAGCCTCCTAACTTTGATTCATGTGGAAACCGGATATGGACTCTGAAAGCATTAACATGTGTTTTGTTGTGAGGGTGGTAATTGTCTCTGTGATATTTGATCTGCAATGGCTAGAGATGGAAAATAAATTTGTATTAATCAGGTTTATCTCATTTCAGCCTGCAGGGCTGTTAATGAAGGAATGCATGTATCCTTCATTTTCATGTGATTGGGAGGAAGCGGCAAGCAGCTGGTGCTTCCCCTTCCCTTGTCTTCTTTTCATATACCAAACTAAATGTAAAGGACAAAAGGGAGTATATTTGGAAACAGTGCAGAACCAAACTTTAGAAAATCAGACAACCATCTATCAGATCTGCTTTGATTTGGATGCCTCACTCTAGGCCCTTATAGGCACCTTCAATTATTCTACGATCTTATCATATAGTAATTAAACACAATATGCAAAATATTACATATGTTAGGAAAGTTTTATGGGGAAACAGAAACAGCGGGTTGAAAGGGGTATCACACCATGATTTTTTTAAAAAAAAAAACAATGAGTGGAAGAAAATTTATGTGGAATCCAAACATAAAAAATGAGATGGAGAACCTGACACATCTAAAGCAGCGACCATTTTTTACATGAATGTCACAACTTGATCCTAAAGCCAATCTTCCACAAAATAATTGGGGCGACTGACTCCAGCATGAAATGGATGGATTGGAACGTACTGAAAATTTGATTCTATCCATTCAGGCCTAAATCATTGGCTTCCTGCCTCACTCTGGGAGTTACCTAATTTAGTAATACAGTGGTACCTTAATATGAAGGAATTAATTTGTTCCAAATGAAATTATGTTAAGCAAATTTTCCTTTATACAAATTTCCCATAGGAATGCATTGAAAACAGAGTAATCCCATTTTTATGTTGCACGGATTCGCCCCATAGGTGATTACGTTAAGCAAATTTCCCCTATCTCCGGAATTTTTTTATGTTGTACAGATTTTATGTTATACAAACTGTTTGTTAGACAAGGGTCCACTGTACGATCATAGTTCTGTTGACACTGTTCTTGTGAACAACTCCAAGTTGCAATGCTTTTTCACATGTGTTTAAGCAGAGAGCCACACATGTTTTTAAGCTTGGATGAAAAGGTTCCTCATGGTGGTTGAAGAACACAGAAATGTCATTTGGGAAGGCACATCCTGGTCCCTCCAGATCAAGTATCCTCCATGTGGTAGGAGAAGGACACGGAGGCCATACCCTGCCCTCTGAGACTGTGTCGGAGGTGATAATCTGTTGCATTTCCTCAGAACAGTAGCTGAGGAGGCAGCTGCAGCTTCATCCTTCTTGAAATGGCTGCTGACGTGCACCTCGGAGCTTCGAGGCAAACCGATTACACTCGTGCTCCATTAGGACGAAAGCATCAGGCCCCATGCGCTGAATCTGTTCTGGCACCACTATTATCCTCACTAATGATGTTTCCATGAAAACATAAAGATCAAGGAAAGAAAAGGGGAATAACAACATCTTTCATTGTGTTGCTGTATGTCTGATAAAGTCATTAGGGAAAAGAAGAAAATGGCTTTTTGATGCTGATGTTGCATAAACATGTTTTCTGAGGGAAAATGTTTTCACATTATCTTAAGAGATGAAAGAGGGCGGGGGGAGAGAGAGACATAAACTCTCTAGCTTTTCATACTGAAGGCTTGGAAGAATCAGAGAGGTTCTCCTTGCCCATTGCTGTGGCCCAAAAGACCAATGCACGGTTAGAATTGCCTCCTGGTTTTGACAAAACATCAACATTGTGGGGAAAGTTGAGGTTCCTACCTAGACAGAACAACTCAACATGGAGAGGAGCTTTTGATTAAGGGACAGAGAAAGATTATCCATGGGAGTGGAAGAAGGATCGATTCTTTTCTTACAAATTTTTGCTATGAATGGAAATTTGCAGGATTCTATGGCATACAGTTCTGAATCGAAACCAGAGTAGACCCACTGAAGCGGTAGCATTTACATTGATACTGACTCGCCATTTAGCAATTGATGTGACAATATTCTAGTTTATTATTTATTTACTGTATTTCTTTAAAATACTTTACCCTACTTTTATCTTTAAAAAGTACCCAAAGCAGCGAAATCAGTAGGACAAAATTTAAAAGCTAGAAACTGAAGGGTACAACTTTTTAAATGAATGAAATATATACTTGAGTATAAGTTGATCCGAGTATAAGTCGAGGCCTCTAATTTAACCCCCCAAAACTGGGGAAACGTTTTGCCTCGAGTATAAGTCTAGGGTGGGAAATGCAGCAGGGCCTCGCAGCTCTTCCTTTGTGAGCTGGGGAAGTGGTGTGTGATGTTTAAAATAACTTTTAGCCACTGATGCAAGTGCTTGGGTTAGTGGCTAAAAGTCATTTTAAACATCGTGTGCCGCTCCGCTGTGATGCAGAAGGGGGTCATGAGAAGCAGCATGCAATGTTTAAAATGACTTTTAGCCACAGATGACTTGCCTCAGTGGCTAAAAGTATTGACCCGAATATAAGCTGAGGGCCCCCTTTTTCAGCCCAAAATTAGGGCTGAAAAACTAGGCTTATATTCGAGTATATACAGTAAGTACCACACTAAAATCATAAACAATATCATCATCATCATTGGCATCCTTCAGTCTCGAAAGACTGGTATAATGCCTGGAGCAGAGATCCTAAAAACAACACCTAGTTGGCGGGAGGAAAAAAAAACACCAACAAAAAGAAGCGATGAGAGCCTGCACTCTCCACATCAAAAAATTTCACTGTCCCAGAGCAGGTACAAGAAAAGTGCACTGGGATGCGCTAAAGTGGGCGTGGTCGCACTTAATTTTCTGTTAGCTCCGGACCTGGTGGGGAAACATTTTTAAGCTCCGGAGCTGGGAGCCATTTGCAGCGGAGCTTAGGAGTCGTGTATAAATGCCCTAAATAGACCAATTCGGGAAGGGCAGTCTCTACCGCACTGGGGACAGATGTATTCTGTTTCTTGCCCGGTCCTCGAGTTTCGTTCTTTCCGTGCCTGCCTCTTTTCCTCTGCCTGTTGGACAAATGCCTCTTCAAATTTATGTAGGATGCCAATGTATGTATAAACAATAACCACACCAAGAACGCATACAAAGTAACAAGGTTCAACAATCCCCTCAGTTTCAAAAACTTGTAAATCTTTGTGGAATTGTAGCTGGGCCAATAAAACCGAAGCTTGCAAAAAGAGAGGGAGACACAACAGCTGGGCAAGTGTTCTGTGGTTTAGCATTCCACCCCTTTCACAAGCACCCACTCAGAAGCTATGCCCCAACCTCCTCACCCTGCCTCCTCTGAGCGCTGTCTCTGAGTGGGTGCCTGCCATAGGAGTGGAGTACCAAACCACAGAACACTTGTTCAGCTCTCATCTGAACTGGCATGAACTGCCAAACTGGTGGTTCATGCCCATCTCTGGTACCCAAGTAAGCACATGACACAAACATTATTCTTGGGAGTTGTCTCCCTGTGTATTATGCAATTGCTGGGAAGCAGACCACACTGGAACTCTCTAAAGGTGTTGAAATATCTCTGTGTTCTAATAGAATAGAATATAATAGAATAGAATAGAATAGTTGAACTATCTCTGTGTTCTCATAAATAGAATAGCATAGAATAGAAAAACAAAACAAAACAAAAAGCTTTCATATTTTAATGTAACATTTCGTGGACTTTGACGTGTCATTCTGTTGCTATATGTCTGAAGAAGTGGGCGTGTCCATGAAATGTAACATTAAAATATGAAAGTTAGTTTTTAAGGTGCCACATGTTTTGTGTCTTTTGTTTTGTTTTGTTTTTCTTTGATTTTTGCCTCCAGTTCTCCAAAAGACTAACATGGCTATCCTCTCTGAAACTTAATATAATATAATATAATATAATATAATATAATATAATATAATATAAGAGTAGAATTCTCTGACAAAGCAATGTTCACACACAAAATATACCAATATAGCTTTCGGCTGTGTATTTGGTTCATAGAAAGATGAATTTTGCATACATATAAAGAACAAAAGAGAACACAGGCTTTTTCCACCTGTGCTATAAGGACTAGAGTAATGGTGGCACTGAGTCACTCATAAATATGTTGCATCTACACAAATGTACATTCACAGAATTAAAGAATAGTGAAATTAGAAGGGGCGTACAAGGCCGTCAAGGCCAATCACCTGCTCCATGCAGGAAGACAAATCGAAGTGTGTCCAAACTTCTCTTCAATGCCTCCAGTGTTGGAGCACTCACTACCTCTTTAGGTCATTGGTTCCATTGCCATACTTCTCTAACAGTTGTGAAGTTTTTTCTGATATTCAGATGAAAGCTGGGTTTTCTTAGTTTGAGCCTAATGTTCCACATCCTGCACTCTTGGATGATTGAGAACAGAACCTTCTATATGACCACCTTTCAAATATATGAAATGGACTATCATATTTCCCCTCAGTCTTCTTTTCTCCATGTGAAACTTGTCCATTCCCTGTTCTTTTCCTCTTTCCTCATAGGGCTTGGTTTCTCAGCCCCCTGATCATCCTTGTCACCTTCTTCTTAGCTTGCTCCTGCATGTTTCTTGAAGTGTGGTTTCCAGAACTGGACACAATACTCAACAGTGCTAAATAGAGGGGGATAAGCACCTCACAGGATTTGGGAATTATAGAATCATAGAATCATATAGTTGGAAGAGACCTCAAGGGCCATCTAGTCCAACCCCCTGCCATGCAGGAGCCCTATCACAATATTTCCGACAGATGGCCATCCAGCCTCTGCTTAAAAACCTCCAAGGAAGGAGACTCCACCACCCTCCTTTGTGGCAGCATCTTCCACTGCCAAACAGACTATGCTTCTGTTAATGCAGCCTAAAATAGCATATGCCTTTTATTTTATTTTTGCCCACATCACACCATTTGGGTTGCATCCAGCTTACGATCTACAAGAATCCCAGCATCCTTCTCACTTGAATATTGTTGAATTAGGTGTCTCCCATCTTGTTACTGTGCATTTGGTTTCGTCTTCCTCGGTGCAGTACTTTGCACTATTAAATTTCAATGTGTTGGGTTCAGCCGAGTACAGTGGACCCCGCCTATTACGACCTGACTTGTGATAATTGAAAATCCGTGATATGCAGATGCAGGTCAGGTCAGGCCTGGGGGGCCTAACTGGGGACTTTTATACTTACCCCCAGCCTGGTGCTACCCTGAACAGCCCTGTCAGGGCCTTCCCAAGCCTTCTGGAGGCCCCTGGGAAGGCCCTCGCAGGCCTGTTTGGGGCAGTGCCATTCCTGGGGTAAGTATGGAGGCCAGAAACAGCCTTTGCCCCTTACCCAAGGGGGGCTTTTTCATATACTACTGTCCCTCAATATAGTGGGACCACAGTATATGAACCACGAAAGGGCGGGGGACCACTGGTCTCCAGATATCAAGATAATGTTGTATTTGAAGAATTATATTGAATTTGAATAAATGTCTCTTCAAGGTGAAAAAAGTCCAGAGGAAGATAACCGAAATGGCAATAGGTGTAGAAACCAAGAACTATGAGGTAGTTGAGTTACACTTAGCCTGAAGAAGAGAAGTCTGAGAGGTGATACGATAAGCCTTTTGAAATAATTGAGAGGCTCTCACATGGAAGATGGGGTAAACTCAGGTCAAACCACAGCATATTAGAACATGATGGAAAAGTGTAATCTCCAGGCTTCAAACCGGTGTACTTCAAGGACCAGATGCAGGGGAGTGGTATCAGGAGACAGATGTCTAGTCTTGCACGCTCCCAGATGCATCTGGTGGGGCCTCTGTGGTATACAGGAAGCTGGACGAGATGGGCCTTTGGCCTGATCCAGCATGGCTCTTCTTATGTTCTTATGTCTCCAGAAAACAGGGTCTGAAAGTGATAGGTGTAAGTGACGAGAAAGGGGATTTTGACCAAATGTAAGGAACAGCCTTCTGTTGTTCGGAGCATTTCTATTGTGTGAAGGACTACAGTGGTACCTCTACGTATGGATTTAATCTGTTCTGAATGCATGCTCTTAAGTTGAACAACTCTTAAGTAGGGGTACTGTATCTAAAAAAATGAAAAAAATAAATTTTAAAATTTTAAAAAATGTAAATAGAGAAAACTACATCTAAAATATGTAAGGTGGAAATTAAAATGCCAACAGTTTTCCACTCTTAAGTCAAATTGCTCTGAAGTAGAGCCACTCTGAAGTAAACGTGCCACTGTACCTTTCAGCTCCATGTATTCTATCATTCTATGAAGTTCTAATATGCGGTGTTTTGACCCAATTAACAAAGCCGCAGCATTGAACTTACAAGTCCCGAACAGGATGTTAATGATAGGACCTTATTTCCCAGGATCAGCATAGGTCAGAAGTGAATTGATCGCACCTAACAAGAGCAGCGTGATGATGATGACATCTATTCTGAGCAAAGGTTGGGGCAGGTTGGTCAGAAGGTTGAAGCTCAGCATCTAAGCTTACAATTCCTCCTTGACCCAAGACTGCTTCGTGGGCTGAATCCAGAAGTACTCCCAACAGCCACTGAAATGTTTGGGATATAGACATTCTTGATGACAAAGGTGTCCTTTTTTTCAGGGTTGACTACGGTTGACATTTATTTCCAGTCTTCAGATGTGCAGAGAGGGTGGGCAGGTATCCTTGTCTAGCTATCTTTTGAACCCTAAACTGTCTTAAAATATTTGAATTTGATCCTGCCCTGAGATCTGTTCTTTAGCATTGAATTGGACGGAGGGTTGGATCAGTGAATGGATAAGAACATAAGAACATAAGAAGATCCATGCTGGATCAGGCCAAAGGCCCATCTATTCCAGCTTCCTGTATCTCACAGTGGCCCCACCACTGGATGGATAGAGGAGTTGGGACTTAGACTGAATTTAGATGTGTGTCTTAATTTATTATGTTAAAATCTCTTATCAGGGATGACTTTCTTTTTCTATATCAGAATCAGACTCACATAGAGGGGCAACCAAGAAGGAATTTTCCCTTCCAGTGGACCCTTCTTTACAAGAGAAGCCACAGAATCAGGCATGTGCTTGATTCATTTTCTGAGATCTGTTGGGAAGAGGGGCATTTAGATGACCACCCCTATCAGGATGGCAGGGAGACAGTTGTCCTGGGAGATAAGAGAGACATTATGTGCACTGTGTACCATTAAGCCAGAGAATCCCAGGTCGCCTTTCTCCTGATCAAGGGACTCAAGGAGGCTCACAACATTAAACCAGCCACACCATCTGTGCAGCTAAGGGAAAGATCCAGAATCTGCCTGGTGAAAAGCCAAAGGAAAAACAGAAATACATCTTGGCATTAGTCAGGATTGGATCCCTTGTACAATGGCAGGAAGCCGGTCAAACGCCAGTGCAGTAGATGTAAAGAAAGGAGCTGTAAAGAAAGGATGTCACATTGAAGAGGGAGCAGGTTTGTTTTCCATGGCTTCAGAGACTAGGACTCGGGGCAATGGTTTCAAACTACAGGAAAAGAGATTCCATTTGAACATTAAGAAGAACTTCATGACAGTTAGAGCTATTCGGCAGTGGAATACGCTGCCACAAAGGAGGGTGATGGAGTCTCCTTCTTTGGAGGTTTTTAAGCAGAGGCTGGATGGCCATCTGTTGGGTGCCCTGTGATGGGGGTTCCTGCATGGCAGGGGGTTGGACTAGATGGCCCTTGAGGTCTCTTCCAACTCTATGATTCTATGATTCTGTGATTCTATGATTCTAAGTGATTGCTAGAACCTCACAAAACTCCTCTGAAAACCTCAATCGAAACATGAGCTGATAAAGACTTTGGAACCTAGATGCCACAAGACAAATTCAGTATTTTATTTTACTTGTTTATTCTACTGTTTATTAAAATTGAATTGTTGTTTGTTTCTTATTTGTATTTATGTAAACCACCCAGAGTCCCTTCTGGGAAATCGGTGTGGTATAAAAATGCAATAAATAAATAAATAAATAAATAAATAAATAAATAAAAAGTGTTTCCCAACCTTGGGTTGTTGGACTGCAACTTCCAGAAGTCTTCATCACTACGGCGCTGGTCAGGATTTCCAGCAGTTGTGGTCCAAGGACATCTGGGAATCCAAGGTGGGGAACCACTGCAGTACTTGATCCTAGAATCATAGAATCATAGAATCATAGAGTTGGAAGAGACCTCAAGGGCCCTCTAGTCCAACCCCCTGCCATGCAGGAACCCCATCACAATATTTCCGACAGATGGCCATCCAGCCTCTGCTTAAAAACCTCCAAAGAAGGAAACTCAACCACCCTCCGCGGCAGCATATTCCACTGCCGAATAGATCTAACTGTCATGAAGTTCTTAATGTTCAAATGGAATCTCTTTCCCTGTAGTTTGAAACCATTGCCCCGAGTCCTAGTCTCTGAAGCCATGGAAAACAAACCTGTTGCCTCTTCAATATGACATCCTTTCAAATATTTAAACATAGCTATCATATCCCCTCTCAGTCTTCTTTTAGAGAGGCTAAACATTCCCAGTTCCCTAAGCTGTTCCTCATAAGACATTTCCTCCAGACCCTCAACCATCCTGGTCGCCCTCCCCTGCACTCGCTCGTGGTTGTCAACATCCTTTTTAAATTGAGGCGCACAGAACTGGACACAGTACTCCAGGTGGGGTCTGACCAGAGCAGACTAGAGTGGTACTTTCACTTCCCTTGATCTAGACACTATGGTTCTGTTGATATAACCAAGAATCGAATTGGCTTTCCTGGCCGCCGCATCACACTGCTGACTCATGTTCAATTTGTGGTCCACCAAGACTCCCAGATCCTTTTTCACAGGTACTATCCTCCAGCCAAGTATCCCCCATCTTATATTTGTGCAATTCATTTTTTTAACCTAAATGTAGTACTCTACAAATGTTGAAATCCATTTCGTTAGCTTTGGCCCAGCACTCTAGTCTGTCAAGGTCTTTTTGGATTTTCATCCTATCGTCTAGGATACGATGTGAATAGGATCCTGCATGTGAACAGGATCCCAGCATCCGTCATGAAGGGACCACAAGACCCAGTTGGTTGGTTTTGACTGAGTGCAACCAAGTAGGAAGATGCCGTGAGAGACTCCACAGTGACACTCAATCCCTTCAGCTCTCGCTCTCTCAGTCAGCCTGACCTATTTAAGATGCTCTCCAAGGACGGGACTCACTCTCTCTCCTTGCTGAGTGGGTTGTCTAAATAAGAGGGCCTCTGGAGAATTTCCCATCCTAGCCACGTCGTCGGTGCTCAGGTGCGAAGATTAGCAAGCAAGCACAGAGAATGACTCATCTTGCTGAAGCGCAGGTGTAGGTTGAGCTTTGAAGGAGGCAATTTTGGAAGTCCCTATGACTGCTCCACCCAGCCAATGCTCGCCTGCTGATTCCTCTTTGAAAACTGTTTATATTCAGATTCGATTTCTAAAAGCTCCGCATATCTACACCCCCTGGAGGGGCCTCCCCCTGGGTCTTGCCCTCAATTTCTAGACAGACTCTGCTACGATTTAGCTCGGACTCAAAACACACACATGAACACCCAAATGAAGAGGCAGCTGTACTGTGGCGTGCAAAGTTGCCGGATCTTTTGTCAGAGATGTAACAAAACTGGATCACACAATGGGTTACACAGGGAGTGTTCAAAACAGATTTGAGGAAGGAAGGAATGTTTTCAGACTTTCCAGGACTAAATTCATGATATCTAATTGTATCCCATTACCACCCCAGGTTAGCTTGTCATGACTGATTACAGAATGTGGACAGACTACTCATTATTTGAAGGAATCACGACATGAAGGTTGAAAGAACTGTTCTGGTGTCAGAGTCCACTCTGTCCTGCACCCTCATTCCTGTTGTGTCTTGCAGGTAAAACAGAGTTATAGGTTATTTAGTCCTCCTAATTGGAGAGTTCCCTTTAACAGGAAAAAGGGAGGAAGACTGACTAGCAGTGAACGTTTGTCTCCAGCTGTGTTTAGGTTGGGTTTGTTAGGATGTGTGTTTGCACCTCTTCTGAGGAGAAGTCTTGTTATGTTGGAATAAACTTCTGTTTTTTCGTACCTGGAGCTGGCTTTTTTTCCTGTCGAACCTACTATATTACAATTCCCAACAGTGGTTAGACACAACTTGACAAACATCACATGTTCAGTGTATGAAATCAGCATTCTCCACTTCTGTCACTTTGCCCTCCATATCATATAAATAATAACCTTGTGCCATCAATAATAATAATATAATAACCTTGTGCCCTGTTGGTCCTTCTCGATTTGTCAGCGGCCTTCGATACCGTCAACCATGGTATACTCCTGGGTAAGATGTCTGAGGCTGGTATTGGGGGCCATGCCTTGTGCTGCCTCCTCTCCTTTCCTGATAGCCATGCCCAGAGAGTAGAGCTGGGGGATGATCGGTCATCCCCATGGACACTCTCTTGTGGGTTGCCCCAGGGGTCAGGGGTCATTTCTGGAGGAAAAGTCCATTGCTGGTGAAAAGCCATGATGGAGACACATGTTACCTCCAGGCTTAAAAGGAAGGTACCTCAAACTGCCAGGCACAGGGGGGAGGTAGCAGGAGACCGGCATCCTGTTGTCCCATGTGCTCCCAGACGCATCTGGTGGGGCCACTGTGAGAGGCAGGCAGCTGAAGGAGATGGGCCCTTGGCATGATCCAGCAGAGCTTTCCGTATGCTTCCTATGTTTTTATGCACAAAATCCATAGCCTCTAACTGCCCCGTGGCACAGTGGTTAAATGCCTGTAATGCAGGTAAAACTGTGCTCACGACCTGGGGTTCAATCCCAGGTAGCCAGCTCATGGTTGACTCAGCCTTCCATCCTTCCAAGGTTGGTAAAATGAGGACCCGGCTTGCTGGGGGGGGGGGATGTGTAGCCTGCGTACTGTTATTAAAAACTGTAAACCACCCAGAGACTACTTGAAGTGGTATGGGGCGGTATAGAAGCAGAACACTTTTTTTTTCATTGATCACTCCTTCTCACCCACCACCTCCTTCGTAGACCTTGTTTTCTTTGTACAATGGACTCTTGTATAACAAACAGTTTGTATAACATGAAATCTGTACAACATAAAAAATTCCAGAGAGAGGGGAAATTTGCTTAACAGAATTGCCTACTGGGTGAATCCATACAACATAAAAATGGGATTACTCAGTTTTCAATGCATTCCTATGGGAAATTTGTATAAAAGAAAATTTGCTGAACATAATTTCATTTGGAACGAATTAATTCCTTTATACAAGGTATCACTGAATAGCCATTCAATACATGCAATCAGGGAGGAGGGCATGCATATTGATTTAGTTTTAAAACAAAACATGAAACATTTATTACTAATTTACAATTAGATGTTCAGCATTATGATAGCTTTAGCCAATGTTATCATGTGCTTTATTAAAACTTATTTTAATGCAACCATGGGTTACAATAATAAGGTCTTTCTTTTATAAACCAGATGCTTTCTTTTTATAAACCAAATGTTCCACATTATGATAGCCAGTGTTATCACGTGCTTTAATAAAGCTTATTTTAAAGCAATCATGGTTACAATAACAAGGTCTTTCTTTTATTAACCATACCCTTATCAGTGGCAGGAGCTCACACCTGACCAAATGACCCTCAAAAGTGACTCTCAGATAACTGACCCTCAACTCCCCCCTCACATCAGGTTTCTACACACATACCCATTAGCCCCTACCAAAAGATTTGTGATAAACAACATACTAATAAATATTCATATACAGTAATAAATATTAATTACTAATTAGAATTACTAAATAGAAGGGGAAGAAATGGAGGCAATGACAGACTTTATTTTCTTGGGCTCCTTGATCACTGCAGATGGCGACTGCAGCAACAAAATTAAAAGACACCTGCTTCTTGGGAGGAAAGCAATGGCAAACCTAGATAGCATCCTAAAGAGCAGAGACATCACTTTGCCAACTAAGCTCAGGATAGTCAAAGCTATGGTTTTTCCAGTAGTGATGTACAGAAGTGAAAGCTGGACTATAAAGAAGGCTGATCGCTGCAGAATTGATGCTTTTGAGCTGTGGTGCTGGAGGAGAGTCTTGAGAGTCCCCTGGACTGTAAGGAGATCAAACCTATCCATCCTGAAAGAAATCAACCCCGAATGTTCACTGGAAGGACAGATTTTGAAGCTGAGGCTCCAGTCCTTTGGCCACCTCATGAGGAGAGAGGAGACCTTGGAAAAGTCCCTGATGTTGGGAAAGATTGAAGGCAAAAGGAAAAGGGGATGGCAGAGAATGAGATGGTTGGACGGTGTCATCGATGCAAACAATATGGATTTTTGACCAAACTCCGGGAGGCAGTGGAAGACAGGCCTGGCGAGCTGTGGTCCATGGGGTGACGAAGAGTCAGACATGACTGAACGACTGAACAACAATTACTGTATATGAATATTTATTAGTATGTTCAGCCTGTTCACCACTTATCTTCCCTTTATTTAATTAATTTTAAGAGGGTAATTTTCAGGTTGCCCACTTAAAATTAAGCCTTGGGATTATACTTACCAACTATTTTAGCTGTACCTTAGGGAGGAGGCCATTCTTGAGGTGGGTTCAAGTCATGAAACCAACCAAGCGGTTCTCATGCACATGAGTACAACTGCCTGAGTTCACATGACATTCATACACCCATCACACATTCAAATAGCCATGGTTTGGGAAGAGGCACACCTGCCCACTTTGCTTCTATACCATTTTTTTTAAAAAATCATTATTCATATAACCTATAAAGCCATTAATGGCTACCAAACTTTGGAACTCCCTCCCACAGAAAGCCTGACTAGCTCCATCTTTGCTGTCCTTCTAAAAAACAGAGAGAGAGCTTTCTCTTCAGGGAAGCCTTCCCTAAGTTACTAGCTACTGCTGTGTAATTTTTAGATTGTTATGCCTTACTGTTTGGACTGCAGTTTTGGCTCTGCTTGTGTTTTCCATTACTCAGAGTGGCATTATTTTTTCCCTTTAAGTATTTGCATACTTATTATCAATGGCGCCTTTTAATGATGTAAACTGTCTCTTTATGCTCATTGCTCTTAGCTTGAATCATGCCCTTTTAAATTATGTAAACCACCATTGTGTTCTCATTTTCCCCCCAGCTTCATATATTATTTCATATAGTCTTTCAATGTCCTAAACCAGGCATGTCCAAACTTTGGCCCTCCAGATGTTTTGGACCACAACTCCCATAGCCCTTTGTCATTGGCAATACAGGTTTGGAATTCTGGGAGTTGTGGTCCAAAACATCTGGAAGGCCAAACTTTAGAGGTGCCTGTCCTAAGCCATCTTGGGTCCTGTTCAAGGAGGGAGAAAGAAAGAAAGAAAGAAAGAAAGAAAGAAAGAAAGAAAGAAAGAAAGAAAGAAAGAAAGAAAGAAAGAAAGAAAGAAAGAAAGAAAGAAAGAAAGAAAGAAAGAAAGAAAGAAAAAGCTTGGTGGCTTAGGTGTCTAGTTGCAAAGTCAAAGGTTAGGAGTTTTAGACTCCATGGTGCCTCCTTTGAGTAGAGCCAGCCTGGGTGCCCTAGGGCAGGCTTCATGGTCCCAGGGATTCCCCAGAAGAAGGAAATGCCAAATTACTGAGTAGAGATGGGCACGACTCAAAAAAAGGGTGTTTCGTTTGTCGTTTGTCGTTTAGGGGGTCCGTTTCGGTTCGTTTTTGTTTTTCGTGATTTTTTTGCAAAAAAATTTGTTTTCGTTTCATTACGTAACAAAACAAAAAAACAAAAACAAAAATGAAAAATTGCTGTTTCGTTAGCATTCATTACAGTTCAATGTTTTTGCTGCAACAAAAACGAAACGCACGACAAAATTTCTGTTGTTTCATTTCGTTTCGTTTCATTTTGGAGACAAAATTCATTTTTCGTTTCATTACGTAACGAAATGAAAAAAAACAACGAAAATGAAAAATTGCTCATTTCGTGCCCATCTCTATTACTGAGCATTCTCTACCTACAAAACTCTGGAATGGATTGCCATAAGTCAGAATAACCTAGACCGTGGTCATTTATTATATTATTCATTTTTGATTTTTGCCTGGAATTATTCACCTGGAAGACCTCAGAGATAGCCGCCCATTCCTCTTTGCAGAGCCCAAGTTATTGTACTCCATTTCCTTTGATGGTTGATGGCTTCTCTCCCCCCCCTTTCTCCAAGACCATCAGCATTGGGCCGAGGATGGTTGATTGGATGTCTTCCCCGCTCTACAGTTTGCAACCTGCTTTGGAAATCCTTCCAAGGAAAAGAAATGGTGGCGGCGTGTGTGGGGCAATATACTGTAACTATATTAGCTTGTAAAGTAAACACGGAGAAATGGGTTAGTGGTCATAAGCAAGCTGTTTGCAATTTGTCATGTGCCGTATATGTGTTGGATCTTATTCAGACAAGCAAGAGGCAATGGTTTGTTTTCATACGGCCGTGCCCTGTTGCCAGGGCCTCGTTTCAGTCCGGGACATAAATAAGCCAAGTAATGCACATTGTGTGCCATTCTGCTCGCTCCATCTCTAGCCGTTGAGCTTGAAAAGTGTTATGACCAGCCCATCCCTTAGTTAGCCAAATGGTAGCTTTCATGCCACTCCGCCGGAGGAGGAGGAGGCTGGCAGGAAGAGAAGAAAGTGAGCCTTTTCGCATGAAAAGAAGAGCCCGCTCACATAACGCATGAATACCCCTTGATGAGTCGCAGCTGAATGTTGTTAAATATCTCCTTTTCTACCAAGCGGCCGAGGCAGATTATGGCGATTAGAATTTAAAATGATCCATTTCTCTGCCATTTTAGAGGATCGCAGGGACGGCAGAGCGCCAAGGGATTCCGAGAGGTATCTAGCCCAGTTGCAACGAAGGGACTCTGTGGCCACAGAATATTCCCACTAATAAACCTTTCGGAGATGGGAAGGACGCCGTGTACTGAGATACTCATTTTCCCCCAGGAAACAGTTCTTGTTCCTCGCAGGAGGTGCTTTGGAAGGCACCCTTGAAAAAGGTGCCAATGAAAGTGGAAGGGATTGCCATCTAAGCAAGCCCCAACTGCACACAGAATCCTCTCTATGCCAGAGACAGTGAGGTGTAGTGGTCAGAGCACTGTGCTGTTGCCTTAAAGGTGTGCATGTGTTCTAGCCCTCACTGGGCAGTCCTGAGCTGGGCATCATTAGTTAGTTATCTTTATTTACAGTCAGAGACCAAACTAAACTAGATACAAGTAGCAAAATGTACATAATGACCAAATATGCATTGCATAATAACGTTGGCTCCGCGGCTGGATCCTCTGGTCTGTGGAGCTGTTTTGCCCTCTCACATGAATGTGCAAGAGAGACAGACGCAAGTTCGCATCCAGAAGGGAGGGGGAGGCGTGCCCTATAAAGGGTGGCTCCTCCCTCCACCAACGCCTTTCTTCCCTCAGCGTTCCCCACCCACCCACCACTTTAAGTACTAGTGTGAGTATAACTGATCACCAACGGGGGGGGGGGGGGTTGGATAGTAATTTTTGACCCACACTCTAAATTAGCCGTTGAGAGCGGGGATTTTCCACCTATCCCACGCTGGTACCGGGCTTTATTATATTTGACCTGTTGGTTTGGTCACACTGGTGGCAGAAGCAGATGAATGGCAGCTGGTGAGGATGGAATAGAACATCTGTCCCAAAGTACCCAACGACCACGACATTACGGATCCTGAGATTACAGTGTCAGGATGGGTACACGAGGAGGCCTCCCTGGGTCTGGAATAACCCTTTGTGATCCACTATGACCCAGGGAGTGGTACGCCCATTGACCGGCCTGGTGGGTGCCATCGGCTGACTGCACCACCTGGGGGTTGTAACTCACCCTATGCTGACCAGTTGGAGGGATCCCGGGAGACCCTGGGGTTCCAACTAGAGATGGGCACAAAACGACCATTTTTTCGTTACTGTTCTCTGTTATTTGTTCTGTTACATAATGGTACAAATAACAACTGTTGTGATGGGGCAGGCTCAAACCGAACAGAACCACGAAAATTTTCTCCAGTTCTGTTCGTTTCCGTTACTGGCACCGCGCCACTTGCGCGATGAAAAATGGAGCAGCAGAGGGCAGCGAGAGAGGGCTGGGATCCTGCCTCTGCACGTGGAGGCGGGATCCCAGCCCCCTGTCCAGCCATCTCCAATTGGTGAATCACAGCCCACTGAGCTGTCAATCAACAAGCGGAGGGCGGTGAGAGGGGGTTGGGCCTGGTGGAGCCTCTTTGCCCCCTCCCCGCCAGAGCCGATGCAAGACTTTGCTGGTCTCGCAAGAAGAGACGGGTCCCGAGCCTTTATGGGCTGGGCTCCGGGATCTCGGCCACGTAGCAAAGCGGCGATGGTGCAGCCGGCTCGGAAGCCGGAGTGGAGGGCGTCGTTGGAGCATGGGGGGAGTGCAGTGGCACCCCCACAGGTTTCCTGGGTCTAGGCGGGGTGGGGTGTGGGGCAGCGGTCTGCTGGGGCAGTGGCTCCCAGGGCAGAGTGGTTCCGAGGGAGAAGGGCCCCAGTTAGGGTGGTGCTGTGTGGAGCTCTGGGGGTAGTGACCGAACAGGGGTGGCGTACGACACAGTGGATCGGTCCTTGGGGAGGGGGCCCAAGAGAGGGCGGCGCTCGGCGGTGCTTCTGGGGTGGCGGCCTGTTGGGGGTGGTGATCGGAGCAGCGCCCAGCTCCGGGAAGACTCCCCGTGGCCACGGGATCGCTCTCCCGGCAGGCTTGCCACCGGCTCCGGTGGCGCCCAGCTCCAGGAGGGCTCTCCGTGGCTTCAGGATGGCTCTCCCAGGAGGCTTGCCCCAGCCCCGGGAGGACTCCCCACGGCTGCAGGAATGCTCTCCCAGCCCGCATGCCACCGACTCCGGTGGCACCCAGCCCTGGGAGGGCTCCTTGCAGATGCAGCTTGCCGCACCCGAAAAACAAAGAAACAGAAACAAAGCGGGCCCCAGGACCCCGAAAAACAGAAACGGAACGAAGCAGACCCCAGGGCCCGAATAACGACCACAAAACGCCATTTTGGCATTTCGTGCCCATCTCTAGTTCCAACCCATATTAAAATTAGATCCGGTTCACAGTAGAACAGTCATCAGCTACATGGCTACTATGTTTCTTGGCCTCCATTTATGATCTGTTTTCGAACCCTTATTGCTACTGCACAGAATTTAGCAAAATGCCTGGTTATTAGGTAAAATTTGTCAGAGAGGAGCAGATGCAAATAAAAGTCTATTGGCTCCCCAGGGAATTTGCCTACAATTGGTGAGATGAGTTCTCTACGTGTCTTGATAATAAGTACAGAATAAGAGGACATGTTCTACAGTTTCCAGTTGGTCGTTGGTACATGGACAGTTATGATCTAATAGTGGTCATCCTTGATACCGTCCCTTCAAAAGCTTGGAGGGAAGAACGTTATATCTAGCCAAGGTAAAATCCGGGCATCCTGTCTCAGATTGACCTCCCCTACATCGAGGAGAGCCATGTAAACAACACTGAGTTTTCTGTCAGACAAGGGAGCTGTACATTTAAACAGACAATATCTTCTTATTCAAACTGAGTTGCAGCAACCGATAGATAAAGGGCCTTAGGTTACATGCTGCAGGGGTGTTGATTTTTAAGCCAATTTGTCTTTTAATCTACTTTATATCTTAACTAATCTGTATTCTTTGATTTTTATATCTTTTAATTTTGGCCACTTTGTGTGACGTTTGAAGGGGAGAGGTTGGGATAAAGGTATAGTATGTATGTTAAATAAATAAATACTTTAAAATTGTATTAACTTTTAATGAAACAACAGCAGCAAAAATACAAAGCACTGATTATTTATTTATTTATTTATTTATTTATTTTTGCACTTCTAGGCTGCTCCGATTTCCCCCAAGGGACTCTGGGCGGTTTACAACAAAAGCCAAATAAATCATCAAGAGTTAAAATCAAAACAAGCCAAAAGAAAATAACAAAAATAATCCCGGAGGATTAGAAAAACAGATCTCTCAGTCTAAAAATCAGACACACGAAACAAAACATTTCAACTTAATAAGAATAAACAAAACCACAGTCATCAACTTGGTGCTACCCACCACCCTTGAGACCAGTTTTCATGTTTATATTTCATTATGTTTTATATCACCCCATTACGCTCCAGAAATAAACTGATTTGTCTCCAAGTGTAGACCCTTTCCCTATCTCAAACACACATATACCGAAAATGAATTCCATATTTCTTTAAAATCATTCTTATTCAACATTCCCTTTCTAATCTCAGTCTCCTGGGTTAATTTGTCATTTAAGGTCCTGTTCCATAGTTCTTTCTAGCATTCTCCATATTTAATTTGAAACAAATAAATAAATGTTGCACATCAGGAAGGCTGCATGTGGAGGAAAGAACTCTGGTTAGCAAGTAACTTATTAATCAGAAAAGAAAAGAAATGTGGTGCTGGAGAAGAGTCTTGAGAGTCCCCTGGACTGCAAGGAGATCAAACCTATCCATCCTGAAAGAAATCAACTGGAAGGACAGATGTTGAAGCTGAGGCTCCAGTACTTTGGCCACCTCATGAGGAGAGAGGACTCCTTGGAAAAGTCCCTGATGTTGGGAAAGATTGAAGGCAAAAGGAAAAGGGGATGGCAGAGAATGAGATGGTTGGACGGTGTCATTGATGCAACCAATATGGATTCGACCAAACTCCGGGAGGCAGTGGAAGATAGGAAGGCCTGGCGAGCTCTGGTCCATGGGGTCATGAAGAGTCGGACACAACTGAACGACTCAACAACAACAACAACAACAACTTGTAAACAAGTCAAATAGAAGGTTATGTAATAACTTGGGACTACTGAAAATAATTTTCTCTCTTTGGAATCTAACAAAGGTAAGACCTATAAATGCCTTCAAAATATTATGGGATTTTTCAGATATCTTCTTGTTACTGTTGTTATTGGAGCTGCTGATGCTATAGCTCTGTCTGTACATTCCATGCAGCTTAGCAGATTTCCAATGTGGTTGACTACTATTTTCGTGTGTTTCTCTGTGCTTTCTTCATGATTGCTTCCTAGTTCTTGTGGTGCTTCCGCATGAATGGTAGCTGCATAGTGCTCAAGGTCCATTTCCCTACACAAACGGCCCTAAAACTGAAACTTTGGTTTTGGGCCCGGGAAGAGAGTGCAGGAACTCAGAAGGGGGGAAAGGTGAAGAGGAAACCTATTTATGGATATCACCCACAATTCCAATGGAATGGCATATACATTAGTGTATATGGAAAATTTGAATGTTTATCAATCAGTTGAGATAAAAGAGACCCTGGTGCTCTTTCTTCCTCCGCACTTGTTTTGAGCGCAACTGGGGATTTTATTTTATTTTTAAAATCTTATATTATTTGGATTCCACCTCTCTCTGCAGCTCAGCCAGAATGAGTTCTGGAATATTCATTACTCTGGGATTTGTAGACCAAAAGAAGTAAGCCTCCCCTCAACCTCTACTTTTAAATATGGGGCAAAAATAAGTGTCAGCACCACTTGTAAACAGGCTGAATGCTTCATCCACATTTTTGACTTCCCACAATTTACACCTCATAGAATCATAGAATCATAGAGTTGGAAGAGACCTCAAGGGCCATCCAGTCCAACCCCCTGACATGCAGGAACCCCCATCACAGTATTTCTGACAGATGGCCATCCAGCCTCTGCTTTATAACCTCCAAAGAAGGAGACTCAACCACCCTCCATGGCAGCATGTTCCACTGCCGAACAGCTCTAACCATAATGAAGTTCTTCCTAATCTTTAAATTGAATCTCTTTTCCTGTAGTTTGAAGACATTGCCCTGAGTCCTAGTCTCTGAAGCCATGGAAAACAAACCTGTTCCCTCTTCAATGTGACATCCTTTCAAATATTTAAACATAGCTATCTTATCCGCTCTCAGCCTTCTTTCTGAAAGGCTAAACATTCCCAGTTCCCTAAGCCGTTCCTCATAAGACATTTCTTCCAGAACCTCATTCATCCTGGTTGCCCACCTCTTAGAACAGCTGGGTAGTAGAGATAGGCGCGACCAGGAAAAATGACCGTTTCGAGTTGTCGTGTGTCGGAGCCGGCCCATTTCGGCTCGTTTCCGTTTGTCACGAAATTTTTCAAAAAAATTTCATTTCGTTTGTTGTCTGTCATTAGTACTGGTTTAGGGGGGGTAGGGTAGCGGGCTCCTGGAGGCACCTCTCTGGGGTGGGTGCCTCCTCTGGCCCGCTACAAAGGGAAGGCATTTAGCAGGCTCCTGGAGGCACCTCTCTGGGGAGGATGCCTCCTCTGGCCTGCTACAAAGGGAAAAGGAAGGGTACATGACCGTGTAGCCATTGTGTACCAAGTGGCACTGGAAGAGGCACTCCTCTTTTGGGTGCCTCTAGCTCACTAAGAAGGACAGCATACTGGCCTACAGGTTTGGAGTTTTTTGGAACTTTGGACTGTGAGCGAGGTGAGAGAAGAATGCCTTTGCTGGGCACCCTCTGACTCACTAAGAAGGACAGTGTACTTGCGTGTAGTGCAATGCGAGTACAGATCTGGCTTAGGGTTGGGGTTAGGGCAAGGGCTAGGCTTAGGGTTATTACGGGTAAGGTTAGGGTGAGTTAGTGGGCTGCACCTCTGGGTGCCTCTGACCCACTAAGAAGGACAGTGTACTGGCGTATGGGTTAGGGTTAGGGTTAGGGTTAGGGTTAGGGTTAGGGTTAGGGCTAGGGTTATAGTGGGCTTTTTATGCCTGACTGACACATCCCAGAAGTCTCAGTCAAAACCTGGCCAAGTGGCCATGCGATTGGTGGAATGGCTGCAAAAATTTGCATGGTCCCATCCCATGGCCAGCCCATCATTGCGCAGGTGTAAAAAAAATAAAAATAAAATAAAATAAAATAAAATCAATGGGATTGGATACAGACGTTTATTGCAAGAAAAACCCACTGCTGCTACTGTAAAAATTCAGGCAGTTAAAATACCTAATTTTTGCATGTTTCTGTGTGGTGCTTTGGTGGGTTTTTGGACCACGATTTCAAAAAAAATATTGCGGTCGCCATTTTGGATCCCCCCGCACCGCATGGCATGGCGAGACGATGAGGATGCCCCCCACCAGAGCAGCCCAGGACAGGAGAGGGGGGGAGGCCGTCCCCCCCAGAAACCACCCCTCTGGTAGGTGCCCTCACTCAGGCAGGCATATTTTCGCCTGCTTTTTTGGCCGGGAATCGGGGGGGGTTTAAACTTTTTTTCTGGGCTGCTTGGCATCGCGCGATCGCCGCGATGCCATGAACGAAAACGACAAATCAGACCCAATTTTTCTTTTATCGGTTCAAGTTTCGAGTTCTGACGGCTTAATTGTCGTTACCGTTTCCGTTGCGGAACGGAAACGAGGAACGGAAACGGAAACGAGTTTTTCGCCAAGTCATGCCCATGTCTACTGGGTAGTTCAGTGGTTTGGGTGTCTGACTATGGAGCCAGAGTGTGGGAGGTCAATTTGTCTTCCATATTTTCATGAAGTTTCATTTACAGTGGGGACAAAAAAGAACCAAGAGAGTCACCAGTAAGTTATGCTACAGGGGATATAACAAATTATGCACACTGATTTAGGTATCTGGATAGAGGGCCAAAGTTTGGGGTTTTGATTCCCTGCTGTGCTTCCTGGGAGTAGAACCAGCCTGGTTGGCCTTTGGCAAGCTGCCCAGTCCCAGAACGAACCCCCAAGAAAGGGAATGGAAAAGCCCTCCTGAATATTCTCTACCTGGAAATCTCTGGGAAGAGTTGCCATAAATCAGAAGTTTCAGAGATGGTAGCCATGTTAGTCTTTTCAATAATTTCTGGCAAAAATCAAAGAAAAACAAAGCAAAACAAAACAAAAGACATCAGAATCAACCTGAAAACACGAAGTTGTTGTTGTTGATGATGATGATTTCTGCTCTCCCTTTCTTCTTCTGGTGGTTGTACTGACTGGAGTGTCCTGGCAGTTGTACTGCAAAAGAAGGAGGAGGAGGAGGTGGTGGTGGTGGAGGAAGAGGAGGAGGAGGAGGAGGAGGAGGAGGAGGAGGAGGAGGAGGAGGAGGAGGAGGAGAAGAAGAAGAAGAAGAAGAAGAAGAAGAAGAAGAAGAAGAAGAAGAAGAAGAAGTGCCCTTCCGGCTTACCTCCATTCCCCTAAGGGACTTCCCACCACTTGCCCTTACTGCCACTGGAAGTGGGGCTACTGAAAGACAAAGGTCATGATGATGAAGCTGCTAGCCCTTTACTTGGGACTTCTTCGGTGGTCAGATGACACTGTGGTCAGCCCCTGGCCAATCAACTGGCCAGCGTGTCTCTATTGGGTGAGCGAACAAAGAAGCCCCTCCCAGGACAAGACTTTTCAAAGCTCCCTTAAAAGTGTTCCGCTTAGAGCTACCTGCCAGCAGGACTGCTCTGCTGGCTGAGACCCAATGACAAAAGAGCAGGGAGAGGAAAGGAAGGAAGGAAGGAAAGAAGGAAGGAAGGAAGGAAGAATCGATGTGTCAATCCACAGACAAATCAGAAGCACTTCACACCTTCATCAGCAAGGCCATAGCTAGGGATCCATATTTAATAAGGTGTTGGGAAAGGTGGGACTTTCACACACTCTAGGCCATTACCCACCTAACAAGCCTATTTGGATCATGGTTCACCCATGAACCTATTCAGGCCACTGTCCAACTGATGAGCCTATTCAGACCAGGGAGAGGTGAAATCAAGGTGAAATACAAAATGGAGGACTCACCACTATCCTTCTTCAGACTGACGAAGCTGCTTGGAGGAGTAGTGAAATATTTTGATCTCTCAAGAAAAGAAGTCCAGTGGACGTAGAAGGAGGAGGAGGAGGAGGAGGAGGAGGAGGAGGAGGAGGAGGAGGAGAAGAAGAAGAAGAAGAAGAAGAAGAAGAAGAAGAAGAAGAAGAAATCTCACTTTGTCCTCCCAATCCAAAAAAAAAAAAAAAAAAAAGAGCTGACACACATTGCTTGGATTTAAATAAGGGCCACAAATTTTCTAACTATTAAACATTAACTTTATTGAAATCAAGGGAGCCTGAATAGTGCCAAATGTTGGGAGCTGTGGCTCAAACCAAGCAAAAGCTCCCTGTGAGTTAATTGAGGCCATTAGGAGCTACCCACCTGTTCTGCACGCTTCCAATATAAAGGTAATGTTAACTCGGGGCCGTCCTCTGCCTCCCTCACTTGCCTTGATTTTACTTTACTGTGTGTGTTGTGTCCTTACAGTCATGACCCCATGTCCATGGAGCTTTCTTGGTATGAATCCTGGAGTGGTTTTCCAGTTCCTACTCCAAATCAGAAACCTATTTATGGCAAGAGGGCTACGAAGTAGAGATGGGCACTAAACGACCATTTTTTCGTTACCGTTATCCGTTATTTGTACTGTTACGTAACGGTACGAATAATGACCATTTGGACAGGACAGGCTCGAATTGAACAGAACCAAGAAATTTTTCTTCTGTTCTGTTCGTTTTGTTAATGGCCGCACGATGAATGAGAATTACCTACCTGGTGCTGCTGGCCTTCCTGGTCCAGTCTTCCGGCTTCCGGCTCCCTGGTCCAGTCAGGGGTGGAGTCAAGAAGGGGCTGCCATCTGGTCTCCATGCGCGGAGGCTAGATCAGAGCCCCCTCTCGCCGCCCTCTGCCCCACTGCCTGACAGCCCGGTGGGCTGCAGGCTCTGGGGTGGAGTCAGGAAGGAAGGGGCTGCGAGACCGGGGCTCGATCTCTTCCGCCCTGGGTGATGGCTGGCACAGCTGTCATCCCAGATGGAGATCAGCTGAGCTTCGGCCGTGGTCTCGCCTCTGCCAGGGTGGAGGAGGATCTTCCCCATGTGGGTCATGACAGCGCCCTGCACAGGGAAGCTGAGTTCCCCCTTCCCCCCTCTGCGTGCATGCAGAGGGGTGAAGGGGGTGTCAAAGGGATCTTCCCTGTGGGAGTCATGACAGCGCCCGCCCCCCTTCACTCCTCTGCAGTCAGAGGGGCAAAGAGGGTGTCAAAGAGATGGCTCCTGGCCCTGGGAGAGCTCCATGCGGCTGCGGGACGGATTTCCCAGGAGGCTTGCCGCCGGCTCCGGTGGCACCTGGCCCGGGAGGGCTCCCCGTGGCCGCAGGAATGCTCTACCGGCCCGCATGCCGCCAAGTCTGAAAATTAAAAAAACGACAATGAATTGGGCCCCATGGGCCCAAATAACTGTAAAGAACCGAAGCAGTCCCCAGGGCCCCGGATAATGGAAACGGTCACCATTTTGGCATTTCGTGCCCATCTCTACTACCAAGCACCAAAACCGATGCCTTATCCGGGATCTCAATTGACTAATCACCTTTGCACTGCCTGCCTGTTGCAACTGGTTTTGAGATGACATCCTTGCAACCCTTTACTCTAAATTGATAACAGGATCGGCGAAAAGGTGCTGCAGGCCTAGGCCAATCTGTTTGGCAGTCAAAAATTCCCATCCATCCCAGAAGCAAACAGCAGGTCTCCATATAAGTTCTCACAGCACCAAAGAAGAGACAGGGTAAGTCCGAGCAGTCCCTTTTATAGACTGCCCTGCCCCTGCCCTGAAATTATGTGATGCTGCGCCATATCACACCATTTCTGTGTGGGCAAAGACCCCCCTCCAATGGACTGTTGCCATTATCAGAGGGGCCATTCTAAACTTTGCTTGAGAATTGATGAGAGGTGGGTGGTTCGCACAGCCCTGGAGCACCGCGAAGCCTTCTGGGGTGGATGAGGAAGAACAAAAACAGTATACTTTATGTATTCCATAAGTAGAAGGCTCTAGAATATGGAGGCAAGATAGCCCTTGACACCTCCTTCAGTTCAGCACTGCCTTCATATCTTTTGGGCCACGCCACAGAATCCCACAGGAGGGATAAAAACTGTCAAGAGCCAATGTTTACGACGCACACATTTTATGTGCCTTCCCCATGAGGTTAATACAGGTGCAACAATGGCTTGAAAGTTGTTTTGCAGTGGTGTGCAATTAAGGACCTGGCAGGTATATAATTTAGTGCGGCATTAATTGGCTCGAGATGGAGCATAAATGGGAAATGTGGTGTGCAAGAGTGCAAGGCTTGGCGAGTTTGCTTCAGGGAGGACACATTGCTAATACGACCACAACAATTCACCACAGGTGCTGTAGGCGCCTGGAGTAGGAACTGGCAAACCACTCCAGTATTCCTGCCAAGAAAACTCCATGGACATGGGGTCACGAAGAGTCGGTCACAACTGTAACAACACAACTCACACACATACAAATATATACACAGGTGCATATATTAACAGGAATTCATCAGCAGAAATTCATTTCTGCTGAAAGGAGGTACTCTGATCAATGTGTATCCAAATAGATATGGCTATTCAACAGAGCTGCGACATTGTTTCTTTTTGGGTTGTGGTTTCCCAAAATCCCCCACAGCAGGAGAGGTAGTACTAAACAACTCTGGTTTTCAGGTATAAGAACATAAGAAACATATGAAGAGTCATGCTGGATCAGGCCAAAGGCCCATCTAGTCCAGCTTCCTATATCTCACAGTTGCCCCCACCAAATGCCTCTGGGAGTGCACAAGACTGGATATCTGTGTCCTGATACCACTCCCCTGAATCTGGCCCTTGAAGTACCATGGTTTTAAGCCTGGAGATTACACATCTCCATCCTGGTTTGTGACCTGTGTTGGACTTTTCTTCCAGGAATCTGTCCAATCCCCTTTTGAAGGCATCCAGGCCAGATGCCACCACCACCTCCTGTGGCAGGAAGTTCCACAGACTAACAACATGCTGGGTAAAAAAAAATTTTTTTTTTTTTCTGTTCTCACTCTCCTAGCCCTCAATTTGAGTGTATGTCCCCTAGTTCTGGTATTTTGTGAGATGGAGAAGAGTGCACCTCTATCCACTTAACTTTATATTGAGGCATGCTCAAGAATCATTTGAACGTTCTGCCTTTGCCTGGATTTCACCCACTGGTTCTACCAGACATACCCTTGACATGAAGTGGTTTTTGTGTCCCTCATGATCAAAGGTGGTCATACAGCAACTAATACCTCTGTAAGAAATTCCTCAGCATTCCGCCTAGATAACTTGTTTCATGGAGTAGGTTATCCTGTGGATAAAGGAGAAGGGATAACAAATTTGACACCTGAAGCAAGTAAAAAGCTTCAAAAGGAAGCAAGGAATAATAGAATCATATAATAGTCAAGTTAGGCCCCTATCCCACGTCCCTTTAAATGCAGATTAAATTTGTAGATAAACCGTGTCCAAAAATGTCATTCCCATGGCCACCGGGTTTTTTGGAAGAAAAAAAAAAAGAAAACCCGGTAACACCCCCTTAAGCGAGGTTTCCAAGACCTACCAGAGAGGTGGGGAATTTTTTGCCTTGCTTAAAAAATCCACCTTTTAAAGAGGCAGACATTGTGGGACCACCTAGATGATCCGGTTTTATTTTATTTTATTTTTCATAGCACCGTCCGGCTGTTCCTGGGGCCGGTTGGTGCTATTTTTTCTTTCTCTTAACTTTCCCCCAACCCTAGTGCCAGTCAGTGGGCCCTCTGGCTGGTCTGGCACTTTTTAATATATATTTTTATTTTCCCCCAACCCTCCTAGCACCAGCTCCTGTTGTTTTTTTAACTTCCCTCCTCCCCTAGCGCCAGTCAGCTGCTTCTTTTTTTAACCCTAGCACCACCTGCTGGCCATGGGGTTGAATGGCACTTTAAAAAACCCTTTTTACTTGGGAATTGCTATCCCACATCTTTAGTCACGTGATGGGAGGAAGAGGAAAAGCTGGACCTTCTGAAGATCAGGATCATCCCCAGGTGAGATAGCAGCCTTAGTCCAGTCGGACACCCCACGTGCAGTAATAGAAAAATCAAAGGATATCAGCCCGGTGGGTGCCAAAATGTCTCTTGAGTGCCTCTAGTGTTGGCTCTTGTAATTTGTTACCATTATTGCATGTCCTGCACTCTGGGATGATCAAGAACAGATTCTTCCCCTCCTCTGTTGGACACCCCTAGAAATATTTGAAAAGTGCTCTCCTATCTCCCCTCAATCTTCTTTTTTCTAGGCTAAACATGCCTAGTTTTTTCAGTCTTTCCTCCTAGGGATTGGTTCCCAGCCCCCTGATCATCCTTGTTGCACCCCTCAAAACTTATTTCAGGAAGGAAGGAAGGAAGGAAGGAAGGAAGGAAGGAAGGAAGGAAGGAAGGAAGGAAGGAAGGAAGGAAGGAGCATCATAACCCAGCTGAGAAAATATGATGCTAATATGGCAGGGGACCATAGCATCAAGAGAGTGAGGTAATTCATGTTTAAATGTGCTCTTGCACTGAAATGGCAGCAAAAATCTATATTTCTGGACTGTCTAGATCAGTATACTGTATACAGAAAGGGGGAAGAATTTCAGGTAGTAAAGGCAGTCTCTGTATAAAGCATTATGATGGCCTCAAAACTGCTATCTCATGCCTGACTGGGTGGGGTGGGGTGGGGACAGTGGCCAGCTGCAACACTTACAATTAGACATGGGCACGACTTGGCGAAATTCTCGTTTCCATTTCTGTTCCTCGTTTCCTTTACGCAACAGAAACGGAAACGACAATTACTCCACCAGAACTCGAACTCGAACCGAAAAAAGAAAAATTTGGGTCTGATTTGTCGTTGTCGTTCCTGGCATCGCAGTGATCGTGCGATGCCAAGCGGCACAGAAAAACAGTTTTAAAAAAATAAAAAACCCGATTCCCGGCCAAAAAAGCAGGCGAAAATATGCCTGCCTGAGTGAGGGCACCTACCAGAGGGGTGGTTTCTGGGGGGGGGGGTGGGGGTCCCCGTCCTCCCCCCTCTCCTCTTCTGGGCTGCTCTGGTGGGGGGCATCCTCGTCGTCTCGCCAACTCACCATGCAATGCGGTGCAGGCAGGGGATCCAAGATGGGGCGACCACAATATTTATTTTGAAATTGTGGTCCAGAAACACACCAAAGCACCACAGAAACATGTAAAAATAGCTATTTTAAAACTGCCTGAATTTTTACAGTAGCAGCAGTGGGTTTTTCTTGCAACAAAACGTCTCCATTGATTTTATTTTATTTTATTTTTATTTTTATTTTTTTACACCTGCGCAATGATGGGCTGGCCATGGGAGTGGACCATGCAAATTTTTGGAGCCATTCCACCAATTGCATGACCACTTGGCCAGGTTTTGACCGAGACTTCTGGGATTTGCCAGTCGGGCATAAAAAGCCCACTAACCCTAGCCCGAACCCCAACCCTAACCCTAACCCATACGCCAGGACACTGTCCTTCTTAGTGAGTCAGAGAGGCACCCAGAGGTGCACCCCACTAACTCACCCTAACCATACCCATAACCCTAAGCCTAGCCCTTGCGCTAACCCTAACCCTAAGCCAGATCTGTGTACTCGCATTGCACTACAGCAAGTACACTTCCCTTCTTAGTGAGTCAGAGGACGCCCATAGGGGTCATCTCTCACTTTGTTCCTCCCCATCCCCAGCCCAAGTGCACCGTATGCCAGTGAGTCACAGTAGAGGCACCCAAAACAAAGAGAGGTGCCTCTGCCTGCCACTGCAACTTGGTATGCATATCCAATTGGCTATGCGTAGCCTTTTGTAGCAGGCCAGAGGAGGCACCCACCCCAGAGAGGTGCCTCCAGGAGCCCGCTTTCCCTTCATAGCGGGCCAGAGGAGGCACCCACCCCAGAGAGGTGCCTCCAGGAGCCCGCTTTCCCTCCATAGCGGGCCAGAGGAGGCACCCACCCCAGAGAGGTGCCTCCAGGAGCCCGCTACCCCCCCAAAACCAGTACTAACGACAGACGAAAAACCGACAAATGAAACAACAAATTTTTGAAAAATTTCGCGACAAACGGAAACGAGCCGAAACGGGCCGGCTCCGACACACGACAACTCGAAACGTCATTTTTCCTGGTCGTGCCCATCTCTACTTACAATAGCATGTCATCAAGTCAAAACTCATTTTACAAAATCAAACTAATGGAGTTTGCTTCCATCCTCACCATTTTTAAAGAAGAGCATACCTTGAGGAGCATTTGTCTCCACTTTGTTCAGAGTGTGCAGGCACTGGGAAAACTCGAGGGCATGAGATACTCACCCCAATTCATACCACCACTGAGCTGGAAATACCCCCTAAGGTCATCCAGCCCAACCCCCTGCTCAAGGCAGGAATCAAAGTCAAAGCAGATCAGACAGAGGGTTGCACAATTCTCTCTCGAATGCCTCCAGTGGGGGAGGTGATTGGTTCTATTGTCATACTACTCTAGATATTTTTCCTGATATTCAGACGAAATCTGGCTTCCTATAACTACAGTCCATCATTATGTTTCCTGTCCTCTGGGATGGCTGAGGACAAATTCTGCCCTTCTCTGTATGACAGCCTTCAAGGTATTACAAAAGAACTATCTTATTGCTCCACAGTCTTCTCTTCTTAAGGTTAAATGTGCCCAGTTCTTTCATTCTTTCCTCCTGGGGCTGGTTTCCAGCCCCTTAATCATCCTTGCTGCCCTCCTCTGAACATGGCCCAGTATATAAGCAGAACACTTTGCTTTTTACTTTGCTTTTGTCAGCATCCTTCTTAAACTTGGATGAGACCTCACTAGTACTGAACATGGAGGTAGTCATACCTCATAGGATTTAGAGACTATACTTCTGTTAATGTATCCTACAATCACATTTGCTTTTTTTGCAGTCACATCACAATATTGGCTCACTTTCAACTTGTGATCAACAGCAATACTGAGACTCTTCTTAGCTGTAATTTTACTTGTTGTGTCATTCATTCATTCATTCATTCTTTCATTCTTCTTCTTCTTGTTGTTTTTGGATTTATAAACTGCCAAACTTAATTCAGAGAACAATTCCAGGTGGTGTATAAGGAAAGTTACAGCATCAAAATAAAAATAGCATTTTATGTTAAGTAAATATAATAAACACATAGAGCAAACAAATCAGAGTTAGGTAGGTGGTGGGTAACGTGCAGCATTGCCAAAAGCCTTGTGGTAGAGCCAAGTTTTTAAAGAACTTTTCCACTTTTCCACAGATGGAGCCAAACTGATCTCCACTGGCAATTTGTTCCAAAGAGCAGGGGCAACCACTGAGAAAGCCTGGTTTCTTGTAACTGTTTTTCGGGCTTCCCTAGGGGAGGACAACCTAAGTGTGAATGCTAAAGAAGATCCAGTTAGACAGGCATTTATTCACATATTCTCCATCATATATTCAGGTCATCTGTGTGCAAAGCACAAATCTCTAGATGTTTATAGGCAGAAGATAAGCAAAGAATTTCAAGGACAAATGAAATCGATTTGAGAAATATTACCCCAAAGCCTAGAACGAACGAACAAACGAATGAAAGAATGAACGAATGAATGAATGAACAAACAAATGAATGAACGAACAAAAACAAACAAATAAACAAACAAGAATCTTATGTACTGACCCTAGATTCTATGTACGCTGGCACGTTCATGACTGAAAGAAACATTCCAAAGTTTGTATAAGAAGCAAAAATGAGTTTTATAGAAACAGTGAAAATTTATGAGACGATTCCTTAGGTTTCTGCCACCCCCTTAATCTCCAACACTAGCTACATACAGCCTTTTGTTGCCCAGTTTATGCCATTCGAGGTTTGGGCTGTCTGGTGCCTCCTGTGTCTGGTTTGAAAAAGAATTCTATAGAATATGTTAATTTTTGCAGAACCTCTAGCCATCTCGTAATTCTCGGAGATTAATAACAATCGTCGAAGGATCTGTCTTCCCAGTGATGCTTCCATTTGCGCAGTAATAAAGCTCTACTTTCTTGTTTAATAAAAACAAGGAGGAAACAAATGAATGTGCAAACACTGGAACTTTTGAGGAATTAATTCCGCAGCACAGAGCAAAGATTTTTTATCATTCTGCAAGCACCCAAAAGGTGGACATTCATCTTCCCCGGAGCAGCTCGCTGCGCATGTGTTATCTCCAGACCGCTCACATCAAGGCAAGATGCTCTTCAGATGAGAAGCGCCCCCAGGGATAAAGCGGAAGCCTCTGGGCCAGCAGAAGAGAATAGGGAGGAGTTGGTCCAAGTGGCATTTTTAGCAACTGTTATGGGGAGGGTGTCTTTTCAAAACCAGGCAGAAAAGGAGCCACTGCCTTGTGCTGATGACAAGAATTCAGTGGGGATGCAGAGGATTGGACATTGCAGAGAATGTTCATAGGTGACTTGGCAGCATGAAGCAACAGCTACGGTGGTGGCTACTGATGCTGTATATTGAAAAAATTCTTCTGCCAGCCTGTTCCTCTCAGATATCTGCCCTTGTCCACCTAGCCCGAAAAAAAGAGATGAGACACATTTTCTTTGGGATTAATAATGGGACACACTTTTATTAATATTTATTGTAGTATTCATCCTAGTGTTAAGTCCTTCACAGGAGGACCTGAAAGGGGTAAGGGGCACTGGAAGACTTACCCATTACCAAACTGGGCATTAATCCATAGGGTAGTGACCCCTAGCAATGGAGTTGCGGGCAGCCCTTTGCTGAGCTTTACGTGAAGGGTCATAAATCACTATTTACTGTGCTATCTATTTCTAGTCTAATGTGGGATTTTAAGGGCTGCCCTTGTACTAAGGAGGATTACCTCCATTCCCCTAAGGGACTTCCCACCACTTGCCCTTACTGCCACTGGAAGTGGGGCTACTGAAAGACAAAGGTCATGATGATGAAGCTGCTAGCCCTTTGCCTGGGACTTCTTCGGTGGTCAGATGACACTGTGGTCAGCCCCTGGCCAATCAACTGGCCAGCGTGTCTCTATCGGGTGAGCGAACAAAGAAGCCCCTCCCAGGACAAGCTTGGTCGAAGCTCCCTTAAAAGTGTTCTGCTTAGAGCTACCTGCCAGCTGGACTGCTCTGCTGGCTGAGACCCAATGACAAAATAGCAGGGAGAGGAAAGGAAGGAAGGAAGGAAGAATCGATGTGTCAATCCACAGACAAATCAGAAGCACTTCACACCTCCACCAGCAAGGCCATAGCTAGGGATCCATATTTAATAAGGTGTTGGGAAAGGTGGGACTTTCACACACTCTAGGCCATTACCCACCTAACAAGCCTATTTGGATCATGGTTCACCCGTGAACCTATTCAGGCCACTTTCCAACTGATGAGCCTATTCAGACCAGGGAGAGGTGAAATCAAGGTGAAATACAAAATGGAGGACTCGTCACTATCCTTCTTCAGACTGACGAAGCTGCTTGGATGAGTAGTTGTTGCGTTTTTTTTAGCAGAGTTTATTTACAAAGAATATCTTGGCAAAGTAACAACATAACATAAACAGCTTCTTTCAGCATTCCTTCTTGCAGTCACAGAGTCCTTCAGCAGAGACGTGTAGCAGCATGGATCATCATCAGGAGGTTGGGATGAAGTGATCAAGTGTTACCCTCACTTGCTAACCACTATTTACGCAGTTAATTACACATTACAGTCAGCTGATCCCTGACTGGCTTACTACAGTTACAAATTCTTAAGCAACTTACTTACAATTGTTAGTTACTACACTGTTATACCCCAACAGTAGTGAAATATTTTGATCTCTCAAGAAAAGAAGTTTCAGTGGACGTAGGAGGAGGAGGAGGAGGAGGAGGAGGAGGAGGAGGAGGAGGAGAAGAAGAAGAAGAAGAAGAAGAAGAAGAAGAAGAAGAAGAAGAAGAAGAAGAAGAAGAAGAAGAAGAAGAAGAAGAATCACCTCTAGCCCAAAGTTAAGGTGAATACTTGCCCTAAGGAATTTCTACTGGTCCTCAGTTGGGAGGGGTTTAGATTCAGCACAACTTCAACTGCCCATGGAGTCCTATAGACTGAAGGATGGGTTACCTACCATTAGTGAAAAATCTTAGCTGAGCTGGGGGAACCAGGCATTCTTGGTCACATCTCAGCTATGACATTCTTTTGCTTGGAGAATTGGCCTGGAACCAACTGTAATGAGCTTTAGGTACCAGGTTTTTTAAAAGTACATTTTCTTTTGTTCCAAATTTCAAACTTTTTAAAAGTTTTGTTCCTTGTTTATTTACTTGCTTATCCATGCACAAATCTAAGGGTTTAAGAACATAAGAACATAAGAAGAGCCATGCTGGATCAGGCCAAAGGCCCATCCACTCCACCTTCCAATTTCTTAGGAGGTAGTGATGGCATCTGGCCTGGATGCCTTCAAAAGGGGATTGGACAGATTCCTGGAGGAAACGTCCATCACAGGTTACAAACCATGATGGAGATGTGTAATCTCCACGCTTAAAACCGGGGTACTTCAAGGGCCAGATGCAGGGGGGTGGTTGCAGGAGACAGATATCTAGTCTCATGTGCTCCCAGAGACATCTGGTAGGACCACTGTGAGATACAGGAAGCTGGACTAGGTGGGCCATTGGCCTGATGCAGCATACGAGTGTTTCTTATGTTCTTATGTTCTCACAGTGGCCCCACCTGATGCTTCCGGGAGCTCATGAATCTATATATCTGCCTTCTGATACCACTCCCCTGTATCTGTCCCTTGATGTAGCCTGTTTTTTAAGTCTGGAGATTACACATCTCCATCATGGTTTGTAGGAGGGGGAGCCATTTGCAAACAATAACCATGTGCCATCAAGTCTATTCTGATATATGGTGACTAGAGATGGGCACAAAACAAACAATTTCTCATTTCCGTATTTGTTTTTTCATTTCATTACGTAACGAAACAACAAACAAATTTTGTCTCTGAAATGAAACGAAATGAACAGAAACACCGGAAATTTTGTCGTGCGTTTCGTTTCCGTTACTGCAATATGAGTGAATTGCTTAAAATCCTTTAAAAATCACAAAAAATGAAATAAATGGTAACGAAATGGTAACGAAACGAACGAAAACGAAAATGATTTTTTTGCAAAATTCACGAAAAATGGAAACGAACCGAAACGGACCCTCCAAACAACAAACGACAAACGAAATGCAATTTTTTTGATTCCTGCCCATCTCTAATGGTGACACTTTTCAGGGTTTTCCGTGTACAGAATATTCAGAAGTGTTTTGCTGTTCCTTTCTTCTGGGGGTGCTATGGGATTGTGCAACTGATTCAAGGCCACACAGACTGGCATTTCTCCCAGGAGACACAGTGAGGAATTGAAATCCCAACATTTGGCTCTCGAAATAAAAGAGACAGAGATGTGTGCATGACATTTCCTGCAACTTTCTAACAACCAACTTATTTTTGTTTGTTTGTTTCGTTTTTCAAATATAAATGTAACTTTGGATTGCTGCACTAAATTGTGGAGGATGATCATCACATGGTTCACAAACTGGATCTCAATGCTGTTGCACTGTTGTTTCTGTTCTGCTTCGGTTGCTGACGTGACCACGACATGGATATAGAAAATGCGTTTTCTGCCAAGTGCTGCAACCAAGGTCCTGTAAGTGTTTGTTAAGTGGGACTAATGGATCTAACAGCGAAATACTGGATGACTCTTGAGGTTGTTCGAAACATAATAAACTTTTTATTAGTAACAACTTGAAAATCGTCTCTTGTCTCTATGTTTGCACTTAGGTAACAACATTAGGTAACAACAACTGTTCAGGGTTAAACTTTATAAACATCTCTGATGGAATACGAACATCGCTGAGGAAAGGGTTTGTAGTTCTCATCTGCGACTCAGGGCTCCCAGGGCTATCAAGGGTGTCTCACAATAACTCTGGGGGTTGCCCCATCTGAATCCAGGGATCCATCCCCTTAGTTCCCCTTGAGGAGTCTTTATGTAGCTTATTGACGGCAGTGCACTCTTACTGTCAGCCCTCCATGTTTCTATTCCCACATTAGGAGGGGAAGAAATGGAGGCAATGACAGAGTTTATTTTCTTGGGCTCCTTGATCACTGCAGATGGCGACTGCAGCAACAATATATAAAAAAAAGCCTGCTTCTTGGGAGGAAAGCGATGGCAAACCTAGATAGCATCCTAAAGAGTTGAGACATCACTTTGCCAACTAAAGTCAGGATAGTCAAAGCTATGGTTTTTCCAGTAGTGATGTATGGAAGTGAAAGCTGGACTATAAAGAAGGCTGATTGCCGCTGAATTGATGCCTTTGAGGAGCTGTGGTGCTGGAGGAGAGTCTTGAGAGTCCCCTGGACTGCAAGGAGATCAAACCTATCCATCCTGAAAGAAATCAACCCTGAATATTCACTGGAAGAACAGATTTTGTAGCTGAGACTCCAGTCCTTTGGCCACCTCATGAGGAGAGAGGAGACCTTGGAAAAGTCCCAGATGTTGGGAAAGATTGAAGGCAAAAGGAAAAGAGGACGGCAGAGAATGAGATGGTTGGACGGTGTCATCGATGCAACCAATATGGATTTGACCAAACTCCGGGAGGCAGTGGAAGATAGGAAGGCCTGGCATGTTCTGGTCCATAGAGTCACCAAGAGTCAGACACAACTGAACAACAGAACAACAACAAAAACAACAACAAGGAAGCCCCATCTCTATTTTGGTGAGGACCAATGTGTCTGTTTGTATCCCCTTTTCCAGCACTCTGATAGTTATCATGTGTTTCCTCTCCGACACTTGTATACATGTGTCCCGAGTTTGGGGCTTAACTTGGCATTCTATCTCACACCACCCCCTTTTATCACCTCCCGACTCTCCATAACTCCTACCCCTTTCCACCTGACTAATGTCATCTGCCTGTCTGTTGTCAGAATAATACCCCTCAATCGCCCTTATCTCCATCCTTTTATGTTCCTCTGTCTCTTCTGCCCTTGTCCCCTCTCTTTCCACCTCGGTCCCTTCTCTTGCTTCATCTTCTTCTATAGTCAAGGTCTTCACTTTCTCTTCTACTTCGCTTGCTTGCTCTTCCTCCACTCTCATTCTGTCCTTAGCAGACAGCTCAATCTCTTCCTACTTACAGGCCCCTTTAGCTTGTTCAGGAAAAAGAACAAAATGTAACTATTTCAGTTTCTTCAACACATGAGACAATGAAGTACAGTAGGACCTCCATATCCACTGATTCATTAACCACTGATTTGGTTATCCACAGTTGGCATGGAGAAAATTAAATAAATAATTCAGCAGCCACAAAGCAAGCTACTGTCACAAACTGGAGCTGTAAAGCAAGCTACTGTCATAAAAGAGCATCCACAAAGCAAATCCGTGTTACAAACAGCAGCTGCAAAGCAAGCTACTGTCACAAAACAGCAGGGGTTTTTTGGGGGGTGGCATTCTCTCTTATCCACGGTTTTCATTATCCATGGAAAGGCCTGGGATCCATCCCCAGCAGAAACTGGGGTCCAAATGTATGACTTTTTAAACTAAGCCATTCAATGACTACCCAAGGGGCCAATCTCAAGTAATTATTTTGCAAAAGTAACTTTCCTACCTCTGATATTTTGTTTCATTGCTTGCTTGCATTTATTTCCTTGCTTACTTATTATTTCCATGCAGTGATGAAGAGAACTATGCTGAATAGGCATTTTAGAGCAAACCAGCCTGATTCAGATTTCATGGAGTAATATGCACATCTTGACAATTATCCTCTAGAGTGTGAGCTTCTGCAAATTTTGTGATGCTCAAAATGGCATTTGGGGGGTATTGGGTCATAATGACACAGAAGAACAGCAGCATAAAGCAAAGTGCCGGTTTTACACATGTGCAAGATTCCTGGACACTGGACACTGCTTTACAACTGCCTGTAAAAAAGCACACACATGAATGAGACCTCTTTTCTCTTCAGATCTAGCTCTGAAACAGTGATGAAATTTCATAGAATCATAGAATCATAGAGTTGGAAGAGAACTCAAGGGCCATCTAGTCCAACCCCCTGCCATGCAGGAACCCCATCACAATATTTCTGACAGATGGCCATCCAGCCTCTGCTTAAAAACCTCCAAAGAGGGATACTCCACCACCCTTTGTGGCAGCATATTCCACTGCCGAACAGCTCGAACTGTCATGAAGTTCTTAATGTTCAAATTGAATCTCTTTTCCTGTAGTTTGAAACCATTGCCCCGATTCCTAGGCTGATACTTCACATCCATGTCATCAATGTTCGTGGTCCTGCTGGGGACTGGTACAAAGAAATCTAACCGCACATCCATTGCGGGACGAGGGGAGTTCATCCTGACCACGCCCCCTGAACTGTGATCTAAGCGAGATGAGGAGATTCCCATCCCTGGCCTTGGGAATCTCCTCATCTCGCTTCTCGTTCCAATACAAGTGCCCGTGAGGTAAGGCTCGTCACGCAATGTGCCATTCTCCATCTAGTGGCAGGAGTGCAAAGTGCCATTCGCCAGTACATTCCCTATGGAGTCAGTAACACAGTGCAGATAAATTAAAAGACAAATGCCTCAAACTTAGCTCTGTATCGCATTGAAGGCAAGGCTTCGGAGAAGCGAAACACTGAAAAATGAAAGGTCAGGTTGAAAAAAAATGGAGAACAAAGGAATAGAATTTCACATCTCATCATGGAACAAGGACATGCAGAAACAGTCATGCCGGTGTCACCAATCTCGCCCGTGCATACACAGGAACAGGGACAGAACCGCAAGAAGACCACGTGACCGTGACCAACATCAACACGCAACGAACTTCCTCCCGGGATGAGAGTGGACATGAGATAACTGTCCTAGTCTCTGAAGCCATGGAAAACAAACCTGTTCCCTCTTCAATATGACATCCTTTCAAATATTTAAACATAGCTATCATATCCCCCCTTAGCCTTCTTTTATAAATTTAGCAATGAAGAGAGTGAGACTATGTGAAAACATGATCACAGGGATAGATAGATAGATAGATAGATAGATAGATAGATAGATAGATAGATAGATAGATAGATAGATAGATAGATAGATAGATAGATAGATTCATTGATTCATTGATTCATTGATTCATTGATTCATTGATTCATTGATTCATTGATTTATATACCACCCATCTGGCCTAAAGGCCACTCTGGCTGGCAAAAAATAAACAAAAGTACAAATTATAAATACATCAACCAACAAAAATATATGCAATATTATAATACACAAAATATACAAATTAAACCAAAATCAAGCATAGATTATAATTAACAAATTCAACCAAATAAGAAATCAAGAAAATGACAAGAAAAAACAAACCAGAAGTGGATATAATGGACCATAATTAAGCATCCTCATTGACTACATATTTGGGGAAGGCCAATCTATAAAGCTAGGTCTTATGATTGATTGATTGATTGATTGATTGATTGATTGATTGATTGATTGATTGATTGATTGACTCCACCCAGGCTTTAGAGTTTTGATTTTGTCCTCTCTGAAGGACTCCTTAGTGTCATGAAGCAGGCATGTGCTTTTTAAAGTATTATTCTGCAGGGTTCTGGAAAGTGAACCTCCTTCATATATAAAGCAAAATGATGTGAGCCAACACCCTTGTCAGAAACTCCAATACTAGAGAGACATGTTGCCTTTTATGGACAGGGGTGGGGAGAATTTTTGACCAGTTAGGCATGTCCAAACTTCAGCCCTCCAGATATTTTGGACCACAACTCCCACAGTCCTTTGCCATTGGAAATACAGGCTTGGAATTCTGGGAGTTGTGTGGTCCAAAACATCAGGAGGGCCAAAGTTTGGACATGCCTGAAGGATGTAGAGGAAACATACAAACAAACATACACACAAACCCTGGGAGAACCCCAGATAATGGTATTGAAAGGAAGGAGTATAGCCATCTGAGACAACATTGAGTACTGGATTGTGCCCCTGGGAAATCAGGATCTAAGAGCCAACATTTCCACAACCTTGAGCTTTGGGGTGCAGGGGTAGGTTTTGCTCTGTTTTGTTTTAATGATTTTGGGATTTCATTGGAAGGGAATATTGAGTTCATCTGCTATATGCCTTTTCCCCCTGAAGTTTTATTAAAACTCTGCAGGCGTAGGGCATGCATGTCTTTCCATTGATTTCCCGTCAATGCCGATTCAATGGTGGGGTGTGTCACGGGCCACAAATACCATCCGTCCTATTGGGAAACCCAAGCTTCATCCCCACATCTTCGTTCATTCTGTCACCCCCTTGCACTTTGCCTCATTTCCATCACGTGGAATCTCTAATGATGTGGCGGTGGTCCAAGCGGACAGGGACTGAAGCATTCCTGTTAATGCAACTGAGAGCACAGCAAACGGTGGGTGGAAGTCTACGCTTCTGAGCAGCTTCCCGGAACTGCCCCTGTCTTTAACAAATGTAGAGACTATCATGTCGTCCAAAGAGTTGCCATCATAAGCATTCCGTTTCAACGTGTTTTGTGGGACCTGGCTCTAACCTTCACTTAATAAAAACGTGTTCTAGCCACAGGCTGTGAGTACTTCTGAGACATCCTGAGTAGACAAGTCAGGGACCTTTGTATTATAATAAAAGAGAGAGAGGTAGAGAGGAAACATGGTGATAAATTGTTCACCTCGTGATCTTTTCCTGCCTCTCGACAATTATATATTAGCCACGAATAGTCACTGTTTCCTTAATCAGGGAGCCTTTAAAAACATTCTTAAATAAAATACTACTTTAAAACAGGCGCTTTTTATATCGAGTGGGAGAGAGAGAGTGCCAGAATGTACAGTATATCAGCCTGAATTAGCTTTTCATGGCACAAGATGTAAACAAATCTGTTTAATTAGAACACCTTGTTCATGTCGCATCCCGAGTTATTTTTCATTAGGAGTGGGAAAAATGCTTATTGGGAAATTTCAGACAGCATTATGCAAACTATCTAACAGTTAGGCTAGGTTTTAATTGTTCTCATTTTTGCCTGTTTATTATTATAGATGGTGTCTGACGGCTGTCTCTGACGCAGCGGCCTCCCAACGTGTGGGATGAGAGCCTCCATCCGCCCCACTAAGGGTTAGCTGGGAGTGTTGGAGGATGTACTTCAATGCAGATGGAAGGTTCCAGGAATTTAAAGGCTGTATTGCAGTGGAGGAAAGGGCAAAAGAAAAGTAAACAGGGTCTTTAAGCGAGGGATGTGGAAACCTGTCAGCTTTGTTATCAAGAGGTTTCTCCAAATCCATGCACAGAAACATAGACAGGACTACAACTCCCAAAATCCTGCAGCCAACAAAGCCATGTTGCCAGGGAAGTGCTGGAAGCTGTAGTCCATCTAAGAAAGATTGGTAAAGTCTGCACAGAATGAGACAACCAGAAGGGATCACTGTCAACATGGAGTCCTTCCATACCAATAGTCTTGTTCCATCCTGGTAGAGCATCAGAATAAAAATAATAAAAAATCCTTCCTGTGAGAATAATTACAGTACATTACATGTTTTTTTCCAAAAGTACATAATTTGTATGCACTTTTATATTCTATTTATTTTTATTTATTCATTTATACAGCCTCGTGGTGTAGTGGTTAATTGCCTATACTGCAGGTAAAACTGTGATCACGAGTCACGACCTGGCAGGTTCATGGTTGACTCAGCCTTCCATCCTTCCAAGGTCGGTAAAATGAGTACCCATTTTGCTGGGGGGTAGATGTGTAGCCTGCAAACTGTAATTAAAATTGTAAACCGCCCAGAGACTACTTGAAGTGGTATGGGGCGGTATATAAGCAGAACACTTTGCTTTGTTTGGAATACGGTATTTTATCCCACCTTTTTCTTTTAAAATGACCCAAAAAAGTTACATCATTAAAAACCCAATCTTGAAAACTAAAAATAGTAAACTGTTCAAATATTCAAGAAGAATAAAAACATATTTAAAATGAAAGGTGAAATCATTACAAAAAAAATTTAAAAGCAACAAAATATAAATAATCCATTCCTTGTCTCCTAAATAGTCAGTCACCAAGGAGATACCTGTCTGAAAAGATATTTGTTTGCTTGTGGGAGGACAGCAAAGCTGGGGCCAGGCTGGTCTCCTGTGGGAGGGATTTACAGAGCAGCAATAGTAAGGCCCTTTCCTGTGTCCCCACCAAACACACCTGTGAAGGTGGTGGAACTGAAAGGCCTCTCCTGATGATCATTTTTTCCACTGATTCAGTTCTCTTACATTTGTCAAACATGTACAATATATTGGCACATTTGAAAAACTGTGATGGCCTACTATGTACACCATCACCCAACACTCTCCTTTCCAGATCTGTAGTCCTTCATCTTGGCACCACTGTTGAGGTTGCCTAAACTCATCCAGCCACAAAATGGAGGCACGCCATGTGATGGGATCATGTTCAACCAATAGCATGCCCAGGTTGCAGACTGGGTGGGCAGGTCTGGCAGCCACAGAGGGCATAAAAAGCTCTGGCAGCCCCCGTCCTCCTTGCAGTCTCTGATGGGAGTTAGGGTGGGATTGCTGTCTCTGCGACTCTAGCTTCAGTCCTGCAGCCTCCCTGTGTGCGTGCGTGCTGCGTACCTCTCAGTGAGTACCCTCCCTTGCCCCGCAGTGCAGTCACTTTGCGGCTGCCTTGCACCCTGGGCAACGCCCGCCGCTGCCTTTGCAGCCTCCCTGCGTACCTAGTCTATACTGTGTCTCTGCCAGCATCCATTATTTTTAGTGTTTTCCCTCTGGTCTGGGGCGTTGGGGGATGCCTGCACACGGAAATGCTTTAAAAACCGCGCAAAAAGCGGGTAGAAATGACAAACGAAAAAACAAAAAACGGTAACAAAATTTTTCAAAACTTTCCCGGCAAGCGGAAACGAACCGAAACAGACCTCCCAATGACAAACGAAAAACCAAAACACCATTTTTTTGTTTCGTGCCCATCTCTAGAGGATATCTTAAAAGCCACAATGGTCAAATCTAGCTGCTACCTTTCAAAGGCAAGTTCTGCTAGAAGAACTCACTTTGCCACCCAGATTTGATGAAGGCTGAAATCATCAAGTTGAGTTATTTCCGATTGTTCATGACTTATCCAGAACTGGGTAAGTAGCATCTCATGTGGAGGGCCAAAGGTTCACCACCATTGCCCTAGACCCTTGCCTAACAATAATCCACAGCTAAGACTATTTGCCATGCCATCTAATCTTAATTTTAATATGTAATGTTTAATATCCACATGATTTACAATATTTAATATCTTTTAAAACCATCATTGTATTATTTAGAGTTTACCTTGTTCATGTATTGCATTTTATTTTAATAATAATAACTTTATTTTTATTAACTTGTGTTACTGACATGTTGATAGCCACCCAGAGTGGAACATTGCTGCTACTTTATTATGACAGACTAAATAATCAGTCTGAGCAATTTTTGGGCAACAGCTGATGATAAATAATAATAATAATAATAATAATAATAATAATAATAATAATAATAATAATAATAATAATAATAATAATAATAATAATAATAAACTTTATTTCTATGCCGCCTTTCTCCCCGAAGGGACCAAGGCGGCTTACAGTACTAATTCAATACAATTAACAAATAAAAAACAAGACAAATATATTAAAATACATTGAAATATTTAAAATATTAAAGACAACAAAAACAACATTTAAAAACAGTAATAAAAATACCATAAAATCAATTCTAAAACAATACTAAAACAACATCAGCAGCAGAGTTTAAAGGCCCCAGCCAATAAGACTGAATAATAAGATATTATAGATAAATAAATAAAATATTTATAACATCTACATCAACTGTAGATGATGTGATCTACAGTTTCATCCTTTTCTTTGCATAATAGACACTATCTTTTGATTATTTATCAATTTTCACCTTTATGGTATTATTATTATTATTATTATTATTATTATTATTATTATTATTATTATTATTATTATTATTATTATTATTATTATTATTATTATTATTATTATTATTATAAATTGTATAACACACCTTTAACAGAACAATGCATTTTGTTTTCAAAATCTCCTTGCAACTCTATTTAATGATGCGAGAGCTCAAGTTCACCATTGGAATTTAGTCAGAAGAAGTAAAGCAAGAAAAGGGAAGGAGTACTTCTATGCACTAAGGGGAATTAACAGGGCATTTGCAACTTCATGACAAGGTAAGAGTTCAAAGCCCATGAAATGTTGGATTTAGTCATCCATGTTTGCTAAATGGTACTTCCATGTTCTCAGAGGGTATTCCTCTGAACAGCAGACACTAAAGGCATAGAAAAGGAAAGAATATAGCTATTTCAGGAAACAGAAGCTGGATTAGATGGCCCCATCACATGGCCCCATCACAGCTCTCCTTATTTTATACCTGCACTAAGAGTTGCTGGGAAGCAGGGTGTGTGTGTGTGTGTGTGTGTGTGTTTGTACATGTGTGTGCATATTTTGTATCGAAGGCACACAAATCAAAGTTGAGCTACCTAATCTCTGCAGCCCTTCCCTGATACACACTTGACCACTAGTGGAGGCCAATGTGTCCACTTTCATGAGCACTGTAAATTCTATTCAAAGTGTGAGAACTACCTTGCAAAATTAAAGTCAACCATGCCCATTGCTGGCAATACCAAAACATGCACTCACATATACACGTATCAGCAGAGACCTCAGGAAATTTACTTTGTGGGGCGAGAAATCTAGACACCACATTTTAAGAAATGTGAACATAAGAACATAAGAACATAAGAAGAGCCATGCTGGATCAGGCCAAAGGCCCATCTAGTCCAGCTTCCTGTATCTCACAGCGGCCCCACCAGATGTGTTTGGGAGCGCATGAGACTAGATATCTGTCTCCTGATACCACTCCCCTGCATCTGGCCCTTGAAGTACCCTGGTTTAAACCCTGGAGGTTACACATCTCCATCATGATTTGTAACCTGTGATGGACTTTTCCTCCAGGAATCTGTCCAATCCCCTTTTGAAGGCATCCAGGTCAGATGCCATCACCACATTGTGTGGCAGGGAGTTCCATAGACTTACAACGCGCTGGGTGAAAAAATATTTTCTTTTGTCAGTTCTTACTCTCCCAGCCCTCAATTTGAGTGTATGTCCCCTAGTTCTGGCATTTTGGGAGAGGGAGAAGAGCTTCCCTCTATCCACTTTACTCATACCCTGCATTATTTTGTATGTCTCAATCATATCCCCCCTCAATCGCCTTTTTTCCAGACTAAAGAGGCCCAAATGTTTTAGCCTTTCTTCATAAGGGAGGTGCCCCAGCCCAGTAATCATTTTAGTCGCTCTCTTCTGCACCTTTTCCAGTTCCACTATGCTCTTCTGCACCTTTTCCAGTTCCACTATGTTCAGAGGAGAGTAATGAGGATGATCCAGTAACCGGAAGCCAAACCCTAAGGAAGTGGGCAGGTTTAAGAAAAGAAGACAGAGGGGAAATATAATAGCACTGTTCAAAGACCTGAGAGACTGTCACTCAGAGGAGGGGCAGAATCTGCTCTTGATACCTCCAGAATGCAGGACATGTAATAATGTAACATGTCCTGTAATCCCAGTTATAGGAAACCAGATTTAGGCTGAATATCAGAAAAAAACTTATTAACTAGGGATCGGTACCTTACGAAAAAAAACACTGTTTTGTAATTATGTAAGTTTACGAAACCTTACAAAAAGATATGAAACAAAACAGTAAACAGTGTATCATCAAGAAAGGAAACAAAACACGATTTTTTTGTTTCGGAAATGAAATGATTCATCCTAGCCTCTTGACCCAGCCATCATGAGAACAGGAGGTTTATTTTTTCAAAACTGATTGATTTGTTTTCCTTTCTTCCCACACCTCAGCTGTTGAGATAGCTTATATCTGATCTTGATCTGTATGAAGCTAGCCAGCCCAGGAGCTGAGGTGTTCCCTTTGATGACTGTGTCTGCAAGTTGATTTAAACTGATTGTTTTCCTTTCCTTTTTCAGTAGGACTGTAGAGGTTATTTTTAAAAATATTTTCTTTCCTTCCCTCACCACACTGATCAGCTTTATCTCCCTGATCACTCCGTGGAGCAGCTAGCTATTAGCTTTCTAGCTTGTTTACAGAGGGTTCTTTGCTTGGAAGCAAATTGATTGGAAAGTTTGAGGGTCTTTGATTTAGGGCAGTGGGCTCCCTGTTAATTTTTTTAAAAAGGAAAGCTCCCCATTATTTATAACCTTACAAAGCATTTTGTTTCATGATGAAAATCTTTCTAAAAATATGGCATTAATGAAATGAAACAAAATGAAGACAGAAACAAAACGAAATGAAACAAAACACTATAAGTCTGTTTCATGCCCATCTCTATTCTTAACTGTTAGAACATTCTAACACTGGAGGCATTCAGGAGAAATCTAGACAACTATCTGTCAGATTAGCTTAGAGTTGGATTCTGGCCTTTTGCTGGCAGATGGACTTGATAACCTTATAGGACCCTTCCAGCTCCATTATTCTATGATTCTATCATTCCATGATTGCATTGGGACAACTAAATGAATAACAGAGAAAGAGGATCTACTGTTCAGGCTTCAGCAGTAGACTTCTGCTGGCCAAACAACAAATGGAAGAGATCTAGAATGGTGAACCTGGGGTCCTCATGGCAGCCTCCCCTCTTTCATCTTAAAAAACAATTAGAGAGCACCTCTGCAATCTCTGCTCCATCACATGACTCCTCTACTCCTCAGATCTCAGATTTGCTTATTCTCCCTTCATGGGGACTTCAGCCAGAGGAAAGGAATGTCCATAACAAGTTGTGGAGCTTCAGGAAATAGGAGGAGATGCTTCATCTCTGGGTCCTTTGGGGACTGTATCTCAAGGGTAGTTATTAAGTATAGCATGTGGGCCACATGTGTTACTGAGTACAGCCTCCCAGCACTCCCAGATACCATCAAACTTGTTGCTCCTAAAAATATCATGTAGGAATGGAGACAAAATGTTGTGATGCCCTGCCCTCTTTTAAGTCCTTGAGGAACCATGATACTGTAAACCTAGAAGCAGGGATGGCGATTCAGGTTTTGAGCTCACTGTCACATCAGACTTAAGTCATACCGGCAGTTCAACTCAGACATGACTTGCCCCCCCCCCCAAAGTGACTTGGACTCAACTCACCATTCCAAAATACATCCCTCCTTTTATTAAAAACTTTAATAGGGACTTGGATTTGGGTTTGGGATTTAGGAATTGGTACCAAAGACTCAGACACTGATCTCGGACCCAAACATTTGGCACTTCCGTCTAGAAATGACTTCTGGTTCCATTCAGATTTTTTGGGGAAAATGCATCCTGTCATCCTAAAATATGTTGGCGAGGTTAAATATGATGCTCCACCATACCCCACAGAAAGCAGGAAAAGATTACAATAGCGATTGATAAACCATCTCTCAGGATTCTCCAGTAATTCCACCGGGCAGAATTCTATGAGTTCCAGAGGTACAGACTCATATCTGTGAACACCTATGTTTCACTCACCTGGAGAGAAGGAGAAGGCCTCCTGCTAGGTCTTCTTTTCCTGCGACAATGGCTGCTGGGAAGAAGCTGCCCTAATGCTTCCTAGATGTGATAGTCTTGGAAAGTGCTTCCGGCTGACACATACACCCTACAGCACTTTGGCAACTTCCAAGAAGCACTACAGCTGGAAATGAACTCCTTAGAAGAAGTCCTAGAACAGTGGTGGCAGGCCTGATGTTTTGGACCACAACTCCCAGAATTCCAAGTCTGTATTGCCAATGACAAAGGACGGTGGGAGTTGTGGTCCAAAACATCTAGAGGACCAAAGTTTGGCCACCACTGTCATAAGAACATAAGAACATAAGAAGAGCCATGCTGGATCAGGCCAAAGGCCATCTAAATCCAGCTTCCTGTATCTCACAGTGGCCCCACCAGATGCGTCTGGGAGCTCACAAGACTAGATATCTGTCTTGTGATACCACTCCCCTGCATCTGACCCTTGAAACACCCTGGTTTTAAGCCTGGAGATGATACAGCTCCATCATGGTTTGGAACCTGTGATGGAATTTTCCTCCAGGAATCTGCCCAATCCCCTTTTGAAGGCATCCAGGCTAGATGCCATCACCACATTTTGTGGCAGGGAGTTCCACAGACTAACAACACGCTGGGTAAAAAAGTGAAATGAAGATGTCTGCAGGCATGTGCTTGTCAGCTAAAACATCCGAAATTCTTAGAATCCAGGGATTGGCACACAAAAAATGAAATGCTATTTTGTAATGTCATTATGTAACAAAAAGGAATGACACAAGGATGCAGCATTTTGTTACAGACAAAACAAAATGGTGGGGGGTAGTGTGTCTGTGTGGCTTTTTTTTTTAAATGAAGCATTTCATTCCTTCTGTAAGATGTTTGGGGGACGGAAAAAGTTTTTTAGAAAAGCTCGGGGCTTTTTTTTGTTTAAAAAAAACTTTTCCCCTCCCCCAAGCCTCACCAGCTGATCGGCGCTGGGGGGGGAAGCTCCCCCCCCCCACCCTAGTGCTGAGCAGCTGGCAGGCACAGCTTGAGGGGAGGAAAAGTTTTTTTTTAAGCCCTGGCCATTTTTTAAGAAAACTTTTTGTCCCTCCACCACTTTCCACCCCCCACCCCCCACAGACAATTTCGTTAGTGGTTCATTTTGTATGAAAATTTTGTGGGGGGGGGGGAAGATATCAAATGAAACAAAAAAAAGTTTTGTTTCATGCCCATCCCTATTAGAAACTTCTGGGAACTGGAGTCCAAAAATAGAAAATGAAACAAAACAGAGGGCTATGTTTAGTCATAATCTGATGTGGAATAAGACAGTTTCCATTTTGAATATCTACAGTATTGATTCTGGAATGAAGCAAAATAGACTCCGAAGGCAGTGACTCATGCTTGGACAGAGTCCCAGAGTATAAAAGGGAACCTAGAGATGCAGGGAAGGAAGAATCTGAGAGGCTATTATACTCCAGAGAGGCTATTATGCCCCAGTGTGTTTGTTTGAATGCGAGGGTGGTCTCTCACTGCGATTATTTTACAAAGAGAAATTTTAATGAGCAAAATGTCTTGGAGAAAAGGTGATAATGATAGAGAAAAAATGGAGGATCATAAGAACTTAAGAACTGCCTTGCTGGAACCGGCCACAGCCCATCCAGTCCAGCATTCTGTCTCACACAGTGGCTCACCCTTTGCTTCAGGGTATTCCCAAGAAGATGTATTCACCTGATTATGATTCCATGCAAATGGTATTGAGAGCTATCCTGCCTATCTCTCCAACCTGGAAGGCATCCAGAATGATAGCCATTGATACCCTTGTTCTCCATGAACTTGTCTAATCCTTTCTTAAAGCTGTAAAGACTGTCACCACTTCTTCTGGCAGGGAGTTCCACAGACCAGTGATCCTCTGGGTGAAAAAGTACTTTCTCTTCTTTGTTTGAGATCTACAAAAGTTTCATGGAGTGCCCCCTAGTTCTAGTGTTGTGTGATAGGGAAAACAGTTTTTCCTTATCTACTTTCTCCACACCATGTATGATTTTATAAACTTAAATCAGGTCACCTCTTAGGCGCCGTCATTCAAGAGTGAAGAGGCTCAGCCGTTGCAGCCTCAGATGGTAAGGAAGGTGTTCCAGTCCCCTAATCATTCTGGTTGCCCTCCTCTGTCCTTTTTCCATTTCCATGATATCCTTCTGGAGGTATGGTGACCAGAATTCTACACAACACTCCAGTTGGGGCCTCACCATAGATTTAGCAAGAGGCAAAATGACACTTGCTGACTTATTTTCTATACCCTTCCTTATGACCCCAATGGTTAGTCTTTATTTGATCCCTCCCCTGCCCTTTAGTCAAACAGGTGGGACAAAACATCTTCAGCAGAATTGGCAAAATGTTTTGGTTAACTCTTTCTTAATTTTTGGAGGCACAAGGAGTAGCTTATATCTAATGCAACATGACTTTCATACACCAACTGGAAATCTAACCTTGGCCACACATTCCAACACACATCACGGTTCCCTTTTATTATGTTACCCTGTATTGTTGCCATTCCTTTAATCTATCACTAACCCCCTACAAGTATGTCTGTGTCAGGGAAACCCATCTGTCAAAACCTCAGTGGGGACATTAGCATGCAAATGTCTCTTGGTGTTTTTTTTTTTTCCTCGAGGTGGGGAAGTAAAATTTAATATACTGTCCTAATATTCCAGCCAGAGGGGTAGAAATGTTTATGAAAAACTATCTTTATTTCCTCCTCCACCTCCTTTTCTGCGAGGAAGAAAAGATAAAGGAAAGAAGTGAGTGGGAGGGAAGTGAGGTTGAAAAACGCAAACCTGATCATTCACCTCAGCCTCAGTAGAAGGATCTTTTAAAGCTAATGATGCAGTTTCTAATAATAAAAAATAATAATAAACATGAGAGACTTTTCTGCAAACATGCCACAAAACATCCAGGACATTAATATTGGTGTAGCTATGTTTTCTATATTACAGTCATATTTCAATAACGAGTCTTCTGTAACAGCTGCTATCCTGGATTACTTCTTATTAGATTGTAACAAAACATGCAGATTCCACCTCTGTCTCTCTCCCCCCCTTTTGATTATTTACTGCAGGTTTTTAAACAGGAACACTCCCTGAAAAGAAAGTCCCCCCCCCAAAAAAGGAGACAGTGGAATATTGTGTGTCAGTCATCTTAGACCAGTGTTGGCAATAGAGATGGGCACGGAACGAACATTTTTTCGTTTTCATTTCCATTTGTCGTTTCCGTTACGTAACGAAACAGCAAACAAAAATCGTGATGAAAATGAAACTAAACGAAGAGAACTACGAAAATTGTGGTCGTTATGTTTCGTTTCCATTAATAGTGACGCGCAATGAAATGAGCTGTTTTAAATGTAAAAAAATGCCCTGGACATCTGTAAAAATGCAGTGATAATTATTTATATTGTCTGATAATACCTACCAGGGGGGCTGGGGTCCTTAAAACGTTTGTTTTTGTCTTCTCCCATCGCGATGTATTTTTCTTTTCCCTTTAAAATGGATGTTGCCACCAGCCACACAATGGAGGCAAGCCATGTGATGTGGGATCATGGTCAACCAATAGCATGCCCAGGTTGCAGACTGGCGGGCAGGTCTGGCAGCCACAGAGGGCATAAAAAGCTCTGTCAGCCCCCGTCCTCCTGGCAGTCTCTGGTGGGAGTTAGGGTGGGATTGCTGTCTCTGTGACTCTAGCTTCAGTCCTGCAGCCTCCCTGTGTGCGTGCATGCTGCGTACCTCTTGGTGAGTACCCTCCCTTGCCCCGCAGTGCAGTCACTCTGCGGCTGCCTTACACCCTGGGCAATGCCCGCCGCTGCCTTTGCAGCCTCCCTGCATACCTAGTCTATACTGTGTCTCTGCCAGCATCCATTATTTTTAGTGTTTTCCCTCTGGTCTGGGGCGTTGGGGGATGCCTGCGCACGGAAATGCTTTAAAAATCACGTAAAAAGCAGGTAGAAACGACAAACAAAAAAACAAAAAACGGTAACGAAATTTTTCAGAAAAATTCCCGACAAACGGAAACGAACCGAAACAGACCTCTCAACGACGTAAGAAAAACCGAAACACCATTTTTTTGTTTCGTGCCCATCTCTAGTTGGCAACAGCAAAGGTGGCACTCGGAGCCCTTTCTGCGGGCACCCGAAATCGCCCCTTCACAGCCATCTGTATTCAGGTTAAATTGCTGTATTGGCACTTTGGAAAAAAATAGTGGGTTTTGAATTGGAGTTTGGGCACTCGGTCTCTAAAAGGTTCACAATCACTGATCTAGAGTGTCCAGAATTGAATACCATGCTTTAGGAAAGATGACTAGCAAGTGGAGCAAGTTTGGATGATTGGGGGGGGGGGGGTGCTGGAAGCCAAGCCCTCTGAGGGATGACTGAAACAACAGGGCATTGAGTAGCTTTCTGCAAAGAATGAGGGGAGATAGGACAGAGTTTCTCATATACAGTGGTACCTCAGATAACAAATTTAATTCATTTTCCAAGGCAATTCATTATTTAAAAAAAATCATTATCCAAAACACGGTTTCCCATAGGAATGAATTGGAAACCAATTAATCCATTCCAGAGCCTAGGAAAATGACACAGACACCTGTTGTTGTTTTTTGCTCAAAACTCTTTATAAAGTGTACTTTAAAGGTAGAGATGTGATGCAGCCAGGGATAACTCTTTCGTACCGATGCATGCTGGAAATTCATTATCTGAGGCAGCCCATAGGAAAATTCGTTATCCGAGGCAGCCCATAGAGAAAATTCATTATCCGAGGCAGACCTTATACCTAGAAATTCGATTTGTTATCTGAGGCAGCCTAAAGGGAAAATTCGTTATCTGAGACAGCTTTATACCTGGAAATTGTGATTCGTTATCTGAAAAATTCATTATCTGGGGCATTCGTTATCCGAGGTATTAGTGTATCTGAAAGATAATCAGGATCAAAACACAAAATAGTGGACCGGTGATGCCATTTGGCATGAAATCAGCAAACAAATAAACATACTGCTGATTTCCAGTCTAAGCAGGGTGCTTCTCCCTGAGATCAACTACCCACACAATTTTTGACCCTGTGGGTGGCCACCCTGAGGGAGCCCAGGAAGTCTTCAACTAGGACATGGACCTTCTTTGTGGTGGGCACCTCTTTGTGGAATGCCTTACCTGTGGAGGTCCACCAGACCTCTTTCCTCTTGACCTATTAAAGCATTGCATTGCAGGCAATCCTCCATTTATACTTGTTGGTGGCGTCATCTCATTTGTGGTTATTATAATCTGCAGTGTGTTGCAGTCTTATAATTATAATTATATAATATATATACATATATAATTATATATTCTGCAGTTTGTATTTAGCCCATTGCTGAAGTCTTGGGTTCTGTCTGTCTGTCTGTCTGTCTGTCTGTCTGTCTGTCTCTCTCTCTCTCTCTCTCTCTCTCTCTCTCTCTCTCTCTCTCTCTCTCTCTGTGTGTGTGTGTGTGTGTGTGTTGTGGGCTGGGTGGGAGATAGCTGTCTTTTTAATGTTTATTTGCATTGCTGGAAACTACTCAGAGTAGGAAAGAAGGAAGGAAGGAAGGAGGGAAGGAGGGTGGGGAAGAAAGAAAGAAAGGTTAAACATATGATTGACATATGATCAGCATGCAACGAGAATATTAGGCCAAGTTAGATTTGGGCACAACCTGAATCACAAATCAGAAAACTCCATTTACTGGGCTGGATCAGGGTTCAGTTTGCATCCCATTTTGGGGACTCCATTTCCCCCAATCAAAATGAAGAGCTGCCCTTTCTCCCCTTGGCACTTTGCTTTGCTTGGCCAAACACATGATGCTCACCCACCACTTCCCACTGCCCCCACTGCCATCCTATCTGCGGCAGCTGCTGCTACTAGAGATGGGCACGACTCAAAAAAATGTTGTTTCGTTTGTCGTTTGGTCGTTTAGGGGTCCGTTTTGGTTCGTTTTCGTTTTTGTCACATTTTTGCAAAAAAATTCATTTTCGTTTCGTTAGGTAACAAAATGAAAAAACAAAAATGAAAATGAAAAACTGCTGTTTCGTTAGCATTCTTTTTAGTTCAATGCATCTGCTGCAACGAAAACAAAAAACACGGCAAATTTGGTCGTTTCGTTTTCATGTTCGTTTTGTTTTTTAAAAAAAATGTTTCGTTTTTGTTGCGTAACAAAACAAAAAACGAAAACGAAAATGAAAAATCACTCGTTTCGTGCCCATCTCTAGCTGCTACCATTCCCACCTCTTCTGATTCTACCACCACTGCCAACCTGGGAGACAACGGGCAAGGTTCCTCCCAGGGAAGCTGCGGGTCCCACCTCTCTGTGCATGCGCAGGTTGTCCAGCTGATAGGCGGGTGCATGCCCAGTTTCAGGGAGCCTCTGCACAAGCACCCTTCGATCAGCTGACAGGGGGCACATCCAGAGAGGAACAGGCCCAGCTTAATGGTTTGGCCAATCAGTCTAACACCCCCCCCCGCAAAGATGTATGGCTATCTCTCTTTTCCACATGCACGACCCTTTGGCCGCAACAGACTAACAGTTACATCCCCTCAATATTTTTGCTTTAGGTACATAAACTGTGTCACATGTCATGTATGATCTGCATATTTTACTTCTGAGTCCTGTCAGTTCTCGATTACCCAAGACAGGTGTGAACTAGGCATCATCTAGCTCTCATATTCTGAAATGGCCTGATCTCCTGACTAAAGATGTAATGAATACTCAAAATTTTTCTTATGCTCTGTGGGGGAAAAAACCCAGAGTGTCTCATCACCTGGATACGCCACATCAAAAAGGACGGAGGAGATTTTTTTTCTTAAATTTTTTCCCTGTCAGCATCAGGAACCACAAAACACATTTGATTTTTTTTCTGCACAAAAGCTTTTTGTTTGTATGGGGGAAATGCAACATTGCATGAAATACAAGCACTGGGTTTCAAATTACCGTTCCAAATTTTTCTGATTTTTTTTCCCCTTCTAAATTGGAACAAAAAATGCTGGAAAACTCTGTTAATCTCACCTGGCAAGAAAGGTTCCCTTTGTTTTGAAATGCTGCTTCTCAACTCTTTCATTTTACTTTTTTTTATTTAATTTTTTTTACCCTGCCTTTCTCCTCAAAAGGGCCCAAGACAGCTTACGTCATTAAAAGACAATATTTATTTATTTATTTATTTATTTATTTATTTATTTATTTCTATACTGCCCATCTTCCAATGGCACTCCGGGCGATTTACACCAATCAAATACAGAAACAATAAAAAAAATCAGAATAATAATATTGAAACCTAACAGCAATAGGTCTACAAACACTAAAAAGAAGCAACCAAATACCACACTAAATGACAGCAAACAAAAGCAGCACCAAAACAGGCATTCAAAACACAGTCACTCCTTTCAAAACTCCCCTCAGCCATTAAGAGAAAGTGTGGATGAAGAGAAAGGTCTTTGCCTGCCTTTGAAGGACAGCAACGATGGCACCAGCCTGTTCCAGAGTCTGGGAGCAGCCACAGAGAAGGCCCTCCCCTGTGTCCCAACCAAAAGCACCTGTGAAGGTAGCAAGACAAGAGAGAACGGTTTAGCCTGATGATCTGAATGCCTGGCTCATAAACGGAGACCTTGAGATAACTTGGACCTAAGCCTTTTAGGGCTTTATGGGTTAGAACCAGCACTTTGAATTGTGCTGAGAGACAGATTGTCAACAATTGGGGCTGTTATAACAGGAGAGACCTATGAGAATGTCATTGGCATTTCCCAAGTCAATCTCAGTTTAATGGTGGATACTACACGTTAGGAAAGTCAGTCTCAATTCAATGTTGAATATTTCCAGGGTCTTCAAGGTATAGTGTACTATGAGTGGTTTCCCATTTCCTTCTTCTGTGGGTGCCCTGGGACTGTGCAGCCTGCTCAAGGTTTACTCTTTTCTTCTGGAGTCCAGTAGGGAATCAAAGACCGCTACCACACTTCCGCGAGCAGCCGCTTCTTATTTTGGATCACCTTTTCTCCTCTCATGGTCATGCAGTTGTTATATAACGGTTCTGCTGTTCGCACTTCAGCGGGTAGCTAGCAACTGGCTTTCCAGTTCTCAGTTTATTGAACCGCTTTGAAACTTGGTTTTAAAGAACCAAGAAAATGAAATTAAGTGACAACGAGCTGAAACATTTGCATAACAAAGTTGGCACGTGTCCTGGCATGGCGGTAGGATTCTGTTTTCCGTGTATTCTGAAAGCAAAAAGGCTAAGAACAGGGGGCAAGGGGGGAAAGAGACTTAGTATGTCTACAAATTTAACCAAATCGCTTAAAAGGGAGATGCAGGAAACAATGTAAAAAAAAAAACACCACCCCCAGTGGCTGTCACAAGAAAACGCGCCACAGCAGACAAAAATGGGCATGGCCGAGGGGGTTCTTTAGATAAATCATTTTGAAAACCGGACAGTGATTTTTAAGGCACCTTGTTTTTAAGGAAATGGCGTTTTAAATCAAAGTGCAGTAGCGGTCAAACTCCCAGCCTCTGTCTCTGTAGCTGGATACCTGACTTTTTCCAGCCATCTGGTTCCTGTCTTACCTTCTCTCCTTTAGACTTGTGATGTCCAAACTTTGGCCCTCCAGATGTTCTGGACCACAAACCCCACAATCCTTTGTTACTGGCAACATAGGCTTGGAATTCTGGGAGTTGTGGTCCAAAAACATCTGGAGGGCCTAAGTTTGGACATCCTTGCCATAGACAGTGGTTCCCAGCCTTGGGTCCCCAGATATCCTTGGACAGTAGATCTCAGAGGCCTTCATTGCCAGCTGCGCTGGCCAAGGTTTCTGGGTGTTGTAGTCCAAGGACATCTAAGGACCCAAGATTGGAGACCACTGCTGTAGGACATCTATGAAAGCCTTTAAGAGCAACAACCTGCAGTTATAACAAGCCCACCATCTAAAACATTTGCACAGCATCATGAACTAAAGTAGGCCCAAGCCAAGTGCTTTGGGGCTGAGATCCTGACCCCACTGGCAATAAAACCCACTTTTCCTTTGTGTTCTGCTTTAGAAACATGGCTACAATTTAGGAGGGCCCACAAAGTATGTCCATGCACAGAGCAGTATGCCAGAGGAATGAGTTTTTCTGCTCCTCCACCAGAGGTATGATTCATGAATCTGATTGTTCATTTATTCATTCATTCAGTTGAAATGAATATAGCCTATGTTGTACAGCTATTGAAAACACTGTTGTGCAGCTTGAGGGGTGCTCCTGGATTCAACCTTGTGCCCAGATACAGATGGGGTGATGGCATCTGGCCTGGATGCCTTCAAAAGGATATTGGACAGATTCTTGGAGGAAAAGTCCATCACAGGTTACAAACCATGATGGAGATGTGTAATCTCCAGGCTTAAAACCGGGGTACTTCAAGGACCAGTTGCCTGGGAGTGGTATCAGGAGACAGATATCTAGACTCATGTGCCCTCAGAGGCATTTGACAGGGCGACTGTGAGATACAGGAAGCTGGACTAGATGGGCCTTTGGCCTGATCCGGTATGGCTCTTCTTATGTTCTTATGAACACCAATCAATGGAGTTCTGGTGCCTGGAGGGGGTTGGAGACATTTTACTGGCCCCTGAGGGCCATCAGTTAGACTGCTCAAATTTGGGGGTTATAGGACTCACCTGTGTATGCATCTTGTTTGGAGAGGTCAGTGGTGACCTCATGAGCCTAACCACTGCCCTGCACTACTTCAGCCCCCTACTATGGCATGTTTGATCTTAATAAAGTGTGACCCGAGTTTACCCCTCCACCCATGTTGTCTTGCCTCGTTATTTCCGGGTGGGAGGGCAAAAGGTTTGATTTTTATTATAATAAATACAAGAACCACTTTTTCATGGCACCTCACATCTCGGCCTCACCCTGTCTTAATACTGGACCAGCCATCCTATTGAATGGACATTGTTTTGGTATCATCAAATAGAGACATATTTGGTGAGGTTCATACCTGAGATCCGTTCCTTCACTATTAAGTGTCCTGTGATGTTCTCTCTCTTTCTATACTTCCTTTGTAAGACAATAACCAGGTACATTCCTGCTTGCTCCTGGACTGCTGGTTATCAACAGCACTTCACTGGTGCCTCTCCAGCCAGAATGCATACGACAGACCACATTAGAGCTCTAGTTTAGATTGATGACATGCCAAAGAGAGATTCCCCGTGAAATATGCTCTCAGACTTCACTGCTCTCTTCTCTTACCGTCTCCTCCTAAACGGCTTGCAATTCCAAGCAACCGGAAACAAAAGCCGGGAGGCAAATCAGGAGAGGAGCTCAATTCAGGTTGCTACTCATTGCTCTCCTGAAGTTTTTGGCAATAGATATTCGAATGCTCAAATGCGCCAGCACGGTCATGAGGAGGAGTTGGGTCTACAGCACAGGTTGCTCACAAAATATCAGGGAAGTCTTATTGATTTTTCCTGGATCTTGTTTTTTCCTGGAATTTATGAGCACCCAACTCAACACTGGATGGCAGACAATTGTCCCAATTGGACCAGTTCTTGGGAGCAAAGGGATACCCAAATCCCCTTTGGTTGCAAGAAGGTCTAGATAATGTGATCCACAGTTTCATCCTTTTCTTTGCATAATCAACACTTACTATCTTTTGATTATTTATCAATTTTTACATTTATGTTGTTGTTGTTGTTGTTGTTGTTGTTGTTGTTGAATTATCACACAGCAGACAAGATAACTACGCTGGATTTTCTGTTACAAATCACTGCTTGAATGCTTCCCAAGCATTTAGGACTATGTGATGTATCGGCGAATTATGCGAGCAGATCCCAATGAAGCGGCTTTCTGCAGCTGACTGATGGTTGGTGACTTTGTCAACTCCAATTTCTTCTAAATACTTGCTTAGCTCTTTAGGCACCGCACTCAGCGTGCCGATTACCACTGGGACCACCTGTACCGGTTTATGCCAGAGTCTCTGAAGTTCAATTTTCAGATCCTGATATTGGGTAATTTTTTCAAGTTGTTTCTCGGTGACTCTACTATCACCTGATATAGCAACATCAATGATCCACACTTTTTTCTTCTCCACAATCACAATATCCAGGGAATTATGGCCCCAAACCCTGTCTGTCTGTATTCGGAAGGCCCAAAGTAATTTTGCATGCTCATTTTCAATCACTTTTTCAGGCTTATGGTCCCTCCAGTTATTTGCTGCGGGCAAATATTATTATTTGGTGGGGGATTACTGTGTTGTTGTTGCTGTTGTTGCTGCTGCTGTTTTTGTTGTTGTTGTTGTTGTGTGGATTAAATTCTTCTTTACTCTCCCCCCCCTGCTTTGGAGGCCCGCCTGAGAGGGAATGTTCCAGACAATCCCCCACAATCCAGCAGGGAGAGGGAGAGAGAGAGAGAGAGAGAGAAAGAGAGAGAGAGAGAGAGAGAGAGAGAGAGAGAGAGAGAGAGAGAGAGAGAGAGAGAGTTAGTTGGCTCACTTGTGATCATGTGAACTGCACCAGTGCTTATCTTTAGAAATGGGCACAAAATGAAAAATGAATTCATCACGAATTCATCACTTTTCCCCCTCTAGAACAAAATGATTCATCCTAGAGGAATCAATGGCAGGGGAGCTCAAGCTCTTCCTTGAAAGCCCCCCAAATTTGGAAAGGTTCGGAGGTCAAGGAGCTGAGTTATGAAGCTCCAAAGAGGTGCTTCTAGAAAAAAAAATATTTCTAATTAGAACCAGAAGCCAAGCTGTGGCGGCGCTACACTCACCCCTGACTTGGTTTCCAAAGTTCCAATTCCATTAAAAAGAAAGATTTTTTCCCTAGGTATACCCCGTTTGGAGCTTTGGAGCTCAGCCCCCTGAAACTGAAACCTTTCCATTTTTGGGGGGGGGGGCTAAAATCACTTGAGGAAGCTCCCCTGCCATTTTGGTCCTTTAGGATCTAGGGGAGCATAGCATTTCATTTCATTTTGTTTCATTTTTAAAGAAAACTATTTTAAAAATTCATACAAACGAAAAAAACAAAACTACTACAGATATGAAATGAAACACTATTTTTCTGTTTCATGTCCATCTATACTTGTTTTTTCAAGACATTGCTCATAGATGGAGGCAAAATTTATCAGAGATATTTGCTTCTCTTGCAAAATACTCGCAGACCAAGGCACTCATAAACCAAGGCATTACTGTATTTGAAAAGAAACATTAAAGCATTTATGAGGCAAGAATTCACACACAATACATAGAAAGCAAAGTGCTGGGTTGGGGAAAAGTGTGGAGCTTGGGGGAGGGGGAAAAGTTTGAAAAGCCGGGTGGGAAAAACTGTGGGCATTTTAAACGTTTCTTTCCTGCCTGAGTACAATCAGCTGGTGTGCGGGACTTCAGGTGGGGGGAAAAAGTGTACCCATGCCTGATCATTTTCCCATAGGAAGGCATTTCTCCAATGCATTCCTGTGGGAAAACAAAAAACAAAACAGAAGAAAAGGAAAATTTCCATTTGTTTTGTTTCATTTTTCTTTGATGGGTCACTTCATTTTTTTTGTTTTGTTTTCTTTTGTTTTTGTTTTTTTTTGTTTTGCTTTGTTTTGTTTTTTGTTTTGTTAGGGAACAGAGACATCACTTTGCCAACTAAGGTCAGGATAGTCAAAGCTATGGTTTTTCCAGTAGTGATGTATGGAAGTGAAATCTGGACTTATAAAGAAGGCTGATCACCACAGATTCGATGCTTTTGAGCTGTGGTGCTGGAGGAGAGTCTTGAGAGTCCCCTGGACTGCAAGGAGATCAAACCTATCCATCCTGAAAGAAATCAACCCCGAATGTTCACTGGAAGGACAGATGTTGAAGCTGAGGCTCCAGTACTTTGGCCACCTCATGAGGAGAGAGGACTACTTGGAAAAGTCCCTGATGTTGGGAAAGACTGAAGGCAAAAGGAAAAGGGGACGACAGAGAATGAGATGGTTGGACAGTGTCATGGATGCAACCAATATGGATTTGACCAAACTCCGGGAGGCAGTAGAAGACAGGAGGGCCTGGCGAGCTCTGGTCCATGGGGTCACGAAGAGTCAGACACAACTGAACGACTGAACAACAAGGGAACTAAATGAAAAATGAAAAATGAAACAAAAATCAGTTCATGCCCATCTCTAGTTGTTTGTTTCGGGGAGAAGAGACTTCTACTGATAATTTATTTATTTATTTATTTATGCATTCAGTCATTATTATATCGTCCGTCTTCCCAACAGAACTCCGGGCGGTGAGCAAAGAAGGCAAAACAGACCCCAAAGGAACAATACATCAGTTGGAATGAAAATAAAAAACAAAAATAAAAGAGTAAAATATAGTATATTGTATAAAACAACTCAACAAAAGAGTCGATAGTCATCGGCAAGATGGCACAAAATTCCTCCAGAATTCCCCAAACAGAATTTGGGGGGTTTCTGCCTACAGACAGGCTCTGTCCTCCAGATTGTTTTGGAGCTTTCTTGGCCAAAATCCTAGCCTACCAGGAGGCACTGGAGAAATTGCCTTCTGGCAGGAAATAGGCCCAAGACAGAGGTCGAGTAAAAACTTTATCTATCAACTCATGGGCTCTGAGTTATCCGTGACGGATCAGGAAAGAGATCTTGGTGTGTAAGGTGGACAGCTCCATGAAGGTGTCTACACAATGTGTGGCAGCGGTGAAGAAGGCCAATTCCATAATAGGGATTATAAAAAAGGGGTCTGAAAATAAAACAGCCAACATTATAATGCCATTATACAAAACAATAGTAAGGCCGCACCTGGGGTATTGTGTACAATTCTGGTCACCGCATATCAAGAAAGACATAGTGGAACTGGAAAAGGTGCAGAAGAGAGCGACTAAAAGGAAAGGCTAAAACATTTGGGGCTCTTTAGTCTGGAAAAAAGGTGCCTGAGGGGGGATAAGATTGAGACATACAAAAAAATGCAGGGCATGAGTCAAATGGATAGAGGGAAGCTCTTCTCCCTCTCACAAAATACCAGAACTAGGGGATATCCACTCAAACTGGGGGCTGGGAGAGTTAGAACAGACAAAAGAAAATATTTTTTCACCCAGTGCATTGTTAGTCTGTGGAACTCCCTGCCACAGGAGGTCGTGATGGCATCTGGCCTGGATGCCTTCAAAAGGGGATTGGACAGATTCCTGGAGGATAAGTCCATCACAGGGTACAAGCCATGATGGAGAGGTGTCATCTCCAGGCTTAAAACCGGGGTACGTCAAGGGCCAGATGCATGGGAGTGGTATCAGGAGACAGATATCTCATCTCATGCACTCCCAGAGGCATCTGGTGGGGCCACTGTGAGATACAGGAAGCTGGACTAGATGGGCCTTTGGCCTGATCCAGCATGGCTCTTCTTATGTTCTTATGTTCTTATGAGATAGGCCCTGCTCTTAGGGTGTGGAATTAGGTATCTGTGTAGGTGTGAGCAGGAACTCCCAGTATTCAGTCTTGGGCGGGGGTAGTTCTTTGAAAATATTGGTATTTGGGAGTCCTCAAGTATGAAGGACACACCTTTACCTGGTTTGAATCTGCACTTGGAAATGGATGGAGAGGGAATGTGGCAACTGGGAAAATATCTAAGGAACATTTCAGGAATAGTTGTACCAATGCCCAATTAGAGTCACAATAAGTCAGATGCACACGTCTTTCTTCTTTAAGTTCCATGTCTTTGTAAAACATTGGCAACCAGTAGCGTTATCTGTTTTTTATCTAAAGCTATTCTAAATAGAAAAGTTGGGCCCACGGTGAACCATTGGCTTAAATTCTTAAGCTAGAATGTTCTTCTACACCCCAGGCCACACTTCCCATCTATTGCTCCTTGAAGGATAACCTGCAGCAGATGGTATTTGTTATTGCACATACTGAAACACTGTGATTTTCTTTTATTTATGGTATTGAGGATGTCTAGCTTTTTATTCATGCACTGTAATATGGCCACATTAGTGACTCTGGCTGTCCAAACTAGACATGGGCACGGAGCGGTGAAATTCTCGTTTCCGTTTTCGGTTATCGTTATCGTTATGTAACGGAAACAGTAACGAGAATTACTCCGCTCCAGCTCGAACCCGACCCAAAAAAAGAAAAAATGGCTCGGGTTTATCGTTGTCGTTCATGGCATCGTGGTGATTGCGCGATGCCATTGCCAACAGCAGTACAGAAAAAAAAGTTTTTAAAAGTTAAAAAAACCCCGATTCCCGGCCAAAAAAAGCAGGTGAAAATATGTGTGCCTGAGGACACCTACCAGAGGGGTGGTTTCTGGGGGGGGGGGTCCCCGGCCTCCCCCCCTCTCATGTCCTGGGCTGCTTGCACCAGGCTGGGGGGGTGGTGGTCATCCTCATCGTCTCCATGTGCCATGTGGTGGGGGGGATCCAAAATGGCGACCGCAACATTTATTTTGAAATCATGGTCCAAAAATACACCAAAGCACAACAGAACAGAAACATGTGAAATTTAGGTATTTTAAATGCCTAGCAGCAGTGGGTTTTTCTTGCAATAAAACGTCTCCATTGATTTTATTTTATTTTATTTTTATTTTTATTTTTTTACACCTGTGCAATGATGGGCTGGCCATGGGATGGGACCATGCAATTTTTTGAGCCATTCCACCAATCGCATGGCCAGGTTTTGACTGAGACTTCTGGATGTGCCAGAGGGCATAAAAAGCCCACTAACCCTAACCCTAACCCTAACCCATACGCCAGTACACTTTCCTTCTTAGTGGGTCAGAGAGGCACCCAGAGGTGCAGCCCACTAACCCACCCTAACCCTAACCGTAACCCTAAACCTAACCCTTACCCTAACCCCAACCCATCCCCTAACCTGTACGCCAGTACGCTTCCCTTCTTAGTGGGTCAGAGTAGAGGCACCCAGAGAGGTGCCTCCCAGAGCCCAATTACCCTAACCCCAACCCTAACCCTAACCTGTACGCCAGTACACTTCCCTTCTTAGTGGGTCAGAGGCACCCAGAGGTGCAGCCCAGAGCCCACAAACCCTAACCCTAACCCTAACCCTAACCCTAACCCCATTCTCTGGGACGTCAAATCATGCTAAATCGCGGTGGAAATGACAAACGACAAACGGAAACGACAAATTTTTGTAAATTATCGCGACAAACAGAAACAACCCGAAACGGACCCGTTCTGACAAACGACTACTCAAAACGTCATTTTTTCTGGTCGTGACCATCTCTAGTCCAAACTACCTTCAGATGCACACACATGCACACTGTCCAAATAAGTCACTTTTTGTTCAGCTGTGTGCAAAGCTGAATTTGAGAAAGTCACTGCCCAAAAGTAATCTTATCATTTTGCTTCCAATCTACAACATTCAGAGGCCATTTCTTTTTCAATGCAGTTGGGAACACTTCTTCATCTGATGTCCAGTGATCATCTCCCTCCATGTAAAATAAATGCAGGCGCCTCTGAGAGCATCTCCCATGTGCCGAATCGGATTCTGTGTCTGTGTGCATAGCTAGCAACATGTCTTAGGCAGAGAAAGGGTCTTCTCACTTGCCCCATCCCCTGCTCCCTGATTCTTTTGAAAGCAATGATGGGAATTGAACCTGGCACCATCTCTATTGCACACCGTGGTTCATGATGGACCCTCCCTGACACATAACCGAGCTCGAAACCTTTAACCACGAGGCATCAAAGGCACGTGTAGGGCAAAGCCCAGCAGGAAACAGCAGGGGACTTCAGAATGGGGGAAGGTCAGTTCACCTCTTTAATTGGCAAACCGGCATCTGCTGATCAATAGCGACAAGAGATTATTGATCCCCCCACCAATCTGCAGGCTTAATTCCTGACATTTAAATGTCAGGAATTTTGAAGACAGGGTCTCACTCCTGGCTGTAATTATATTTCCCAGTTGACTTTGCAGTGGGACAACGCTTTATGTAGGATCAACCACTCACAAGGAAAGATCCCAATCCTTTACTGCTCCTTGATCAATCTTGAGTAACTCAACAAAGAATCATTCACATCTGATGGATTCACACTGTGCAACACGGTTGGCTTTCTTTTCTACCCTTCACTTTAGATCGGCATGACTTGGGGAAGCTAGGAGAACTAAATTTGACAGATGTAGCGGGTAGCTGGATTTTGATATTTAGTATCAAAGGTTCAAAGTTTTCCGCTCTGCTTACGGCTTTGCTGAGATAGAGTGTATGTAATGAGCTTCTTCCATGGAAGGAATGACTTCTATCAAGGTATGGGGTGGTTCCTCAACCTGGAGGCACCCATCAGATAGACTCTGAAAGGGAGGTAATTCTTTGTCATAACAACTTGAAAAAACACAATTGGACATTGAAGTAAAGGTAAGCCATGTGGTTCAAACAAAATAAACCATAAATGCAAAAATAAGTGATACCTTTATAGATCATTAAAATCATGCAATAAACGAGCTTTTGTGGATCAAACCCCACTTCATCAGGTTTGTACTAGTATGTAGACGTTGAAGAACTAAAAAAACCTGATGAAGTGATGTTTAACCCATGAAATCTCGTTGATTGTATGATTTTAATTGCCTATAAAAGTATGGTCTATTTTTGCAAATCTACATTGTAATATCATCATCACCATGATTATTCATCACCATTTATTGATCAGCATGTTCTGGTTTAACTGAGTAGCTTGTTTATTTGTCATTTTTCATGAAGTGCTATATAAGATAATATTTTTATATGAACTTTCCCTCCGACAAGGCAGACACCCTGGGATCAAACAAAGTCGCTCAAAAGTTAGGCCCTTGCTTCCAGAGGACTTAATGTTTAATATAAATACAATTGCCTACACCTTGAGATGCTTCCAGCAGTCAAGAAAGGGAAGGAGAGAAAAAAATTACAGATGGGATTTTATAAATAATGTCAGTTTAGAAAATCAAATATATTCTTGATTTTTTAAAATGCTTGGCTGCAACTGAAGCCCCTAAACCCTTATGTTGACTCAACCAGATATGGTACTAAGTAATAATATTCCTGGAAATACCTTTCCTGTTCCCCTTTTCCACATATATATGTACCTGATCTTATCTAGTGCATTCACCAATGTTGTTTGTGTACAGCACCGCTATAATAGGATTTTCTGAATTGTTCGTATCTAGGCATTATATATGCATCCGGAGGGAAAACTTTATTTTAACCAGGTACATTATCAGAAAATAACAATCTAGGGCATAAACATCCCAAGTGTTCATCTTCTTTTATGATGTCAAACAGTTCAAACAATACACATCTCTCTCTTCCCCCCCCCCATTACTTTATGTTTACTTGGCAGTCTTCTTTCATTATTATTAGTTGTCGTCTTGCATCTGGCATCTTTGGAGCCACGTTCACTTGTGCTCCCTTATCCCACAGCTCCGAAGTTCACTCTGCCTTCCTGAAGCCTTGAGGCAAAACTCCACACTCTTATGCAACACCATTGCAGGAATCTCACAATTATATGATCAGTTAGTTCTGATCGAATGGCAGCCCTGCACATTTCTTGGCCATATGGGATAGATCAAAGATGGAATAAGGTCCCAAAATATGAGCAATCTCTATATATCTGTCTAGCATTACTGGGATTCTGGGTGTAGCGGAGGTCTTAAAAATGATGCTGCTCTAATTCTGCAGGCAAGGAACAAACCTCCAGGTGAGGAGGACTAAAGTGAAATGATGAATTATCTATGTGTGTTGGCCTTAAAGCTTCTGTGCCCACATTCATTACTTCCCACCTGACATGGACAACTGGGCTTGAGAGTGAATGGATATATGCCTTTAAGACTACAGTACAGTTGTCCCCCCGACCTTTCACGGTTCATATACTGCGGTCCCGGTATATTGCGGGTCTGCAGTATATGAAAAAGGCTCCCTGGTGTAAGGAGGAAAGGCCTTCCCATGCACGTCAGAAGCCCCAAAAGTCCTCCCCCGCAAATCGGAAGTGACTTCCGATAAACCAGAAGTGACCGCCAGATCACTAGAAAGCACTTTTGGGCCCTCTGGGGGACTGGAAAGCCCCTTGCAGGCCTGTTTGGGTCAGCACCAGGCTTGGGGTAAGTACAAGAGCCTCCAGAGAGTCCGTCCAGTCCTGACCTGACTCAGCACCCGCATATTGCGGATTTTCAATTATTGCGGGTCGGGTTGGGTCCCTAACCCCTGTGATAGGTGTGGGTTTACTGTATTATGCTCCACAGAGCAGGGCCAGAAGTGAAGTTCCTGCATTGTGACTCATGAGCTTTCTTTTTCTACACACCTTGCTAGAGACCTCAGGACCTGGTCAGGGATGTGAATGTCACTGAGCCTCTGGGAAACAGTGACCATGCTGCATTTTCCTTTGCCATGCATGTTGGAAGAAGAGTGTCAACCAAATCAGACATAAAAACCCTTGATTTTCGAAGGGGAAACTTCCCTCAGATGAGGAAACTAGTTAGAGAGAAATTGAAGGGGAAGGTTAGAAGAATCCAATCTCTTCAGAGTGCATGGAGCCTGTTTAAAACAACAATAATAGAGGCCCAGCACAAGTGCATACCGCAAAGAAAGAAGAGCTCCTCTAAGTCCAAGAGGGCGCCAGCATGGTTAACGAGTGAAGTTAGAGAGGCTCTAAAGTGCAAGGAGAGGTCTTTCTGTAAATGGAAATCCTCCCCAAATGAGGAAAATAAAAAGGATCACAAACTCTGGCAAAAGAAATGTAAGAAGATAAGAGAGGCAAAGAAAGATTTTGAGGAACACATGGCTAGCAATATAAAGGGTAATAATAAAAGCTTCTTTAAATATGTTAGAAGTAGAAAACCTGCCAGAGAACCACTTGGCCCTATGGATGGTGAGGGAGGAAAAGGGGAGGTTAAGGAGGACTTGGAAACTGCAGAGAAATTAAATGAGTTCTTTGCATCTGTCTTCACGACACAGGACTGTGAGCAGATTCCGCTGCCTGAATGGCCCCTCTTGACTAAAGAATTAAATCAAATACAGGTTAAAAAGGAGGATGTTTTTAGGACTAATTGATAATTGAAGATGAACAAATCACCGGGCCCAGATGGCATCCACCCAAGGGTTATTAGGGAACTGAGAAATGAAATTGCAGATCTCTTAACGGTTATATGCAACTTGTGTCTTAAAATGGCCACAGTGCCGGAGGACTGGAGGATAGCAGATGTCACACCAATTTTTAAAAAAGGAAGGAGGGGGGACCCTGGAAACTACAGGCCAGTTAGCCTTACATCTGTCCCAGGGAAGATGGTAGAAAGCCTCATCCAAGAGAAAATCTTAAAACACAAAAAAGAACAAACCTTGCTGAGAGAAAATCAGCATGGCTTCTATAAGGGTAAATCTTGTCTGACAAATCTTTTAGAATTTTTTGAAAAGGTCAACAGGTATGTGGATTTGGGTGGACCGGTGGATATAGTCTATCTGGATTTTCAAAAGGCTTTTGACACAGTCCCTCACCAAGGGCTGCTGAGAAAATTGCACAGTCAGGGGATAAGAGGGCAGGTCCTCTTATGGATTGAGAACTGGTTGAGATCCAGGAAACAAAGAGTAGGTGTCAATGGGAAATTTTCACAACAGAGAGAAGTGAAAAGCGGTGTGCCCCAAGGCTCTGTCCTGGGACCGGTGCTTTTCAATCTGTTCATAAATGACCTGGAGACAGGGATAAACAGTGAGGTGGCCAAGTTTGCACATGACACAAAACTTTTCCGTGTGGTAAAAACCAGAGAAGATTGTGAAGAGCTCCAGAAGGATCTCTCCAAACTGGGGGGAATGGGCTGAGAAATGGCAAATGTGTTTTAATGTAGCCAAATGTAAAGTAATGCATATTGGGGCAAAAATTCCAAACTTTATCTATCAACTTATGGGCTCTGAGCTATCTGTGACGGTTCAGGAAAGAGATTTTGGTGTGTTGGTGGACAGCTCCATGAAGGTGTCTCCCCAATGTGTGGCAGCAGTGAAGATGGCCAATTCCATGCTAGGGATTATCAAAAAGGGGATTGAAAATAAAACAGCCAACATTATAATGCCATTATACAAAACAATATTACGGCCGCACCTCGAGTATTGTGTACAGTTCTGGTCACCGCATCTCAAGAAAGACATAGTGGAACTGGAAAAGGGGTAAAAGAGAGCAACTAAAATGATTACTGGGCTGGGGAACCTCCCTTATGAGGAAAGCCCCCCAAAAAGAAGAAGAAAATGACAGTACCTGGAAAACCCTGCAAAGGGTTGCTGTAAGTCTGATTTGACGACACAGTATTATTATTTATCTATTTTGTTTAGGAGAATGTTGACATATCCCGTTCTATTTTATCTACATGGAAAATGGAATGTCAAAATTCTGTGACTAATTTTGGATGGACCATGGCCAAACTATCTCACTACATGCATCATTTGACTTGTTGCCTGTTTCTTTCCTTCCTTCCTTCCTTCCTTCCTTCCTTCCTTCCTTCCTTCCTTCCTTCCTTCCTTCCTTCCTTCCTTCCTTCCTTTAAAATTAATAGATTCAGGAGGTGTATGTTTCTGTGGGATAACAGCATCTGATGAAACTTCTAGCTGCCCCTCCCCATTTCAAGAATCAAACCAAATGAAGAGCAACAATGCATCAAGCCATTGACTTGGAGAGAACCTTTCAGATGCTTGACATGCAGTCATATAGAACGAAAAAACTTGGTGAGGTGTTGGCACAATGGGAGGAACTGCTTCCTGGTGATAATTCATATGTCCACCTGAGCCACATTGTTTCTTTGCCACTCTGATAGTAAATAGCATTTGAAGAGTAGCATTTGTCCATATGGCTGGGATGACCAACATTTGCTCTCAGATATGTATTTTAGTTACTACAAACTATCTCACCGGGAGGATCCCAATGAAGAACATTTCATAGGGAAGGTCTCATGTTCTCTTTATGAAAAAGGTCCTCGGCTTCTCATTCAACCAAGGCTTTCAACACTGCCATTCTTTCCAAATGGATACCCAGCTATTAAAGCAAAGTGTTCTGCTTATATACCGCCCAATACCATTTTAAGTAGTCTCTGGGCAGTTTACAATTTTAATCACAGTATGCAGGCAACACATCCCCCCCCCCCAGCTAGCTGGGTACTCATTTTACTGACCTCGGAAGGATGGAAGGCTGAGTCAACCTTGAGCCTGCTACCTGGGATTCAACCCCAGGTCGTGAGCACAGTTTTACCTGCAGTACAGGCATTTAACCACTGCGCCACGAGGCTCATTACTGAGTTTATATATTTATTTATTTAATAAGCACAGTGCTTTAGGTGTCTGTCTGTGGAGTCCGAGGTTGGGAATTTAGGGGTGGACCTGATGACCTGAGAGTCCCTTCCAGCTCTGGTGTTATAAGATTATGATGAAGAAGTCTCAGAATGCTTCAGCCCACATGGACATTGGCCAGGTTATAGCGGGCTGGATGATGTCATAACAAATGGTTATTCTTTTTATGAATATTGTTATTCTTTCTAAGTTTCAAGGTGATTGCCTGTAGCTTCTTAGAACTATAATGATAGAGAGCCAGAGGCCTTTACAAGTAACAAAATAATTCCACAACAGAGATCTGAAATAACCACTGCTAAGCAAAATGCCTTACTTCTTGTTCAATCTTTTCCAGCACGATTATACATACAAGGCATCCTAATCAATTCTCTAAGTGTTTAATCCTTGTTTGAATTGTGTGTGTTTGTGTGTGGGGATGGACAAAACTCTTTAGAAACCACTTGTTTTCTCACCGTGGATGCATCTGCCTGGCAGACCTGTTTTCCATAAGGTCTTTTGAGTACAAATGGTCACACTTAACTCGCGGTTGCTTACATTTTAAAAGTAATCTGGGCCAAGAAACCCACAATACTGAGCTGAGTGTTACTGAACCTTGCGGCTTTCTGTTTACCTCAATTTCCCAAGAGGTACAGCAAAGCCAGTCTTTGGAATTTTAGGTTAATTTTTTTTAATACACACTGTACTGGGTAGAGAGATTGTGTAGTGGAAACTCCCAGGGCAGTTTTGAATTTCTCAAAGAAGAAATATGTAAACTGCAGTTCGGCTAACAAGAGAGGCACATTTTGAATGATGTCTAGGTCCTTTTCAGAGCAGACAGAGGTGGGAACGAAATGACCATTTTTTCGTTACCATTCTCCGTTATTCATTCCGTTACGTAATGGTACGAATGATGACCTTTGCGATGGGGCAGGCTTGAACCGAACAGAACCAAGAAAACTTTCTTCGGTTCTGTTCGTTTTTGTTATTGCCGTCGTGCCACTCGTGCAATGAATAATGGAGCAGCGGACGGTGGCGCGAGGGGGGTGGGCCTGGCGGAGCCTCTTTGACGCAAGACTTTGCCGATCTCACAAGAAGAGGCAGAATCTGAGCCCTTATGGGCTGGGCTCTGGGATCTTGGCCACATGGCGAAGCGGCAATGGTGCAGCCAGCTTGGAAGCCAGAGCGGAGGGCGTCAGAGCACGGGGGGGAGTGCAGCAGCACCCCCCACAGGTTTCCTGGGTCTAGGCCCGGGGGAGTGCAGGGCAGTGGTCTGCTGGGGCGGTGGCTCCCGGGGCAGAGTGGTTCCCAGTTAGGGCAGTGCTGCGCGGGGCTCTGGGGGTACCGACCTGATGGGGGTGGCGGATGGCGCAGTGGATCGGTCCTTGGGGAGGGGGCCCAAGGGAGGGTGGTGCTTGGCGGTGCTCTGGGGTGGCGTCCTGTCGTTGCAACAGAAGCAAACAAGTAAGCATTTTCGAGCAAAGTTTTTAAATCCAGCCCCTGGCGGTGGTTTAGGAAACTTCACTGAAACTGCTGTTCGAGGGGCGTGTTCGGCCAGGAGCAGAATTTGCTTCTCTTCCTGGTTATCACGCAATCTTTTACTGCATAGTTCGCCGACGGGAAACTATGCAGAAAACGCAGGTCTGATCATGGTCTTAGAAGCCCCTTTCCTGCTGGAAATAAACCCCATCATGAGGTCATACAGTGCCTCCACAGAGATACTTGCTGTCATCAAATATTTCTCCTGCCTTACAAAGGACCCTTGTATGTATCTCTCCCCCCCCCCATTTATTCTATAAATAAGAGTGGTATTGGAGGTCATTGTCCCTTACCCAGAACGTTTCGATCAGGCAAGGAGTTAAGGAGTAGGGCAGCTTCCAAGTCCTTCCAAGGGGTTGCCTTAGCTGTTGGCTTAGTCGTGGAAACCACACGAGAGCTTTGGGCCCCTGCCTATTAAATGCACTTGTGACGTCCTGCACATTTTCTCCTTTGGCAGGCTTTTCTCGCTTTTAGCCTTCAGCCTTTTATTGAGTGTGGAAACACAGTTTATAAATAGACTTATCTCTTTCTCTCCCTCTTTCTCTTTCTCTTTCTTTCTCTCTCTCTCTCTTTGTAACAAAAAAGATGTCATTTAGATCGAGTTTTACCAGAGTTTATAAACATGGTATATTCCATTTTTATCGCCTCAGCCTTTTTACTGGCTCAGTAAGACAGCTGTCTGTCAGCTCCTCCAGTTTTAATCACATTGTTTTCTAGAAGACAATACACGGAGGCCTCCTGTGTACAAATAAACTGCGAATGGTCAAATGGGCGATTGCTGCTGAATGTCGGCCTTCAATCTTATGGCCTTGTCTCACATTGAGCTTATTCATCCAGACATTGCTTTGTCCCGGTTTTATGGGAAGGAATTTCACCCTTCCAGGATGGATGTTATATAGGGTAGCGGCTGAGCGGCCAATCAGGAAGTCCCTTCTTCAAATTCCACCTCTCCCAGTCTCTCACTAGGTGGCCTTTGGTGGATTTCCCCTGTAACAGTGGCAATAAAGAAATTTATAATTCATTATATCTCAAATATATATCATTAAGCTTACATGTACTGGGGATATTGGTGTCAAAAGAGAAAGCCTTTTCTCGAAAATTACAAATATCTCCTGTAACTTCCCTAGCTGACCACAAACATCCTTTCTTCCAGTAAGTTTGAACATAACTGTTTTCTGCTTTCTTCATTAAGAATATGTGCAAATATGTCAGGTAGAGAGGAAGTGTTTGTTAATTGGAAAACATCTAATTTTCACGTGAACAGTCTGGAATGCTATCATGTCGTTAGTCTTCACAAGGTATAAGAAGGCTGAGATCTGTCTTGAAATTTGTCTTTCTGCACAGACAAACCCGGATGTACATTTGTGAATAAAGCTTTCTCAAAACCTGACAACCCGGTGTCAGCCTACCTGGCAATCTGTCTCTAAAGCCTGCAAAGGCTTTTACTCATTGCAATCTAGAATTGTTTGTGGGTTGACACCCCCCAATACCTAAATCCAGCATCAATTTGAAAACGATAATATTGTTTTTCTATCCAGGACTGTAGTGAGAATCACAAGATAATGTTTGTGATGCCTCCCGAATGAGGTTCTAAAATTCCGTACGAATGCTAAGAATTATTATAATCATATTATCCTTTCTGGTATTATGAAAGCAGGAACATATGTTATTTCATTTATCACTTCCACAGATAACACTAAATTTTGCTGCTGCTGGGAGTGTTATCGTCCTCCATTTTTCTTATTCCAGAATTAAATAAAGTTGTCTTCAGGGTGCTGAGCAAGAGACTGGGAAGGGGAGAGGGACAAACAGCAAGACAGATGCAATTTTAGGCTACCGCAGGGCCCGCATAAAAAGACACACTGTGGATTCAGACACATGGAGAAGAGAAGGACACTCTGATGGGTTGTGACAATGAGGAAGGAGATAGAGCTCCGATTGGGAATACCGTACAGTGACAAAGGAAGAAGGCTACTTTCAAACATGTTATCCCATTTTAACTCCAAGTTAGAGATGGGCACGACTTGAAAAAAAAAATTTTCGAGTTGTCGTTAGTCGGGCCGGTTCTGTTTCGGGTCGTTTCCGTTTTTTGTGAAAATTCGCAAAAATTAGTTGGTTCGTTTTTTGTTTTTTTGTTTTCATTAGTACTGTTTTTTTTGGGGGGGTAGCGGGCTCCTGGAGGCACCTCTGTGGGGTGGGTGCCTCCTCTGGCCCGCTATAAAGGGAAAGCAGGCTCCTGGAGGCACCCGTGGGTGCCTCCTATCCTCACCCACTAGGAAAGGGAAGCAGGCTCCAAGAGACCCCTCAACATGGGGGTCTCCCCTCCTCACCTGCTGCTGCTGCAAAATGGTATGCAATAGCCATATGGATATGCATACCAGTTGCAGACAGTGAGACTAGTGATGGCAGTGAACCCAGAGCCATAGGTGATGCCTAACTAAGGCTCTCACACCACCATGTCTCGCACAGAAGGGAATTGTACTTGCGTGTAGTGCAATGCAATTAGTTCTGGCTTAGGGTTAAGGTGGTTTAGTGCAAGGGCTAGGGTTAGGCTAGTGACGGGTAAGGTTACGGTGGGCTAGTGGGTTGCACCTCTGGGTGCCTCTCTGACCCACTAAGAAGACAGTCGGTGATGTATGGGTAAGGACTGGAGTCAAGGGTTAGGGTTAGGGTTAGGGGGCTAGGGCAGGTTTTAGGGGGCTTTTTGGCACATCCCAGAAGTCTCCATGGCCAAGTGGCCATGCGATTGGTGGGATGGCTCCAAAAATTTGCATGGTCGTCCACTCCCACATGGCTGGCCACTCGGCCAGCCCATCATTGTGCAGGTGTAAGAAAAATAAAAAAAATAAAATCAATGGAGGACAGAGGAGGAGAGGAGAGACATTTTGTTGCAAGAAAAAACCCACTGCTACTGTGAAAAATCTGGCAGTTTATAAATTTTCGCGTGTTTCTGTTGTGCTTGTGTGTTTTTTGGACCACGATTTCAAAAACAATATTGCGTTCACCGCCCCATTTTGGATCCCCCGCCCGCACTGCATGGCATGGCGAGTCCGGCTGCCCAGGATGGGGGGGAGGCGGGACCCCCCTCCAGAAACCACCCCTCCGGTAGGTGCCCTGCGCCCTTAGTCAAGCAGGCATTTTTCTGCCTGCTTTTTTTGGCCTGGTAATGGGTGGGGGGAGAGTTTAAAAGTTTTTTCCTGTGCCGTCCGTGCCGCTTGCTTGCGCTTTAATTGCGGCGGCCGGCGGCGAGACTGGGCTTTTTGTTGGCTGCGAGCCTGTGGCGAGTCCCACCAGAGCAGCTCAGGACGGGGGATGGGGGGAGGCCGGGGACCTCCAGAAACAACCCCTCTGGTAGGTGCCCTGAGGCACGGCAGGCATTTTTCCGCCTGCTTTTTGGCCGGGAACCGGGTTTTTTTTAACTTTTACAAACTTTTTTTCTGTGCCGCGTGGCATCATGACAAATCAGACCAAAATTGTTCGTTCGTCAGTTCGAGCTCGAAGTCTGGCGGAGTAATTCCCGTTACCGTTTCCATAGAGTAACGGAACCGAGTAACGGAAATGGAAACGGGAATATCACTAAGTCGTGCCCATCTCTACTCCAAGTTATGTATACTTTATTGAAACAGTGAAGCCTATGCTGGCTTGGACACGTTGTGAGAATGGACGATGGTCGGATCCCAATAGATCTTCTATACGGAGAACTAGTGCAGGGAAAGCACCCCAGAGGGAGACCACAGCTGCAGTATAAGGATATCTGCAAGAGGGACCTGAAGGCCTTGGGAATGGACCTCAACAGATGGGAAACCCTGACCTCGGATCGCACTGTCTGGAGGCAAAAGATACAGCATGGTGTACATAAATTCGAAGAGGCGTTTGTCCAACAGGCAGAGGAAAAGAAGCAGGCATGGAAACATCAAAACCCGTGGACTGGGCAAGAAACAGAATACATCTGCCCCCAGTGCGGTAGAGACTTCCATTCCCGAATTGGTCTATTTAGTCACACTAGGTGTTGTTCTTAGGATCTCTACTCCAGGCATGATACCATTGCCTTTTGAGACTGAAGGATGCCAATGATGCTGCTGCACTTATGCTGGAATAAGTATTCCATTGGATTCTGTCCATTGTTGCAAAAATGCCACCTCCGTATGGAACTGGGGAGAGGGAGAGGAATCAGTGTTGGTGCAGGGCAAAGGAACCTTAAAAGGCCACCATGTGTCAACGTATTTGGACCAGCCCATCAACTCGCCTTGAAAGCTGGATTGATGTCATGGGACATACGTTAGACCAGCTTGTTCTGAAGAAATTTTGCCCAAGGAATATTTGCCTGTCCCATTCAACTTTCTCTTACAAGGCACTATGGGCATTTGGGTGGTGGTGCTGTGTTTGAAGAGATCACATTCTGGTGGGGAGTTGAGAAAGAGGGGTGGGGGCAGTAAACCCCACAGGGCACCATCAAGTACTTAAGTCCCCTAAATGGACCCCACAAATTGTGAGATTCCAGTCTCCATGGAGAGATGGCCCCTTGAAACAGTACTGGGATATGACGAAATCATGAGACTTAGGCTACAGATGGACCCAAGGATGTCTCCCCAAGTGAGCCAACCAGGGAAAATTATCAAGGTACAACAAGGCCCAGCTTCTCCCATTAATAGGTTTTACCCAATCCTTGGGTGGGATTAAATGTATTACTAAAATTGCGATCCTCATAGAATCTCATATCTGGTGTCTTGCATTCTTGCTTAAATGTTTGTGTAGATTGTTGCCACTGCCTTGTTCCTGTTTTATGTCTATTTAGTTTTCTCACAGTCATATTGTTACTGCTTGCTTTTATTATTCCCCCTTTACTTAATGGTTTATTCTCTCTATCAGTCTGTTACATATACATTTTTATGTAAACGTCCCAAGCAGTGCACAGCTAGGTCTGTGAAAACAAACAAACAAACAAACATATCCATCAATCCATCCATCCATCCATCCAACCATCCATCCATTCTGTGATGACCGAGAATATTTGAACTCCTTTTATTTTATTTTGAAATCTCTTCTCCCACTAAAGAAATACCAGAACTAGGGGACATGCACTCAAATTGAGGGCTGGGAGAGTAAGAACAGACAAAAGAAAACATTTTTTCACCCAGTGCATTGTTAGTCTGTTGAACTCCCTGCCACAGGATGTGGTGATGACACCTGGCCTGGATGCCTTCAAAAGGGGATTGGACAGATTCCTGGAGGAAAAGTCCATCACAGGTTACAAATAATGAGGGAGATGTATAATCTCCAAGCTTAAAACCGGGGTCCTTCAAGGGCCAGATGCAAGGGAGTGGTATCACGAGACAGACATCTAGTCTCATGCGCTCCCAGACACATCTGGTGGGGCCACTGTGAGATACAGGAAGCTGGACTAGATGGGCCTTTGGCCTGATCCAGCATGGCTCTTCTTATGTTCTTATGTTCTTATGAAAATAAAACTTTGAGCAAGTCATGGATTCATCATTCTTGGCAGGGTTAGACTTTCAACAGATATCATTGCAGTTGTGTGCTAGAGCCCTGAGCCCTGGCTGCTACTCTTTCCCTCCAGTTGAACTACAGAGAGTGAGTTGCCTTAAGGAGCTGGGCTTCCTGACCTAAGCAAACTTTAAAGGTGAAGTGAACATATCATTGGCACAAACACCAATGTGCCACAGAGGAGGACTTCAGGACCTTTGGTGATTTCACCACTGTTGGGCCAGAATGCAGCAGAAAAGCTGAGTCTCAGATATGAGAAGATATCCAGGGACTTGATCTCAAAAGCAGAGAGAATTCCAAGACTTCCAAGTGGGTGAAACAAGAAAGATAGCCCGGTGGCTTAGACATCTGGCCATGGAGCCAGAGATTGGGAGTCTTTTTTTAAAAAAAAAAAAAACTTGGAACGGGCTTCTCTCCCACATGCACACACACCAACAAGAAATTTGAGTTAGCAACCTTCCCTGAGGTTAACCCATAATATCTTCCTGCCAGAAGGGTGTGAAAAATCATACCTGCCTTCCCCACACCAGAAAGAACAGTTGGGGGAAGTCCTCTTCAACCATGAGTTCCATGAAGTCTAGACTCAAGTTCCTGTTCAAAGTAGTGTGTGTGTGTGTGTGTGGGGGGTGTTACGTGGATGGTTAGGTACCCGGTGCACCTCATCCCAACAGTCTAGAGAGGGGCTGAATGAACTCCGCTCTCCCCCTTGTCCTCTAAGTTCTCAACCAGGCCATAGTTCCAGTCTCTGAGCTGGTAGAGTCTACAGTCCATGGTTGGGATCCATTTCTGCTCACTGGCCCCAGTAAATGGACGTCCTTCAAGGTGGGCCAACAACTCCAAGAGCTTGCAGGCTTCCATGACCTCCAAGCCCATGCTCCCTCCTGCAGTGGAGCCAAGGGTTCTCCTTTTGCTGCTTCCTCTGCTGGCACCTCCTCTGGCATGCCTAGTCCATGTCCTTGCCCTTTCAGCAGGCTGGAACTATAGTCATTATCTGGTCTGAGAATGGGCAGTCTTCCTCGAGGGAAAGGAAGATGATTCACTCCTCTCTCATTGACAGGAATGGCACCTCTTCCTCTTCCTCTTCCTCTTCTTCCTTTAAGACTGGGTCCCAGCAACTCATCATAGCCTGTTCCCCCTTAAGAACATAAGAACAGCCTCGCTGGAACAGGCCAGAGCCCATCCAGTCTCTCTCACACGGTAGTTCACCATTTGCTTCAGGGTATTCCCAAGCAGATGTCTTCACCTGCTTACGATTCCCTGCAAATGGCATTGAGAGATATCCTGCCTCTCTCTCCAACCCGGAGGTTGTCCTTAAGCATCCCTAATGATAGTCATTGATACCTTTGTCCTCCATGAACTTCTGGCGTGGAGTTCCACAGACCAGTGATCCTCTGGGTGAAAAAGTACTCTCTCTCTCTCTCTCTCTCTCTCTCTCTCTCTCTCTCTCTCTCTCTCTCTCTCTCTCTCTCTCTCTCTCTCTCTCTCTTTCATGAAGTACGCTCTAGTTCTAGAGGTGCTTGTCTGACTCCACCCTTTTCCTCCTACCAGGAATCCCTGTCTTCCTCTGTGTGTTATCAGGCTGTCCTATTGCCTGAGGTCAAGTCCACCAGGAGTGCAGGATGAGGCCAGGCATCCTATCACAGATGGCTGGATCCTCCTCTTCACAATACCATCCATCCATCCATCCATTTCAAGAAGCATCATACCAAAGGCCAGGCAAGCTAATATGGGGCTGGGCACAGAAAAATTGCAACACCCCTCCCTGGAAGTAAAAATAAAGGCAACTGCCTCTTCTTGTAAGCTGAGGCTGATGCATCTGCTCACAACATTGGTACAGTTTCTCTAGGAGAAATCTCATTTTACTCTCGCACAACGCGTGGCCAGGATCTCTCCTCCTGCCTGCCCTAGGAATGTGGTGCAGGAGAAGAAGGGAGCCAAACAGACTCACGGGTAAGTGGAACGTAAGTACAGGCGATATGTCACTGCCTTTCCAATTACTTTTCAGTAGAGATGGGCACGAAACAGAAAACCCATGGTTTGGGTTCGTTTGTTTTGGGGGGGCCCTTGGTTCGGTTCGGGTTCGGGCTCGTACAAATTGTTTTTTTAAAATTGTACGAACCCGAACCAATCCAAACTGGTTCAGGTCCTTACCGGGTGGTGGCGGCAGCTGATCCTGGCCCCTGCAGCAGGGGCTTTTTGAGGCGCTGGCTTGGGGCCAGTGCTTCGTTGTTGTTTTTCAAGCACCGACCGCGTGTCCCCTGGGGCCGTGTCGGTGCTCCTTTTTTTATCATTATTTTTCTTTATTTTAGAGTGCCGACCCAGCCACCCCCTTTTTTGATTTTTTAAAAGGTTCCGAGTGCGCGGCTCCTGGGGCCGGGTCGGCACTTGGTTTATTTTTATTTATTTATTTATTTATTTTTCATTTTAAAGCACCGACTTGGACACCACTGGGCCCGGGTCGGCGCTCCTACTTTTATTATTTGATTTTATTTATTTTGATTTTATTTTGATTTTATGTGATTTGATTTTTTACTGCTGACCCCGTGGCCCACCTACCAGCTGTAGCATGGGCTACTCAGCTATTTTAAAAAAACATTTGGCCCGGGGCTGGTTCCATGGCCCATGGGCCAGTTCGGCAACCCATGGGACAGGCTTGGTGCTCGTGGGCTAGTACCGGGGCCCGCGCACCAGATCATTTTTTATTTTATTTTATTTTTATTGTATTGTTTTTTACTGCCGACCACATGGCTGCCTACCAGCTGTAGTGTGGCCGGTCGGCTTTTTTTTTCCCTGGATGCCTTCCCTTCAGCCAGGAGGACTGGACCAGGAAGGACCAGCACCAGGTAGGAGCCACCAGCAAATGAAATGAACCAAAACAAAACTAAAAGTTCCGTTTCGTTTCGTTTCGCTTCTCTTAGAGGGGGCAGTTTGTTATTCATTTTGTTACGTAACAAAACAAATAGCGAATAACAGAACGAACCAAAAGTTCCTTTCCTGCCCATCTCTAGTTCTTAGTCTTTCAGTGTGTTTTCTTTTCCATCACACTGTCTCTTTCTTGCTCACTTCCCTTCACACACACACACACACACACACACACACACACACACACACACACACATAATGGGCAGAAGGCAACAAGCTATCTTCTGCTCCAAGATGAAGTACAGTATTAAAGAAACTGAAAACTACATTTTGAAAATTGTTTCCCTTTTCCAGGCTCCCTCTGCCTATGGAGAATCAATACGCCAGAAGAGCATCGCCTTAAACATTAATATTAGAGAACAAAATTCGTTCCTGATGGATTGACGGGCACATTTTCTTAAGGCCAAGCCATAATGAACACGGCTACGTTCTCTTCCTCCCGTTCTTCCCTGCCATGCCATCTCACTCTTTGCCTCGCTCTCCCCCTTCCCTCCCTCCCTCCACTTGCCCCACAGAGATTGCAGTGAATAATTGGATACGGCGAGCCGGTACACAGAACCATCTATTATTAGGCAGTAAGATGCTATGCGAGGCCTGGTGCCCTCAACCCGATACTGGCAAGGGGGAATCGGGAGGAGAGAAACGCTGCTGTTTTTGCTCTAAGGCCCTGGATCCTGAGTCAATCAAGAGAAAGGTCGGCTGTGGTGATGCCAGATAATAATTCTTCCGGGAGCAGGGCTGCTCTGACTCCGAAGACCCCTAACAGGCCAGGCTTAAAAGCAAATCCATGTACCCCCATAATTTCGACACAGAGGTTTACATCATGTCACATTCGCTTTTCCTCTCCACGTCAGCAGCGAGCCAGGAAGGCGGCAAGCAAGCGAGTGAGCAAGAGGGCCAGGTTTTACAGCCTGGCTGTTGTACAAAAGAGGCCAGTTTAGACGGCGGATAATTCTTCAGCTCATCACCTTCCGCTGTCAGTTCTGTTTTGGATTCCAGCTAGCAAGAGTAGCATGTCACCTGGATCTCCTAAAGATCTGGGGAAGGGTCAGTTCCAAATTTAATCATGTTTTTTTGGAGAGATGCACCCATACGACTGGGAGGTGTGGGCCTTTTGGACTACCGAAAAGATAGTCCACCATTCTGAGTCCCACCTGACATGCAGACAACTGAATGTGACTTGTGTGGGAGAACAGCCTGAACTTAACATTGTTGTGGGCGAACTAGACCCATCTAGCTTCCTGTTCAGAAAGGGAACTCTCAGTGGGCCATCGCTCTTTCTGAAGTGGAAGCGTGATGGAACAAGACCTAAGTACACCACAGCCTTCCACCACAGACCTTGCTCTGCAGCCAGCCATGCTAAGGCAGATCTCCCAGAATGGAGAATTATGGAATGTGGCTGGTCCCTTGCAGTGCAGGGGTCACCTGGATTCCCAGTAGGCTGAGCAATAACACATCTGCTGTCATAATATCATACTTGAAGGACAATGTCACCCCTTATGAGTCTTCTTGGCAATTAAAAGATTGTTTTAAGTCAACCCTCTTGTCGGTCCCATGGCCAGTGCAGGCATGGAGAGTAGGAAGGGAGACAGGGCCTTTTCTGTGGCAGCTCCCAGGTTATGGAATGTTGTCCCACCAGAGGACAGATTGATACAAACATACAACTCTTTTAAACTTTCTTTGGACAGCTTAAAATCTACCTTTTCAAACAGGAATAGCTGATTGTGTTTTAGTTCTGCTCTTGTCAGTTCTTTCAGCCATTTTGACTCCCCTTATCTGGAGAAATAAATAAATAAATAAATAAATAAATAAATAAATAAATAAATAAATAACATGGAGGGAATTTGACAGCATGCCATCATGGACAAGAAAGGCTTGAATTCTGTGCATACTTTCATTTTTTGCTCAAAGGTCCACAAACATATATACAGTATAAGAAATCAATCACAGAATCATAGTCACATGAAGGTGGAAAGGGCCTACAAGGCCATCAATAAGTCTCTGATGTCATCTTTCCTTCTCCTTGGCGCTGGCCATTCAGGAGCTGTGCAGGGAAGTGCATCATCCTGCCTCCCTGTCTGATTGGCCAGTGCCAGGGAGAAGGAACAATGACATTGGAGACTTCTTCCTCACTGGAGTTTAGCCCCACACAAGCCCAACACAAGGTGAGGGATTGGATGAATTCATTCCAGAGGATTGGACTGGTTCCAAATGCCAGCTGGGCTTCTGCATTTCATTTTGGAACCGGACTACTTCCAAAATGAAACACCCATGCCTAACCACAATACCTTAAACACCAAGGATTTTCATGCAACACAAGCTTTTTTGCAGACTTCACACCACTTCATCAGGTGCATAGCCACACACCTTTCCTTAGGTTGTGTAGCTTGGCCCTCTCCCTTGTTTCCTTAGCTTAACATTGACTTCCCAGTTATACCTCTGACTGGAAATGATGGTATGGATGATGATGACTTGGGATGATACCAATGAGAATAATGTGGCACCTGTGAAAAGCCTTTAAGCCACAAATGGCCTGAACAGCACCTCCAATAAGAACCCACAAGAAAAAACATGTTGCCTGTTTGCCTCCCTCTCACCAACACCCCCCCCTCCAGTTCTGGAACGTTTTTGCAAAACAAGTCAAGGCTGCAGGTATCCCTTATTATTGCCACTAATTCAAAAGCTGTTCCTAATAATTTTTTTAAACATTTCCATATAATACATCTGTTCTGTTCACATTTATAATTGCATTTCACTGCAGCTGGGGAATTCCGGTAATGACTATCAGATAAAAGGCACTCTGCTTTGACAGGTCGGGATGTGTTTATTCCTCGACGCATCACCCTTTGGTGAAGGCTGCAGCAACAATCAGCTCCTTTCTCCTCTCTCCTTGGGCCTCAGCCAGGATAGCACTGAAACCTAGCATGTTTACCAGAGGTTTTCTGCCTTTGCAAAGGCAGCCCATGAAGGCATTAGGGCCCCTATCATACAGGCAAAAGAGGCAGTTAATAATAAAAGCTGTGTTTCTTTTTGAAGTCATCACATGACTCAGAATGCGGTTCCCACATTCCCATGGATGTGGTTAAAGTCACCACATTTTATACGTCCCCACCTCTTTAAACTGCATCTCGAAGAATGTTCCCTGGAAGGACAGATTTTGAAGCTGAGGCTCCAGTACTCTGGCCACCTCATGAGGAGAGAGGAGTCCTTGGAAAAGTCCCTGATGTTGGGAAAGATGGAAGGCAAAAGGAAAAGAGGACGGCAGAGAATGAGATGGTTGGACGGTGTCATCGATGCAACCAATATGGATTTGACCAAACTCCGGGAGGCAGTGGAAGACAGGAAGGCCTGGCGAGCTCTGGTCCATGGCGTCACGAAGAGTCGGACAGGACTGAACGACCGAACAACAACAACAAAAAGAAGCTCCAAGGGGGAGTGGTGGCAGTGTCGAGAAACAAGGTGGGCGGGCAAGCAAGAATGTGTGTGTGTTCTTGCGTGTGTGCAATGGTGTGTGTAAGAGAGAGAAGAGAGAGAGAGAACAGGTGTCAGTTGTCCTACCCTTCACTTCCACGCCAACACTCAACCTGGTGCCACCGCCGCCGAGCCCTCCTCAACCTCACCTGAGGCAGGCACCAATGAGGGGGTTCCCTGTTGATGGCCCTCCAGGGAAAGCCCACCAATGCCTGGCTTCCAAGGCTCCAGGCTGCCTGCCAGTCACTTGCTCACTTGTTCACCAGCCTCAGGATTCCCTTTTGCTCCTTCGCTGAGAAGGAAGTTCCCTCTTCGTTCCTCACGGCTGAGTCCCACCACAGGGGCTGTCGCAGGTTGGCCTCAGAAGAGGTGATTTATCCTTTTAATCCTTCTCTTGCAAGTGAGCCTCCTCCTCCTCCTCCTCCTCCTCCTCCTCCTCCCGACTTGGCTGGCTGTCTCCCAAGCAAAATATCCGGGAGACAGCAGTTGGGGAAAACAGAAAGTTAGAATGTTGGCAACCTGCATAACTGGTAAACCAACAACAAAAACGGGAAAAAACAGGTTTTTTTGTTCCCCCACTAATGTTTGCCTCTTAAATGCACATTTCGAAACAGATCAAAAAATACCCACCCTCTGCTTTGGGTCTTGGAAATCCTGCTGGAACCCAGTAAAGTAGGTGTTACTGTGTTTGTTTGTTTGTTTGTTTGTTTGTTTGTTTGTTTGTTTGTTTGAAAACCAGCTGACCATATGGGCACAATTTTTGGAGCTGGTTTATTAGTATATTAGATCTGGATTTTAAAGACTGTGGGATAGAGCCCTAGGAGGTTGTTGGAGAGCTCAGAAAAGTTCCCTTTTAAAACTGCATAAACACATGTGGAACATGGGTGTTCTGTTCTGGTACCTTCATGACATGCAACGTAGCTTGTTTTGCTCTAGTGCAGTGTTGGTGAATCTATGGCACAGGAGTCAAAGGTGGCACACAGAGCCCTTTCTCAGGGCAAGCAACATCGCCCCCCACAGCCACGGCACTTTCCCCTCTGCTCAGAGCATGCTACTGTGCTCCATGCAGAGAGACGGGTGAATGAGAGGCAGTAACTTTTGGGCTTGTTTGTAGACCCAGTTTACTCTCCGGACACACCGCTCTGGGCATCCCTAAAGCAGCATGGCAGGAGAGTAAACTGAGGCTACGAAGGAGCCCACAAGCCCACAAACCACTGCCTTTCCTTCATTTCATTTTGGCGACCTCAAAATGGCTCCACGCAAAGATCCAGATGAAGGGGAAGTGACAGTTTGTGGGTTTCTTTGTAACCCCAGTTTACTCTCTAGCCACGCTGCTCTGGGCATCCCAAAAGTTTACTCTGCCCATCGGGTGCTATCCTTCAAGAAAGCGAGGACTGAAGAGCAAGTTTTTGGATTTCCTGCAGCCACAGCGAGGATGAATTGCAAAGCCAACAATGAGGAAACAATTGACACCTTGGTCTCTGGCAGGAGAAATCTGTTGAGGAGATGGCAGCCAGCTTCTTCTGTTGAGAATAGTGGTCTTGAGTATAATTGCAACACTGGTGAAATTTTGCCTCCTCTCTCTTGCATATATATTTTTTTTACTAAATGTGGCTTCCTTCCTTCCAGGCAAGTCCGAAGTAGAGATGGGCACGAAATGAAAAAAAATTGTTCTGTTATTCGTTATTCATTTTGTTACGTAACAAAACAAATAATGAAAATTTGTGATGAAATTGGAACGAACTGAACAGAACCACGAAAATTAGGTTTGTTGCGTTTTGTTTTTGTTAATGGTGACGTGCAATGAAATGAGCTGTTTTTAAATGTTAAAAACATCCTGAATATCTGTAAAATACCAGCAATAATTATTTATTCTGCCTGATAATACCTACCAGGGGGATTGGGGTCCTTAAAACGTGCATTTATGTCTTTTCTCAGATCGCTGTATTTTTTTTTTCCTTTAAGGGGAGTTAGGGGACATTGACCCAAAATGGCTCCCAGATGCCTGATATTGATTTCCTGGGTATTAAAATGCCCTGGACATCCATAAAAAAACACAGTGATAATTATTTGAAATTATTACCTACCGGGGGGTTAGGGTCCTTAAAACATTTGTTTTTGTCTTTCTCCCATCACAATGTATTTTTTCTTTTCCCTTTAAGGATGACACAAAATATATTCCAGCCACAAGATGGATGCAAGCCATGTGATGGGATCATGTAAATTCTTGGACAATGTCAACCAATAGCATGCCCAGGTTGCAGACTGGGTAGGTGTGGCAGCCACAGAGTGCATAAAAGCTCTGGCAGCCCCCATCCTCCTTGCAGTCTGCGGTGGGAGTTAGGGTGGGATTGCTGTATCTGTGACTCGTCACTTTAGGCCAGCCAGGCAGGTGTGTGTCTCTGTGTTCCTGCTGGATCTTAGGGGGGAGAAAGAAGAGAGTGCATGAGTACCTCTCAGTGAGTACCCTCCCTTGCCCCGCAGTGCAGTCACTCTGTGGCTGCCTTGCACCCCGGGCAATGCCTGCTGCTGCCTTTGCAGCCTCCCTGCATACCTAGTCTATACTGTGTCTCTGCCAGCATCATTGTTTTAGTGTTTTCCCTCTGATCTGGGGCATTGGGGGACGCCCGCGCACGGAAATGCTTTAAATCACGCAAAAAGCAGGTAAAAATGAAAAAAGAAAAATGAAAAAAAACGAAACGATCTTTTTTCAAAAAATTCACAAAAAATGAAAATGAACCGAAACGGGACCCACAACGAAAAATGAAAAACCAAAATGTCATTTTTTCAATTTGTGCCCATCTCTAGTCCTAAGGGGCAAAGTTGCCCTCCCAAATTTCAGTTGAGCCACGGAAAGGTCAAAAGACAAGGACTTCCTACACATCTCTCCTGTTTGTTCCTTTTAAACCGATAAGATATTTCACTGCACAGTTTCTCCTTTCCTTCTTGTTTCTATTGTTACCCCCAAACAATAATGAATATAAGCATCACTTGACAAGCGTGCCACACCGCCGACCAAGGCAGCACAATGCATCATCCTCCACTCTGCTGTGCTCCTTTATGGTAAAGCATTTGATATTAATGTTTCCATTGCTTATCACAGACACTGGCCTTATAAGTGCTTGAGTCAACTCGGTTATTTATTAGAACTGGTTTCGCTGCCATTTCCTTAAATAAAATGTCTGCTTCACATGTTCTGGAAGATCGCTTTTCCTCCCGTTACTCACAGGAAGCTGTCTGTCTCTATCCATCACACATTTACTGTGGGGTTAAAGCCTGAAATAAATTCAGCAGTAAAAAAATACAATATTGCTGATTGCCGTTCATTATATTTATCAAGGGACTGGTTGAATATAACTTTGGGGAATGCCTCACACACAAGAGGGAAAAGATATGTGGTTATGCAAGCAATCAGTCAGGTTGGCCAATCGTTGAGGGAACCTCTTATGGCCAGCTCGTGAGGTGAGCCATAGCAGCCCCTCTCACCACTGTTTTGGGGTGAGGTGCCCCCTCTTCTGTCCATGAGCCTAATCTAGGGGAAAGAAGTACACATATAACACTAAAATGCCATGTACATCAAAGGGGGGGTCTTTCAGAAATTGTTCTTCTTACAATGTGTTCAGCATTATGTTCTGAGATGAAAAAAGATTCATAATTTCATAGAATCTTTGAGCTAGAAAGGATTTTTAAGACCATCTTCTGAGCCCATCATTTAATACAGTGATCTAGCAATGTGATAGAGCCATCCCCCTGTTACGGTATTTTTCTGTCTATAAGACACCCCCATGTATAAGGCAACTCCCACTTTTTCCAAACCAAAATTATACTTTTACAACTGCACAATTCTCTCCTCAGCCTACTTCTGTGTATAAGACGACCCTCAAATTTTAATCTAACAATCTTAGAAAAAAATATAGTTTTATTCACCGAAAAATACTGTACTTACGTACTTCCAGAAAACAAAGCCTACCATTTCCCAAGATACACTGCTTCACTTTCAGATGGCTCTAAATCTTACAAATTTGTTACTATATGGTGCCATTCCATCATGTATTTCAGGCATGTCCAAAGTAAGGCCTGGGGGCCAAATGCGGCTCGTTTTCTAATTCTGAGCGGCCCGCAGCTTCTTCTCCTCCCTGGCTCAGCCAGTCATGCATCCCCTCCAGCTGGCCCCTCCCCATACCAGATGGAGGTAGAGATGGGCACGACTCAAAAAATGGTGTTTCGTTTGTCGTTTGTCGTTTAGGGGGTCCATTTTGGTTCATTTTCGTTTTTTGTGATTTTTTTGCAAAAAAATTCATTTTCGTTTCGTTACGTAATGAAATGAAAAAACAAAAACAAAAACAAAAAATTGCTGTTTCGTTAGCATTCATTACAGTTCAATGTATTTGCCGCAACGAAAACGAAACGCACGACAAAATTTCTGTTGTTTCGGTTCATTTCGTTTCATTTTGGAGACAAAATTCATTTTTCATTTCGTTATGTAACGAAACGAAAAAACAAAAATGAAAACAAAAAATTGCTCGTTTTGTGCCCATCTCTAGATGGAGGCATTCGCTTGCAGTTTTATGCCTGCCCTCCCTGCCTCTGTCCATCCCCCCAGCCACCTGCCCAGCCTACCCACCCCTGGATCCGTTGCTGCAGCATCCTCCCCGCCTCCTTGCATGTTATAGAGGCTTGTCCAAAGTCCGGCCCCGGGGCCAAATGTGGCTGAATGGTTGGCCCCCACACATTTTCACTTCATCAAATCTGGCCCTCCTTGCAAAAAGTTTGGCCACCCCTGATGTATTTGAAGACAGCTAATGGACAGAATCATAGACAGTTTGGGACCTTGTTACCTCACTGAGTGTCTCTCTCTAAAATTGTCTATCTGAGCCACCCAGACCAGCCAGATGTTGTATTTGCAACAACTTCTGGCTACCCTGAGAGAAGTATGAACACCACCACCAGGAACTGAGCATTAACACTATGGATTGCATTGCCCACACATATACGCCAGACCCCTTCCTTTTGTCCCTATGAAAACAGGCTAAAACATACTATCACAAGAAGACTTCAGAAACATCTTAGCCCTTTAACATCATCCTGGCCTATTTACTAAGTTTATTTTGATATCAATTCACCATCCAGGTTTCCTTTATTCATAGGATAAAGGTAAAGGTAAAGGTTCCCCCCGCACTTGCTTGCTAGTCTTGTCCAACTCTTGGGGCAGTACTCATCTCCGTTTCTAAGCCAAAGAGCCAGTGTGGTGCAAGATCCTGGCCATGTGGCCAGCATAGCTGAATGCATTTCTGCACATGGAACACTGTTTACCTTCCCGCTTTTTACGGTGATATCTATTTATCTGCTTGCATTTACATGTTTCTGAGCTGCTAGGTTGGATATTCCTAGGATAGCCTGCATTTAATGGCTCTCGGTTCTCTCTTTAGATTATTTTTTGGTGTGCGCGTGTGTAAGGCACTGTGACCTTTTAATTGTTTTTTAACCACCCAGAGTAGTGCTTCAGCATTAGATGGGAAGGATATAAAAGTAAGGAATGAAATAATTTATAGAATAATGGAGCTGGGAGGTGTCTACAAGGCCATTTAGTTCAACTGCAGTGCTCAAAGCAGGGATCCAGATCAAGGCAGGTCTGACAAATGGTTGTCCGATTTTCTCTTGAAGGGCTCCAGCCGATGCTCACCACTTCCTGGGGCAACTGGTTCCATTGTCTCTCTGCTCTACCAGTCCAAGACTTTCCCCCCTTGATATTGACCCTTCAGCTGGCTTCCTGTAGTTTGAGCCCACTATTGCACATCTTGCGCTCTGGGATGATCATCAGCAGATCCTGTTGCTCCTCTGTGTGTCTGCCTTCCAAATATTTGAAAAGAGCTACCGTATCTCCCCTCAGCTGTCTCGAGGCTGGACATGCCCACGTAAGAACATAAGAAGATAAGAAGAGCCTTGCTGGAACAGGTCACAGCCCATCCAGTCCAGCATTCTGTCTCACACAGTGGCTCACGATTTGCTTCAGGGTATTTCCAAGCAGATGTCTTCACCTGTTTACGATTCCCTGCAAATGGCATTGAGAGAGATCCTGCCTCTCTCTCCAACCCGGAGGTTGTCCTTAGGCATCCATCAGGAGAGCCACTGATGCCCTTGTTCTCCATGAACTTGTCCTATCCTTTATTAAAGCTGTCAAGGCTGACAGCTGTCACCACTTCTTCTGGCAGGGAGTTCCACAGACCAGTAATCCTTTGGGTGAAAAAGTACTTCCTCTAACTTGTTTGAGATCTAGCACGCAAATGTTTCATGGAGTGTCCCCTGGTTCTAGTGTTGTGCGATAGGGAAAACAGTTTTTCCTTATCTACTTTGTCCACACCATGTATGATTTTATAAACTTAAATCAGTTCACCTCTGAGGAGCCGTCGTTCAAGAGTGAAGAGGCCCAGCCGTTGCAGCCTCACATGGTAAGGTTCTTTCAGTCTTTCCTCCTAGGGCTTGGTTCCAGTCCCCTGATTGTTCTTGTTGCCTTTCTCTGACCTTGATCCAGTTTTTGGTATCCTTTGCAAAGTGATGTCTAGATCTGAACACTATACTTGCCATAAATCTCCTGTTGTTCAACCTAAACATATCCAGTTCTTTGAAGTGTTCCTGACAGGGTTTTGGTTTCCAAACTAGACATCATTCTGGTAACTTTTCTCTAGGAATGCAGCACCCTAGATTGGAGAAATCAATGTTGATGCATTTTCAACAGCACAGATTATAGTCAATCATTTATTTCCTGTCAGCCAAGTGTACTGTTTATATACTGCTCTGTAGCACTTAAAGCCCTCTCTGGGCAGTTTACATGCTAATTATTAGAAATGGGCACGAAATAAATTTTTTGTTTCATTTTTCATTTTTTGTTTCATTTCCTAACTAAATGAAAAATGAAGTACTTTATAAAAAATCAACTGGGAATTTCTGTTTTGATCCATTTCAGTGGCACCAATACATTTTTAAAAACCACACACCTTTCCCTCCTGATCGGGTGTGTTGGGAAAATGAATAATGAAAAAACAAAAAATGGAACAATTTTTTTAAAAAAAATCATTTTGTATGAAACAACCCCTCCAATGAAATGAAAAGTGAAACAAAATGGAATTATTCATGTTTCTTCTTGAGTTCTTTCAAGGATTGCTCCTATTATTTTCCTTCTTGTTTGTGATTTTGAAATCCTTAAAGTTTGTGTCATGTATCTTTTTCATTAGAAGCATTTTCCCCTATGTTTAAGGTCTTTCTAGATGGATTTAAATGCAAATCAATATAGTCCAACCTGGGGAAAGACATGGCAAATTTCTCAGGGAGCATTTAATGATTTCCATGGAAGGGGTTGAATATAGGGGTGATCCAATTCCATTTTGAGGCCACTAGGTGCATAATGCAAAGAGGAGGAGGACAATATCCAATTAAATTAAGGGGTCAAGGAGTCTTACCTTTGAAGATTTGAGACTGGAAATATGACGCTAGGATTTTGCAGGATTATCCAACTCTGATGGATTTCCTCATTCCTCTTTCTTGGATATGGTTGTGTGGTTTAGATATGTTCCCTTTATTGGTTTTTCCTTTCTATCTTTTTTCTGTTTCTTTGCATGTATCGTGAGGAATTAAGCTTGGCTTGGCTTGGCTTCTAAGGAGGGGAACGTTGCAACACTTCTACCCTATAAGCCAAAGGCTATCCAGGTTCACAGAAGCAAAAATGAACAAAGGAGATGCCAGCAACATTTCCATATCCTCGCGGAGAAGGCAGCTTCCTTCCAAATGTTGTTATTTTTTAAAGGCATGGGGATGGGGATGGCATGCAGAACATTTGGGTCTCTTTACAGAAAGGAAGTTGGGGTAGAAAAGAAATTTAAAGTCATTATCATCTGAGAATTGCAGAACCAGATCATCTATGGATCATCAAGTCCAGGACTTGTCAAGGAGGCCATGGGGGTATCAGACCTCTGGTTCCACAGTCAGAGATCTACACCAATGACGTATCCCACAGTCCATGTGCATGATAAATGGAAGAATTTTTTAAGAATGGACCAACACCACAAAGAACCCCAGCACACCCAGTGGTTTTTATTCCCTTCCATATGAAATGCAGAATCTTGAAATCTTTATCTGAGTTCTAATGACAGCACCTAATGCTTTGGACACTCATCACCTTGGGAGCAGGTGCTAAGGAAGTCAAACCAGGTTTAAAAATAAGCAGAAGGATTTAGGAGGCACCCTCTGGTTCCAGAAATCCAAGGTTACCATTGTTAGTCAAGCCGTTGTGAAGACTAAGGCCACGGTCTCACTAAAGTTTTCTGTGCAACAAATTTTATATGTATTTTTTTCAGGCGGTCACATGGTGTTTGATGTGCAGTTAGTGTCCTGTTGCCAGGGTAGTATTTTTCTGCTCTGTGCCCATCTCTACTTGCCTTGTGCACATATTTTCCCTTTTTTCTGGGCCAATTTTCTAATTCTCCGTTGCATATATATATATATATATATATATATATATATATATATATATATATATATATATATATATATATATATATATATATATATATATATATATATATATATATATATATGCATGTTAGGGTGGATTCGGGTTTCTTCCCGTGTAGAAATCTGGTTGTTTTGGCGACGTTTCGACGAGGTCTCACTCGTCATCTTCAGGCTGGTGTTCTGGCTTCTTTCTTCTTGAAGCAGAGTGTGATCTCAGTTGAAGTCCTTCTATAAATACTGCTGGGGTGTGTGGTTTGCTTGCTCTGTTGCTGATTGTAGGTTCGTTTGTTCTTTTGTGATCTGCTGTGTGGCTGAGGCGATCGTTAAGGGCTTAACTGCTGGTGGGTTAGATGGCTGTTTAGAGACATCCTGTGTGGGTGAGGTGCTGGATGTGTGTCTATTAGCCTTTTGTTTCTTAACGACCTTGGTGATGGGCGTTCTGGCAGCATCCTGGGCTTTGGTGGAGTGGGGTCCTGTGTCTTGTGAATTCATTTTGGTCTGGCTGCGTGTCTGTGGTCTCCCAATGTTTTTTTGGCGTGTGTAAGTGTGCTCCATGTGGTGGCTGGAGTGGGGAGTAGCGGTAGATGGTGCAGTCGTGGTTTTTTTATTGGATGGTGGTTTCGTTTCATCTGTGGGAAGGGTCTGGGTTTGTGTTTGGTGTGGATGGAGGGTGGTGGCATCTTGTGTCCTTTTGGACCTGGTGTCAGTCTTTGTGGCAGAGGCTCGTCTGTTGACCAGGGCTAGTTTCCAGATGTCAGGCAAGCGGGAGGTGTCATCATGTTTATTCATGTTGTTTGGGTGTTTCTCTATTTCAATGGCTTCCATGATTATTCGACTGTTGAAGTGTTCAGTTTTGGAGATGAGTTTGGTTCTTTTAAAATCAATTTCATGACCTGTTGTTTTTATGTGCTGGAAGAGAGAGGAAGATTTTTCTTCTTTTTTGACTGCGTTCTTGTGTTCTGCGATGCGTGCGCTTATTCTCCTGTTTGTCTGTCCGATGTATGTGGCTGGGCAGACTTTGCATGGTATTTCGTAGACTCCTTGGTTTTCTAGCTCAATCTTGTCTTTGGGGTTTCTAAAAATGTTGGCTATTTTTTGTTCGGTGCAAAAGGCTGTCTTGATATTGTGTTTGTGGAGAATTTTGCTTATTTTGTCTGTGGTGCCTTTGATGTAAGGGAGGAGGGCAGTGCCGTTGTTCTCTTCTGTTTCTTGGTTCTTGGGGGGTGTTTCTTTTTGGATTAGTTTGGTGATGGTGTTTTTTTGGAATCCGTTCGCAATTAAAGCATTCGAGAGAGTGTGTAATTCAGTTTTTAGGTGGTCTTTGTCAGCGAGGCGTTTGGTTCTGGAGATGAGGGTTTTTGCTACGGAGTTGATCTGTGAGACCTCGTCGAAACGTCGCCAAAACAACCAGATTTCTACACGGGAAGAAACCTGAATCCACCCTAACATGCATACCTATACCCGTGAAAATCTACGAAAACATATATATATATTGAGATTGAGCTAGAAAACCAAGGAGTCTACGAAATACCATGCAAAGTCTGCCCAGCCACATACATCGGACAGACAAACAGGAGAATAAGCGCACGCATCGCAGAACACAAGAACGCAGTCAAAAAAGAAGAAAAATCTTCCTCTCTCTTCCAGCACATAAAAACAACAGGTCATGAAATTGATTTTAAAAGAACCAAACTCATCTCCAAAACTGAACACTTCAACAGTCGAATAATCATGGAAGCCATTGAAATAGAGAAACACCCAAACAACATGAATAAACGTGATGACACCTCCCGCTTGCCTGACATCTGGAAACTAGCCCTGGTCAACAGACGAGCCTCTGTCACAAAGACTGACACCAGGTCCAAAAGGACACAAGATGCCACCACCATCCATCCACACTAAACACAAACCCAGACCCTTCCCACAGATGAAAAAAGGGAAAAGATGTGCACTAGGCAAGTATATATATAAAAATTCCCACGGTGATTACCGGTAAGCCATCTTTCAACCACTGCAGTTTCTAATTTTGCGAATCTCCTGCTTTCTTTCCACGTGTTTCATGTGTTCTCAATGAAGAATCGACAAGCTGGACCCACAGGAAGTGGCAGGAAGTGGGATATGAAGGTAAATACTGCATATTTTCTGGGATCGCACCTCGTTAGAGAAGCAAATAATTGAGCATTTTGAAGGGAAGTTTTTTAAACCAACCCCTAGCGGCGGTTTAAGAAACTTTGGTGAAAGTGGGGTTCCGGGGGCGTGGTTAGGTTGCAATCTTTTACTGTGCAGTTCGCCAGAGCAAAACTGCGCAGAAAACGTTGGTAAGACCACGGCTTAACAGCAACACAAGGGGTGAGTACTGTGACCACCTTGGCGTTTTGCCATGGCTTACCACTGAATGTGTCAACTGCCCCCAAATTCCACGGGCACCGGAAAATAGGGATTGGCACATTTTTAATGCCCACATGCATGTAAATGCTCCCTCCCTCACCTCCACATCTGAGCCCTCCTTTACATAAGAACATAAGAACATAAGAAGAGCCATGCTGGATCAGGCCAAAGGCCCATCTAGTCCAGCTTCCTGTATCTCACAGCGGCCCCACCAGATGCATTTGGGAGCGCATGAGACTAGATATCTGTCTCCTGATACCACTCCCCTGCATCTGGCCCTTGAAGTACCCTGGTTTAAACCCTGGAGGTTACACATCTCCATCATGGTTTGTAACCTGTGATGGACTTTTCCTCCAGGAATCTGTCCAATCCACTTTTGAAGGCATCCAGGCCAGATGCCATCACCACATCTTGTGGCAGGGACTTCCATAGACTAACAACACGCTGGGTGAAAAAATATTTTATTTTGTCTGTTCTTACTCTCCCAGCCCTCAATTTGAGTGTATGTCCCCTAGTTCTGGTATTTTGTGAGAGGGAGAAGAGCTTCCCTCTATCCACTTTACTCATGCCCTGCATCATTTTGTACGTCTCAACCATATCCCCCCTCAGGTGCCTTTTTTCCAGACTAAAGAGCCCCAAATGTTTTAGCCTTTCCTCATAAGGGAGATGCCCCAGCCCAGTAATCATTTTAGTCGCTCTCTTCTGCACCTTTTCCAGTTCCACTATGTCTTTCTTGAGATGTGGTGACCAGAATTGTACACAATACTCCAGGTGGGGCCTTACTATTGTTTTGTATAATGGCATTATAATGTTGGCTGTTTTATTTTCAATCCCCTTTTTGATAGTCCCTAGCATGGAATTGGCATTCTTCACCGCTGCCACACACTGGGGAGACTCCTTCATGGAGCTTTCTGTTATAGGTTTTTTCCTTGTCTCTTTTTCTTAAGGCATTAACAATCTCCTTCCACTAATTTTGTCTTCAAAGGTTTCAGGAGCATGTTTTCAATCGCAGGTGAATTGGGGTAAATACTACCTGAATATTTTTCCCCCCACTTGAGTGATCTTTTGAGCTTTCCATGCTCATACCTCGAGGATAAATTTTTGGACTTTTTGTAAAAATAACCCTTTCTCTCCTTTGTTCTTTTGGTGGTTGCTTCTGACATGTTTCCTTAAATAAGAAGAGGCAAAATTCTGGTGAATTCAGAAAACAAAATCTGGCTCAGGAACGATGCTGTTTGGTGTACAGATTGTAATAATGCTTCCCTGTCTGGTGGTTCTTGGGAGGTGGTGGTGGGGAAGCTATGAAGTATCCAAGATAAGGTTCTGAAGCCTCTTGTATGATTTCTCAGATGAGAGGGAAAGAATCTCACACAGAGAAGGGGGCAATGATATTTATTCCCCTGTAGTTTCTCCCTGAAAGTGAGGGGCTGTGAAATTCACATACCAGGCTTCACAAAACTGAATACAACACAAAACTGAATACAACACAATTAACATTAAGCAATCTTTTAACACATATTTGAAAATATTTCAAATCTGGCTGCAACGCCATGCCTGTTGCTGTACATGGCTGTCTACCAAAGTTTCTTAAACCTTTATCTATCAACTCGGACTCTGAGTTTTCCAGGACGGATCAGAAAAGAGATCTTGGTGTGTTGGTGGACAGCTCCATGAAGGTGTCTCCCCAATGTGTGGCAGCAGTGAAGAAGGCCAATTCCATGCTAGGAAAAAGGGGATTGAAAATAAAACAGCCAACATTATAAGGCCATTATACAAAACAATAGTACGGCCACACCTGGAGTATTGTGTACAATTCTGGTCACCACATCTCAAAAAAGACATAGTAGAACTGAAAAAGGTGCAGAAGAGAGCAACTAAAATGATTACTGGGCTGGGGCACCTCCCTTATGAGGAAAGGCTAAAACATTTGGGTCTCTTTAGTCTGGAAAAAAGGCGCCTGAGGGGGGATATGATTGAGACATACAAAATAATGCAGGGCATGAGTAAAGTGGATAGAGGGACACTCTTATCCGTCTCACAAAATACCAGAACTAGGGGACATAGACTCAAATTGAGGGCTGGGAGAGTAAGAACAGACAAAAGAAAATATTTTTTCACCCCACATGTTGATAGTCTGTGGAACTCCCTGCCATAGGATGTGGTGATGGCATCTGGCCTGGATGCCTTCAAAACTGCATTGGACAGATTCCTGGAGGAAAGGTCCATCACAGGTAACAAGCCCTGACAGAGATCTGTCATCTCCAGGCTTAAAACTGGGGTACTTCAAGGGCCAGATGCAGGGGAGTGCTATCAGGAGACAGATATCTAGTCTTGTGCACTCCCAGACGCATCTGGTGGGGCCACTGTGAGATACAGAAAGCTGGACTAGATGGGCCTTTGGCCTGATCCAGCATGGCTCTTCTTATGTTATGTTCTTATGTTCTTATGTCCTTATGTGAGGATTCAGAAATGAAAATTGTGTGGCAGTGCAGCTGGGGACAAACTCCTAGAATCTCAGGCATGACACAGATTTGTCAGACATCTGTATAGCCAACCATCAACCTTGGATTCACACCAGAGGTAGCCACAATGTCTGACTAGTTGATTCATACAAAGCTGGCGGGGGGGGGCACCACAGATGCCGTGCTTTCTCTTCTCCACCCCACAGGCCAACTGGACTACTCAATGGGAGTGAAATTTACCTGGTGATTGGATGATCTGCTCAAGGAGAGGAAATCACGACTCACTGGGGGCGGGGGGGGGAGGTCACTTGTTTAATAACAGTGCTCCACTGTGGGCAGAAGGTCAGCCTGTCCACCCCCTCCACCTCTAACAGTTGACCATTCCAACAAGGAGGCAGCATTTTTACCCAGCATGTTCTTAGTCTGTGCAACTCCCTGCCACAAGAGGTGGTGATGGCATCTAGCCTGGATGCCTTCAAAAGGGGATTGGACAGATTCCTGGATGAGAAGTCCATCACAGATTACAAGCCATGATGGAGATGTGTAATCTCCAGGCTTAAAACCAGGGTACTTCAAGGGCCAGGTGCAGGGGAGTGGTATCAGAAGACAGATATCTAGTTTCATGCGCTCCCATAGGCATCTGGTGGGGCCACGGTGAGATACAGGAAGCTGGACTAGATGGGCCTTTGGCCTGATCCAGCATGGCTGTTCTTATATTCTTATGAGTGTCAGCTGCTGAAGGGGAAGGGACGGCTGAGCTCCTGCTAGAGTGGAGCACCACCAGAGAAGGAGGACTCTGGCATTGTGCAAAGACTGGCGAGTGGCTCAGCCAGCCCAACGCTGGGAGACAAAGCGTGGCACCTGTGGCACCATGCTGAGAACTTCCTATGAAGCAGTTTATCAGGCTTCGTGCACATCTCTAATTCATACCCAAGACAGAATGGACAGATAGTCATGGTGTAAGTATGATCCCTGAAAGTGGCTTTAGACACTGTCGGAGCCAACAGCTTTCACAGTTACTATTAGGCTCCCCCCCCCTTGTGCACTGGAGCAAGCCAGCACTATGACTGCAGCAAAGCTCCCCATAAACCCAAGCGGATGGAGTATTTTGTCTGTCTCCTGCATATCCCCCCCACCTACCCCTTGGAAATTTATTGCAGCATGTTAGCAGAGATCCATGTGGTGAACCTGTTACTCCAGAAATTCATTTTTAGTGCAAACATCTTTTAAATGGTAGGAATTATGAAATTATTTTTATTGCAGCCTTCAGATAATAAATTTTTGGAAGCCTTAAACATCAGCAGATTGTTTTATTGGGGTTTATCTTGCTGTCGTGCTCACATCCATCATTTGACTGAACTATAAAAGTGTTCTAACGTTACATGTGTCAGATGCTGCATTTACACCTAATAATTTACCAAGCTTGGGGGAACTCCTGGTTTCTGCTTGATATCATCTGACATTTTATGGGGCATTACATGAAACAAAAAATCCCTTAAGCAGCTATTTTAATGAAAACAGATAATTGAAATTCTGATTGTCATAAAATTAAGCAGGAAACAGCGAAACGGACGGGAAAAGAACCACGTGAAAGAAAAATAAACAGAGAAATAAGTAAGGGTAGAGTTTGTAGTAAGAACAGGTCTACTGACAGGCAACAATGTTTTTCAGTTCCTAAAATCTCCCAGCACCACTAGTAATTTTCAGATCTGTACTTTCACAATGTAGCACATTTAACTGTACCATCATCCACTGGTTCTCTGAATGTTTGAATCTAAGAACTGTCCGATTACTCTGCCAAATAGTCTTGGTCCCATCATGACAATGAAAACAAACAAAAGAAGCAAAAAAATAACTTATTTCAATTAGGACACTGTATGACCCACTGTCAGCTGCCTAGATGCCCTAAGCACATCCAATCTCTCCTGATTTCAGAAGCTAAGAAGGTTAGTACTTGGATGGGAGACCAACAGGGAATACCAAGTGCTCTAGGCGCCTGGAGTAGGAACTGGCAAGCCACTCCAGTATTCCTGCCAAGAAAACTCCATGGACGTGGAGTCATGAAGAGTTGGTCACGACTATAACAACACAACACACACAAACACAAACACACACACACACACACACACACACATGCCCCACCATCATCCCCTCCAGCATCACTGACATGATATAATTGAGGGCTATAAATTGTTCAAAACAAAACAAAACAAACAGAGGGAATATAAAGGGAGGCAGAGTTGCAGAATATGTACAAAATACATATTCCCACACAGAAATACCGAAGAAGATTGTCTGGTTACTGGAGTCTACTAGCAACTAACCAAGCAAACAGAGGCTTTGGGTGAATTTTTCAAAAACAAATTGCAAGTGTTTCAAAGAGACACAATAGGCCCTTCTCGGCAGCTGCCCCCAAGCTGTGGAATGCCCTCCCGATTGAAATCCGCCTGGTGCCAACATTGATGACATTTCGGAACCAGGTAAAAACCTTCCTGTTCCAGAAGTTTTTTAATTGATACAATATAGATTGTGAGTCCTCTGATGGCAATTTTAGTGTAATGATTTTAATGTAAGGTTTTTATTATTGTTTTAGTTATTTATTGATATTCTGTTTTAACTGTTTTAATTCTTTTGATTGTAAGCCGCCCAGAGACCTTTGGGTAGTGGGCAGCATATAAGTTGTAAAACTAAAATAAAATAAAATAATAAAATAAAATAAAATAAAATAAAATAAAATAAATGTACTCAATGTGAGGCCCAGCCAATGCTGAATAGAGAGGGACGGGGAGGTGTTACTTTGAAAATGTGAACATCTAGAATTTTTCCCTGGCCTCTTCATCTCCTCTCTCTCTCTCTCTCTCTCTCTCTCTCTCTCTCTCTCTCTCTCTCTCTCTCTCTCTCTCTCTCTCTCTCTCTCCTTCCATCCTTGCTGCCTCCCATGCCCAGCACCTGCAGAGTTAAAATGGTCCCTTCACATGACCCCACCTCACAGAACCATAGACTCATAGAATCATAGAGTTGGAAGAGACCTCAAGGGCCATCCAGTCCAACCCCCTGCCATGCAGGAACCCCCATCACAATATTTCCGACAGATGGCCATCCAGCCTCTGTTTAAAAACCTCCACAGAAGGAGACTCCACCACCCTCCTTTGGGACAGCATATTATTCCACTGCCGAACAGCTCTCACGGTCAGGAAGTTCTTCCTAATGTTCAAATGGAATCTCTTTTCCTGTAGTTTGAAACCATTTCCCTGAGTCCTAGTCTCTGAAGCGATGGAAAACAAACCTGTTCCCTCTTCAATATGACATCCTTTCAGATATTTAAACATAGCTATCATATCCCCCCTCAGCCTTCTTTTTGAAAGGCTAAACATTCCCAGTTCCCTAAGCCGTTCCTTACAAGACATTTCCTCCAGACCCTCAACCATCCTGGTCGCCCTCCTCTGCACCCGCGCATAAAGGTTGTCAACATCCTTTTTAAATTGAACTGCACAGAACTGGGCACAGTACTCCATGTGGGGTCTGACCAGAGCAGAATAGAGTGGTACTATCACTTCCCTTGATCTAGACCTCATTTCTTTGGAAGAGGAAGAAGAGAAGAAAAGGTGAGGCTTCATCCTAAAATGCTTCATCCTCTGGTCCCTGGCAGCCTGCATTACTCAAAAGGTCCTCGTGGGTCTAGCTGCACACACCATTTGTCGCCAGCCTTTTAAAAGTGCAGGGCACATGTTCAGGTGGAGGGGGGTTTGTGTGTGTGTTTGTTTGTGTGCTGTATTCCTGTGATATACACGCTGCAATGATTCTATGCAACAGGAAAGGGCTACTTCCCAGCAGTTAAATATATCTTTTTCTGTTTGAGTGGTTGCAGTAAAATATAGCAGTGCTTTTGTGTACGGAGGGGGAGGGGGGAGGGGGGGAGGGAGAAGGGGGGAATTCATTGATCTCAGCAAATATTTATCCAGTTGGCAATATCCGAGCTCATATGGCTATATCCATGTTCATATTCACTACAATGGGCTCAGGGAGATGCAGGAGCGAGGAGAAATGGGAAAAACAGCTTTATATCTGGCCAAAAGGAACCATCTGCACCAGAGGTAAACAGATAGGCTGTGAATTATAGCCATGAAGGATAAACCTCCAAAGGTTTTGCAGGCGCTGCCATAGCAAGCACAGGGCTTATTAAATTCTTGAGGATCCAAATCAAGGGCCATCCACTGTCCTCATAAGAATGTTTCCGTGGCCACGGACGCATCAACCAAAGGTCCGTTCTGTAGTCTTCCCAGAGTTATGAGCATAAAACAAAGCCTCTTGCTGTTTTTTTTTTCCAGAGGCTTCCTGTAAATGTACTCCGTCGGGCAAACTACCAGTAGAACGGAACCAAATGCTCGCTGATTTTAATAGGTGGAGGAAGGAATAGCAGTAGAGAGTTTTATTGCTGTAGGGGATTCTCCTGTTTTGTGACTCTTTCCCCCTGCCACAGGAGGTGGTAATGGCATCTGGCCTGGATGCCTTCAAAAGGAGATGGGACAGATTCCTGGAGGAAAAAACCATCCTAGGCTACAAACCATGATGGAGATGTGTAATCTCCAGGTTTAAAAACCAGGGTACTTCAAGGGCCAGATGCAGGGGAGTGGTATGAAGAGACAGATATCTAGTCTCGTGTGCTCCCAGACACATCTGATAGGGCCACGGTGAGATACAGGAAGCTGGACTAGATGGGCCTTTGGCCTGATCCACTCTTCTTATGTTCTTATGTTTTTATGTTAGAAGATTCTCATCACTTTTATCTACTCCACTGCCTTTACACCTCTCTCAGCCCATCCTCACCCTTCAGGAGCACCTGAGAGTATGACAAGAACCAATGGGTGGAAACTCATCAGAGGGATGAGCCAACCTGGAAATAAGGAGAAATTTCCTGATGGTGAGAGCCATTAAACAGTGGAACAGCTTGCCTCCCGATGGTGTGGGTGTCCCATTGCTGGTGTCTGGAAACTGAGTGATGGCAACTGGACTTCTCAAGAAAAGACGTCCAGTTGCCACGACTCAACATCCAGATAAACTCACTTGAATGACTGAGAATCTTTACAGAACACTGAGAATCTTCACAGACCCGTTGCTGGTGGTTTTCAAGAAAAGTTTGGACTTTTCTGTCCAGGATTGTATGAGGTCTCCTGTAGGGGGGTTGGACTCAAAGACCTCGAAGGTCCCTCCAAACCTACGATGATTCTGTTATTCTACAAGGGACCATATTAGCCCAGAGCAGATATGTGTGGCAGCTTCTCATGTCAACAGTGTCACCAAGAGCAGCTGAAGCCAACCAAGGCTGAAGGTAGTGCCATTTAGTTGGGATATAATCCCCATAAACAGAGGTAAGTAAAGTAGCACCTGATTCTGAGCCCCAAAAAGCAAGCCCTACACCCAACACCCTACGGTGCAGTCCCAGATCCATCCATGAGGAACGAGGTTGATGTCTTTTCTCTTTGGGTGATTAGAAATGCAGCCAGAGTTCAAGATGTAGAGAAGAAGGATCAGCATCAGGAAGCACTGAACCTTTGTCAGCAACTCTGCCCAAGTTCTACACTGCCAGTTTAATAATTTACTAAAGTCTTAAGGAATTAGGAGCCTTGTGGTGCAGAGGTTAAACTACTGTACTGCAGTCAAAACTATGCTCATTGCCTGGGGTTCAATCCCAGGTAGCCGGTTGATGGTTTACTCAGCCTTCTATCCTTGCAGGGTAAAGTGAGTACCCAACTCACTGGAGGTGGGGGGCATTGTGTAGCCTGCAAAATTAACCAGTAAACTGCACAGAGAGTGCTTTAAGCACGATGGGACAGTATATAAAAAGAACACTTGGCTTTGTCTGCTAAATCCAAAGAGGAAGCTGGTTTTATTTTGCTTTGTTGTTTTTTTAACACTGCTCAGTAAAGCTATGGCGTAAATAGCCAGTGTGCTGAAGTGGATAGAGCGACAGGCAATTGATGGATTGATTGCATTTCTATGCCACTGACTTAGTACAAAACACTACTCAAAGTGGTTTCCAACAAAACAATGAAAGAATCACCCATCCATCTCACAAACCAACATTAAACATCCCTCAACTGACACTTAAAAAGCCAACCCAAATGATGCAGTCAGGGAACAAAGATAGGTATTAAAAGCAAAGCAAGTAGCAACGTGTGGTGCTGATATACCACCCCATAGTGCTCAAAGCATTCTCTGGGTGGTTTACAATTCAATTATGCAGGCTACACATCCCCCACCCCTCCCCTCAGTGAGCTGAGTACTCATTTTACCAACCTTGGAAGGACAGAACACTGAGTGAACCTTGAGCCTGCTACCTAGGACTAACCCCAAGTCGTGAGTACAGTGACTGCTGCAGTACAGCCTTTTAACCACTGAACCATGAAGCTTCCCTTAACTAAGGAAAGATGTCCTTGAATGCTTCTTGGCAGAAAGTAGCTGTTAATATCTACCCAAAAAAGACAGGAGGGAGGAGGCCTGGTGTGTTTTTACAAGAAGCCCATTTCGCATCGGCATAAGAAGGTATCTTGGCCATCTTGGCAAAATCTGGAGCTAGAGTCCGGAGGCAGTTCATGACTGTTTACATTCTGGTAACTCCTGCGATGCAGGTGGAACTAATAATATCATCTCTGCAGTTCATTATACTATTCCAGTGACATGGGGAGTGTGGTTTTGCTGCTTGGGTAACAGTTTTAACCTCCATATTAATCTGCCCAAGCCTTGTGCTCTGAAGAGGCCAACCCAGCTTTGCATGCAGTGTTGAAACAACACAGCTTCAATACAGAGCATGATACCATAGTCTCTCGAGACTGAAGAATACTTATACTATATAAGAAAGCAGAACAAAATGCCTGTGAGGAATGGGTAAGATGGGCTGATGTTCTGGAGGAAGATGCTGCAACAAATACTCAGAAGATCTGGGTTCGATTCCAGACTCTGCCATGGAAAATCATTAGGGTTGTGGAATTTATAAAACTGCTCCTTAAATATGTCCCTTTTCTTGAAAGTCCTACTAGGGTTGCTATAAGGTTTGAAGACACATTTCAGTAACCGTAAGTCTGATTGGTTTAAATGATCTCTTTATATTTGTATATCATGTGCCTTCAGCAGCTCTAGAGCTCCAACAGCTGGTTCCTAACAAGTTACCATCTTCATGGCCTTGGCCAGTTTTATTATGACTGATGGAGAACACCTAGAGCAGGCCTGAAACATCTTGGTCAGAAAGCCCTCCTATAATGTGTCCAGAGGAGGGTGACCAGGATGGTTAAAGTTCTGGAAGAAATATCTTACGAGCAGTGGCTTAGGGAGCTGGTAATGTTTACCTTTACAAAACAAGAGGTTGAGAGGGGATGTGATAGCCATATTTAAATATTTGAAAGGATGTCATATCAAAGAGGGGAGATGTTTCTTTTTCATGGCTTCCAAAACTAGGACTCAAAGCAATGGTTTCAAACTATAGGAAAAGAGATTCCATTTGAACAATAGGAAGAACTTTCTGATGGTTAGAGTTGTTTGGCAGTGTGGAATATGCTGCCATGGCGGGTGGGGTGGAGTCTCCTTCTTTGGAGGTTTTTAAGCAAAGGCTGGATGGCCATCTGTTGGGAATATTTTGATGGGGGTTCCTGCATGGCAGGAGGTTAGACTGCATGGCCCTTGAGGTCTCTTCCTACTCTATGATTCTGACTGTGATGCTTCTATTATTCTCTGATCCCACGGACTCTTGATAGAAGTGAGAAGACTGCAACCCCAGATCATTCTAGACCTTGACCTTGTGCCATTCCCCATTTGACTCACACCAAAACCCAGGGAGACTTTCTGAAGATTCCTGCCAAGTTCTTCAAAACCATTAAGGTTTTTTTAAAGGTATAAGGTTGCAAAATGCCACATATCACATCTCCTTTTAGAAACACCATCCAGTGTGGCATCTCTGGCTGTTAAGAGACCCAGCAAGTTATTTTCTCTGTGCCGCAGTGGGCAGATGTTTAGGTGTTTATTTGTATGTTTTTATTTGTTTTATTTTATTTTTATTCATCTGTATGGAAACATACACATATACACACATTCTCTCTCTCTCTCTCTCTCTCTCTCTCTCTCTCTCTGTTACTTACTCACTCTCTCTCTCACTCAACACACATTTATAAATAAATTTGCTTGTTTTTTGTTATGTTTTGTTTTGTTTTGTTTTGTTTTGTTCTCCTCATTTTTAATTTTTTTTAAAAAATGAGCTGCACTAGGAGATGACAGAAATTCAAAACAGAGACAATTTTCAGGATGTATGAAAGGCATACCTGATCTTTTCTCTGATTTTGAAATGCTCAATGCACTTTGTCACACAGCCTTCACCTGAAGCTATAAATGATATATCTAATAGAAACAAATTAGTTTATAGGCCAGCTCAGTACCACCATAACTGTCTGTCACTAGTACCCATTTTCATATTCATGCAGACAATATTGTATTGGTGAATGTGTGGGAAGTTTTTTGTGGCATGATCAATAAGCGTGTGATATTAATAATCTGCTGACTTCAATAGACAGCAGCTGTTTCCAGCACAGAGAGACAAAGGCTGATACTTCATGTCCATCTCATCGCTGTTCACGGTCCCGCTTGGGACCGGTATGAAGTAATCTAACCGCACGTCCATTGCGGCATGAGGGGAGTTCATCCCGACCACACCCCCTGAACTGCAATTTAAGCAGGATGAGAGATTCCCCTCCCTGGCCTCGGGAATCTGTTCATCATGCTTCTCGTTCTGAGACGAGTGCCCGTGAGGTAAGGCTCATCACGCAATGTGCCATCTAGTGGCAGGAGTGCAAAGTGCCATTCGCCAGTACATTCCCTATGGAGTCAGATTAAAAAACAAATGCCTCAAACATAGCTCTGTAATGCATTGAAGGCAAGGCTTCAGAGAATTGAAACATCAAAAAGTGGAAGGTTGAACCAGAGAACAATAGCATGAAATTTCATATCTCATCATGGAACGAGAATGTGCAGTAACAGTCATGCCGGTACAGTGACCCCCCGCCATTTCGCGGTTCAGGTATTGCGGTCCCACTACATCACGGGGCCGCAGTACCTGCACCGTGCGGGCGGGCAGTGGGGGGGCTATCCGGTCGCTCCGTGTGGCCCTCCCATGCACCCCCGAGAAGCCTCTGGGGTGAGTGGGCGGGTGGCGGTGGGCAATCCGGTCGCTCTTCACGGCCCTCCCACGTAACCCTGAGAAGCCTTAGAGCTGCGCGGGCGGGTGGCGGCGGGCGATCCGGTCACTCCACGTGGCCCTCCCATGCACCCCAGAGAAGCCTCGGGGCCTTGCAGGCAGGCGGCGGCGGTGGGAGGTAAGATCCCCCTGCCGCCACCACCACGCCACACAATCGCCCCCCGCCCCCACCCCCACCCCACCCGCTTCCGCATATTGCAGATTTTTGTGCATCGTAGGTGGGGTGGGTCCCTAACCCCCGCGATCGGCGGGGGGTTACTGTATCATCCAACACACCCGTGTGTACACTGGAACAGGGACAGAACCGGGAAAAGACCACGTGACCGCGACTGACATCAACACGCAACGAACTTCCTCCCAGGGCAAGAATGGACATGAAGTAACCATCTAAGTCAGGGTGTCAACAAAACCTATTCAGAATCAGGGCCCTGTTGAACAGTGAGTGGTGCCAACCTGCCTTGGGGCTGACCCGTTGGAGGATAAATTTATATTTGGACTTGCATCCTTCCAGCATTGTCAAACAACTAAAGCCGCATGTCCAATGTTCAAATACAGAAGGAAATCCTCCCATGTTGGTGGATCCATCCCAGGGATCCTGCCTTCTCTCCCAAAACGAATCCATTTCTCATCCTGTCACAGCCTATTTGTACTCCAATCAAATCTAGTTCACCAAACTCATGCAAATACAACCTCAATTTATTTCCGTTAAAAGAGAGAGCAAAGTGGGTTAATAGCCCTTGCGCCAAACTGTCGCATATCAAATGTAAACTAATTCATTTCCATAGCAATGCCTTTTATTAAATACAAAAGGAACTTTGTTCCATGCAGTTCAAAGCAAACAAAATCCCTTCCCCCCCCCCTCCTCCCATGCAAGGAACATTACATCCCTCCCTCACTAGAGAACAAAAACAATTATGCATTACTATTCTCACATGCAAATAAGAGAATATTTGTGCTTTTGTTTGCGACGGGTGATCAATACATCTGAAAAGAACTCAAGAGCCATCACTGGGCAGTGTTTACTCCTGTGCATACACAAAACAGTATTAAAATCATAATTATGCCAGCTCTTCCTTTTTTTTAAGCTCTGGTGAGGACCTCTGTTTATAGCTTAGAATCAAAGGCATGCTTTTTCCTAATAGGGAGGGATAAACAGGCTTCGACATGCTGCCAGGATTCAGCGACATATTAAAGCTCAGGATTTGGGTAGTGTATTGACTTACATTGGGACCAGTCTTCCTGGACCACACCCAAAGCCCAACCTTGTCAATGGAGATGTACTTCCTCTGATGCAGAATAACCAGAGCTAGTGGGGTAGGTGGGGGGGGGGGGAATCTCCTGGATCTATTACCGCTGGTTGAGGCACCAGTGACCTCAGTGATATGGTACACCTTGTGGCTGTAAAAATGCCATTTATTTATTTATTTATTTATTTATTTATTTATTTATTATTTGTTTGTGTTTGTTTGTTTGTATAAAACAATCCGATTATCCTCAAACAGGAACTCTAGGTGGTTAAAAACAACGGCTTATCAATTTTTAATGTTTCTTTGCTGCAGCTATGCTCCACGCCCCTTATTCTCCATTACCTAGAAAGCGGCATAGCTCGAAGACACCGTAGTCCCCAATATCGGCTAAGAAAGTCTGAGGAACAGAGTAATGCTTAACCCTGAAGCAACTGCGCCTTAGTGATAAGCATATATGGCCCAGCGGAACTGCGGCAAAGCTAAGCCAATGGGAATGCTGAGAAACATGTTTTGTTAACCCTTTGAAAGTATAAAGCCTCCTCATGGACTTTCTTTGTTTCTTTGTCTCACTCCTTGTGACACCCATGAGCCTATGATTTCTGAATAAAACTGCGTTATCCCACAAGAAACCTCTTCAGGTCTATTTTGCACTCCTAATTGGGGGTAGTTGCCCCTCCTTTTGGGTAACAGTTTGGTTGTCCCTCCTTTGGGGTTACAACCTGAACAGCCTTGTGGTGCAGGGGTTAAACTGCTGCATTGCAGATAAAACTGAGCTCATAACCTGGGGTTCAGGTAGCAGGCTCAAGGTTCAGTCAGCCTTCCATCCTTCCGTGGTCAGTAAAATGAGTACCCAGCTTGCAGGGGGTAGGGGTGGGGGCAATGTGTAGCCTGCATAATTACTTGTAAATCACCAAGAGAGAGCTTTACACAATGGGGGGGGGGGGATAAAAGCAGCACACTTTGCCTTTTACTAGCTCCAGCTGACAGCCCAGCTAAGCCTGAACAATGGTAAAGTTTCAACTGTATATTAGAGATGGGGATGAACTGATTTTTCTGGGTCCGTCCCCCCTGACTCTTTATTTATTTATTTATTTATTTATTTATTTATTTATTTATTTATTTATTTATTTATTTATTTATTTTTACAACTTATATGCCACCCACTACCCAAAGGTCTCTGGGCGGCTTACAATCAAAAGAATTAAAACAGTTTAAAAATAGTTAAAAATAGAATATCAACAAATAATCAAAACAATAATAAAAACATTACACTAAAAATTTCCATTGGGACCCACAATCAATATTGTGTCAATTAAAAAAATTCTGGAACAGGAAGGTTTTTACTTGGTGCCAATATGTCACCAGCGTTGGCGCCAGGCGGATCTCACTTGGGAGGGCATTCCATAGCCTGGGGGCAGTTGCCGAGAAGGCCCTGTGTCTACAAGCCATCCCTCTCAACTCCTCAAGGGATGGCTCTTTCAAAGGTTCCCCCTAGCTTAATCTTAATTGTGGGGTTGGTTCCTATGGAAGGAGGCGGTCCTTCAGGTATCTAGGTTCAAAGCCAGTTAGGGCTTTCTATGTCAAAACAAGCACTTTGAATTGGGCTCGGGCAACAACTGGTAACCAATGCAGGTTACACAGAATGGGTGTGATGTGATTCCTGGCAGCCCCACCACTTACTAGCCACGCCGCACGTTTCTGAACCAGTTGCAATTGCCAGACTGTCTTCAAAGGCAGCCCTACGTACAGCGGTAATCAATGCCTCAGTTAGTCACTCATCAGGCCTACCAGGCTAGCTTCCTAGTTGTTTCCTCAACTGATCTCCCATCCCAGCAACAGTGCAGGCTTATCTGCCCTCACCCTCTTGGCTGATCTCCCCCTCAGACAAAATGGTGGAGCAGAGAAGCCTACGTTCTTGCTTGTGACCGGGAGATTAGCCAAGGTGATGGAAAAAGCAAGCATGCTGGCCTGGGTGAGTGGATGAAAGAAAGTAGGGATTGACAACAGCAGCTCCTGTGCTGCTGCCTTTATGAATCAGCACAAATTGGGATGAGCTGGCTTGTGCCCACCTGTACTGTGTATACTCTGACCTTCCGGATTAGATTACCATTATGTGTTGTATGTGGGGCTCGCTTCGGAGGTTCCCTTCAAAAACCCGTTCTGATTGGATTATTCATAGGGACTGAATCAACTGATGATTATGACACTGCTCTACATTTGGGCCCTATGAATTATAACCCCCTTGCTTTCCTTTCTGTGCGGTTGCTGTCATTAGGTCGTAATCCAGTCCAAATTACTGGAAACCACATCCACTGAAACCAGACGGAATTGCTCGCAGAGGATCGGCTTGCAACCTTTAATTCGGGTGTTGCTATGATTAACGCCATTACTCTCCTGGGTTTACAGATGGAGAGTGAAAGTGTCAGGCCACTGAACTGCCCAAGGCTGTACAGCAGGACTCAAACAGATCTGAGATTTCAATCTCAAACTTGACACTGAAGACCAATGATTTTAAAAAAAGTGTGATAAGGAAGTTTTCATGTTGATGTTCTTTTCCTGATAGAGAGCTGGAGAGAGATGTCACTGCAGCCAAAATCCAAGCTAGAAAAGGAACTCTAACTGAGCCCCTTCATATGTCGGGAGCCTCGTGGCGCAGTGGTTAAATGCCTGTACTGCAGGTAAAACTGTGCTCACGACCTGGGTTCAATCCCAGGTAGCAGGCTCAAGGTTCACTCAGCCTTCCATCCTTCCGAGGTCGGTAAAATGAGTACCCAGCTTGCTGGGGGGGCAATGTGTAGCCTGCACACTGTAATCAAAATTGTAAACCGCCCAGAGACTACTTGTAGTGGTATGGGAGCGGTATATAAGCAGAACACTTTGCTTTGCTTTGCTTTACTGTGATGGGGGGGAGGGTTTCCTGCATGGCAGGGGTTTGGACTAGATGGCCCTTGAGATTTCTTCCAACTCTATGATTCTATGATCCTATGATTCTATTATTACAGTAACACTCAGGAAAGCTGCCTTATCCAGAAGAACCTGGTTAAAGTTTTTCAGGTAAAAAAGTAATTTTTTTCAGGTAAAAAACAGGTAACTTTTTTCAGGTAAAAAAGTTAAAGTTTTTCAGGTAAAAAAGTAATTTTTTTCAGGTAAAAAACAGGTAAATTTTTTTCAGGTAAAAAAGTAACTTTTCTGTATTCATGGATACCAGCTACCATAACCCAGCCTATCACATGGCAGTAGATGGGAACATCCAATCAGTCTTGGCTAGAGGCGGGCATGAACCATTAGTTCAATGCTTTATGCTGGATGGTTTTTAGCCGAACAGATGGACAGTACTTCTCCCCCACACCTCCTCTGGTGGATGCCCACTTAGGGGCAGCACCCTGAAGAGGCAGGACTGGGACACTGGGGCAATGCCTCTGAGCTGGCACCCACCAGAGGAGGCTGGACTGAGAAGCACCCAACACCAGTTCAGCTGAAAAACAAATCGGAATAAACCATTGAACTGATGGTTTGTGCCTGTCTCTAATCTTGGCCATCACTCTGGGGAAAAAAACTGAAATTAAAAACAAACAAATCGACCAAAACATTTTGATCCTGTACCTCACATCTCAGTTCTCCAAGGATAAGAAGAAAAAAAATAAAAGGGAGAAGGAGGAGGAGGAGAGAGAGAGAGAGAGAGAGAGAGAGAGAGAATGGGCTATAGTTTCAAACTTCCGTGAAAAGAAATAAAGGATTGTGCCACACGATCACGATGGCCGTAATCTGGTTGTCCAAGTACCAAAACAACCTAACTTTTAGAAGCAAATTTCCATAAGTTTAGGAAATCTCCACAGATGTTATCTTTTGCATACTTAACTTTGTGACTCATTGTGTTCAGAGTTGTCCTAACTGACAACTACTTTCTTCCCCAAGTAAATCTGTTTGCAGTTAGATAGATAGATAGATGATAGATAGATAGATAGATAGATAGATAGATAGATAGATAGATAGATAGATAGATAGATAGATAGATGAGATGAGATGAGATGAGATGAGATGAGATATGAGATTAGATTAGATTAGATAAGATAGAGATGGGCACAAAATGCTAAAATGGCAATTTGGTTTGTTTGTTTTTTGTTTACTTTTTCTCTGTTATATTTTGTTTCATTAGAAACATTTTTTGAAAAAAAATATTTCATTGTTCATTTGTTTCATTATTTGTTTTTTATTCAGTGTTTTAAAAACCCCACACCATTCCCCCCAATGTGCCCAATCTGGGGGGAAGCGTGGGGTTTTTAAAATTTGTGTTTTTTTGTTTTTTTTTAAGCCACTGAAGCAAGCAGCGGCCATGGCTGCACCCATCGGCACTTGCTTCAGTGGCTAAAACATTTTTTAAAAGCCCTGTACTTCCCGCACAATTGGGCTCACTGGGGGGAGAAGGCGCAGGGTTTTAAAACTTATTTTAGCCACTGAAGCAAGTGCTGCCCAGATTGTTGCAGTGGAAACGGCGACAGTGGGGGCCGAGAAGCTTCCCTCCGGCCTCATGGGGCCACCCCATGCTGAATTGGCAGCGGCAGCAGCGGGCATCTGAAGGCCTCCCCGTGACCTTGCAGGGCTTCCCCACCCCGGATCACTGGCAGTGGTGGTGGCAGCGGGCACTTAGACGCCTCAGGTAGGGACCCCTTTAACAGATGTGCCTGATTGGGGGGGTGAAAAATGAAAGGAAACAAACCAAAAATTTCCAGTTTGTCTTGTTTTTCTTTAAAAATCAGTTCATTTTTCGTTTCGTTCTGAAATGAAATGAAAAACGAAAAACGAAAGAAAAAATTCATTTCGTGCCCATCTCTAATAGATGACTCCAGAAACCATTGGCCTCTGTTATAAAACATTCCTTCTGTCCACCTCATTCTTGTCTCAACACCCACAACTACACATGAGGAGGAGGTACGTAGCATGAGGCAACATTAGAACAGTGTGATGTAGTACAGTGGTTCCAAACGTTGTCTCTCTAGGGCCGTTACTTCACGAAGTACTTCGCTTCGCAGCGGGATTGCTCTCGCTTTGAATGCGAAGGCGGTCACGTGGTCTCCATTCGCTCCCACCCCTCTTTCTCTGTCCTCACGAGGTGAAGTTTTAGGATCGAATCCAGTACTACCTCACGTGCTCCCTTCACATTGGGAAGCTTACTTGCAACGTCCGGTTTCTGCTTTCTTTAATATTTAAAAAAAAAATACCACGGCATATCGATGCATCAATACCCGGCTGTCATTTGCGGCAGAGCTGAATAACTGTATGTTCCTTTGTTTTCTACTCCCGATTTGTATTGCTTCGTCCATTGGCGACGTGAAAAAATTGCTGTTCTCCGTCAGGGTCACTAGGTGGACCAGCACACAACATTTGTTGTGTATACCATCGCTCCTCCAAGGAATATTGTAAGCACAGAAAGCAAGATCAAAAGAACGGGTTAACCAAAATATCGATGCATCGGCATTTCGGAGAAAAAGTAACTAAAAAAAAAATTAAATATATATAATCACTGGCCACATGTGACTTTGGATGCGAAGCGGGATGCGAAGCGAAAAAGATTCCCGGCCTCCGGCAGGGGAATCACTCACCCCGCTTGGAGCACAGTTTAGGGGGCGTGGTCGGGGTGGCGCCGCATCCAAAAAGGAGGAGCGTGAGGACAGAAACGATCGATTCGCACAGAAATGACGGCTCGCCGCGCAGCGAGACGTTCGTGAAGTAATAGCCTAGGTGTTCTTCGACTACATCTCAGGCCAGACTTCTAGGAGAACAGAATAAAGAAATCAATATCCTGACAAACAATTAGCCAATCAGGTTAACAGTCAAAAACTGCCATCCAGCCCCGAAGCAACCAGCTACTCTCATTCTCATAACCCCTAGGGTGGGTGGGAGGGATGCTGGGAAACAGGCTGAACAGGAAGGTACATCAGTGAGGAGCCTTTTTAAAGCATCCAAACAGCTTGCGAATCCTCCAGTCACGTGGGTGGCTTCTATCTTGGTTCTACTTCAGGGGTGCAAAGCGTCCCTGCCCAGGACTGTTAGCCCCGTGGAGCCACCAATATCTCAAGGCTAATTGCCATATAGGTTTTGTGGTATAGCTCTTGAAGACAAAGGTCCTTGGAGCCCCACATTCAAAGCCAGACTTCCAAGATCTAAAAATTCCGAGGCTCTACAGATTCAACAGATAAATTAATTTAGCTTTCTACATACAAATGATGGAGGCATATGTGAGTTTTGAGATGTTCTTCATGACAACTGCTGGAGAACTCAGTAGTTTAGGGTACGGTTGGGAGTCTGATTCCCATGGAGCCTCTCTGACAGAGGATGGGACCTATGATTCATAGGGTCCCTTCCAGCTTTGAAGTTCTAATACAGTGGTGGCCAAACTTTGGCCCTCTATATGTGTTGGAACACAACTCCCAGAATTCCAAGCCTGTATTGCCAATGACAAAGGACTTGTGGGAGTTGTGGTCCAAAACATCTGGAGGGCTCAACTCGGGCCACCACTGTTCTAAGATGCTGCTGCTGCTGCTGCTGCTGCTGCTGATGATGATGATGATGATGATGATGATGATGATGATGATGATGATGATGATGATGATGATGATGATGATGAGTCAAATGAAACCCTTACTTGTTCCTACACTCCTACCATTTTCTCCTCCCCTCTAATTTCCACTCAAGAAGAGAGAAGGGGAAGGGGACTGAGTAACGGAACTGCTTTCCTGTTAGTGTTTTTGTGAGATCAGCAGTGGTTACACCAACTCCTCCGCCCTCTCCTCATCACTCCTTGCATGTTTTACACCTAAGATGTTGAAAAAGAAAAAATTATTCTTGAGTTTGTGATATTTCTCTGAATCTCGTGGCTTCCTGACTAGATATCCTAGTGAGATTCAGTTTAATTTTCTGACACTGAAATTTTCAGAATAAACAAACAAATAAACAAACAAAAAGGAAGGAAGGAAGGAAGGAAGGAAGGAAGGAAGGAAGGAAGGAAGGAAGGAAGGAAGGAAGGAAGGAAGGAAGATTAAATTAAATGTGCATATTTTAAATAAAATGTGCAGCGTGCCTTATTAAATTGTAACCTGCCCAAAACCTTCTTTGGAGGTTTTTAAGCAGCGGCTGAATGGCCATCTGTCAGGAGTACTGTGATGGGGGTTCCTGCAAGGCAGGGGGTTGGACTGGATGGCCCTTGAGGTCTCTTCCAAGATTCTATGAGCTTTAAGCACAGTATGTCAATATGTCGATATGTGCTGCCTAGATGCCCTAAACACATCTGATCTCTCCTGATTTTGGAAGATAAGCAGGGTCAGCCCTGGTTAGTACTTGGATGGGAGACCACCAGGGAATACCAGGTGCTGTAGGCGCCTGGAGTAGGAACTGGCAAGCCACTCCAGTATTCCTGCCAATGGACATGGAGTCCATGGACATGGAGTCACGAAGAGTCAGTCACGACTGTAACGACACAACACATGTCAATATGTAAGCAGCACACTTTAAAATGGCCACTGGTTGTTCTATGTAAAGGATTCTGGTAGCTGCAGTTTTAAAACGTTTAACTTTTCAACATCTTGCTCGATCCTCCTTAACAGACTGCAAAGCATCTTGTTCCTCTTCTTCGCGACTTCATTCATCTGTACTCCAGAATTTCCCATATTCGCCTTGAGAAGAGAAGGTTGTGCATCATACGAGAGGCTTACCTTTCATTCTGCATCAAGCTGGGGAGCGTAATCGTAGTTGTGGCACGAGGAATAATTTGAGAAAGGCAAGACTTATGTTGGTCACCTTCCTTATTATGGGGAAAATATGCCACCCACATCCAACAATGATATAAATTTCCCGTTGCACCTTTGCCCACACACCAAGGAAAAGCAACAAGGTAAATTTGTGCTCCATTTTCTTAGATGGATAATAATAAGACTTTCAATTATGGACCCCTTATTTGTTACCACGTAGGATGAAAAATTAGGTGACCATATGCAAAATATATTTTCTGCATATTATAATATTTAGCAACGTCATTTGATATTTTTATATATATTTCATTAAATTGTTTTGTGGCTTTATTATCTTCCCAGATGCACGGCACAGAAACACAATTATTCAGATTTAGACGCCATAAAATGGGGCACGCATTCACTTGCATTCAGAATTCCTGCATGTTAAAGAGAAATTACTGCTTTCTCCTCACAGAGTTTGGCTCGCGCGCTTCCACTGAGCCATTTATTAGCCACCAAACATTAGAGGGAAATACGCCATTTATGTTAAGGGTCCTTCTGATAACAGATGTATTTGTGTGAAGAAAATATTTCAATAGACCACCGCCTCTGAATCACAAGAGTAACTGAAGTACAACCAGGCTCATTCTGCAGTAATGCACATCAGTGCCATGTGGTTTTGTGATGTGAGTGTGAGGAATGACTGCCGTGGGTTATGTAGTGTAGATGAAGGCACCCAGAGGTGAAATCCGTGTGGTTGATTGAACTGGAAAAGCATTAGAGAGGATAGGCCAATTCTGCTGAGCATTTTATTGGTCCATTTTATTTATCTGCCACTTTTCTCCTGATAAGGAGACCCAAGAAGACTCACAATGTTAAGAAGAATCAAATTAAAAGCACAATAAGTTAAACATTGAAAAACAATTCAATTATACGCTAACTGAAATACAAGTGAATTATTAAAGGCCTGTAAACACTAAAGACTAAAAAAAAAGCATTCAGGGATTCAACCCTGATTAAGAACATAAGAACATAAGAAGACCCATGGTGTATCAGGCCAAAGGCCCATCTAATTCAGCTTCCTGTATCTCATAGTGGCCCCACCAAATGCCTCTGGGAGTGCACAAGCCTAGATATCTGTTTCCTGATGCCACTCCCCTGCATCTGGTCCTTGAAGTACCCTGGTTTTAAGCCTGGAGATTACACATCTCCATCATGGCTTGTAAATTGTAACCTGTGATGGACGTCTCCTCCAGGAATCTGTCCAATCCTCTTTTGAAGGCATCCAGGCCAGATGCCATCACCACATCCTGTGGCAGGGAGTTCCATAGACTAACAACG